>JAKEEE010000108.1:0-741909 GCA_021498325.1 Bactrocera minax | reverse complement strand
ATGTGTAAAAAAAACATAAAGAAACAGCAAAAAAAAAACCAAGAAATCCTAAAATTGTTGTTTTTTTTTAAACAATTGTTTTTGTTTTTCATTTGCAGTATTTGTTCGAAACCATACGAAGTTAACGAATATATGCTTTATTTAATTATTCTTTATTACAAATGCACCATGGAGTTAGCAATTATACGCACGCATAAAAAAATAGAAATTCTCGAAGCATTTTTCGACAACAGTATGCTTCCATAAACGCTTGCACTTTTATACTTACATATTAAATATAAATAATTAACTAATTTACTTCTATGGTAAGACGGACGAACACTACTACTAAATATTTTTTTATTTATTTACAAATATGCATGCTGCACAAAGTGACATCGCGTCTACTATGTATACCAAAGTAATCATACCAATAAAAAATAATTTGCAATGCAACTCTGAATTGTTCTAATAGTATAAGAAATTTACATTTTTACGTAGCATAAATTGCCGGCGAAAGTTTGTTTTACTAAACTCAACAAACTATAAAAAAAACTGCACGATATCAGTTAGAACAACATAACCTATTAAATAAGACTTATTTTTATACAAATATATACCTACATTGTATACTACATACTACATCGAATTAATTCAAAAATTATATAAAAAGCTCATTGGAGAAGCTTTTTTGATTAGCTTATAAAAAAAAGAAGCCGAAAACAATTAGGAAATAACGATGCGAGGATCTGTGACAAAATCTCCGAACGATCGCTGTTCCTGCCCTGTAGGAAATCCGAACTTGTGAAATATATATTAGTTAAGAACAGATATTATATATATTTTTTAGAATATCAAAAGAAAACCGAGAAAATCGTCAAGTAAACACGACAATTATTAAGAAAAGCTCCGAATGGTCGCTGTAACTACCCTTTAAAAAATCTGAACTCAAGTCGAAAATGTTAAAAGAATTATATTTTTTATTAGCACATCAAAAGAAATGCAAAAAAAAACACATTTTTCGCTCAATTAAGAAGCTTCGAACGATCGGTGTAGCGACCCGGTATGAAATTCGTAATTCCTACTTCCTACTTGTGAGGTTATTATTAACTGAAAATTTTTATTTTTTGTTATCATATCTCTTGAAATAGCTGTATAACGAAAATCGATAATTTAAGCTGCCCAGTATGAATTCGAACTGAACCTAAGTTAATTTGAAGCGAACAGCCTGCTACGATGAACAGATCGAAAATATACATGCAATTTAAAAATTATTTTGACAATATTACTGATATTTTTTACTATGAAATTGCTTGAAGATGTTTTTTTCGCTTTGAGAGTTACCCAGTTCTTTGAATTAGAAAAGGCTTGAAGAAAAAATAAGCATTCTTGTGGAATAAGTAATCCAAGTTTCTTCCGATATACTTATTTTTAATTAAATTCAATTTTAATTAATTAAAAAGTAATCCACCTTTCTGTATTTTAAGCTAAATTAGTTCTTTTTTCACACTTTATACTTTATGTTTCCACTACGAGATTTAAAAAAGAAAAGTCTTAATACTAAAACTATCGAGATTTATCACATAAAATTAAATCTTGAAAAGCAATAAATCATTAAGAGTATTGGTACATACAATAAATACATCATGTTGAATATGGTAAACTTAAATTTACAGGACATGTCAAATATGACATATTGTCGTCTCAAAAAAGTACCAAATAAATAAATGCTCAAATAAACATAAAAAATAAACGTCAAATATTTTGACGGAGTTTTTTTACAATGTGTATATGTGGAACCACACATACAAACTGATAAGCTTTAAAGAAACCGGTTGATATAAATTATTTTCCTCGAAGTATGTGGTATTGCTTTTCTCTTCATTACCACATATTTATTTTTACATTTTTAAAATAAACCCCTATAAGTACAGAACAGCTTAAATAAACTCCCCAAACTAGTTATACATTTTTTTAATATTATATTTAAAACCTAAAGTGAACGAAAAGAGCATATGCTCTGATAGCAGTTTCACAGATGTAACTACCAGATTAGACAAGATGTTAGTACTAAACATGGTATGATGATTCATAAAAGAAAGCGTAAATAGCAGACACTTTTAATTTTTTACAAGAAATGAAAATCAGCTTTGATGCGTATATTTTTAATATTTACAATTCATTAAACTTAAGAACATTTACTTTAGATAAATAAAATGGTTACTAGATGTAAAAAAAAATTCGACACTGGCTGTTGGGTTGTTGTTTCAAGAGTAAAGGAAGGACCTTCCTGCTAAGGAAGGTGTGGTGAAAAACAATTTAACAGACGGCGAACATGATGTTGGTAGAAAAGAACATGCAATGTAAAGTAGAAGTTGGAGGAATCAAACTATTTTTCTCGGTGTATAAATTTTGTTTTAGTAGGTGGGTGATTTTAGTCGCGCGTTAATTTGGATTAATTTTGGTAAATGTAAAAAAAAATATCCGTTAAAAAAGCAACTAACAATCTTTTATTTATATAGATGTTAACGGGACAAAACAGTTAAACTCGATTGGATATTTGAATGCGTAATCGCTGTGAATTATAAATAGCTGTAGTCATTAAATATTTTTTTAAGCACTGATTTCAAAATTTACAGTAATCGACTTTAGCTATTTTGACTTTCCGGCATTATTAACTATATTTTTTTTAATAAAAATCTACAACAAACAAATTAGCAACAATAAAATTAAAATACAAAGTATAACTAACCCTAAAATTAAGGAAAACTCAACATTAAGGAATATTATCTTACAAAAAAATGTTTAACTCTAAGTGTAACTCGTTTTCAAATACTTAAACTAATTAACATTTATTTTAATTTAGATAAACACTACTTTTTGGCAACATATAACTGTAACTACTGAAATACTGTACAAATTATTTTGATTAAAAAAATATTTTTTTCTAATTTAAACAAATTTGTTCAGTTGCGCTTGAGAAAGAAAACGAAATGTCCGAAATAATCTTCAAAGCATTCGAATTACCCAAGTTAATGTTTTGTAATTGTAAGAATTAAAAAGAAATCGAACAGAAGATAATGAAAAACGTGACGATTATAATGAGACGTGTGTTGAGGTAAAAAAAGTTAAAAGATTATCCATGGATTTCTCCAATTGGAGAAAAATATTTTGAAGTAATGTGGAAAAATGTATTTAAAAAAAAAAAAAACAATAAATTTCAAATGCTTTTAACACAAGGGGTAGAAAAAATGCGGAAAACAGGATTATCAAGTGAAAGTAACGACACAAAGCGTACGCGTTAACTTGGATCGATGAGATGTTTGGAAAACCATTACAAAACATATTTCGAAAACGCTCGAGATAAAGAAATTCAAGCTCACTCATTAAAACTAAACGTCCGTATTAAAAATATGGCTGTTGAGACACTCATTTAAATCTTATAAATAATAACTTTAATAAAACTATACAATTTTTTTTACATATTTTAATAAACAAATTAATATTTAACATATTAATAAACTTGATTAATAAACCTATAAAAAGCTGCATAAAATTAAATAAGCGCATAAGCCTAGAGTGAAAACAATAGGGCAAACGAGACATACAACTGAACTCTTTTGATTGATTGGTATTAAGCTTAAAGCTTTCGTATAGCTTTCAAGACAAATTAATGAAATTTTCAGCAATTTTGCAATATAGAGTTCTAAATAAGTTTTATATATTTTTTCGAAATTATTTAAACAATGCATGTTGAAATTTGTGGTCTGTCTATCAATAAAAAGCAGCAAATAGCTTTCCGACTATTCTGACGAAACCAAAGACTTTAGAGAACATTCTCAACAAAATCAGACGAAAATAAACAGATTTCTTTCTTTTCTTGCTTTCTTTTCTTCTTTTTTCTTTTATGTGAAGTTTAAATACGGCTTCTCACTATTTCACTTCTGAAAATTATATTTTAGCAAGCTAAAAGCTCTTAAAGACTAATGTATTGTTGGAATTTATTTCTAATTTATTTATCAATTATAATTTAATTATTTTCAAATTTGTCACATATTTATGTAAAATAAACAATAAAGAAATTAGTGGAAGCTTTTTAAAATTTTCTTAACTAATATGATGTATATTAAAGCTTTAGGGTTCAAACCCCTAATGAACAAGCTTTCATTATTGGCAGCTTTTCAGTTTTTTTCTCATAGAGTTACCCTACATTTTTTCTGTTCCTCTTATGCTTAGCTTATACTAACTGTCCATAAATAATTTGTAATAAAAAAAACAATGAAAGCAGCATAGCGCACATAAAACTTATTTTAAACACGAAAATTAATGAGTCACAAAAATAACATAAAACATTTAATTCTCATAAAATTCATAAAAAAAATAAAACGAAATTTAGCATACAGAAAATATAAAAAAAAACAACATAATGTAAACTTACAAGTTGCTTCGATATCATCAGTACAGTCTTAAGAGAAAATTTACGGGAACAAATATTGAAGAGATCTTCTAAGGACAGTCCCAATAACTCTAATACCATGGCATTATAACGGCCACCACATGTGCCCAGATAATACACACGCGGTATACCCTCTGGACAATTATCTATTTATATATTCAAAGGGTGTGTGGCGCACGTCAATGGTGGGTTCATTTTTCAAAATGTTGGTGGTTTTTTATGGTTGTTCATGTGTTTGTGAAGGTGATGAGTAAAGCGGTAGCAGCATATCCGGTGGAATCAAGCATCATTACAGCAGGTGTATTAGGTGTTTAAAATGCGATTCATCGATTGGACGTATTCATACACGACGAGCAAGGGATGGTTGCCATTTTTTGTTTTCGAGAATTTGTGTGCCATGATGGATTTATATTTTGTGAATATATTTTAATTTTTTTGCCATTTTCAGCAATAGATGAAAAGCACGCGCGCAGCAATAGCAACAGCAACAACAATTAAATGCATTATACAACAAATGTAAAAAAATATAAAAAATTTTTTACTAATTATTCTCGTTTTTAAAACATGTTTGTATGTGTATTTACTACAGCCATTAAGTGTGTAAATTTTTTTTTTTTTTAATATTTACGATGAGACTTTTGTGAAAATATTTATTCTAACGTTTCTTTATTTGCTTTTTTGGCAACTCACTCTTGTGCGGTTTGTACCTGGGGAAATTTCAACATTTCACTTACGCACCGACCTTCGAAATATGTTCGAGAAAATCTATTTTTTTTTTTGTACTTAATTATAAAAGATACTGAAGCCTTAATTTTTTCATAACAAATGTGCCTTTAAGTTATACCACGATAATGGGGCCTTCGAAGGCAATAACGGTGCAAAAGTCTGAATTTTTTAACAAGCAATATTACGACAAGGTCTTATTTTATATGCAATGTGGTAAAGGTGGGATATTCTCTAAATTAAAAAGCGAGTAAAATAGAAACAACCAAATAAACAGGTGGAAATATTACTTAATATATTTTTAATTTCGAACCAAACAAACTTACGAGAGTTTAAGAGAAAGCCTTTAAAAACTGTGGCATATTTTAATTAAGTACTATAAGAGTTTTTAGCGATAGAAACAACATACTTCTTGTTAATATAAAAAGTTCAAAGAAGCTTTAAAAGCTTTTTTAATAAAGAAATTTAGTGTACATTTCCACAAACTTATATTGAATATATTAAACCATTTAAAGTCGACAATAGTCGAAGGTAAAAAACGACTAAGAACTTTATACTTTTAAAAATAATTTAAATCTAAAAGCTTTATGGGGTAAATACTTCTCAGCAATATTTTTTAAATGCCTTTTACGAGTATGAATTTAAAACTATAAAATAACTTCAAAGAGGCCTATGTGTCTTAAAAAGTTCACACAAAAGCTTTCTTATCCCAGCTTAGTTATTTCACTTCGTTTCAAAAGCTCACTCAGTGTGTTACTTACATATGTGTGTGCAATGAATTCTAACTTTGAACTAAAGCTCTTAGCTTAAGAAAACTTAATGTTTGTTAGCCTACTGAGAATGCATTTAATAATAAACAAAATATATCTAATATGCATATATTTTTTAATTTATAATTCATATTTGCAGACTATTATATGTAAGCAATTTTACAAAACTTATTGAATCTTTTAAAGAGCCTTACTTATAAGGATGTGTCTGATATTTATATATATTGTATAACCATTCTTATGTAGACAAGTGGTGCAATTCATAGAAATTATTCTCTTTTAATGGAAAAAAAAGTAAGGAAAACTTTTTTAGGAAAATTGCAAACGTATACTTTTGGGTAATAGAGTTCTTAAATTCTTATATGCCACGCTGTACATTTACATTTCATAAAAACACAAAATTTTCAATATATGGAAAATACATGGAAACTTCATAATTTTCCATATTTTTTTTGGAATGGATTTTTTTGGAAACTTTTCACATTTTTATCAACAAAAATCTTAAATGTTAAAAATTTGTTTTCATGCATGTTTTTCTTGACATACCTATAAAAGCAACTAAAGTTTTGGCTTTCACACTAAGTACTTTGAAAAGCTTTGCACTAAGGAGCTTTCGCTTTTCTTTTTTGTAAATTACAGACCGCCAAATAAATAATCATGTAACCTTTTATAAGAATTTTAATATAAAAGGAAAAAAAATATATTTGGTTGTTTCTATTTCAAAAATTAGTACAATTTTTGGTTAGAAATTTCGATTTTTCCACTTTTAATTTCTATGCAGCAACTTAAATGAAGTAATATGCAGAGTTGGAGTTTTTAGTTGAAGGAATAGGGTACAGTAGTTAACGGTTAAAATTTAGAATTCATATTTTTTTTGTTTTAAATAACTGAAAGCGATTACATACCATGTGATCCTAATAGTTTATAAAACCTATACTCTAAATGTAGTTGCGGAGCCTTTGACTTCATAGGCTCCATTTTTATTGCTACGTGTTCATTGTTGTACAGATTTTTGCCTGGAATGAAAAGAATATATAGCTTGAAAATTACTTCATTTTTTTCCCTGTTATGAATATATATACATATATAGGGAATGCTTTACATAACTACATATAAATGACAGAAATATGCAATATCAATAAAGTCCATACGTCTATAAGAAATTTAATTTAATTTTTTCGTTATTTTTGACGGTTTGACCCGCAAGGAAACCCAAAATTTTAGCTGTTCCGGATATCAAGTCGTGCTAACACAAATTTTTTACGATCAAATGTCAGTATATAATCTATAAAATATTTTTACACTAACAACCATGTGCAGAATTGCTGTTATGTCTCACAAACACCTTACACATAACCACACAGACATACATATACATTGCGCAGTTGCAAGTTGCCATTCCAGTTCCATCATGCATTCATCGGCACCACATCATCACAAAAAAATACACAAAAATACAAATTAATTTTTTGGCGCACAAAAATATGGCATTCCTGAGAAAACAATCACAAATAGGATAAAAAAAAATCCTTTCATTGCTCCAATTTGGTTGCGTGCACAGGTTATCCTACCTGCTGCATCAGCGCTGCCTGAACTGGCGTTACCATAGCCATTGCCACCGCTGCCGCTGCCGCTGCCACTGCCACCAAAAAAGCACATCCGTCGTCCTATTGACGAAGAATTGCAAAATAAGGAAATAAAATATTCAATTTTCTGGCATAACATATCTTTCACTTTTTGTTATTTGTGTGCGTGTGCGTGAAAAATCACGGTGTTGACGTAAAAGCTTTTCGGTACATAACATACAAACATGACATACATAGGTCTGAAAAGATGGATGATCAACATTGATTTGGAAATTCCGTTAACTTAATGTACGCGAAGGTGGACAAAGGAAATAGATCAACAATACTTCAAGTCCTTGATATTTTTAATAAAAATTTTATTTCCATGTATAACATACCAATTGTGAAGTATATTTCGTATAAATTACGTTCCCATCCCATTCTTGCAGCCGAGAAAAAACTTACTACTGATCCTTCTTTCAGTAGTTTACTGCCTTAGTAGGTAACATTCAAAATTTTGTAACAGTTTATAGAAGACAGCTCAATGAAAATTGTACTCATATAGTTTGAAAATGGAAAACATACTCACTACAGGGTGACGCAGACGATTCAAAAACAACTTTTAGGCAACTCCAATGGACGGTATCTTAAATCGTAAATCGCCCGTTCAAACCATAATTATATTCTGTTAGTTTAATTTTCGAGCAATTTTTCCAATTCTTGTCCGCAATAAAACTTTCAAGAGAGTTCTTAAGTTTTAAATTAAAATATGGAAATACATAATTCTAATTTCATAAACTCTCCACTAGTTCCTGCAAGATAGCAACCAGCTGCGTTTTCACCAACTTTTTGTTTTAAAAGTATCGATTTTAGTAAACAAAAATATGTTTAATAATATAAATTACAAGCTGTCTTCAATTTGCTAATTTGCTAATGATTCGAACATACAATTGGTATAAAAATCCCATAAACTGACATAATCAAATATAAGCGGTCTTCAATTCGCCCAATCTTAAAGAGCAGGGAACAACAAACAACTGGAATAAATCAAATCAAATATATGCCGTTGGCTATTATTCGAGAGTAATCAATCGAAGGCACAACTGGTATAAATATAGTTGACTGACACTACAAATAGAGATAAAATAACAAGCGATTATACCACTTTAATGATGCATCCATATACCCTTTCGTATTGGATTGAACTGGAAAACAGAATTGAAATATATATAGCGCGCAGAGAAGTGGCGAATCGAACACTTCTATAATCAAATTTCTCTTACTATCATTGTTTGCTTCGGATTCGGATTGTTTGCCTACGCTGCTTTCCGCTATTCTTCTTTTTGAATGAAATGCTGTCATGTATTTTCATGAACTTGTAATTCTGTTTCAGATGAGAGTGCAAAGGAGAGAGTAAGTATCCCAAGTTTACCTCGCCAATTGTTGGCGGCAAATTTTGACAAAAACTGTCAACTGTCAGTTGTCTAAAGTGTGTTGACAAGGCAACGATAGAGAAAACGAAAAAAATAAAAATTTTTAATTTGCGACTTAACAGAAAATATCATTATTTAAGCATTTTTCAATTTAAAAATTTCGTTATATTAAAATAAGGCAATATAGTAAAACTGTCAATCTTTCATAGTAAATGTAAATAAAAAACATTTCCCTTATTTCGTTTATGATCTATGCTTTAAACATTTTTCTATCAAATGCACTGCAAAAATTGTAAAGGAATGAAACTATTTACATAACTAACTATTTTTTATTATTCTTGAGAATCTAACAAAAACAAAAACCCTTTTCAAGCACGATAGAAAAAGAGCTTGCGATAATTTTGCTCCATTATTTTTTTTGGCGTACGTTTGACAGAAAAATTCTTATGAACGAAAATAGGAGAATGCTTTGTTTGCAATTACTCTGAAAGTTTGACAGTTCGTTTCGTTTATGATGGCGCGTGTCGTAATCTTGTATCTATTTATCATTCTTGGAACGTTCTCATACTTTTTGCCGTTAGCCTCCCACTGATGTATTTTTTTTTTTTTTGTTCATTCTAAAGGGATTTATTAAAAAATGTGAGGAACAAAGCTAATATTATTTAAATTTTGTACGCACTTGCGGTTAAATTCGATTTCTTTTAAAATCTTTTAAAATTTCCTTTAAATTTTAGAAAGGAAAAATCATAAATTGAAGCCCTTATTTTTATACAAATCTTATATAATTTAAAAGTCAAATTCATAATTTTGTTAAAAAATATCCCCATAATTGTAAACTTTTATGCAAATAATCCTTTTGAAATTGTAAAGCAAGTTTGCGCAAACACAAACACACGCTGATTAATGCCGATTAGTTATGTAAATAACAGTAGATAGTAAACAAAATAATAATTGCAAATACAATAAATGAACTGAGCATGAAAAACTAATCTGTACTCGATAAATTGCGTTGCAAGAAAAAAAGAATTACAATAAAAAATATTTTGCAGATATTTGCGCAAATAAATTTAAAAAAAAAAAAAACGTGCAAATACAAACGTATTGTACACTGTACTGTACAAAACGAAAAAACAAAAAGACTGCAAATAAACATAAGGATGAATGAAGAGATTTTTCCGCGCATAAATTGTTTATGCGGGGGGTAGAGAGCATTGCGAAAATATTATATATGAATATTTATGTGGAAAAGTAATCAACGCGCATGCATTTGCACTTACTACGAATGTGTATGCATAAAAAATCAATTGAAAATGTAATTGTGTCAATGACTAAAGTCTACAACAAACAGCGCTGCTATTAACTACCACTTGAGTTGCGGTTGTACAGCGAGAAGTTGACGCTGTTAGGTCGCTAGCAGAAAAAAAAAACACAGACTGTTATTTTTGCTGTTAAATATTTGCAGTTGTATTCAATTTTAATTTGACTGACATTCTTTTATTGACATTCATTTAGCATGTGAGACAAGTGAGAGGTGAGGCATGAATGACACAGCACACAATCGAATTGCATGTAAACAGAAAAATAAAGAATTTAATTACTTTTTTTGCTGGAAATTGTGCGTATACGAATATAAAAAATTACTCAGTTGCGAGCTGGAATGCAAGCAACGGCAGCGGAAGCTTGAAAAACCATCGCCAAAGCCATTTCAGTAAGTTAGCTGATTTAACATAAAAACTATAATCGTCTTCGATTCGCCATTTCTTTGCTTGCTATCTTTGAGCGCTGCACTCTTGTCAAAAATTTTAAATGTGAAAGCAAAAACAAAATTAGCGAGTTGAATTCCATAATAGATGGTAAAGAGATACCTCATTAAAGTGGTATAACCGCTTTCATCAATGTTACCAAATCTTGTTTTACAGATTTTCGACCAGTTTTACAATATTGAATGACTCAAATTACAAATTACTGGCAAACATGCAAACACAAAGATTTATTTTTATTGATTTTAATAACTTAAGACTTGAATAAATTACAACTGTTTATAGAAAGCGTACGGCATGGAGGCATGGACGATATGTGCATGAAACCAAGGGTAGTAGCTCCTGTGTGAATGTGTGAATAACTGGTATAGTTTGTACGATTCGCTACTTTCTAACGTTTGGCAAAGTGAAAACAGCTAATTTGTGTTTATGAAAATTTAAATTCTTTTTTGAAGCTTCCGTTTCATCTCTTTGGGAAACTGTAGTCAACAATGCAGGCGTGAAAGCAGAACGCAGAAAAAAATAAATATTGAAGTTGCACGCAAATGTGTCGGCTGACTTAAAGAATTTGTAATTTCATACCGCAAATGATATGAAAAATATGTGTGTGCACATTAGGGTGGTTATTAAGTATAAACAAAATCCTAAACCTCAAATTCTACTTCGTTAGTAATATGGTTCGATTGGAAGGATACGCAAAGAATTAAAAATTTGCACGAAATTGATGCTGGTATTTATAGTTAAAGGTATCAAAAATAAATTACGTTCTTGATTGAAAAATGCAATTTATTACAATACGCCCCATAGAAAAATTTTACCTTTGCGACACACCTTAACTAACTTCAACCTGAATCTATGCTATAGGGTTATCAATCGAAAGGGTAAGATTGAAAAAGAAGAGTTAATTGAATTTTGTAATAACTACCCTAAAGTATAGAACGTGAGCACAAAAGCGATGTAGCTTATTGTTAGTAATACTACAAAGACTGCAACACTTAATTGCAATTTGAGAACCGACTGACCAGGCGATAATCATTGTAAATGTTGTAATCATTGTAAACTTCTATACAACATTTTGAATTTTTGAAGCATACATATGTTTTCAAAACAAATAATAATCGAAAAAGTACCCAATAAACAATTAAAATTGTTTCAAACTCAAATACAATCTAAAAGTTGAAGAATATAAACTTCGGAATAATAGCTTTTCTAAAAGTTGGAGCATGATGTTGGCTTTCAATAACTTGAGAATTATAAATAACGACGAATTATGAAAAAAAGCTGACAACGGTCGGCTTCATGTTGCAAGACCGGTTAAAAACTATTTGGAAAACAGCGCCTGGCAAGTTTTGCCTCACCCGCCTTATGGCCCAGAACCTTCCTGACCTTCCTTCCTTCCTTATGGCCCTGACCTACTCCTGTTGTTGTTATAGCATAAATTTTGGTTCTTTTTCTTCATATCAATAAAAAAAAATATATATGTCTTATTCGAAATAAAAAGAAATTTTTGAAAAAATTAGCATACTTTGCTTACTATTTAAATTCTAAGTTAAAACATCAAATAGTTTAGGGGTGTCCCATTTATAGTGTGAGTCACTGTATGAATAAGATTCATATGAACTTCGATGCGTTCTCATACTTGATTATATGCATGAAGCATACGCGCCAAATAACACGTTCTCTCCTCAGATTTCCACAAAAGTGAGTTTATTTTGTTTCTCTTTCACTTAAATTCCACAATTTATTTGTTTTTATTACAATGCTTTTGTTTAGATTCTTTTTAGCGCGTGTTCACGTGACGAAATAGTCACACAACGTCACTGCTCCCAATGAAATTCTCATTGAAATACTAACAAATTAATTATGCCAAGTTTTTTATGTGCTCATCAACAAATTGAATTTACACAAGCGTTTATTGAGCAGGCGCCATATCTTTCAGTAGAGCTAACATTGTGTGATATTTATAATATAAGAATTTTGTATATAATTAAAAGAAATTATATTTTCAAAGAACATTTTAAATAATATATAATTAACTGAAATAAAATATTTTAAACACTATTAACAAAAATCAGGAGTAATGATTAAAGCGTTTAGAAATTAAATCGAAATCACATATACCACGTATATCACATATAAAGGGTGCTTTTTTAGATGTATGGAAGTACCTAGAGGATTAATTGTCAAACCAGCTGTCAAAAACACATGTGTTTGACATTTATGTTTAATATACCACGCAAAGGCTTATATCACAACGACGTTCAAAAATAGTGGAAATCTATTTCCAAAACTCACGTTCTATGCCGCAACCTTACGGAGCACTTCAAATATTCAGCAATGAGGCACATTTATAATATCTTGAAGATATCATAAGAATTTTCGTTTAGAAAAAAGAAAGATACTGTTTCAAATATCACGAAACCATATTCTCCAGAGTGTGAAATTTAAAGCAAATTTTTACTTCAAAGCAATTTGGGGCTGAGAACAAAAACTGTGAGAACTATACAATGAAGCCACTCAGTGTCTTACAACTATCGCTAAGAGTTTGTCCGGATCAGCGTACCATCAGAACATACACCAAACTAATTTATGTGGCATAAATATTCTTTAAAAGTCTCTGTTCACTTTTAGCTCCATTTTTGTTGAAAAAAGACTAATTTCAGTGATTAAGAAATAACATACGAAATTCCGATGCGGTTAAATAACCTCAAATGATGTTAAGAATGCATGGAGCATTTTCACGCAAAAGCCACTGTTTATGTAAGCACTTCACAGGAAAAAACTCAGGCAATCGCGAATATCCTTTTGGGCGATGGATACGCCGATGTTTATACCCCCAAATTCAGATTTATGATTCAGCACCAGTTAGAGCATTTAAAGAAGAAAACAAGGTTATAACAAAGTAATGTCCTTCACAATTAGTACGCGGAAATAGTTAAAAAATAATATCACCGAAAGTTATTGGGAGTTTTAGGAAAATCATCATGAATCTAAAGCATGGCTTTTGATTCTGATCATTGGAGGTAGTAGAGATTCCCCATCAGTACTAAATATAATTGCTCTTTTCATTAGTAAAACTTAGATGAATATTTAGTTATACTCTTATTTTATATGCCGAAGTAATAAGAGTTTTCGTCATTAATTAAGTTCGTCATGAAAATGAATAACTCTGAAGAAATTAAGTGTAAATTTCAAGATGCTCTTGAAACTCTAATAAATATGGTATTCAAACTCATTACTGCCTGCATTAAAAACGCTTAGAAGGCGCCACATCATTATCAACGGCACATAAAAGCATCGTTAGAGAATACCTGAATTACTTTAAGCTTACTTCGACAATGCATAGGAATATTTGAAGCACTTTTCGACGGAATTTTTAGTTGTCGACGATTACACACAAAAAAGCACGCGCAAATAGCAAATGTGCTGAAAAAAGCAAAAGTGAGATTAAGACACTGTAGGGGCGAAAAGAGGCAAGGCCGGTTACTCTGGTGATTGAAAAAATCAATTGGTGCCACTGTATGAACACAAATGATGAAAGGTAAAACCACAATAAATTTCGTCCAAGCCGGAAAATCGCTTTTAATTAAGCATAAGAATGGGAGCAAAGAGAAATTACTAAAGATTATGGAAAAAATAATAAGCATGTGGGCGTATTCAAAGAGCTGGATACAAAGACAATATATGCATATACATATATATTATTCAGAAATAATAATCTTAAGAATGCTGGTTAATAAAAAGAGATTAAAGCAACAACAATGAGTTTACTGCATTACTGCTTGCAAAATCGAAAAAAAAACACAGCAGAAATCTTCAAATTTCTATGTAGATATAGCTGACCGGCTCAAGAGTGAGCTTCATAACTCTTTACGACACATTATTTAATAAAATAAAACCCAATTACAATAATTGTGATAACAGAATGATTAAGCGACACAAAAAGAATCTAAAAAAATAAAAATAATAAAATAAATAAATAAAAAGCTTCAGTTGAGTCAGCGACAATCTGTCCAGAAAAAAAAGGAATATCTTTATGGAAAAATGTTTTGCACACAAATTTGTCATTTAATTACGGGGTAGATGATAATAAAACAGCTCTTCCACTGACGCCTGCGTATATTTGTTTTAAAAAAGAAGAGAAATTTTTATGGTACCTCGGCAGTTTCATTATATCTGAAGAGGTTAAATTAAATAACAATTAGTCCTTTTAGAGTTTACCGTGGTTAAATTTTGGCCCCACAATCCTTATCAACTTATGAGTTTAGAATTGCTTAGAGCTATAACGCTTTATTTCATAAACCATAGGAGAATTGGTTACATTTTACGGTGCATAGAAAATTTTGAAGAAAAAATGGCGCATAACTTTTGTATTTTTAGAAAGAGATAGTCACACGCATTTTCGTAGTGACAAGGGTACGTAAAGAAGAATATTCTGCGATTTTATCACCGAGTTATGATGATAATTATGGATGTGCTGCTTTTAGACGATTTCACTTTAAGAAAACCGCAGTGTGATTTATTAAATACATCGGCCATGTGATATATTTATGCACATATTTACCTATAGATTTATAAGAAAATCGTGATTCTCAGCGCATGGTAGCCCTAGTGAATCAACTGAGTCAACGTGTTATATAAATATATTATATAAATATTGTGTTATATACATGTATGTTATATAAATATTTTTATGCAATTGCGAAAATCGCTGAATCACAAAACTTTGTATGGCCATGATATTCCCATCTGTCCGAGACCATTTTTTTGGTTCCATTACGAGTAGAGCAACCTAATTTAGAGACTCTTTGCTATAATGACAATCATTGTTTGTTGTGATAACTTTACTAAATAGCTATCAGGTATTCAAATGTTGAAATGACGATGTTTTAAAAATATATTTATTTGTTTTAGTATAAGGGATTTTCAGGGTCTGCTCTTCTTCAGGATAAGAAAAAATCGAGTAGGCGGACGGTGACCCAAATTATTTATAATTTAGCAATATAGCCTATTGAACGGGTTTAATAACCTCCTAAAGAATTTTTCATCCAATCACATATTAAATGGTATCTAAATTCATACAAAGATAGCGTCTAAAGTTCCGTCGGTTTTGTTTGTCTTAAATAGACTGGATCACGGAAAAACTTTATGCGATTGCAATTTTAAAATATGGACCACATCTTACATCAATTTTTATGCTGAATTAAGTTTCTAAAATACTCAAAAATCAAGCAAAATTGGAATTTTGTACTTTAAATGTGCGATAAGATCGTGAGGAGCAGTCTCCTTCTCTTTATTATGAATACAAAAATATAATGGAATTACCTCATTAGAACTCACTTGAAGTTTAAGTGAATTTGCTCGAATGAAGAAATACCGATTGTAGTTGAAGTCGATTATAAGTGCTTACACCATAGACTACGACTGTTGCGTCCCGTTATTATTTTTTCCATTCACTCTTAAATGAGATCAAAAATAAGCTTAACAAAAATTAATTATTATTATTGCCCATTTTCATATTATTAATCATAAGTAAGAATTGGTCATTAGATCTATTCAATACTTTTTCTCCACAACTTTCATTTACTTCGTTTAAGCGTTCGTACATTATCTATAAGCGCCCAATCAGACCAAACACAATAGAGTAGTTGAGAGTGGTAAATCAGTAAATGCGGAAAACATAACTTAGAAAAACGACTGATTATTTACACAAACATACTTACATACTACCTACAAAGATAGCAACTATGGTGTCGGACTATAAAAATCAAACCGAAAAACCGCAAGCGATAAAATTGTGAAGATAACAAAACGGAGTCAAAGCAAAGCATACCGATCTGTGCGATCGATGGCAGCCTAGAGTTATGGGTAGTGCAAATGGCAAAAGAATCAAATTCGCAAGTAAACGACAAGCGGTTGGTATTGTAGTTGACGTAGTTATTGTTGTTGTTTGCAAAATGTTACCATTATTATATTGCAGAGCTGAAAAGTTAAGTTTGCTTCAGGTTTTTTTTTTCACCGCGGTTTGCTTTACATAAAGGCGCGAGCACTTCACAGTACTACATACACAGATGCACACACACTCGAACTTATACACACCACTTTGTGCAAATGCGATAGCAGACAGTCAACCAAGCAAGATCGGCTAACCAATGGGGCCCCAACTCATACCGGCAATCTTGGCTGGCATGAATCATCCGACAAAGCGAAAATGTACACAAATTCATATATATACCGACACACATCCATACATACATACGCATATATGAATAACTAAAACCACATATGCATTCGCATATGTATATAAAATGTACATATTTACATTGTGAAAATGAGGAACAAAGAAACAACAACCTGCACTTCAATTAATGTTGGTAAAAATAATAGCAGCAAATGAAACCGCAGCAATACAACAACAACTACAAACAGCAAAGATCAGTTCGATCGATCGTTCAACAGCTGCTCCCAGTTGCTGTTGCGAAAAAGCGCCAAAGGAGATGCATATGCATATATACATACGTACACAGTACTATATATATTTATATATGTACATATGATCTCTTTTGCACTGCGAGCATTTATGTTACCGCGCCAAGGTAGTTTGTTGTATGCGTCAACTATGTACAATACTGGGGGATTTTGCCTTTTTTTTGTTTTTGTACTAATTTTTTGTTTGGTGCTTTGACTTTGGGACGCCGTCGGAGCCGATTGAGCAAATGATTTGAGAACTGAACGACACAGCATGAATATATTATATAGATATGTCGATAAATATAAGTGCAAAAATATAGACACTTAAGATATTTCAATAAAAGTATAAACCATTATTTGTGGGGACATATTTCTTTCGGAATTTTTCTGCATACATTTTCAAATTATTTCAACTTTAAGTTAAGCCTAACCGCAACTGACATGCACTAACATGCACTGAATAACGACATCTTCGAAACACCCGAAATTTCAAACGTACGCAAGAGAATCGATATTCATTTCCTCGACTAAGGGGTGGGTCGAATAGCTATATATTTAGTTATGCAAGAATCACCGCGAATAATTGGAACAACCGCCGACGTACTAACTGCTAAAATATTTAGCTATTTAAATATGGTGACGATATACTTATAGGAGTATAGGAGTAGTATACAGCTATATCTTTCCCTTTCACTCTCTCCACCTGAAGAGAATAGCGTGTTGAAAAAGCATGACTGAAGGACCTATACTCATCTAAGTACGGTCATCTCAGTGAATTTAATTCAAAAACTATTTAGATGTTTTATAATTGAAACCAACTTTGTATATATCAAGATATTTATGGAATGTATCTCGAGTTATCTAATCTAAACGCTTCATGTTACCCGCCGTTGGCCAAATCATCGGGCAAAACCATTGGGTAATCATTACCATACTTACTCACTTCGAGAAAAGAGAAAAAGCGCTATTGCCTAGAAAATCTAATAACCCGGGAATCTAATATCAGCACTAAAATCATTGGCTCCAATTCTCTTGTAGGTACCTTACAAAAACTACTAGTATCAGACAAAATTACTTCCTGTCGGACGATTCTTTGGCCTCATATGATAGAAAAGCCTCATTTGCTAGTCTGAAACGATCAGGTACAGAAATAGCGGAGAACAATCACGATGTTGACAAGGGCTAAGAGTGAGAAGCAGTCTGGTAAGGTAGAACGAAACGGAATATCCCATAACATTATTAACCCACAACAAAAAGCCGTGGCAGTTTCTAAACCGATCATGGTTTAACAATACATATTAAGGATTTTTAAGGATTTGACTTCACTTTTGCTCAATCCCATAAAACACTTTCATAAATACATTTGTGAAAATAAGCGCAATGCACGTATTGAAGCACCCATTACAATACCATTATTCACAAATACTATACAAGGTAAATATATGTACTGTTGTACTGGTCAGCACTAAGTGGTTTGCATTGATTGTATCCCATAAATTTAAGAAATTGCAAAAAAAAAAATCGAATTCTTAAAACTAAATAAAGTCATAAATGCTTAGTAAAGCGACGCCAAGCACAGATAAATAAATTTACATAAATAAATTGGTGAATGGGGCAAAAGAAATATGATCAAGGGTTATGGATCAATAGCAGCAGAAAAAAATATAAATTTTGCGCAAAAAAAAAACGGTTTATTGAAACCGGTTTATGGGCTAAACTATACAATCGCAAGCTTATTGTGGCTTAATAAATGTGTTTCTTGATAGTTTTAAGAATTAATAGGGATGTGGTGGTAAGAGGGTTACACTATTTTTATGACTTATTGTGTGATCGATCATTTGCAGAACGAAAAACTATTAAAAATGGTAAACTGTGAACGGTGAATAAATTTATTTATATTCAAGAAACATTAAAAAATTATTGTCCATTAACGTGATTTTCACTGTTTGTGCAATGCTAACAAGTTTCAGAGTTTACGCGAGCATTATACATAACTGATCGTGGTAGCGTTATTTCAGAACTGACTTTCTTGTTTTAATAAATCGAAATTTTACTTTCTACATAAAGATTTCGGAAAGAGAGTTTCACTTCTAAGTGACACTTTGGGAACTAACAAGCGATCGTGCTATCTGAACGTGAGGGCTTCAATTTTAATAAAAATGCTTCAAATATTAGAAAAGCATGGTTAGTAAGAAGAATGAATAGGGAAGACGAAAATTTGAACTAACACTTTGCTTTTTTTACTTACGATTGCATTGAATTTGACAAACTCATTGTACACCGTAATCGTTCATTGATCGTGACACAACGCGATCTTAAAATGAATTACATGTGTCATAAGCTGATTTGGATGTTTTTTTTTGGATAAATTTGGATTTTTTTGGACGTTTTTTCTTGAATGGAAAAATAATCAGACGGTTGAAATTACAAGCATATTGCATTGAAAGTTTTTTTTTTTCATTCATTCCATAATTCTAGGTTATGATTTTATATGAACGCGGTGCTATTATTTAAACTTTTACTAGCGGATTTTATCGCTAAAAATATTGTATTTGGAAGACGTGTGAAACAAAAAAAAATTTAAAAAAATTAAAAAAATGAACAATTAACAATTTGTTAGCCGTTAAAACAAATTCGGCAAAAATTAAGAGCGGTCATAAAACAAACATTTAATGACTCAGGGTGAAGAACCCTCGAATTAAAATAGAGGCGAAAAATTGCATTAGCGACATAGACTGGAGTTCATTTCCACTGCCCATTCTGGTGTTTAACTTTAAACACTGTTCATAAGCATGAGATTATACAAAAAATATCTTTTAACTCTACTTTTCGGTGTTGTTGAAAACAAAACCCTGTTTTTAGGAGAAATTTTAGCAACCCTGTTGAAAAACACACACTGTTGGCCACTCAGTCATGTTAATAAACATGAAACATTAAACTCGAGTTTATTATGTCATTTCAATTAACTCGAATTTAAGTAAAATAGCTAATTTGCTTCTGCAATTATTCCTAGGCATAAAATAGCCTGTAACAAATTTTTGGGTCACCCATTCTTTCGGACGAACTAGATTGCTTTAAGATAATAAAATGCTAATAGTAACAAAATAATAGCTACTGAAAACGTGTAATTTTATTTTCTAAAACAAAAATATTGCCCAAAGCGATTTACAATTTCTTAATCTTATCTAAACTTAAGCTCAATCTAAGCCTCTTGCCACGAGTATTAGTATTTTATTCACAGAAATAACAGCATCTATTTACAAGTAGAGAGTATAAAAGCCACATCACTCTTAAACCTTACTACTTACATATCTTCTCTTGTTCGAATTTCACAATGCAACACATAATAAAATGTGACACCACATTAAAGATCAAGAGACAAAGATCGAAAAAGCCATGAATTTTCGTGCTTCTCGGAATAAGTAAATGAGTAATAAAAGAATGCATACAAAAAGCATGTTGCAGCACGAACAGCTGAGAAAACAGCTATATGAGAATTAAAAAGAAATAAAATTAAAGATGATATGAGTGCAGTCGCAAGTTTTCAATGATACAAAGAAAGAGGAAATACGAAAAAAATAAACAGCTTAAAACGAGGTTGCTTACAAACGGGAAATAACGCAACAGAACAACAGAAAAACATTAACAAGTACAAGTTAAAGACAGTAAGGCATACATGTCAAACATCTTGTTAAATGGAGTGAAAATTATAGGTAGAACTTGTGCTTTGAATACCTGTCAATGGTAATGATAGCGGTTAGGAAAGAGTTCTCAACAATATGTCAGATTTATTATTAGCACACTAGACCAAAATAATTACGCGTACAGGTCTTTCAAAAAGTAACCGATGAGTAACATTCATTCGTAAAAAAAAGCTTAACACTTGCAGCATGTGAATGTAAGTTGGAGTGTGGCGAATCGAACAAACAGCTAGTGTAAATCAAATATACTGTTAAACATAGTACACATATATATATACATAGTGAGTTACATTTATACATATATATTATACATATACATACATAGTGTTACAAAGATTATATAGATAGGAGAAGACGTTATTGCACTTTTTACTACTTTATTGTATTAATTTCGACGGGATAGCTTTATTAACCACAAACTTAGCGAGCTGAGACAGTGCAGAACTGAGGCTCAAATCAAGAGTAAGCCTTTTCGGAAACAGTTTTGTAGATAACATGCGGATATTGTACGACATTTGAATTGAATGAGAAGATCTTGCTTTGAGGCCATTTCTGAGTTTTGAGTTTCTCTAGACAACTTCTTTTGAACTAATATTTTCTTTTTCCAAGCCCTATATTTGGTCACATGTATGACATTTGAATTTAACAAAGAGGTTTGTTTTAAGTAGGAGAAGAAGAGTTTCGCTAGATAAAAAAAAAATGACTGCATGGCAGCATATTCAAATCGAATGAAGAGATTTCCACTACAACAGTACTTCAGGGCTGACATTGAAGAATCTTATAATTTCAAAGCTCATTGCAGTTCTGAAATTGTGACACATCGAAGTCGAATATATAATTCATCTTTGAAAATGGGCTTGAACAGCTGTCCATCGGTGAGTTATTTTTGTGAAGGTATTCGCAGCGAAGAAATTTATCTTTAGCGAATTTTGAGTAAACTTCTTAGACAGAAGGGTAATTTGTTGCTTTCGAACCGATTTCAGGGGCTCAATGATAAAAAATGATGTCGATATTTGGGTTCTTCACCAGAAAAATCTTCTAGTAAAACAACTTTTTAGAGGATCGGATTTCCTGCCTTTCCTTTAAACATAAAACAAAAGCTTGGCTACCATTACTAAAATATATATAAGTTAACCGCTCATTTGCAAAGTATAAAAAGTGGGGAAACTGAATAAAAAAGAAATATATCAAGTTAAAGTCTTCATTTTCGAAATAATGTCCAAAAACAGTATCTTAGTATAACCAACTTATCACAACAACCCCATATACATATATTAGGATCATTAAAATATAGGTATAGGTATGCCTACAAGATAATTTCTACAATTGATTGAACTAAATTAGAGTACCAATACTCGCATATCAGACCGTCAATCATCCACCTCATAAGCCAGCCGATCGAAAGCAGCAACAATGTAGTTAGATATGGTGATAGCAATACGCCAGGCGACATTGGATATTTGCGCCTAATTAATTAACTAATCAGTCAGCCTACTAGATGGTTGCTTTTATGGTAAATATTATATTTATTTTAAGCTCAGAATAATGGGCGACATGCAGTTGACATATTTGTATGTAAGTATTATTTAAATAAAGAACATGCCAAAAGCAAAAATAATTTCATAACGTCTCATAATGTCTTGACGCAGAAGCACGCGTAACGTGTAACCGTCAATTTAAATTAAGTGCTGATTTCCTGCAAATAAATTAAGTGAGGTCTGTACGTGGATATGTGTGCTTGGGAGTATTATGACATTGCAGTTGTTGGTTGTTACAACTACATATTACATAGTTACATATTTTCATTTAAGTATATATTTCATTTGCTTTCCATTTACTTCTCTACAATAAATATTTTTTGTTTATTCACATTTGGTACTCACCTAAACGCAGTTCTCCGAAATTACCACAGCCAATTTTTTTACCAACACGAAAATTTGGTCCGACCATAAGTACCCCCGTGGAGGCACCTACAGCTTGGCGGGTGGCATACATGTTGCCAGAGCTGGTTGTGTTACGCGTTCCGCCGCCGCCTCCACCACCTCCGCCGCCGCCACCACCACCGGTACCTGATGTTCCAGCAGCCTGTGTTCCACCACCACTGAAAATGCAGAAAAAGAAGAGAGAAGCATATTATGAAATTGGTTTCGCAACAAAGCAATCGCTTATTGGAAAAAATTATATTTCATAGAAAATTTTCACACAAAAATTAAAAACTATATTTATTGACACAAAGGTTCGTTAGTTGCAGTTCACAAACCGCTTGCAAGCTGCACTTAAGCAACTGTACTAAATTGTTTTACAAACACTTTCATTATCAATAGTTTTTAAGTAAAAATATGTATTAATTTTTTTCATTCTAACGGCATTTTTAGCAAGTGAAAACGTACAAATATTTCCTTATATCTTTCAGAAATTTCGGCGCCATGCTTTATGGACGTTCAACAACAACAACAACCGCACAATTATTACACGCTGACATTAAGTATTGAAATTTTGATTTTTGCTTTATTCAAAATTTTGAAAATTCTAATTTTTTCTCTCTATAAATGTTTATTTTACTCGTTTTCTTTTTTTCTTCGTTTTACCGTTATACACAATTAAGCGCGGTTTGTATGCATGTAAATTCGACAGAAGCTTTAATTATTTAGGTTTGGTTTCAGATACGTACACATTCCCTGCCGAAACTTCCATTGACGCAACATGGAGTTAATATAGAATTTCAAATGCCAAAAAATGTGCCTTTGTATGTGTGTGTGTTTTTTTTTTCACCGAACAGAAACTTTTGATTTATTTATAAGCCAAAATGGAAATAGTACAACAAAAGTAATTTTTGTTTCAACTTGAAGTACAACTACAGGAGTTACTGTTCAAGGCCAAGATATTATTTGTAAAGTGAAAATAAATAAGAATATAAATAATTTGCAAAGTTTTTCTGCAATTTTGAAATTTAGAAAAACTGAGATTTGAAACCACGACCCTTGGCGCACTTAGCAGTAGAATGTGCTCCACATAGCACTCGCCTAACTCCAAAAAAAAAAAGCAACAGCACTGCCGGCAAGGGTTCCCAATTGAGATTGTTAACAAACTACTTTACATAATGGCAGAAGAATTTTTTGGAATATAAATGAAATGTCATGACTCATGCACAAAGAGTGGGCAGTATGTATTGATTTTATTTATTGAGATTTCATATCAATAGCATTTTAAGACAAATAGCACAAATAATTATTGTCACAAATTAATGACGCAGAAACATTCGTCAAATAAAGCAGAAAATCGGTAAACAATGGTTGACCAAAATGTACAAATAAAAAATATATTTCTGTATATATTATATACTTAAGCAATATATACATATTGTACATAACAGATAAAGATTTAGGGCTTTATGGCATAGTAGATGCTCCAATAAACACACAATATAAGTAGGAAAGGGAAAGTGATTTGCAAACAGCTTCGTTAAGTACAACCAAATGTAGATCTGAATTATGAGCATTGACTGACAGAGAAGTAAAATAAAACTTTGTGGAGCAATTTGGAAAGCTTTGGAGATTAACAAAAACGAAAAATGCAAAGAAGCGAAAGTCAAATGGTTAGTTGGCGGCAAAGTTCGCATTAAGTTGGTCACTTCGGTCGCAGAAGGAAAAAAGTTGGAGCTTGAAAGCAATTTGCTTTGATGAAATAAAGGAAGAAGAAATCAAGTAAATGAAATCATTTAGTAAATGTATGGTTATTTAGTGTTAAAAAATTTTATATATGTATAAAATAGAGATTTTAATTTTTATCAACAAATTTTTGTAGGGAATAAGAACAATCGTTTTAAGAAAAAATATGTTTAAATTTCCTTATAAATTATTTGTATTTTACTTTTTTCTAATATTATTAATTTTTATTTTTTATTATTATATTTTTTTATAAAATTAATTTTATTTATTTTATAATATTATATATGCATATCAATAATTGCGCAAATTTTTTATATATTCAACTTTTTTGGCATATAAAGTTACTCTAAACAATCTTTTAATATATAAAAACCCGAAAGTGCGCAGATAACGGGATATATTTAACACATTTTAATACTATGTTTATAGTATCTTCGAAATATTCGCAACAAACAAACCAAATTATAATAATGCTAATCATTAGTGGAAAATAATCTAGTGCCAAAAATTTAACCTTACTTTTTCGAGGTAACTTTTTTATAAATATGACACCTAAAAGCATTAGCAAAATCATGAATTTAACAAAAAAAATTTACTATACTTTCTTAGTAGCAAATTTGTTTTTTTGGAAAAATGTCTAGGTTCGTTAACTAAACATCAATTTCGGGAGCTAGAATTAAGGGTACTTTTGTTTCACGAAATTTTTGGAATATATCAACTATAATCGAAATTTGCTCGAAATAGTATTTATAAAAACATGGTGGTGGGAACTCATTTCAAACTACTTGCACCGATTTCGATCCGATCCAAGCATATAAATTTATTCCATAATATTGTTTCTGTTTTCCTAACAGCTTTTCAAAAAAAGACTTTGAAAAAAGTATGGAAAAATAGCCTTAAACAACTGGTTGAAGTCAGAACGGTTCAGAATACACCAAAAATAGCGATGGAGCAGTACATTACAGTACAGCAGTACAGTACATTCGAATTACTTCGAATTTCATTTCTATTTTCGCAAAAAAGGGTCAAAAAGTGTATCTGTTAAAAATTTTTTTTCATACATTTAGATATAATATTGAGAAATTGCAGTAGAGCAATTAGAAAACGGTAAAGTCTTCAAAACTGTGCAAGAAATCTTGAGACAATACTCGCCGCAAAATTTGTCAGAAAAAGTCACAGAAAAAATATTTAAAAATAAAGAAATAAATGAGAATATAAAATGAGAAATAAGAAAACGAAATGTGAAGGCAAAATATGAGAAAACAAAATGCTGCTTGGAACATTTGGGCTGAATAAAGCGACATTATATGAACTTGTGGCAACATACTAATATGTAAGCAGTTGTGATTGCCTCCACTCTTGGGATATTATAAGCTATAGGCTGCAGGCAACAAAAGGACAATGACATTTTCGCCACACATGGACGTTGGTGACCAAGAAAAAGAAGAAGCCGAAAAGACGAAGAATAAGTCATAAAACAGAAGCAATAAATAGCGAATGTAAAACCGCGTGCCACATAAAAAGCGCTAAAAGTGCCATACTTGACTATATTTACTATTCACGCAAGTTAGACCCGACACACACACACATCTGTATAAAGTGAGTGGTGGTTTTCCTTCTCGTTTTTTGGTTAGTATAGTACAGTTGGAAGCAACATGACTCATGGCAATTCGTTGCAACAACACGGCGACAATGGCAAGTGTGGCAAGTACATAGGCGGCAAGCAGAGGGGGTGGAGCGCTGTCACATTCGGCACATGAATACGTATGCATGTATGGGCGTGTGTTTACAAGCGATACAAAATTTTACATTTATTTAAGTATGAGTGTGTAATTGCACTTGTACTTGTATGTACATATGTATGCATTTAGTACGTTTTATTAATATTTACTTTTTGTGCGACATGAGTGGTTCGGCGCAACTCCCTGCCGCGTGTGCAGGCGCTTGTGCGAAAACGCTTAATTGCGTTAAAATGCAAACGAAAGGGATTAAAATTAACAGAAAAAACAGGCCCAGTGTTGAACGGTGTTGATGTGTGCGCCAGTGTGCAGCGAAAATGGAGTGGTGTATCACACAAATGACATACATACATATGACTCGTGTTTGCAGTGTATGAGTGCAACAGCAAAGGCAAAACTATTCAATATTCATGCGACAAACGCAGCAAAGGCGAATACTTATAGAATTATGCATACAACAGCGAAGAAAAACAAAAAAAAAAAATATCATGGAAATATATTGTACAATAACAAAAATTTTAATTGACGCGAATAGCGTGGTAAAAAGAGAATACAGAGAGGTCGTAATAGATAAAATAAGGTAAAGTAATTAAAATGAAATGAAAAATAGTAAAAATGAAAATAAAGAGAAATAAAACTTAATGAAAAGTAAAGCAAAATTAAAGTGAAAAGCATATAAATAAGTAAATTTAAAATAAGAACAGAAATGTAAGAAAAGAAAGTTTAATAGAATAAAAATACTAAATAATATATTAAATAAAAATTTTTACAAAAAAAAAATTTATGAAAAAAAAATGTTTTTATTAATAAAATTAAAATGTATTAAAAATTTAATTTTATTACAAAAAAAAATTATGAAAAAAATTTAGCTAATTTAAGACTTTAAAATGAAGTAAATAAAAATAAGAGAAGGTTAAACAAAACAAACTAATAAAAACAAAAATGAAATAAATATTATATAATTAACTTAAAAAAAGGATTAAAGAATATAATATTAAAGAAAAATAACTAGTATATAAGGGTAAATAAATTAAAACAAACTTAATTAAATAAAATTAAAATGAAATAATTTAAGTGAAATAATACACATTTTGTCTAGTTAAGGAGTTTAAATATTTATCGAAGCCTACATAATGACTACTATTCAAACTATTTTGAAATTATATACAACAATTAAAAAATAATAATATTAAATAAAACTTGTAATTTTGAAGTAATTAAAATACAAACAAGACAATAAGATGGAAAAAAAGGTCATATAATCAGAATTACAATATAAAGATATAAATGTGTAAAATAATACACCGTTATAGTAATTACGCTTTATCAAATAATTAATTTAAAAAATTTTGTTAAACTTTAAGATAAATTTCAATATACATAAATGCGGAAAATAAATGTTACAACTTATTGATCTAAATTATAAAATAAATTAAATTAATTTAAGAGAAGCAAAGAAAGTTACTACAGAAGTCAAAATATAAACCGAAATATGTGAATTGTCACAAAAGTGATAAAAAGTAGGAAAAGAAACAAAGAAATATGAATCTCATTACACTAAAAGAGCTAGGGTATATATTTACAACACTCACATACATGTATATTATTTAACGGAAGCTCGAACACTTACTTACTTACAAGGTGAAATCATTTGCAAACATCATCAGGCAATATTGCATGGCATATATGGATGGATGTTTACATATGTAGTACATATTTTGGCAACATGTTGCTGGGCAACAACAGCGAATAATTCATAAAAAACATGACTACAAAAGCGGGCAGTCAAAGCCAAAGAAAAACTTAAGCCGATTAGACTGACAGAGTTGCAGTTTACAGGGCGGAAAGTAGGTTACGGATGTAAAAAAAAATTAATTATTATTATTATTAAAAAATTATCAGAAATATATATATCAGAGCAAATATATCAGAGAACTAAGTGAACTTCAATTGACAATTCCGGTGTGTGCCCACGCTTTTACACTATACATATGTATAAATATTAAAAGAGAAATCCCCATTAATATATGCACATCCTCAATAAAATAAATAAAATGCTAGTGATTATAGAGTTCAAAGCAAAAGGAGATTTGAGCAAATTTTGTTTGTTATTAATGAAAATAAATGTAAAGGGAATAATAAGTACCAGAATACCCTTAAAATAAAAAAAAGCGCCGTTCTCTTATAATCGAGCGGCAAAAGAATACTCGCTAAAGTAAGAAAAACACATGTAAACTAAAACTATAAACACGGCTTTTTTCTTCTAAAAAAAGTTTAAAATTTGGTACAGCTAAATGCATGAAAATCCTTTCAAACACTTCAAACCATCGCAACCAAGAACTCTCAAAAGCCTAATAACATACAAAATGGATCAAATGTTTGATTTCTATGCGAAATTCTTTTAGGAAATTTTTATTTGAGTTGCACATGCTTTTAATGACTAATTTTGGCTCGGCCAAAATTTCGACCGAATATATCTGCTCTCCCCAGTTGAGTGAATTCAATAGTTCTCGATCGGCTTCTGCATCCAGCATATTCATTCGATCGATCCGACTTCCAACGATTTTTTCATATTCTCAAACCTCAAGAGAATGTTCAGTAGAAAAAAAATTTAGCGACAATGAAGAGGTAATCGCAGCGGTTGAGTGAAAGACCAATTGTACTACAAAACTGCCTCGAATTCAACTATGTTGAATAATAAAATCGAAGTTTTCGAAGAAAAAAATTTGTTTTATTTTTGAAATTCAGTTAATTAAATTTGGAGTTAATAGAAAAAAATCGATGTATTTTCGAGATTGGTTCGTAAAACTAAGCAGAGATCCCTCTAAGTGTATGAGTTGTGCAATAAAGCAAATACCACCTCTGTTTAATTAAAAAAAAAAATGTAAGCAAGTTCGGAATCATTTTATTTTTCTTACAATATAAAGCTTTTCTTAAAATTTCATAAATTATAAAATTATAATTTGCTTCTCATTAAACGGTCACCAATTAATGCATTATCGACTTAAATGAAGGAAAAAGCTTCCAAAATTAAATTTAAGCGCGACGTTCTCACCCCAAGAGAATGAAGCAAGTATCGCTTAACTAATTTTTGTTTTTAATGCAAGCGAAAAAAATTGTATTTTTTAAGTTGTACCACTGTACATCTGTACTTTAATATATAAAGTACGGAAATACTTTACAATATGTAAATAAAATGGTAATCAAATACGAACACACTCAAATTTAGTTTGTAAAAATGCATGACCAGTCCAAGCAAAATATGTCATAAATTTTAGTTGACCGGTTTAACTGAGGCTACGGTCATTGATCAGCGAGTAAATCGGGTTGCCAGCGGCCTTTTGTGCACATTACGAGCGTTTCAGTGACGATAAGCGATAAACTAAATGCTGGCATACATATTTACATACAAACAATCGACAAATGCAACACTGTGCTTTGAAATTCTCCATGCATCTTTCATCAACGCGCATCTGTTTATGCCAAAAGTAACACAGCTGTCGAATGGAGCAGCGTATGGAGCAACGATATGCTGGTGAAAAAGAAAGGAGTTTGCTCCATTTAGAACAGGCGATTGGCAAAACGGCAAACACGGTCAATGTGAGGCGCATGAAAAGTGGCAATACAAAGCGAGTATTTAGACATGTATGTATCCAGGCTGATTACATACATACATACTTTGGAAATTGAAAAAGCGACCGCAAAGGCGCAGCAATCAACAGGAACCGCTGCTGCGAGTAAAACATTAATTAATAGCACGCAGATGCACACAAACACACACACAGACACACATATGTGTATATATACAATGTAAGCTTTAATCTGTAAATAATATACAACACCATATGGTAAAATATTGAAAAATTAAGCACAACAAATACACGCAGGCAATGTTGCAAGCAATGAGGCAGCATAAAAATCGTTTGCTTCGAGCGCATAAAAGCAGAGTGAACGAATAATCGAACTACTGACAGCACATGCTTACACACACATGCATACACATATATGTATGTATGTGTGTATGTGCAACACAGCAGTCCATCGAGCATAGGCTGAAACTGCAACAACACTCGTACGAGCACATTAAAGTGGTCTTTAACTAATACATGCCACACAGTACTGGCAATAAAGTGGCACAATAGCTAAACAATACATAAAATGTCGTGCAGCGTGTTGAAGCGTTGTAGTTGTAGGAAGGAGTGTTGCCGCAAAAAGTGGCATGCGAAAACCGGTTGTTAACGTAAGCTACAACAAAATAAAGGAAAATAATCGATGGAACTTTTAAACGGTAAGTGAAATAGAAGGGTTCATTGGCTACTCAAAACTGGTAGCACACAAAGAGCGATCAACTGCTTGACGATAAAAGAAACGGGACACACGAGGATCGTTAGTTAAGTGCGTAACATGTTACACTTTCAGTGTGGTGACTTTGAATACAACACTGCTGCTGTCAGCTACTGTCAATAGTACTTCGTATAAGCTAAGCCATTTTGCTTTTGCTGGAGTGACCTTGAGAACGAAAACAAAATCGCTCAATTTCAATACCGAAATTGTAAAGAAAAATATAATCGACTTCTTTCGCAGATATCTTAGCGGAAGCAATGAAAAAAGACATAAACTAATTTCAATGGCTAAAAAGTGCTTTTTCAGTGATTTGCTATATGCCAGCTCCGTTGACATCTGCGTTGAGCCGGCCGCAGCATGTCCATACTGTCGCTCTCAAGTTTATTCCTCAAGAATTCAGGCTCTAAATAAAACTAAACACCTTTATACATGCTCTAAGAAACTAACCTATCGATTTAGTCGGATTTTGGACCTACTGTTTGATGGCCTTGCACAAACTTGCTTCGCCCAACAAATGGAGACAGCAATGACAGGAAATACTCGAATCGAAATGTAAACGAAAATAGAAAGAAACAAAAAAAAGAAAAAGGGTTTGTCAAATCGATAGGACTCAATTATTTCTTTGTTAGACGGTGAAAAAAATTCGCCGGATTAGTTAGTTGGACATACTAAGATCAAAAATTTAGGCGATCCAAAAGAATAGTTGACAATGTTTGATTGCGATTCCGAGGATTGAGGAAGAGGAGTGAGGAAGCTATGTGTAATTACTAAAATGAAGCAAAAGAAGAGAGAAATTATTATTCTTTTTGACAAAATATGTTTAAAAATTTCACGGAATTATCAAACCGCGCTCGTTTTAAACATATTATGAAATATAATGACTAGTTTTTCCAGTTTTTTGCAGCATTTGGGGCTTAGTGAATGGATTTCAAAAGATTTAAATCTTGACTGAAAATTAAATGTTACTGGATAGGAATTGTTGCAAGTTTGAGTTGACTTTTCGATATTTAACATTGGGACCCGGTTTTCACTAGAAGCCAACTTGTGAAGGGAATAAAAGACAGTCGAATATCCCCGTGACTTGCAAAAAAAATCAACTAGGTGGTTATAGCGTAGTCAAGAAGTGGAGGACCCGAAGACAGACTTTTTTTATTGTTCCCGAAAATAAGATATGATAACGGTAGGTATTATGTATACTTTGTGACTATTTGAACACTAGCACGCCTTTGGGTTACTGCTAAGTACATTTGCGTTATTTCTTAATCTAGAAATAGGAATAGTAGAATTCACCAGTAGTGGGTCCGGAACTAGTTTGCGGTATCTCTCCATGATAATTTTAAAACTCTGAACTCTGAATTTCTATAAACAAAAACCGTTCGGAGGTCGCTTACAGCTTTTACAGGTACAGGTACAGGTCGCAACCGAAAAGAAAATAGTTCTATAAAGCTAGTCTCAAAATTAAAATCACATACATATGTACACTTTCATATATATTTAAGGCCCCAGTGCTTCAAGTATTAACAAGTTACATGTTTTGTAATGCCTATACAACTTCCTTTTCACATGAAAATTACCCATAAAAGGGGTGATCAAATGGTTAATGCAATGACATACGCTTCACAAAATGTTCGTCAGTAAAATAAATATAAAACCAAAAACTAAAAACCCTAGTATATGTCGGCCTTGGGTGCGTTCAGTTACCCCTATAAGCAATAAAAAATTAAAGGAAAAATATTGATAAACAATAAAATTGCGGAAAAAAAAAAATAAAAAATAAAAATGTGAAAGAAACCATAAACACCTGCGTGTATGTGTAGAATAGCCAAGAACTGCAAGAACTGCAAGAACTGCAAGTACGGCAAGAAATACGCTCCATGTTAAACGTTGGATGTGGTGAGCTTGCAAGAAGGAAACTCCTCTCGCCTGACCGCTCACTCACTAAGCAATCAATGTGTCACGAGTTGAATAAACAACAGCTGGCTACTTATTATTAACGCCGTCGGTGAACGAGCACACTTTCTGCCTCGGAGCTGGCAGCAGCTGTAGTACACATGGATTAGTTAAGAGCCTAGCAATGGGCGCCTGGAAGTTTCTGTTTAGGGAGCGGTGAGAGGTTAAACCAAAGTGGTCAGTGGTCAAATAAAATTATCGTCGTGCCACACCCGGTATTTACGAATGTTTAACTACGAGTATCATTGCCACAAATGTTCGTGTTCTTGCTGGTTCACCTTTGAGTGCCTATAAAGCAACATTTCATTTCGCTTGATTGCCTCAACAATGGTACTAAAAGTCCTGGTTGCAATTCATTTCATTTATGGAAATATGTTTGTGCGCTGACTAGAGTATTAGATAGTAAAGGTGATTTAATCGTTACCTTGAGGAGCGAATAGTAAATATTTGTTGTAGACAGTGTGTTTGCGTACGTCTTACGGTGATGAAGATTGATTTGGTGATTCTTTTTTTTGAAGATAAAACCTCTGACACATAAAACATAAAATTCCTTCCTTTAGTAAATTATGCTGGAGCTAGGAAGCTAGCTCCGCAATCCACCGTCTCGGAAACAATTTTTATTTTTTTCCTAGGCTCCTTTAACTCTATAAACTAGCAAATGACCGAACATAAAGCCGATCGTTACCAAAGTTTGAACAAATCCGAATAGAGCAGTTCTTATAACCGAAATTAAAATTCTCCAAACAGTTATAATTCTCAAATCTCCTTCAAAAAGTAATTTTATGGAGAATTTTCATAAGAAAGGTCTAGCAAACCTCTCAGACAGCAGAAACATTTCGAACTGGGATTTATTAAATAACAAACTTAGGGTTTCTTATGTCACAGCCTCGGTCATAGCACATGTCATATTTAAGAAATTCTTTACGATATTAGCAATCTGAATAGCACTTGGTTGGACTTGGTAGGAAGTATAATATATGGATGTGGACTGACTAGCATCTTCATTGAATTGTTTATTCATTGAAAAACTTTTCTTTTCAGTTAGGACCAAGCACTGCTCTGATGATACGAAACAGGGCGGGATTTCCCATATTGCATATATGAAGCTGGAGCTTCGCAATCGAGCAATTCCTAGAGTCGTGGAAGCCTTAGTTGAACTCTCCTTAATACCACGTAGGTAGACTTATACCAAATAGTGACGATTTGAAAATGATTCAGAGAGCACTTTCGAGGTTGTTGTTTTGAATCCCAATATATAGGAGTCATATAATCCCCTATTCTGCTCTAAACTCGTATTATAATATCAGTTCAGATAAAGCGACTGTAAAATTCATTGTTAGTCGTTTGGAAACAATTCCGAGGTTGTCAGGACACTGAGAGAAAAGTTTAAGACCAAATAATGGTACAGCTTTCTATACTGGAAGAGTGGTTTCCGAAAATATATTTTGAAGTTCAAACTTTAAATGCCAGATAACTTTCACTATATACATCAATACTAATATATTTGTCTGCTTAATGAATATTATCATACGGCTAATATTGAATGTATTAACATCTCGCAAAAATTTTCGGCAGTCGCTTAAAAAACAGAAGCCGGTGTATCACTTAATTAATGAACTTAATAGTATGCTGTATCATATCAGCTCAAACAGATCCGTAGAGGACGTCGAATAATAGGAGGATGAGAAATGATGAAACTACATATATTGTATATTTTTTAAGAGATGTCCTTTGATTTTAAATACTTAATTACTAACTATTTATACTATAAAGTAAGTGATACAGCTTCAAAAATTACAAAAAAAAGCAAACATTTTAATACATACACACCCTCACTTTAACATTTCCCTTTAAAAATTCCCAGCGGCTTATTTAAGTAATGTTCGTAGTTAATTTTCAACTGTCTGTCTGATTGATTGTTCGTAAACATGTATAATTTACGTTTCGTAATCAAAACGATTAATTATTTACACTGCAACAAGTTTTATATTTGCGTCAATAATTGTTTTTTTTTTATTGGAAAGAAAATAGATTTGTACAATACCTAGATAATCACAATACTATTATTGAGAAAACGTTTTCAAGCTCTACTAATAATAGAAAAAATTATAAATTACGAGAATAATCGCAAATTCATTTATAAAACAATAATTAAATTATAATAAATTTGGTATTGATTGTTATTATAAATTTTAATTTTGGTTGGTGTCGCTAATTATTTGAACATCACTGTACACTCATACATAAATATAAGCAATATATTTGTAAAAATTGCAAACTTTTTTTTAATATATATGAGTAAATATTTATTATAATAAGTAGTAGACATATACCACATACATATGTAATTACATATAGGGTATATGTATATATATAGTATATACATTTGCATATTCAGAAATTTTCTACTAGCAACAGAAGTGCGACGCTGACACCTATAACAGCGCAGCAACCATATCGGCCCTAATGTGTGTATGTATGTACATATGTATGTGTAAACGGTAGCTATTACGTTAATGTCAGTCAAGGTTTATGAATAAATCATAAGACGAAATTATTTACATAATATATTTGTAAACATTTTGGAATGCAATATGCGATACTGTTAAAGCGTAAAAAGATTCTTCGTAACACGGAAAAAATTAATACTGTATGTTCAATAATAAAAAGTGTAGCTATATATAAAAATAAATATACGTAAAGCCGTAAAATTAATTTGATAAGATTTAAAAGACAAAACATTTAAACAATTATTCAGTAGCTAACTGTTTAAAAGAGTAAGCATTAGAAAAAACAAATATAATGAAAAAAATATAATAACAACAATATAATAAAAACAATACCATAAAAAATATAATAAACACAATATAATAAAAAAAAAATATAATAAAAAAACATAATAAAAAAACATATAATAAAAAATATAATAAAAAGGAATAAAAAATATAAAAAATATGAACAAAATATTAAAAAAAGATTAAAGGAAATATTAAAAAAATATAAACAGTAAAAAATATAAAAATTTAAAAAATTTAAAAAACAAAAAAAAACCATAAAAACCGTTTATAATAAAAAGAGTTAAAAATGTAAAAAAATAAGATTTATCAAAAATAATAAAATTTTGAAAAATTAAATACAAAAATTTAAATTTATTTAAAAAATACCAAACATAAAATAAATTGAAACCCATCAAATGGTTTATTAGTTATTTATTTTTAAAAAAGTTTGATAAAATATTGCAACTGTCAAAATTATAACAAATTAAACCAAGAAAAAAGTACATAAAAAGCTATAGGATATGTAAAACCAAATCCAAAAACTAAAACAATAAAAAATCAAAAGAAAATATAAAAGGTATTAAATAAATGTAAATACTTGGTAATAGACCTAAAAATATATGTAAGAGCAACTCATACAAATAAAAAATAAAGATAAGGAACACATTAAAAAAGATGTCAATCATAAAAAAAAATAAATGCTATATAACTATTTTATATATAAAGTATAAAATAAAATAAAATACAAATGCAAAAAGAAATAAAAAGCTAAATTAAATATTATGTGAAAATTATAAAAAATTTAAAACCATATTTTGTATTAATTATATAAAATATAAGACAAAAAATTATAAAAAGGTATGCCAAATAAAACTATTTGAATGAAAAACAAAAAAAAAATAAACTAAAAGAAAACATTTTAAAATAAATGAGAAAATAATAAAAAAAAATTAAAAATAAAGTAAAAAAATAAAAAAAAAAATAAAGTAAAAATTAAAAAAAAATAAAAATAAAAATAAAACAAAAAAATAAAAAATATAAAAAAATAAAAAATATAAAAAAATAAAAAATATAAAAAAATAAAAAATATAAAAAAATAAAAAATATAAAAAAATAAAAAATATAAAAAAATAAAAAATATAAAAAAATAAAAAATATTTAAAAATAAAAAATATAATAATAAATAATAAAAAAATAAAAAAAATATTTACAAAAAAAAATTAAATAAAATAAAAACTTAAAAAAGAACAAAATGTTTAATTAAGAAAAAAATAAAAACGAAAATAAAAAAAATAAATCAAGCGCTCCAAAATCTTGATTGATGAGCAAGAGCAAATGACGGCAGATAAGGTATGAAATGTAATATTAGTCTATATATTATATCCATATACACATTATACGTAGTACATATGCAAATATAAAATACATGCAGCACTTACAATTGTAAGTTCGCTGACGTATTTTTCATACGTAAAAAATTTGTGCTGACGTGATAACTTTACATATTATTCTTAACGCTTTGAACTTTTTATAAATACGAGGCTTATCTTGAAACTTTCGACTATAGGTGAAGTTTCAATTACTGTTATGTAATGTCTCGTTCACATCATTGAGATTTTAAGCACAGGATTACCCAAAATAATGAGTTTATGGTATGAATGCTTGATGAAATTTGGATCTATGATTAATATTTAGAAAAACAAGACAACTCTTGACTCTTTGAAGGTTACAAATTACTCCTTAGTTAGATACAAAAAAGGGTTTTTTCACGGAGCTATTCTTAATAAAAATATGGCTTTCGTCCACTGTAAAGCTGATTCATTTGCTGCAGAAGATATGGAGTTTCCACACTAAACAGTATTCAACAATTATCTTCACAGAAGTCTTCTACGAAATCACAAAAAAATTATACTATCAAATTATTAAAATATCTTAAAGTAAAAAAAAATCGAACTCTCAGCAAATAGTTATCATTTGTTTAAGAAATTTATAAAAATAAAAATTAACTCAGAATTCCAGTATTCTTATATTAACTGTGTGCCTAAATATAGGCAATGATTTTACGTAGTAAAGTGAAGTTTACTTTTCGGCGCTAAGAAGATAGCAGATCAATAAACAACACATATATAGGTCTGATTTTACATGTAAAAAGATTTGGTCATAAGTATAAAATTTCGAAAATCTTATATTATCTTTGTGCCTAATTGTATGCAATGATTTTATTTAGTAAAGTGAAGCATACCTTTTGGAGCAAAGAAAGAAGCCGTCGACTTTAGATAGCTATGTGTGATTTTATATGTAAAGAAATTTTTCAACTATATTATTTTGTATTCGATTTGATTGAAAAACATTTTTAAAATTAATAGTGCTGCTGGCCATCGGCTATGTGGCGTATTAAAGCCGTAATAAAATAAAATATAGAAAATGCAACTGCTGATTCGGATCAAGTTAACCATTAGCTCTATTCCATTTTACTCCATTTTACTACCAACCATTCAGTAGTCACCATAAAAATGCAACAACAACTCGTAGCAACAAAGTGTAGCAAATTACAACGCAAATAATTAGTTCACACCATTACGGCATCACTTAGTCTAGTGAGAACTAGTAGCGCCAATTCAAATTATACAATAATTTGTACCTAATGAGACTGTCTGGGTATATGTAGGTCCATTAAAGCATTACCAATGCAATTATAAAACAAAAAAAGCAATTCCAATGTTAGTTAATTGTATTAGTCGTATCGTTGAATTCCTCCGGGAGCGAATTCGAATTTTAACGCCCCACTGTTAGGTGGAATTTAAAATGCTAAACTGCTGATAACTGGCCAGGTGCATTATGAGGACGCAAAATAGCGTTATGGCGTGTATCGCTCGAACAAATTATTTTTGGAAACGCTTCGTTGACAACATTTACGCCAACGATCGATATTTTTGTTATTTGTTGTTTTTATTGATTTTTGTTCATATTTATGGGTATGTGTCGTGTATGCAAGCTTGTACAGCAACTCATTGACAATGTCAGCGTTACGTATATACGTATGTGGATATGTGGCTGCGTACTACGTGAATTGACCAAAAGTGGACGTTTTTGTTCCGGATGGTTTGGTTGGTTGGTTTTGTTGACGCCACAGCGTTTAACAAAATTATGTTGACGCGAATGAACAGCATTATGAAAAAGAGCAGCAACAAAAATAGAAGAATAGTTGGAGAAGCAACATTTTTGTCTACATAAATATATATATGTACATACATATATGAATATATAACTAGCAATTTTCGCACTGTTTAAGCGATTGAGAAGAGAGGGTGGTTTTGCCAGAATAGCTGGGGAATATAAGTGCACTAGTTAAGTTATGTAAACATTTTAACGCTGTTAACTTGGGTTAGATGGATCAAGAAACTTCGTACGAGCACAACGAGCAGTCGTGGAATTGAAATTCTGAAGAATACTTACATACAAATTACACGCTGATTTATTTAAATAAATTCGAACTGAACACAATTTGGGAAGGGAACGCTTTTCTGCTTCTTCAGATCGAATAAAATAAAAGAAGAATTCTGGTGTAAATAATATAAAATAATACTTAAGATTAATCAGATGTAACTCAAAAATTATCAGTAACTTCAAATATATAGTATAAAAATGACCTATTATGAAACTCAACAGACTCTTATTTCAGGTTTCAGTCTATAAGTGGGCAACCTACTATTTTTGTTACTTTACTTTGTTATAACCTATATGTATATATTGCATACTTTTAAGCGGGTAAAAAATTGGTGTTAAGTTACTTCTAAGAAAAACACCTTGCATAGAATTTTATATTAATTTAAAGTATTTATATTCGGAAGAGCGATATTTTCGAACACTACCAGCAATTAACTGGTGAATAAAATCTGGCTATTCATGAATGGTTATGGATTAAAGTACAATATCAAAAAAAAGTTTATCTGTTACTCTGCCAATAACTAGTAGAAATACATATGAGGTAGCATATGAGGCTTTAAAGGAATACTAGAGCTACGCAATGAAGCAGAAATATACATATTCTGAGTCCAAATGGGTAAGATATCTAAAAAAAAATAAAATAAAATATGGAGTGCTGTATAAGAGGACATCAATTTATATCAGAAAAGTCATTAATTATTATGAAGAGTTTGATTACCTTTTTAGAAAAATAATTATAATGCTTTGAGAAATATGTTGATTATTCCAATAAATAAATGTTATATTTTTCATCAAAATATAAACATTATTTCCATCACAAGGTACCGATCGTTGCATGAAAAAATAATTATTATTACAACAGATTATATCGATTACACAATCAGAACATCGATTATTACCACAGCAAACATACGATTTTCGTAAATATATGAAAAATTTTATACTTGAAGTAAAACGACATTAAAAGTTGTTTACAAAAGAACAACAACTGTGTCATCAGTTAAACTAAAGTGAAAAAAATTACATATATTCTCAAATAAAGCAAATCCGATTATTTTATTAGACATAAATTTCAGTTAAGGAAGAATATAACATATTAGAAAGTTTTACTCTAATTATCTAAGGAAACAAGTAAATAAATAAACCAGATATTATCGATCATTATATGGCACCATAATATTGATAATCGAAATACATAAAACATCGCTAATCATAGGAGATAATTCAGTTGAAAAAATATCGACATCCCCTTTAGTAACTAACGATGTTAAAGCCAATATTTCGAGAAATATATTATCAAAAATATAGGAAATAAATATGTAAATATTTAAAAAGCAAACCAAAAACAGTACCCCTATTGCGGAAGGCTACTATATTATAGTTGCCGGTATACTTGCAAGGGATACTATAATAGGATTTTGCTTTGCGGAAGGCTACTGAAGCCACTAAAATTGAAAACGCAGATAACAACCCTGTGTTTACATTTTTCAGAAGCACTGTTTAAAGTATTCGGCAGCAATGCCCAATTTTGTGACATAAATCGTAAAATGAAACATAAAGAAATGGAAACCAATGACGTTTATTTATTAGAATTTAAAATCGTTTGGTAGATTTACATTTATCTTTACGTTTTTGGAGAAATTATTAATTTTCTGTGCGATAACTCAGTTTTCAAGTTGATCAATATTGGCAGTTGTAAAGATCCTGAAAAATTGTTCACTGACAATTTATAAGAATGCAGCGTTTAGAGACAATTATTATAATTACAAATACTTTATAAATTATAATTATAAATTATAAATATTACTTTAAACATATTAATACATCAATATACAATGAATATTCTTAAAAAATATTTCACAACAAATAAGTGTGAAGGAAATATTTCTTGAAAAATTCATTAAGTGCTTAAAGAGCAACGATTTTTTTGCAATATCAATTTTGGTAAAGTATTCAGTTAGAAGCGGTCGTAAATAAATAAAAAGTATAAATATATAGTATAATATAAAAGTATACATATTTTAAAGTTATTCAATGTACTCAAACTTCAAAACTAGTAAAATATTTCATTATACTGGTGCAGATATTCTCTGATGCAGATAGATCTGAGCAAGCAGTTGCCCGACTTTGGCATTTCTGCATACTGTAACTGCACACTATTCTGGTTGACAGTAATCGATAATATACCCAAAATGACTCAGATACGTGCGATAGGTAGTCGATATTCACTCGTAATATATATTTCCTTACACTGTTGTCGAAGGGAACCATACTAGCGGTATTATAGATACGTAATAGGGGTGTTAATCTAGCTCCAATTACGTGAGGAGGACTATCGATCATTTTATGCGAAAGACAACGATAATCGAAATATCTAATAAATCAATAGATATGAGTTAATTCTGTTAGAGAAACTATCGATAATTATATAAACTAATAAATATATTGAAAATACACAAATGGTTGCATAACAATTTTTAATAAAAAATTTATAAAAAAAACAACGATGTCATTACTTATATTATTTTATTTGTTTTTGTTTTTTTGTACAAAATTCTCAACATATTTTTTGCGCGTACTACTTGAGCTATTACTTACATCTTTCATTAAAAAACTTTGGAATTCAAAAACCAATATCAATATTATTAAGAGTCTTCAATACAATTTCCCAAACATCCTCTGCATAAGCCAATCAAACAAGAAAAGTGCTATTTACCAATTGTCGGAATCAACACTGCGGTTCTTGCTGTAAATTAGTCTATGAATTTGTAAGTTTGCCACGCAATAGGACGTCATCTCATCGATTGAATGCTTCAACACCTGTCATATTAAGTAGTAAGCGCTCGTGACAATTGCCAATCGACAGCGAATGCAAGCGATATGATAATAAAAAGGCGCCAATAACTGGATGAACTAAGTGTAGGCGCGTGAATCGATTTTATGCGGCGAAAGCAAATAGAAAATCGGCTAAAAACCACACCCAACAACAGCAAACAACTGATAATGCAGATGGAGGATGATTGTTACGGCGCCAACAGTTGGCTATATTAATTTTTTATAGCTCGGCCAAATTTCGACCAACCTTCAATGTTGTCAATACAAAGTAACAAGGCAGCATTTGAGTGGTTGAGTTGCCTTCACATTGAGATACATTGAGATGCGGGGCAACGCATGGCCACCACAGCGCAAAAAGCGAATAAAAAGTAAAAATATATGTATATAAAAGATGATGACAACAGACTATGACAGATGCGAACAAAAATTACGGCAACTGATGAGGCGATGACTGACTGAGTGACAGAGACTGAAAAGCGAGCGAAGGTCACAAGGAGGTAGTGGGAGGATAACAAGTACCTATGAGTGCTATGAGTGCATTAATGAGTGACGCCCCCGATGCGTCCGACCAACCGATTTACTCTGAAATTACAAGCGAAACCGCATAATAAATGAGGAAGCGGCTGAATGAGTGTGATAGGTGGACGGCGGGTCGGTGGGCGGAGTGAGGGACATACAAAGAAAGTGAATGAAAGGCAAGAGCAACTGCTCATACAAACACTTAGATACCTATATATTACTTATGTATGAGAGTCGCTATTGAAGAGCAGATAATGACTTAGACAAGGGCAAGAAATGGTAAAGAACTGTAGAAAGTACAGCCGAGAGCTGCGAGACGACTGAAAACCACAAACAAGTAGTAGGTATGGGAAGGGCAAAAGACACATAGTAAGAACATTGAAGGGTACAAGAAATTTGCTTGTTGAATTGGTACCTCAATGTCAGAAAAGTGCAGAAACGCAGTGCAGGAAGGAAGTGCATACAGATAGACAACAGTTATACTTAAATGCAGCGCCAATTTACACTGACGTGTAAAAGTGTGTATGTGCATAAACTGCATGAAATCATATACATATATATATATATATGTATATATGTGTGTGTGTGAGCGGAAGTGAATATGCATTTGAGTGAAAATTAAACGAATAAGAGGAGTCTACGCTGGCAATTCAGATAGACGGAAAATGAAAATGCTTGTGGCAAACCGCGAAAAGGCAACACAACAGTGCAAGCACATTTTTAACAAACGAAATGCATTTAAAGTTATTATATGTTAGTGCACAGTGAAAGAGATGTGAATTGAATTTCTACAATGCATTCTTTTTTTTGCAGGTTAAAAGGAATATTTTCTTTATAGTAATGATAGGAGAGTAGAGAAGAGCCTTGAAGCGGTTTCAAAGCTTTTTCATTATGCTGGCAGCGCTTTGAATAAATTGTCGTTGATGAAACGTATATATACATTGAAGCCATACACATGTAAGTACTTTATGGGAAATGGGTGAGAAAAAAGGAATGCGGTACTCTTAATAAGACGCGTTCGATAGATGGCGCTATTGTCGAAATGTTTTGATTATCATGTTTATTATCCGATATTATTAATATTAAGAGCTTCTGTGTAGGTATGTATTTACTAAATATTAACAGAAAGTTACTCGGTAGATCAGAATTACATTTATATTAGCCACTTGAAAAAAAAGGAAAAATTCGAAAAATAGACCGCTAGTTCCTAAATCCAACAAACCAACAGCATTGCAGCTAAAGCTAATTTTAGTACGCTGAATTTAATCGTACTGATTGTTTCTTAAGGTTAGCTCCTATTTTCGGGATATTTAAGATTAAAATTTGTAGGTTTGTAGGTCCCCAGAAGACACTGCTTTAAATGTTCATTGGATTTGTATCGACCTAGTAAATATTAAGTCCAAGAATATAATGAAAGAAACTACTTGAGAAGAAATTAAAACAGTGTAATAAGTTTTATTAAAATTTGCATGGCGCTAAAATATATTAATTAAAATTTGCATGGCGCTAAAATATAATAATTAAAATATATAGGGACCAATAATTTACAAAAATTTTATTAAGTGCTCGGTGACACAAATGCTTATGTAGGTCAAGTAAATTATATAATTGCCATTTTGCCCCAAAAACTCTAGCTCACATTTTGCTGTTCTGAACAACTTTCAGCTATTCTCATTTGTCTGTTCGTATACTCGGATTTGAATTTGACATTCTTTAGTATAAACGATGTATAAACATTGTGGACCTAATTTTCATTGCGAGGTCAAACTGGCCATCATAAGGCCCAGAAAATGGTGTTCAAAAAATTATAATGAAATTGTTCATGATAAACACTGTTAGAGTAAACAGTAAGTAGTCAGCAAACACGAGTTTGAGGAGAAACGGGAATGTAGAAATAGATTTCACATAATTTTCTACAACCTTCTACACGAAGAAATAGAAGTTTCAATGCACTGTTAAGGAATTTTGTATTCGCAAAGTAGTTTATATACGAAAACGACAGAAATATATACCACCGATTTTCTAAGTAGCACAACTTTTCAATAATCAATAGCTTTCTAACTATAATAATTCTAACTAAGTCTAATACTATTTTATTTAAATAGGAAATGTGTTCAATTGATCTCAAAGAATTTATAAAAATAATTTCCCTGTAAGGATTCAAAAATAAACGTTAAAATAAAGAAACTAGTAGAACCCTGGAAATGAAGGTAATTCGTTTTGCTCTGAAAATATGCAATTAACAAAATTTTAATCGACTTACCGCGAAAAATCTAGCACACATAGAAAATATAAATTAATTTGAAAATAATTATCAAAAGCAAAAACATTTTCAACTTGTGACTTTATTATGAATTTAAAAAAAAAAAAAAAATATATATATATATATAATTTAACTTTGATTGGTAGTGCGTGAAACTAAAAACCTAAAAATAATTTTTCATTGCAGACAAAACAAATGCACACCAAATATTTAATAACAATATGAGCAGATGCACCGCTTATAAAAAAGTTCAATGAAATAACACAAGCAAAACACTTAAAAAATATTGCAACGAAAATTCAGCACACTAATTAAAGTCATGGCTCGACTGAGCCGCTATTGACCACACATACAAATATTATAGACAACCGTGCACGAACATGTCATGTAAATATGTATGTCCATACAATTTCAATACACAACAGCGCTCAATGCACATTGTTGCATTTATGCCACGATAAACTCATGATCTACCTTTACATATACATGTTTTTGTTGTATTTGTTGCTTTCAACTTGACAAAGCCGTCAAGTCAGTCAGTCACTCAGTTAGCGAGTCAGTGAGCGAGAATGAGCGAGAATGAGCGACGAAACACGCCGACCCGGCACAACCACCAGAGGAAACACTCAATGCGCACACAAAGCGCAGTACTATATGCAAAGGTCAATCATACGCCATGGTGCACAACGTCAGCAATGTCTAGTGGAACGTTGCAGCAACGCAACGCAACTGAGACTGAAAAGTGTGCGCTTTCGACGACGTTTTCCATACATTTAGGTAAATAAATGTTCTCTAAGCTATTAGGTGAGAGGATGAGTGGGGGGGCAGACATGGACGACAAGCAATAGACAGGCAGGCAGATAGCAACGGAACAGTGGCATCACACACTGTAATGTGCATATGTTTGTGATTTATACGTATGCATATGTACGTGTGCTGGTATGTGTATGTTTATCGATGTAGATATGTTTGTAGATATGCACAAACGCCTATTATATTGCTCATCTGCTTAGCCAAGCATGCAATAATGTATGAGACCAAATAACACCGACTTGCACTGTGTGACTATGCGGTGTGAGTTGCTATAGAGTTGCTACTTAAATAGCAAAGAAAATGTTTCGAGCGCAGAATAAAAAAAAAAAAATAAATAAATAAATACATAAAAAAGTGAATACGAAAAGGAAGGCAAAACACGCATATAATCGATGGTTGTGGAGAGTACGTGCCTTTCATTGAGCTGCTACCGCCATTTTTGGACTACAGCGGCAGCTATTTATTTACATACATATGTATCCATGCTTTTCATATATACATATATAAAACCATGCATTTGGTTGCATGTATGTATGTATGTATGTATGTATGTATGTATGTATGTATGTATGTATGTATGTAAATGTATGTTTGAACCGACACTGTCAAAGTAGGCATATAATTTATATATGCATACAAGTAATAACAGCGCATAAATATATGTATAAATACTAATATATGTATATAAATATATAGGTATGGTACGTCTATATGCATGCAACTCTATCGTGGTTTTTTGTTTGCGTGACGTGTAACTCGTAGCACTTGAAGCCACTGATAAGCATCTCCCAACCCATTGACGCGCTTATATACACAAGCAACATGTATAGGTGCACGCTTCAATTGCTAGCTACATATTAGACATGGTTATTCTATTTAACATATATACATATACCGCTATACTTATTATACACATATATGAATATATATGTATATATGTACATGGTTTTTTAATTGTAGAGGAGACAAGCGCTTATCAGTGACATTGTTTTTAGTTTGTTTATTGTTTTATTGCTATTTTTGCCGCGCCTCAAGCCTAACAACTGATTACATTTTGTATAGATTTGTAGTGCATAGATAATCCCTACAGGAAAATTGATTAATTTTCCAATCAGCACGATCGCTTGGGCACATCTAATTTAGGGCGCTTGCTTTGAAGCAAGTTTATAACTACAAATTCATTATGAAAATATATAGAAATTAAAGAGATTGGAAGAAAACTGTAGAGATTTGTAAACCCACACTTTCGTATATACCCCATATATGTAGTATTTACGTACTATTTGCTATCAAAATATATCAAAATATGAGCTTATTTAAATTTTCTAAAGCGCCGAAAAATTTCCGACGGGGATGCTACTTGCGTTAACGTTATCTGCAGGGGACAAAAACTACACAATGTCTGAAATAACTATAAAAAACAATATCGGATTGACGAGGTAGGAACAGAAAGATTTATTAAGTTTACTCCTTAACTCATTAAAATCCGAAGAAAACGTGGCGGCACTAGGTTGTCTTTGAAGATTTCGTTTTTAACAACATCACCGCCTACTTAACATTTGTCTAATGTGTTCTTTTTCGAATATAAGAATATTATTGGAGCGAAAAGAAATTTTTGCTTAATCGGTAGATGGCGCTGGAGTAGAGTTACTTCTAAATATCCATACTTATAGCCCACTTTTCAACTTATCTCAAATACGTAAGCATATTATTTAAGTCAAAATATTTCTCTTGCTAAAAATTTTAATCGATAGATGGCGCTGTAGTCGCAATAGGATAAAATAGAGAGATCTTGAAGAATTTTTTAAGTGCTATTTAGCTATATCTGTATTTGGAAATCTGAAAAAACACGCCCAGCTGCAATGTAACGTCTGCAATAAGTTTTGACGAGGAAATATTGAACTAATCAATACAAATTTTGACTAGCACAAACGTGTAAGAAATTATAGTATTACAGTATACATCACACAACTTCCGTATAATAGAAAATGTTTAGTTTTGTACGAATAAAAGCATACTTTTGGAACAAATATACGACACTGTAGGCGAATTTTAAGAAACAAATTAGTATGAAAATGAAAATTGTATAAAAATATCAGTCTTAAAATTGAGCAATACGAAAAAACTACGATTCTTTATTTCTTAAAGATTCACTTTCCGGAAATTGTATATTGTTTACGGAAGCCTATGTCAATAAGTTGTCTTCTTGACAGTTTTTTTTTTTTAAGTGGCGTACCGTTGTTTTCGTTACGTTTCATTTATTTTTATTTTTTCTTTACCTTAGGTAATTTAATTTGATTTAATTTAATTTTATTTCATCACCACCACCTTCTTTCAGCGTATAAACTCTTTTTGTTGCCATATCAATTGCGGCAATTCACATTCATTTGGCAGTGACGCGAAGAAAGTGGGTGGCTACAAATTGGATTGCAATAATTGCAAACTTGCTAGAGAGTGTTGCAGCAGAAACCAGCGAGCAGCGAATAACGATTAAAGTGAAATTTATGAAATTAGCAAAGCAAATTGAAAACTAGCAAATTGAAGATAAGTGGTTTAAGAGCCAACAGCAGAGGTAAGACCAATGTAAATTTGTTAAATAAAGAGTTGGAACCTACTGTTTTTCTTTGCTTTTTTTTAATTAGTATTATTATTTTTCTTTACCGAACATTTAATAAAAAAAAACACATTGCAATTCAGGCTAAATAAATTAGCAGCAAAACATTGCAAAGAAAAAGCTTTCGAGGCAACTAAAAAAATTAAAAACAAAAAAGTCTCCAGTAGCCACTTAACAAAATTCTCTGCGTAAACACTTCAAGAAGTATCAGAAAACGTTCCGATAAGCAATCAATTATTTCTTCTGTAATTCACACAGGTACTAACACACACCTATATGCGCTATATGTCAGAGGTGTTTTATGCAATTAAGTGATTTGTCATTTTTAATTTTCATAAAATTTCTATTTCAGCTGCTCAAGCGGCTATCAAAATGTAAAAATCTCGGTATAATAAGGTAGGAACCGACGGGTGGATTAATTAACCAACGCTCATATTTATGATAGAAGAGCATATAAAGTAATTGGTGCGCAAACCAAAGTAAATTGCAATAAAAACCAATAAATGCACATAAAAATGTATAAAACATATGACCAAAATAATTAAAATATGTTGCAAGTAGCAGAAAATTTTTAAATATTACAAAAATATATTTTGAACAAATCTACAAAATGAAATAACTTATACTAAAAATAAATAATATATAAAAATATATGTGCATAGAAATAATATTTGTATATTTTTTATGTACGTACTCAACTGAATCAAGCGCTTTTCCAATAAAACCGCGTCCTTAGCTTTTAATCCTGCAATTGTATTGAGGCAGATGAAAAAATGGAGATTATAAAAACCATTGACCAAATGAGATTTTCACTAAATGCTGAAACACTGAGTATTAAAGGCATGCGAAATACATAGCACTCATATAAATACTTGTATTTCTTTATTATTTTCCGTTTTCCACTACAAACACTACTGAAAATACTTAATTAAATACATTAAACTACTTTTTTATCACTCGTTGTTAAGGGCTTATTTTAGCATGCATAACAATTTCATGTTCTACTTGAGTTCATTATTTTCATTTTTATATTTTATTTCACTTTATTTTTAGTCTCATGTTCAAAATGAAGAATTGTACAAAGTTGTTTGTTTTTTTTTTTTGTTTCTTGTTTTATGTTTTTTGTTTTCAATAAATTTGCATCAGCGATTTTAGCGGAAATACGAATATTGTCAAAATCAACGATTAGCGGTATAGTGATTGACGTAACCGTTATGTTATCGCAATGGTTATCGCTGTCAATCAGCGTTGCCATAGTCCCATTATTTACTCAGATATGCCGTTTGAGCTATTATAATATAAAATTGTTAATATTTTTTTTCATTGTTTCAGCAGAGATTTTTTATTTCATTTTTATAAATTTATTGAAAGGCATGATAAACAGACGCTGGTGACACTTAGTTTTTTGTATGATATTTTTCGTTTCATATTTTACAGTGGCATTAAAACCTACTGAATAAATATATTGTAAAACTGCACAATTTTTCACATATGTGATGCTGATTAGTTTATATTTTCATATGAAATTATTCAGCAGTTTCTTTTCATTAGAACTGATAATCAATCAGTCAAGCTATTATATTATTGATGTCCAAACATGGGACAGAACATTTAATTCGACAATTTTTTTTGATTAAAAAGTAAATATTTATAATTTTAACTTTATTAAATATTTGTTTTATTTATCAAATGTGTTAATACTTATTTATGATATTTAATAAGAATATTATTTTTATATAATATTTTATTGATTTCTGTATGCAATGCAGGCAATATTTTGTAACGCTTACTTATTTTTATATCTTGTGTATTTCCCCATCTAATGATAAGCTTATTTATGTAATTATTTATTTGTAAGTATGTCTCACACTTGAAGAAATTCCCCTCTAGCGAATGTAATAAAAAATTTGCGCTTTTAAAGTTGAAATTAATTTTTGAGTATACAAGAAAACCGCCATATATTGTATTTATTATTACTTTACTTGTGAAAAGTTCTAAACCAACTTTACCTTAAAACAATATACTAAAAATTTTGCATTTCCTTAGAGATGTGTATTTCTGTTTTCTTGTGTTTGCGCGCAAATTTGCAAAATTATCATTTTCCGGTCCACAAAAGTGTGTTAGCCAGCGAACCACTGCTTAATTAATAGCAAATATTAAAGAAAATAAATAATTAAAATTCAAAATAATATTCAAACTAATATTATGAGATGTGCACAGACAGCAAGGGAAAGCTAAAAAGTACATACACAAAAAAATATTTTCAGATTCATAGCAACGCTGGAGCGCTGCGCCGCGCCATGCCAGCCAGCCAAAATTTATTTGAAAGTACTATTAATAATACATATGTAAATGTAAATAAATGGAAAAAGCAGAAAAGCATTGTAAAACATTAAAATTTATTATGAAAATGCCGCACTGGGAAAGAAAGCAAAGAAATCGCCCCCGAGCAACGACAACGGCCAATTAGTTTCCTCTGAAATTTATTATAACAAACAAAAGATAATAACTGAAGCAGTGCTTATTTTCATTTACAGTTACTTGTGCTTTAACATAATTTCACACAAAAAAAAAAAAAAAACTACAGAAACAGGAACAAGAAACAAGAAAAAACATATCATTAAAAATATAAATAACCATTTTATTCTTTTATTTAATTTTATTGTATATAATTATGTGAAATTATCACGACAACCCCACGAAAAAATGACACGGCACTTAAGACGATTTTAGGTTTCCAAAATGTATGTGTCTTTACATATAAGTAGCACACAAGTCCGTGTTTATTTTATTTTTTTTAATTAAAATGCGTCCAAATTAATGGTTGCCATGCAAAGAAAATAAATACAGTTGTCAACGCTAGTTGACGAGTTGCCATGTAAGGCGAATACACTACTTACGGAATTTTAAAACATTTCGTATTAAATGAAAGTATTTTCGTCTTCTTACAAATATGGCGATAAATATGTGAAAATTTAAAAATAACTTTGCCATTGTGTTATACTTGAAACGGCGAAGTTTATTCGCACGCCTAAAAACGGATACAAATAAATCAAAATTGCCAAAATAGTATTTTTAATAGGGAAACAATAGCAAATAGCAGTGCATCTTACTTTGTACACATTCATTACGAACAAGGAGAAACTGTAATAGGCATCTGGGGAAGTGGGGAAGAACCTGTTTCAACATTTTTAGGACATTTCGACAATTAAATTCGCTACGTAATTATACAGATGAAAACAAAACGCTTTTGTGAATTAAATAAGAAAAAACTGAGGAAGTTATCAATAATTATAGAAATATACGAATGTAAACTTTTTTAATATAAAATAATTTACATTATCCAACATTTATATTTTTAAGTTTGTGTAAAATTATTTAGATCTTTTAAGTAACTAACTAACACTATGGTGTCGTTTTACATCAGTATAAACTAATAATAATATGATGACCATCAGCTGATAAGAAATATTAATCATACCTTCAGCAAACAATAAGGTTAGGAAGGTCACGGAATGCCTATTTGAGTATTTACTATACTTGTAGATTAACTATAATTTTTCTTTACATTAATGATTTAATGTTCACGTTTTTAACATTCTATTTTAAGTCAAAAACTTTGAAATATTAAAAGAATCTGCGTTTTTGTTCAATCAAACTTGTTTCTTTGACTTTTAATTATACATCAATATTTAAAATATTACGACAGCATTGAAATGAAACGGCAAGTTAAAAATGTCAGAAAGAGTTGACAGCAAGAGCAGTAAACGTGTCGCTACACTGCTTCATACAAGAATATGTCATATATAATGAGTTTCTATAGCAATATATATATATTGTAAATCTGCAAAGGTAGAAAAAATAAATCAGTCGAGCTTTGGCCAATAGGAGAGGAATTGTATTCCATCAGGACAACGCCAGGCCAAACACATCGATAGTGACTCGCCAGAAGTTCCGGGAGCTTGGTTGGGAGACTTTTATGCATTCACCTTATAGTGTGGACCTGGTACCAAGTGATCACTACATGTTCCTGTCTATGGCGAATAATTTTGCAGGTGAAAAATCGCCTCAAGAGCAGCTTGTGAAAATCGACTGCCCCAGTTTTTTGCCAATAGGCACGAGGGTTTCTATGGGAGTGCCATTATGAAATTATCCTCAAAATGGCAACAAGTTATCGCACAGAATGGTGCACATTTGACCTAAATCGGCTCATTCTAACTATGCTAAACAAAACCTTCAACTTATTGCAAAAAGAATGGATTTCTTTTTACTAGACCTATTTAAATAATTATTACTTCCTTATACTTTGGCTGGACCAGCAACGGTTGTTGCAGAACTAGTTAATGGTTAAATTGAATAAAAAAAAAAGAAAAAACTCACTGCTCATATTAGCAGTGTGGCAGGAAAGTTAAATATTTCGATTGATAAAAAAGATGTTCATTGTATATATTTAAAAGAAATAAAAAAAAAACAGAAAATATCAGCTGTAAAGGAATAATTACGATGGTAAAAATAGCAAAAACTAAAAGAAACTAACTATAAAAAGCACGAAAGAGTATCCGACGGTGAGTTGGTCAGCAAACAACCGGCAAAAATGCACTTCGTGAACGAATGTAAAGGCTGCTGCAGCGAGCAGGGAGACAAAAGTGGGAAGTATTTAGTTTTTTTTTTTTTATTGAAGTGAAGTTTTTATTAAGTAGACGCCATAAAGAAACGTGTAACAAAAAGTTACTGTAGCGAAATACAAGTATAAAAATATCTAGTAAAAACACTCATAGAAATGCAGGGACACAAAAGTGAAGCGAAAAAGAGCGAGAGCGGGAGCGGTAGCGGTAGCGGCTACGAAGTAAGGAAATTGAGAAACAGTATATAAGTAATATACCAGCCGAGCAGACAAGTAGAAAAAGTGGTCGATTTAGTTGAATATTTAAACATAATTGTGCAGATGGCAAAAATATATATATAAAATAAAAAAGTGAAATGTCAGATATGAAGCAAAAAAAAAAAAAAAAGTGAAGGCACAATAACGCAATGAGCTGATTATTGAGCAAGCACATCAAAAGCAACGGTATAATGCCCCAAACGTAAGAACTACTAATAAAAGGTGTTGAGAATTTATAAGCAAACGCATACACAGCAAACAAATATGTATATATGTACTGCGCATATATTGGTATGATGAAAAACAGCAAGCAGAAAAAGCAACCAATGAATTATTTTCCAGGTGAAAAACTTTGAAAGAAAGCAGCACAAACACACACTGCTGTACATGTATCTATAGGTTGCGTGTATTTATTTATGGCACAATTTATATATTGGTGACGTTGTGAATAAGAAATTTCAATAGGTTATAAATACCAAAGTATTTATATTTAAATATTTAAGGATGTATATAAAAGCTTACACGCATACATATATTGAATAGTGCGCGCTGCTAATAATAGCGACTTCAAATGTTAAATATGTTCAATGGCAAAATAGTTTAACAATTAACTTAATGCATGCACATGTGATGAATTTTATAATGTACATTTGTAAAAACACAAAATACTTTTGTAAACAATAGTGACTAATATGTGCTTATGTAGCGCTGCTATGATGCGTTGCAAATGCACTACACTTCACTAACGACTGCTGCATTATGCTTTGTGGTGAACTATTTATTGAACAAAGCGTGTTGTTTGTTTATATTATTTCGACTTTTTTGTATTTATTACTGTATAACTAGTTGGATACGAAAACGGGTTTAAAAGGAAATGGTTTTTGTCAGTGCAGAATTTTCATGGCAACAATGCACACATTTGCTTTGACTATGCTGCTGTCAAGGGGTGGCGACTTTTCGCAAGGAAATTTGAAGAAAAAAAATTTATTTATTTATTTAACGTTCGTTGTCGGTTTCGAATATACTCGGTAATACACGTTTTATTGTATGCTTCAAAAGCTTTTAAATCAATTTTTTTCTACTTTTAATTTTTTTTATATTTTTCAATTTCGCCAACTTTTTTATGTTTATTATTATTTTTTTACTTTCTCAAATTCCAAATATTTGTCATTAATTAATTTGTAAACTTTTAACTTCAGAAACACAGAATTACTAAACAAAGATATACATACACACGAACTTTTAGATAATTTAAAAACGTTTATTCATTTTATATTCCCTGAATTGCGTTTAAATAAGTAATTAAAAAAAAGTTAGAAACAAGGTGTAAGACTAGTATTTATGTGTATTTTATGTTCGGTTTATTAAAAAATCACTTAATTTTCACTATAAGAATTATTCGTACTCTCAATTAACACAAATGCGGTTTTAACTTCATTTCGATTTCGTCTCATTTTACACAGTTTTATATTTTCAATTTAAATTAATTAACTTTTCTTCACACACTTGAACACTTGAATCTTTTATTATTTTATTGCCAAAAAAAAAGAGCAACCACAAATTTCACGTATATATGCAATATGTGCAAAGTTTGTAAATGCCAACAATACTTATGACGACAAAATTTGCTATTTTTAGCTAGAATTTTGGCATTTGCCGAAAGAAGTGCAATCCAACAATGAAACTATTAAAATATCTAAGAAAGTTTGCTTGTAAACACAGCACAATGAAAAAACACAATAGCAAAGATACATATACATACATATATATACCATATAAATATATACACAGATATATGAAATAAGAAAATAATTGCCACAACTCAATTTGTTGTACAACACGCACACTTTATTCAATTAATTTTCTTATTTTTGATATTGTTGCTGGTTGTTAGCTTGCAATAAACGCGGCCGCACGCTGCTTTCGTTCGCCGTTCACGATTTCATATATTCTATTTTTCTCAATTTTCAACTGGTTAACACACCTTCGCGCACAACACAGTCTACTTTGCAGCAATGCGACTTACACGTCGAACGATTGAAATTGTACTAAAGGCGAGATAAGTCGCATGAGATACAAACGCTAGCAACTGAGCGAGCTAGCAAACCAGCGAGCGTATGGACAGACAAACCAACTAGCTAGCAATGAAAATACACGATGAGAGCGCAACGCAAACGAATGCGATATGCAGAAACATATTGTAAATATATATAAATTTTTGATGAATATTAAGAGTACGAATAACAAACAAAGCATACGAGCCAACTAACGAATCTAGAGAACAATCAGCAATACCAGCAAAGAGGCTATCTAAAAGTCAGAGAGATTGGAGAAGTAGCAGCGAAACGGGGGCACATCCAGAAGTGGCGGTCGATAGTTGCCACACATGCACATCGTGTACATCAGCAGACCATGGAAGCAGTGAATGGCATAAATGCCCGATAGGTTACCGCGCCAGCTGGGATGAGAATATAAAAACTGGTATTAAAGTTGAAGTTGAACAAGTAAATGAGAATGTGCCGCCACAAAAGAATGGTATAAAGAAGTAAATTCTGCATTAAATTGATACAAAACTTTGAAAATTAATAACTATTCAACTACGGAAATAATGCTAAGTGCTCATAATCTTCTTACGTTGTCAGGTTTTTGGATCTTGAAATTATATAGACGCAGGCAGTGGCGCAACAAAATAAAAAATTAAGTTAAACGACAGAGGAGTTTCATTTTATTACAAGTGCAATTAAAATAAATGACTAACAGTAGTTAATTAATAAATACATACGATAAGAGTACAAGAAAAATGAGGGAGCATAAAAAAGGCGACAAAAAAAACACAAAAAAAATAAAAATGGTGACTGGCTGCCAGTGTCGGGCATGTCAAAAATTCCTACTACAATTTAAGTTGCAAGTAAGCTTTGAATGAGAATTCTTAATAATGAATACATATATGTTAAACTCAAGTAAAATTAGTGTGGGTAGGTTGAATCAATAATGTGCCACCTCCGAACAGCTGACAGGGTTTATAAGAAGGTTTTCCATGTCAAAACCACGCCAAAAATATTGAAACTGGAGAAATTTATCAGAGACACAGATATTTTCTCATAATTTTATTCTCTACTTAAATTAAAACGTGATTAAGGACTATTTGTTTTCTACTTATATATGTACAGTTATGTTCATATTAATAGCAGTGTGAGTTGGGATATCCTTCAATGCATATCTATTTGCTATAGCAATTTCACCAAAAATGGTGTTTTCAGATTAACACAACGGTATAGAAAATTAACATTAATTCGGATTTGCTTAAAGTAACCGCAACTCTATTTACGAGTAAATTTTATGTATACTTCCTGAGTCGTTCATAAAAATAGTAGCGCTGTCTTTAATTGTTCGTTGTCTGAAGATTAATATATAACTTGAGCTTAAAGCATATCATTACTCTTAAAACAACTCAATTAGAATTGTTTAAGTTAAGGTAATATAAAATGAGGGTTCCAACGCCTACACCATTCATAAATTCAATTAAAATTAAGTTTTTTTTTCAATTATAAAATTAACTAAGTTAAAAAACTAAACAGAGACGTTTAAAGAAAGCATGTTCAAAATAAAATCAAATCAAATCAAAACGCCTAAATTGATTACAAAAAAAAAACTACCAAAATTTAGCTTAAAAGTATAGAAAGACGAATAAACTGTCCGAAAAAATCCCTGAATTAGTTTAAAGTCACCAAAATGTTAGTTTCCAGAAGGTTAAGTACGAGTTTAATCATAATATGAATATAGGAACAATCAGAAGATTGTATACTGTTAACAGCATACTGTTATCACAGAGAAAAATGCAGGACCTTAATAATGGCTTGACGCTGCTTATCATACAATGGCAGATGGCCTATATATAGAATTTAGTGCATTATGAACCAGTTCATATATAACCAACCAATGTAATAGGTTATGATGCAGTATACAGGGGAGCAATTTCGCAAAATTTTTCATTTCCAGAAGACTAATGACTCGAAACCTAACAGGTATAGAATTTTTTGCATAGAATTTCCTAATAGACAAAACTATTGAGGAGATAGAGCGACCAGCACAAATTTCTGCTTTGAATCCCTTCAAAAATGTGTGGAGAGATAGAGATATCATGTTATATGTTTCCAGAAAAAATACGGAATAAAGAAAACTCTTTACGGAATGTAGAGCAACCGCAACCAAATCAGTCCGGGTGATAGGTGCAGGCGTTTAATGGACGTATTTATTCAACTGAAATTGTTTAATTAAAATTTTAATTTCAGTTTTTTATTAAATTTAAGTTGTTTTAATGCATTTCTTTTACTTGTGTAACTCTTTCGATAATAAATTGTGCCAATCTCATACGTTTACCCTTAAGCAGTTTCAAATTACAAACAATGACAATTTGACGGAAGTGTCATAAACTAATCGGTAATGTGCCCATAAACCGGTCAAACATACGCACCAGACATGTCAAAGGCATTGTCAACGATTTTTCGATTCGCTTGTTCCAAACAGCTGTTATCATGCGTTCCATTTGGCTTAGTCGATTGAACTCATTAAATTTATATCACGTGTACGTGTGGATTTATAATTTTTGATTGTCTTCGGTGATTTTTGGCGTGAAAAAAAAAGTTTAAACTCGTTTAATTTCCAGTAGCCCTTTTAAAGTAGACCATTAATATATAATGACATAAATATGCATGAACTATCATTACTAACAGTATAGAATATATTTAATGAAAACGAAGTCAAAACTATGTTAAGCCGTAAATAAATATAAAGGTGAGATAACAATAAGATAGATAATGTGTAAATGAATTGTAGAAATATACATATAAAGGTACAAATACCTCTACTATATATGAAATAGAATCAAATGAAAAATATGCTAGAGAGCAATAAACGTTGCAAACTCGTAAATAAAGAGGGAAAACCCGTTCACTCGCTACTCTGCTACTGGCTGTTTAGCTCGTTAAGTTTTAGTTTGCTGCTTGACTGCGTGTAATTTATGATTTTTCTCATATTTCTTCTTTAATTTTCACAGTCTTTCCTTTAAACTTATTTCTTAACATTGTCTGCTGCTTTCTTATTTATTTATTGTGTTCGGACTTTACTACTAGCTACTTCAGCTCGTAACTCAGGGGCTGAGCAACAAATAGTGAACGGTTAGCAAATTGTGTTTTTCATATAAATAGTTGGGTAGTTGGGTAGTTGGGTAGTTGGGTAGTTGGGTAGTTGGGTAGTTGGGTAGTTGGGTAGTTGGGAAAGGCAATTTTATTGACAAAGGCAAACGTCGAAAACGTAAAAGTATGAATAAGGTAAACAACAAAAAGCAGCACAGCTAGCGAACCAGCTGAGCAACTAAATTAGTGTGTGCTAGGTTCGGGTTTGGATGAATACCCAACCAGGCGCACAGCAAAAGATGAAACACTCTGACGAAGCACCGCACCGCAAGAAATATGCATAAAACAAAATCTTTATACCTACTCGCCACTCCATTGAGATCCCATGAATGCACCGTGGCATATGTGTGTATGTGTATTAGCAAGAGGAAAGTGATGTATAGTGTAAGTGGAGAACAAAAGAGTGCGTTGAAAACGCTATATTCATGGAGGAACTGATAGAAATAGATTTGCCATTGACACGAACTGCATATTATGCATATAATGCATGTAATGTTCATTTATTATGATTTCTACTAGTTCATTATTGAGGCAGACATATTGTAGCCGCACTTTAAACAACTACGTGGTGAAAAATATGACCTGAAGTATTCAGCGAGGCACGTCAATATTATTTGAAAGCACATTTCGATATTTGTTGATAGTAATATGTTTTTAACTATAATATAATAAGTGCTTAATTTTAGTCTGTATTTAGTAGTACGCTGGATTCAACAGTTAAGAAATTGACGAATTCTGTGCAGCGGAAGTGTGCTTAATTAAGAGTCATTGAAAAATGCTATTTGCACTGAATTAAATATATAATAACATAAGCACATATAAAAACATGTATATACATAAACGTATTTAAAAAAAAAAAACTGAACTTTTTTATCTTACTGAAAAGATTCTTTACCTTATAAATTTTTAGAAAAATCATAAAATAAATGTAAAAAAATTATCGACTGGTGTTGACAGCAGCGCGCCCGAAAATAAATTGAAAGTAACGAGTATGTGCCATGAACAGCTGATTTTATAAAACGAGTCCTAAAGTAAAAATTAGCAAAAGTTGAGAAACTTTATATTTTTGCCAAAAATTCTGGAGAAAATTTTTACCAGCGCATAGAGTATTTTACTGTAGATTACAAATGCTGGAAATTCACTACAATTACAACTGCACATTTATATATTAGGCGTGAAAGTTCATTGAACGGCTAAATCAGTTGTCTAACCTGTAAAGATTCACACAGGACGATGGAGGTACACAATGATAAATGCGAAAGTAATATGTAGGCAGATCGAAGTAGAGCATACTGTAACAAATGCATAAATAAAAGGCGTCAAAACGGATAAAATTGGATTTCAATCGTTTGCTATATTGCTGAAGGCGTGTGGAGTAGCTGATGAAGGAGATTAAGATACACCAACACACTAACAACTAGATGGCACCTACAACACTTGCCAGTTGAACGAACGAAGGCATGAACGAACTGGCCAAGGTGTTGGAAAACAAAATAAAATCGAAATACACAAAATTATCACACAGTGCACTTGGAATAAAGTGCAATGGATTTATAAAATGAGTGCTGAAGTGTGGAGAGATGAGGTATTTAATTGATGGCATGATTGGTGCTCGTATGTATGTAGGTGAGTGTGGTGTTGTGTTGTGTTTAGTAAAGGATTATTATTTTGCATGCACTCGTATTGAATGAAAATAGCTATCATACAAGTATACTGAAACGCACCATCGTTGAAGATATGAAGAGAATAACAGCAATAGGCGCACTGAATGACTGACTGCGGGCATGGTATTGATATATCAATATGACGCACGGGTAAGTAAGTAATGTAATAAAGTAAGGAATGTGCAGAGCGAGAGAGAATATATTATACTGATATATGTGCATACTTTCAACTGATACCATAAACTTGAAAGGAGCACAACTTGGGACAGAGTTGGGAAAGAATGGTAAAAAAGAATATTGGGAGAATATAAAGTTAAAAAAAAATGTTTTTTTTTTTTTAATTGAAAACTAAACAGCTGGAAGACCGAAATAACAAGCGATAGCATAAAAGATACATATTAAATATAAGAAAGCAAATAAACATGAAAAGAATACAAACATAAAAGAGCAAGCCACCATCGGTTGAAGCGCGTTATTTGGTGGCAGCAAGCAACAACACAGCTAGTGGAGTCAAACTAGTGTGCCACAGAGGATAAAGTTGACTGGTAGGTTGAGTACTAAGCGATGTGGACGATGATAAACGACCATGCCAGCATTGTATAGGTGTGTATATAACAATTTTTATAGTTCCTGCTTTTTATTTCACATTTTTTTTACACGCTGCTCAGTTTTGTTTTTTTTTTGTGTAACTTTATTTTTAATTCTCAGTTGGTAGAAGACAAGTTGTGCGGTTATTATAATACTGCCTGGAGTCAAAAATTTTCTTTACGTACATTTTTATGATTTGTTGTAGTGTTCGTTGGGAAACGTTTTGACTACTTCAATGACAGATCATTAGTCGTACATATTTTTTGTTGCCCCCATAGTTATGCATATTTATTCGTATGGTGACTTTCTATAAGATTTAAACGGTTAATAGAGATTGTTTAACATTTTGATTTATGGCGTCACGAGCATATATTTTATTCTTTTAAATAGTTTAAAAGTTAAATATATTATATATATGTAACAAATGTTTAAAAAGAACAGCACTGCTTCTGCACAATCTGCCAAAAGATGTGGCTTGAAGGCCTCTCAAACTCTACAACGCACACTCATGCATACCAAAGTACAAACCAACTTCATACTTTATCGAAAATAGTTTGCAGCAATTTTGTTCCGCTACTTTATATTATTTGTTCAGTTTTGCTTTTGGCCATTTTTATTTGTTGACCCTGCAGCAGTTAAAGTTGATTGCATATTGCATTGGCAGTTTGACTTATGTATATATGTTTACATATGTATATAGATGCCGAACTTGTGCATAGAACGAAAGAGAGAGAGAGTAAGAGAGAGAGAAGGAGAGAGAGAGAGAAAGAGAATGAGAAAGAAAAGTAAACAAACGCAATAAAGTAATCATGCGGGTAATCATGCAGCGTAGTCAATCAGCCAACTATCTAACCTGTCAAGTATGTGGGTAGAGAAATGTTGATGAACTGCTCCTCCATATACTCATAAACATTTTCCAATCGATTACTGGCAATTTACGAAGTCAAAAAGAGTGACGAACATAAAATACGGTAAATTTGTTACAAGTGGTACCGTTAATGGTTATTTTTTTTTATAGAAAATAAAGAATGCATTGTAGATTGCGAAAAACTTGCATTACGAAGACAAAAAACACTAATATTCAACTCTTTCAATGTTGTTCAAAGGAATATATCTTACTTTAGAATTACCCCTTTGACGTAAAAGAGAATTAAGTGTTATGGTAGGGCTCATAACAGGGCATTTATTCCCTGACATCTCGACTTCATAAAATTCAAATAATTTTTTAATTCCATTGAAGGAACAAAAATTAGAATAGGTCGACGAGAATTCACACCTTACCAGTGAATTAATTATGTTTACCTACAACATGTGCCCAAAAATGCAAAAATTAACGCGTGAAAGTGAGTACGGCATAAAAAAAGCTATGGAATTTTGCTAATAGAACTTGAAAAACTTTTGGATTTTCAAATAATTGCTAAGAAAGTATAAGAATTACAATAAAAAAACAAAATTTACAATTCTCTTACGTAAATATTGATGGATATTTATTGATTTTTAATCATCTTAACAAAATATTATCAAATTTAAATTAACATTCAAAGTATATATTTCAGAATATTTCAATAAATGGTACAACAAAACTGACAGATTTACGTCAAATGCAGTATTAAATCGGAAATATTAAATTACGCATAACAATAGTTACTTGTTGTCTGACTAAGCTACACAAAGCCAATTATCAGCAACTAAATTGATTTACCCTCCAAAATTTTCATCAACATCAGCACTACGGTTATACGGTTATATATATATATCTGTTTAATAAAGCATACCTATCTCAAATTAACTAATTTACATGCATCAGTTGTTTTGCTTTGATCTCATTTATTTTAGGTTATTTTAGATAATTAAAAAGTTTGTGAGCATAATCCGCACATCCACAGGCTTATCAAACAACACACAATGGACTGATAGCTTTTGTGAGCAGTTTGGAGCAGCATAAAAGTGAAAAACAACTTCTTGTGCAGAAAATTTCAACAAGACTTAATCCAAAAAAAACTCTCCTCCTCCAGTCAAAAAAAAAAAGGTATAACCGTAAAATTTAAGACAAACAATTTAATATTTCATTATATTTCTATGTACGACAGTTATAGTTTTGGTTCTATAAATCAAGGCAACTTACTCAGCTCGTTTTTTTTGTTGCTTATGCCAATCGATCAGCTGATTTTGTCTACATTTTTATGAATATGCAAAAGTATTAAAAACAAAAAAGTGAGGTTAATACATGTGTAGGTTAAATGTGTCAACTTGCGCCTAGGTGCCTACCAAGGGAACACCACCCAAATTCTGTAATCAGAGAACAATTTTAACACAAACAAAAAAACTTATGGCAAGATATGAATTATTACATATAATATTATGAAATGGTATTTCGTTTACAGTCTGACGACCCGCATTCAAATCAATGTCAATATTAAGGATAATGCCTGAAATAAAAAAGAAAGCAAGTATGCGCAGACATTATAGACCTATTTTTGAATATACATATGTATGCATATATGTAGCGTGTATTTCAAGAGATGTTTTTTCGTTTCCTTTGCAGCAGAAATTTACATATTTTTACACAGCAGTGTTGCATGAGAATTTTCGAATTGTATGATTTTTAAATACCGGTAGCTGCTAAATTATCATTTTCAAGAAGGTCTTGGGTCTAAATTGCGAATTAGCAGTGTGTTGATTGATGGGTAAAATACAATGTGATACAAAGGTGCTAATTTATATAACATATGCCGTTATTAGAAGTGCTCATTTTGCCGCTTAATCTCAGAAAAATTTATTGAAATTGTAAAAATCATAAAAAAAAAGAAAAATGCATATTGTTTTATGCACACAAAATATTTCGTAGATATAGAAATGGGAACCACAGGCACAAGAGTAGTTACATGTAGAAACATGTGCACCAATACGATCGCATAAGAAATCCAGTGATAAGAAGTTAAGAAATTATTATCCTATTTTTTTATCTCAAACCTCTGAAACTTCAAACCTCAAAAACTACAATTTGGTATTGCCACATATATACTATATATGTTCTTAATCATAAAACTCACACTATCTCATGAAAAACTACAAATTTTATATTGCCAAAATTGCTGTTCGTTTGATATTTTTTCAGACATTCGTCCAACATATTGCTGGTGCAGATGCTTTGATCACAATCAAAATAGTTAATAAACCAACGTAATTACAAAGTAAGTCAAACTAATGAGCAATTGTGAATGCTTGTCAAGTTATGGCATTGAAAAGTGACGCGCAAACCGAAATTTACACAAATTTGTATGTGCAAACCGTGAAGGGTATGATTAACTCCGTACTCTACAATAAAAATTAAATCTGTGGAAAAATAATAGATATTTCTTTCAGATATGTTGAGCTACGAGCATAAAATATTTATCGATGTGCATGTAATCGAAATGTATGTAATGGGCATTAATGTAATCGACGTGTATGTACAAGGCAATAAATTTTGCAGAAAATAACATCACGGTCGCCATTCTCCACCAAAGTTCAATTTTCTCAACTTCTCCGCAGTGGATCCGAAACTATTTTTAGCTTTTCTGGCATTAAAATGTATTTTATTTATGAATTTTATATACTTATCGATATCCAGCGATAACAAGTTTGAAGTAAAATATCGATCTTAACGGGAAATATTATCGTAGTAGAATATAATTCATTGTTTTCAAAGTATTTAGGGGAAACTTTCGATAAAAATTAACTCCCGACATTTTTTTATCGCGACGAATTTATTTATAAAGGGTTGCCGTTTCAATGTTTTAAGCTGACTATGGTAAGGTTGGCCCGTGTTGAATTTTATGAGCTTTTTTGTTTCGTTTTAATATTCACAATTTTCTTCATTTTTCCACCATTACTAAAAAATAAATAATATATTCCTATATTGTAATTGAGACATGGGCGCAGATTATAACATTCTAGGCTTAAATTTTTTCAAACGGATTTTCCTACAGTCACTTCTACATGCTTACCACAAAACAATTCAGCTTCCTGTTCCCTATAAAACTTGCACCGTACAAGCATTTCCTCGAGTGAGTTACAAAGCTTTTCCGTCCACCACTTTTTTTTTTACTCTCTTTTACGACCAAAACTCGTGCACATTTATTACCGCAGCAACAACAAAAATGGCAAATTACAAACTATCAGACAAATATTAGATATGTAGCATGTTTGCACAATGAAAGTAGTATCTCTACCCAGTAGCAACATAAACATATTTATGTATGTAGGTGCATAAGTGTATATGTACTTGCGTGCGAATTGCCTTTAAAAATTAAAGTGAGTAAGAGCATGAGGAGCAAAATAAATTCATAAAAGTGTTACGAAGAACATGGGGAGTCTGCCAGTGATCGAGATTGATGTGGGTATGATGATGACGACATAGCCTGCCGTTCAACCGCGTACTTCGACAGCGAACAACAACAGCACTGCATAGATATTATTATATATTAACGCCGCCAACGCGTTACGTTAAACTTGAAACGTGTGACAAATACGTAATTTATAGTATTGTTGGGCAGAGAAAATCTCACAATATGAGCATTTAGAGGATGGGAGATTAGTGTTTTTAGTGGGCGTTTTCGCGTAAGCGCATTCAACGCAGTACATAATTTCACGCAACGCGAACGCATCGAGTGTACGGCTCGACTGTTAAGTTGACAACTGACCATTTGCTTTAGCACAGATTTGTTGCGTGTGTTGCTAACCCAGAATCGTAAGAAGTAAACAAATTAATAAGCAAAAGGAAATCAGTTACTTACATACATATATAGATATGCTACTGGGTCTCGCTGATAATGAATGCATAGAGTTGCCAAGTAAGACGTTTTTTTTTTTCGATAAATTACATAAGGCGTCTTGAAATATTACCGAACTACACCCAGCCTTCTTGGCACCCAGAAAAATTACTCTCTGGTGGCGTTTTGCATGCAGAAGGCACTAGTGGTCCATACTTTCTTTAAAAGTGAATGGTAACGCTACAGACAAATGATTCGCGACTTTCCCAACGTAAGTACCAATCTTTTAAATGATAAATGGTTCGGCAAAACGTTGTAGTGTCTCATGCATATGAGACCATCGCTATTGGGTCGCACTTTTGGGATCGAAAAACATCGCAATTTATAAATTGCCCACCTAGATATCATGATTTTATTACGTTAGATCGAAATCCTTTTCAAACACTAAATTTCATAAAATTTTCGAACTAATAAAGAACCAAAATATTTCTGTTGTTATTTGAGCTTCGCTTAGTTCTAAGTTTGAGCTCTGCTCTCTTGTCTAAAAACTTGCAAGTGAAGCAACTAAGTTTTTCTTTTGAATTCAATACAATTGTGTTTGTAGGCGACTCATTAGATCGGTATAACCGCTTGCTTTTCAGTATGTAGTTGTTTATACCACTCTATGTGATTTAGACCAGTTCTTTGTTCGATTCGTCACTAATCAAAGTCTGACAAATCGAAGACAGCTACTATATAAATTGTTAACTAACTGCTCATTTGTATTAAAAAGGAGCATATTGATTGGAAATTTTTATAAATGGTTCGCCGAAACTATATATATATCTTATGTGATATATATTTTGAAGTTAAACTTTTGAGAAATGTTTTGATCAACTCTTTTTGATATCTTCCAATGACGCATGAATACACATAAAATTAAGCACTGTATGAACTGAATGTTTGGCAAATTTTCACCGACTAAACGGACAACTTCAGACATAAAAGTAGCTACGTGTATATGTAAATATATATATTTCATACAAACATATATAATTACAAAATGTTTTTCGTGAAAACTTTTTTCGCTGTTTCGCTGTCTTCCACGAGCAACATACATAAATGCTAAGCGAAAAGTGAGAACTGAGATAACCAACAGCTACTAGATGAGGAAGTGAACGAACTGTCGTGCGTAGGCGTGAATAGGTGACTCACTCAAAAGGATTCGCATAAATAAAAGCATAACAGTCTAATAATTATGTAGTATGCAAAGAGGTGAATAGAAATAAATTGGGAATTTGGAGCGTTTTAAGTGCGCTGCCAATGAGAAGGCGTTGCTCGCGACGAACGCTATGACGATGTCGTCGATTAAAAGTGCATATATACATGCATACAAATGTGCAAGTACCCACACATTTTTGTGCGGCACCGAGTTTGACGAACTAATTTAATTAGACGTGCACCTAAGGCCAATAGTAGCAAAAGTTAGCGGATTTTCAAGCACCCACACAGCGTTGCCTTCTTGCGTTGCCATCGATCCACTTATATGTATGTACGTCAGAACAAATTGAGCGCAGTATGAGGAACATAAAATTTGTGCCGAGGCTTGCTCAGCCTATTAGGTGGATCAATAACTTACTTTGTCGACATTTGCAAGCGCTTGTGGGCAGTTTCGCTTTCGACTTTTGTTTTATTTCATATTTATATTTTTGCTACTATTTTTGTTTGTTTAGCTTCGGTAATTCAGTTGTTGCAATATTTGCTTGTTATTTTGGCTTTCGAAACAAAATCTGAACACAAACTAACATACATATGCACATTTTATGTACGTACATATATATATGTTTATATTCATGTGTCATGCAGCACTTGACAGTGAGTCTGTTTGTGTGATGCTATATCTTATGTGGTATGATTGATTGGGTAGTTAAATTTATTTGGCTCATTTCCTTCTTGTCGCCAGTACTTATTTAGGTTACTGCTATGTATTTTCGTTTATTTTTTATGTTCGCAAATAAAACTTTGCTTAGCATTTGTAAATCGCGTGCAAACGATTCGTCGACCCATTTTCTGCACGTTAACGTTAACGATTGTTTTTGTTAGCAACCAGACATATTCTATTTACCTTTTTTCCTTTTACTTCAAAGAAGTTGAAAACAATATTCTAAAACACCTAAATCTCTTAAAAATGTGCAAAACGTTCTGGCAAGGACGCTCAACTAATATATGTATGTGTGTGTAGATTATTAAGTAATGAAACTATGTATTAAATTACGAAGACAATGTACCGTTTATCACTGTATAAGCGAGTATATGCCGGCTCAAGGACATTGCGTACAGGACGCTCACCTTATAATCCTTGTTCACTTGTATACGCATGGATATTCGTGAAAAGACTTGCGTAATATATTATGTATTAACAAAATCAAGCTTGTCTGGCAGTCAGATTAGATTTAAAATTGAGCCAATTAGTTGTTAGGCACATTGCTGATATATTAAAATTTTAATTTGCGAAAAATTTCAATTATTTCTGTTTTAATACCCACGTTAACTGATAAACGTCAAACATGTTTGACAGTTTGTTACTCAATTTTATGGGAAAGAAAGTGAAAGAGCGAGAAAGGTCTAAGTGTTGAGTTAATCACAAAGTGCTGCATTTAAATAAGGAACATAAAGCAGGATTCATTTAGAGCGGATACAGAGTAAACTATTTTCGTATAAAACTCTATTCTTCGACTGCTTCGGAAAATTGGCTGAATTTCATTTTAAGTTCAAAGTTAAGTTTAAATTTAATTTTTTGCTAAGTGATTCTATAAGTCAAATTTTGATAAGTCACTTTGACTTAAAGATCCAGTCTAGATGCCAAAGTGGATATATATTCTGCATGCATTTTCAAATAAAATCGACTCCACGAAAGCGTTAAAATAATGCGGAAGAGAAGCTTATTTGTAAACCCCTCAAAAATACGAAAATCGTTATCGGAAAATTTTCAAATTTACGAAAAACCTCATCGGGTCTATGAACGTAACATAATGAAAGGTTATACAAACATACGGTATGCTCAAAATAAAGGAAATAAATAAGCTAAAATGTAATGTGCATACAAACGAACGAACATCTGTGTGTAAAGAGGAAACAGTGTAGCATTAAAACCAGTTATATACACTTATATTGTATAAGTACAAAAAATCACATTTAACAACAACAAAAGTAACTTTGTTAAAAAACAATACTTTAAGAATACAAACATATGTATGTATGTGTGTTTGGTTTGTATATACATGAACCTGTGTTGAGGCAAATGAACTACGGTTAGCGTAAAATGCGACGACAACGGCACCGGGCGTTTGGGGTCCTTAGCAGACGTAAATCATTGAATCATTCGCGATCATTGAACGACCAAGTAATCAACTGCAAAGCCATACATATGTATGGACATATCTTCAATAAGTACGTACATATATATATATATATAACCAATAGTTATGCGTATTGTACTACAATTTAATATGTAAGTGGCTTCAAATGGTCACTAACTGATTGACATACGAAAATATATAAATACACATACATATGTAAGTAATAAATAGCTCTGAAACCATATATGTATGTACGCTTGCTGGATTACGATTACTAAACTTGCTGGTTGAATGTTTTATTTGCTTAACTCTTTATGAGCATTTGAACTTGAAAATGAGACTGGTGTTAAGGCGTTAAAGTGAGGTAGAGGAAAACGAGAAAAAAAAGTTTACGTTTAGCAAATTTTTATAATGTGGAAGTATGTACATATGTACCATACTATATAATGAATGCAATTACATTCCTTGACAAATGATATATTAATTGGAATCATTTATTTTTGATTTTAGTAAAAAACAAATTATTATTATGGTATACACAGGCACTTCCTTTTTAATTGCCTATACAACACTTCATTGGTCTATTCGTATTATTTTCCCATTAAAAAGCCTTGCTTTAGAGAGCTAATATTGCTTTTGTTTTTATATATAATTTGATTAACTGAAATGGGATCAGATTGTATTTTTAGTTTTATATCAGAAAATCAGCACACTTTTTAACAAAACGACAGGCGGAGCAAGCAAAAAGAAGTGTTATGCCAACTAAACTCGTTGATTTATTGAAAACTGTTATTACACATTACCGCTAATATTTTAAATATACTAACAAAATTATGCAGTCAAATGAGTGAATGAAAGGATTTAAATATTATTTTTTATACAAATTTAATTTAATTTAAACAAATACTAATTTAAAGACCACCCTTGGCTTTTGACTTATAATGTCAAAAACAGCTGTTTTGCTCTCTTTTTGTCATTCAATTTATGTTTCAAATATTCCAGCCAATAAGATTATGTTTTTTAAGTGATACCTGAATACGAATAGATTGTAAAACACCCAAAATCATTAAAATGTAAGAAATTCATGAGAAAAACAAAAGGAAGAATTATTTTCGTAAGAAGAAGCTCGCTAGTAACACATTCTTATATAATTGCATCATGGTGAAATCAATGAATATTCAACATTCATATTCAAGATTTAAGAGTCGGAAATAAAAAACGATAATTTTGTATATAAGAATAATTCTATGTAGTATATATGTAGTTAAAGTTGAACAGCGATAAAAAAAAACAAAATTTGCACTTCGGCAACCATTATGCTTTAGCAATTGCTAAGTGCACACGACAATCAGCCGTCAACGTAGTTGTTGCACCAAATAAACTTTAATCAACCAATGGTCAGAAAGAAACTTTTGCAATCAGCAATAGCAAAAATTACATAGTAGCTGTAGCAGCAGAGGCAACAACAGTTGTTAAGCAGCGCACCCAGACATGTTAAGTCAAGAAAAAAAAAAGCTAGAAAATAAAACGGAGCAGCGCCAGTCGTGTGAAGCATCCGGGCCTGGTCGCTCAGCTCAGCAACAGCAACAGCAACAGCAACCGGAGCGAGAGCAAAAACGTAGCTAAATGGATTTTGTGCTTTTATTTGTGTCAGAGGAATGAAACCAGGCGAAAGAGAATGGCAATGACCTTTTTGGTTAACATTTCATTAAAAATTTAAAACAATACCGGCCAACAGCAGTGACTGGCCAAGTGCCCGGAGAAGCGGTGTAGTAATGGTAGTGCGAGTAAAGTGCAAATTATGAAGGCAAAACAGCAATGGCGTTGACTGGCCTGGAAGTCAAGGCATATGTAGCTAGAAAATAGCAGTGCAACGTTGGCGTCGGTGTTGGTGTTGGTGTTGGTGGTGGCGACGACGATACAAACATTTCGCAATAGCACAAAAGTGTTTGGCAAACTACAGTGCAATATAAACTTTGTTGCTTTCACAATTGTTGATTGTTTTTGTTGTGGTTGTTGTGGTTGTTGTTGCGAATGTGAGTCTTCACTCACATAGCTGTCGTATTTGCAGTAAATTCACATGTAAGTTCGACTATAAGTATGTATGTACGCATATGTATGTTCATTTCACTTTAATGAGATTTGCACAAGAACGTAAAAGTATATATAAACAAATGTTTAAACAAGGCAAAATGAAAACATAAAGTCAAAGTAGAGAACGCAATTAAAATAAAAATAAAAGTTAAATCAAATGTATGCTTACAACAAAAACTGAATGTTTAAATAGGCAGTAGTAAGTTTAAAAGTAGTAAAGTATTGCAAGAATTCAATCGGTTTAAGACGGACTGAGTGGAATTCGTTAGCGCTGCGAATATAATGACAAAAGTGAAAATGCAAACGTAAAGGATTTACAGCGATTTGTTTCCGTTTCGTTGCTTTTTAAATGTAATTCATTCAAGTTTCAATGGTGAAAGGTTTCTATGTTCTTACCACATTATATTACATGTATGTATATACATATACATATATATATATATACATACGTATATATATACGTATCAAATTTAACGACAGTACAGCAACTGTACGGTCATCTAAGGTAATGGCATTGAATAAAAAAAAAAATGAAGGAATGCCGTTCCGTATTGAAATCGCTCTTGCATAGAATTACATAATATTTTACGATTTTGAAGACAGCGAAATATATGTATCACAAAGGAACTTAAATATATTTAGAAATGCGAATGTATACAAGTATATATTTATGCAATATGTAATAACAGAATTTCGATGAAGGGGACAATAAGTTTAAGAAATAAAAATTATTTTTTTTTAATTTCGTCTTTTGACAATTCGATTTCGTCGTTGACATTCAGATATAGATATTATTTATGATTCAATTATATAAAGTTATGTTACTGGAAAGAGTTCTTCTTCTTACGGCAATATTTTTTTATCTTTAATATCAAATAAACCTTTTTATGTTTTTCTCATGAATTTCATCTTCACATTTTAATGATTTACTTTTAAAATCTATTCGTATTCAGTTAACACTTAAAACACACATTCTTATTGCTGGAATATTTGAAAAATGCATATCTGAATCATAAAAAGAAAGTAAAACAGCTGTTTTTGACATTATGAATGAAAACACTTTTGACAAGTTGTTGTTTTTGCGCTAACTACACAACTTCATACAATTGAATCATGCATATTATTGAAATGTGCTTTACTATGCAAACTATTAATAATATTTATTTATCGAATCCAACGACATAGTTTGAGATCCTATAAAAAATGTTGGAAAATTAGTTCTGTTATGGTACGAACAAACGGCAAACATTTCCCGTCACAACAAAAAATCACTACAAATGTTCTTACAATATAACTTAGAAGCATTTAAAAACCCAAGGTGCTTACCCGCCTGAAAATAAAGTAGACGAAACATGAGGAAATCAAAATAACTGAAATAAACTTTTCGTTCACATTAGACGATCTGCTTCCTTAACACAAGTAGTTGAAATAGAAAAAATATTTGGCATAACGACGGGCGCAACTCAACGCACAGAAATAGAATATTTGTTGAATTTTATTTCTTTAGCTTTTTAAATGTGGACAGAACTTTTCGAATTTAGTGAATAGTACCAAAATAGATATTTTCGTTGATTTCCTAAATATAAAAGCAAAATGTTGTTGAGAAAACGTTCTGGCCATCGGCCTCGTTTCACACGTTTTCTTTTCATGTAAGATATTCGATTTTTAGTGCAGTTGTTTGTAGTAACCGCTAATTAATATACGTTCTTTTAATTATCAGCTGATTCTGCATTTTTAAATGAAAACTTTATATGAAAGCGCTGTAGAAATTTCGAATAAAAAATTTTGTTATATTAAATGGAAGTAAATAGTTAAAATAAAAGGAATTAATCGAGAGAAAACGCACAGAAACTCGTTAATTACATGCGCTTGCTACCTCATCAGGTGGTAACTAAATTCAATTTCTGGCGCTTGCTTTAAATACAATTCGATTTTTCTATTTTCGGCGCGTAAATAAATCGGAGCACAACACGTGAAACATTACCAGAATGCAGAGAGAGGAAAATACAAATGTACAAAGTATTTAGAACGCACATAAAAAAAAAAAGTTTTACGATGATTAGTACTGTGCTAGCATTTGTGCCAGTGCACTTGTACTTTAAAAGAATAGATGGTGCCATTAAACTGCACATTCACAAACTCATTGAGGTATTAATGAATATAAGTATACATTTAGTATAGGCATTTTTAGCATGCTTTTGCGCCAGTGGGAGAGAGGAGTCGAAAGCAAACATACAAAATATTCGCTCGCAACTCGCCAAAAACACCTAACAAGGTTTCAATGTGATTTCCTGTGACAGCGCATGAGAAGGGAGAAATTTTAGCTCTAGGGCGTTTGCACGGAAACGTAAATATTCACAACTACTTAAATAAGAACATTTTCGGTATTTTCAACGCACACTAGAAACTTTACACATAGCTTAGCCATGAGTACCTAAGTGCAGCAAGGAATTTAATGCATATTTAATATTTTTGGTAATTAAAAATTTACTATTATTAAAAATTACACACAGAAAAAAGTATTTTCGAAAATTAAATATTCTTGCCACCTCAACAATTTTACACACATTAAGATTATGCATATTATATTAAGCCACTAACAAATTTGTTTTCTTTCAAACTGACTCCATTTATTCTTACATACCTGAAGAGTAATTGCGAAATCCAAAAAAAAATATACGTTGCTACAGCACTAATCTCACGTTTTTATCGTAATTACACATGTAAGTGTTTGCTGGATTGCAAACACCAATCCAATGACTTTAAGAGATATTTATTTAATAATATTGATTGTCAATTCTAGAACGTTTTCACCTATACTGTTTTGATGAAGATATAACAATATGATAGAATCAAAATATGTCAGCAGGGTGTTTTTTGTGCACGCAGTAATCAATAACAAATGTAGTAATCAAAACAATACATAGTTGTATTCATTTGGTTTGGTAATGCAATTGACAACACTCCCGTTTACGTTACAGAAGTTAGTTTATATCGAATTTTTTCTTTTTTAGTAATAAGGTTTTAGTACTAGTTATTATATTTATCTAAGGGGATTACAGATTTAAGTCTCTCACTTTTTACTAAATATTTTGTAACAAATTTAAAAAAATACTATATACATACATATAAGCAAATGAAATAATAATTATTAGTTAAATATTATATATTATTTTTGTGTGTACTTACGAGCTCTGCCTTTCCCGATTTTCTCGTCTTTGCATTTCTATTGCTGTGGTCGCAATTTTGCGTTTCTTATCGCCTTAGCTGCCAGCAAAATGAAATGTGGGTTGGTGCAGAAGAAATTAATGGTTTTGCGAATATTTGCAAAATAGTCACAAAACCAAGTGCTTGATTAGTGTGAGAAAGTGCTTATTGAAGGTTAACGAATTTTGTAAATTTAACGTCGACACGTGAAATTACAAAAAAAAAAAAATAATTAATAATTCAATTACAACGACAAAAAAAAAATTCAGAGAGATGATATTAACGGCGTATAATGGGTTACGTTTGTACGCGATGTGTTTGCCGCCGCACGCACGCGCACGCACTTCTTCACATACTAGGACACGCGAATCCTTACGCAATATACAATTAATATTATTTCGTGTTGTGGTTCAACGTGTTATACTTATTAAACGATTGTCGGTGATATCCAATATTCGATGAACTCAATAGCGTATAATTTTATTTTCAATCTCTTCTCTAACAAGATGAAATGAGAACGGCGTTAAACTGTCGACTATGGTGACACTGGGCTGCGATATGCCAAATTACATGGTTGTTTTGTTTTTTGTTCGAAATTGATATCCTCTTATAATCTCCGCCGGGTCAAGAATTTTGCCGTTGTTACTGATTTTGTATATCGATGAATAATTAGTTTATTTTATTTTTAACTGCATGTTTTTTGTAGTGACGAAATCAAATCTTCACACAAATATTATTGAAATGAAAAATTGTTAATGACAAAAAAATTACAATTGAGCATTTGTTAGTTTGACATAATTTATACTGTGGACTGTGGTGGAGCATTTGCATTTATTGTCACCAGACAGAGTTTGCAACATTGATTTCTTCAATAAATTCACTTTCACTGAATATACATATATTGAAGTTATTAAAAATTACAGGGTCGCATCAGTAATTGGCATGCGCTGTTGACTTGAATAGAAATGGATAAATTAAGTATTTTACCATTATATTTATATAAACCGATTTTTAGCAGTTAACACATCATTTTCAGAAAAACATCTTCTCTTACCATATTAAGCATTGTAGCTATTAATAAAAAAAAACGAATATTTATTTGAAAATTCGCTTCACATTCCCGAAATTGTATGAACAGAAACACCCGGTTTATAGTTATTTTATGGTTATTGTTCTTTTCAGCAATTTTTAAGTTAATTTTATTCGGTTAACTATATATTTAACGTAGTCGTGCTTTTTATTTGTGAAACGGAATTTTCAATTTTTGCTTTTAAGAACGTTTCATACGCACAGAAGCATAAACGACCCATACAATCCCAAACATTAATTAGCAATTGTTAGGTATTATTCTCAATTGTTTTCGAAATATTTTTTAAACATTAATTAGTTCAGGTGTCGATATATCAGTATCTGGCCATGCACTTTGTTCGAATAGTTTTTGCAATTTTTGCGAAATGTGTACGTTGTAACGTGAGCTTGATGGTGTAGTTGAAATTGCTCTATATTATTAGTTTAAATCTGCAAAAATAAAAATGTATAATTAATAAGTTATAAACCACAACTTCATAGGAATATATTTACATACTTCTGTTTTTAAATTTGTACAGATGGATAAAACCCTATTAAGAAACTAATAGTGATTGACATTTTTTTTTTTTTGAAAATGTGATTGCTTTTAGTTTCTCTCTATACAAGTGATAAAGATAAATTCTCTATAAAAGTGCTAACTCCTCTTTATAATACATAAATACTATGTACGAAATATAAGGCCTTCGATAAATGTATGTACGAATGTTCAAAAATGCTGATAACTTATGATTATTAGTTTTAAATTATAAAAAAAAAAACATTTTCATCATATGTTTGTATTTATGTATCTACATAATCGGGCGGATAACAAACGCTTTGCAGCACTGCATTACAATTATTTTTTGAGTAAGTTATGGGTTAGCAGTGTACCTTTTAATAGAATTAAAAACAAATGCACAGTAAATGTACTAAACATGTTTTTAATAATTATTTCACAAATATTCTCTACCTTTTTTTTTGGTAAAATTCACGACTTTTTTGAAGTAGGGCTAAGCATTTGCTCTCGAGAAAACTAAATATTGCTTAAAAAAAGAGCGAAAAACAAACAATATAATGCTTCGCATTTTGCAAAAACCATATTCACCACCCTGCGAAGTGAGTGAGACAAACAATAGAATTCTGTGATGTATTGCTTTTAATTTCTATTTGATTTTCAGACTTCTCGATACAGGAAGAAAACACATAAATAACCAGTATAAACAGCAGTTTATTTGCATGAAAACCCATCTACACAATATATTTTAAAAATTTATCGCATTAATTAAAAAATCCCTTTGTACTTTTTACAATTAAATGTATGTATTCTACTCATCGCAACACAACTCAAAATACACAAATCACACCTGCCAAATTTTGATGGAATATATAATAGAATATAGGTCAACAGGAGCAGGTACACATACATACATATGCTTTGTAGATATTTAAGGAAAAATAATTTTATTAAAACATGAAATTCAGTTTGAAAACTTTCTTTTTTATTTAAAAACGGAAACACGTTTGAGTGTTCTTTTGCAGAGGTAATCTCCAAGCAGTGACTTCCATGACGTTAAAAACAGGGTGTTATTATCTGCATTTTCTTTATGCGATTTTTGGTCTCACATTTGACGTATAGGCACACACTCACTTATATATATGTCCGAAAATTATTTAGCTACATTGCATCACAAATGTAAATGCTTTTATTTCTTTTCAAATAAAACACATTTTTGCTATCTTTAACAATTAACCAATATATGTACCGGATTTTCACTTACTGACGAACATACTTATTTTGGTTATGGAACATATTAAAGTTTAAGGGTAATTTAGCATTATTCGTGCGCGTATATTTAGGCGAGGCAAATGGCTACGAAATGTTTATCAAGCCATTTATTTCTGTAACAAATAAACTAATATGCACTAAACATATCACTTTTATTTAAATATTTCCAAAATTTAGTAATGAGTTTATATTTTTCATACCACACAAAAACACTTTAAAGAACTGTCTCGCCGAATAGCCGCAGTGCAGCTTCACAACGAAGAGGCGAGACGAAAACACCCAATTTCGATCATACCCCACGTATATTTTAATAGTGTCACCCTGTGGACAATAAGAAATTAAACCGCAGATGGTTGGTCATAGAAATTCACTGACAATGCACTGACGGCACTATTCGCCTGAACAATTACTTATTACGAGCCGCCTTAGTGTGAAAGGGACAAAGAAAATTGTGGTAGAAAATCACACAGCCGAAAGTAAAGCTGAACAAATTGGCAAGCAATTTGAAGAAATCTTACTGGATAAAATGACAATATAAAAATTTTGCTTATTATTCAGATTTATGGCTGATAATATTTGATTTATTATGCATATTTTTACAGTTGTTAGTTATTTTATCTGCAATTAATAAATTTTCATATGGAAGAGGAAAAATGTATGCAATTGCATGAATATAAGGAATTGGAATATTGACATTAAGGTTATGATTTTTTTAAACACAAGATTTCTATTCAAAATAAGGATATTGTAAAACAAAAGCATTGCCAAATATTTTAGTCAATGTAGTATCCATTTGATTTATATTATTTGTCCATTTCCTTCATTTCGACTTTGCAGTCACAAGTTTTGTGTGTACACGATTTTGCACTTCTTTTATTCCATTAATTCGTTTGTAGATCAGCACACTATTTGTCTCATTTTATCGCGAGGATTTAAAATTTTAAATATTTTTCCCATCAACTCAAGAAGGAGCACACCCTACACAGCCATGCAATAGAATGAGTGAATTTTTTCCGTCTGCCGACACCGATAAGCAAGATTTTTAGCTATTAATTTTTTTGTTTAAATGTAGGTTATGAACTTTCACAATTTCTAAAAAGCTTGTTAAATATATTACCGGAATGATATTCGTCTCGAATATCTTGGCCAAAATGACCATATAATCGCAAAGTTCTATATTTACACCACACCAAATCACTGTAGCAAGCAAGGGAAACTACGAAAAATAGATGGCTGACTGAATTGGCGTTGCCAAATGTTAAAAAGTGTATCCCCAGGAAAGTGTGGTGAGCTCTGATATTTACATATTACCGAAACTATTTCGACGGTAAACATATAGTTAATGCTTTGGAAAACATAAGTTTTGTTGTTGTAGCCGCTAACAATGTTAATTAATGTTCACGTGTTGATAATGCTTGAACGGATGAAAATCCGGGTCCACTCCACTTACATAGACCCCACTATGAGCCTATCTGTAAATTTATATGTTCGAATAAGAAATAGTTCAGTTCACGAATTTTTTGTTACTACAAATATCAGCATTTTATTTCTACTGCTTTGAATATTATATGAAATATAAAATGCTTGACATATACACATATCACGAAAAACATTAATTTAAAATTAAGACAAACTTTTTACACCAAAAAAATAAGAACTTAAGTATTACTGAAAATATGCTAGGTTTGTCGAGATTCCACTTCACGAAACTCTGCTGGATCCGTGAAACGTACGGTTAAAATATAGAAAATCGAAGGGAATGGGATAAGACATAAAAAAGCATAATGGTGGCCCAGTGCAATTATACCGTAGGCTAATAAAAGCCAATGTACAGCTGTAATACAAAATGTTATTATATTATTATAGTACTAACAATTCATATATGTGCACTACTTTTCACTTACAAATAATTACGAAATTTTTAACTTCCAACAAAGAAGAGCGTATTAACGATTTAAACGTTTGATCTAATTTAACAGAATAATGTATGGCATTTGTTATCATAGCAATCCCAATGCTTAAATATGGAAAGAACCAATCTAAAAAAATCATTTTAGTAGAGAGAACACACTTATTTGATATCCATAAATGTGTAAGAACTTACAAATTAAACCGCAAGCAAGCGCATGAATAGATGTCACAAGCGGCAGGAAGTAAAGTGCCGCGTAAATGGGGGCCTTTCCACGCACATCAGTAATAGCGCTAACAATTGGACGTATTAAGAACATTGTAACTAAGCACAAGAAGTAGAATACTAGAACGATAGTTTGACTGTTGAAAAAACAAAACATTCAAACACACATAAATTTGTATTTGGGAGTAATTAATACTTACAGTGGATATACAGCTTCTTGAGTGCAATGCAGACGAATCTCATAGTTAGGAGATGGATTATAAAACAACGTATACCAATCAGTAAATTTACGCACTCCACAAGAATGTAAGCGGAATTCCCACATTGGTTCCATAAGTAATATGGCCAAAATTGCCGAAAGTATTACCTCTATGAAGGCACAGGCCGTAAGTATTATTTGCTTGCGTGAAAATCTATTAAAATAATATGTAAATATATAACAATAACAATTAGAAATTATGGCTTAGTACTTACTTACGATCCTTCGCGTTTAAATCAATAAAGAAGCAATGCAGCATTAATGGCAACATTGCCATAAATCCTAAATACAGCCAAGAGTAAGTGTTCAATTCATCACGACAGGGCGAGCAAACGAAGGATTCATTTACACGATAGCCACGCTCACATGCCCCACAATCGGACCAGCTACCATTGTCATACAAAGTGCGGCCACAATATTGACCCGGACAACGATCCATGATTTTGGTTTCGGTTACCACTGCTAAATACGTAGATCACATTGGGACTATTATATACTGCTATTTGATAATTTTATTAAATGTATTATAATAAATTAAACTTTACAAGAAAACAAACTTGCTAATTCTTGTTTACCATTTTCCAACAGCTGATTTCTTACATTTCAGCATACATACTTCATTCCGTTCACAATTGATGAGCTGTGAACGGCTGATCAGAAGTTTATATTAATATCCAACAGGTGTCGCACTTTCAAAAAATAATTCAATTTAAAGACAGTAATATTTAAAATTGAAAAAATCAAACTATGGCTTATGTATTAAAGAGTGGACACTTGGAATTATAAAAGGAAAAAGAAATGCTCTTTGTTTAATAAAATTTATCAAGTTTGGCAGATTGTGCTACTTCAAGATTGATCTTTTGTATTGGGTTGTTCGGAAAGTCATTTCGTTTTTTCCCGCCAGAGGACTTAATTACGTTTTTTCGAAACTAACTTCACACTTAAGCCCCATAACCATTATATGTCATGAGAGCTGATATTGCAAGGCTTGTGTGTGAAAAAGTTCTATTAATTCTACCCAGTAGTTTTTGGTTGGTGCCTTTTTAAATATGGAGAGCAATAAGCAGCATTTTCGTCATATTTTACTTTTTAACTTCAGAAAAGGTAAAAATGCTGTCCAAGCGAGAAAAAAATTGACGGATGTGTATGGAGAAGGCGTGTTAACAGTACGCCAGTGCCAGAACTGGTTTGCAAAATTTCGATCCGGCAATTTTGATGTCGAAGATGCACCACGGTCTGGAAGGCCGGTCGAAGCTGACAAAGATGCGATAAAGGCATTAGTTGATGCAAATCGGCGAATCACCACACGAGAGATCGGTGAGAGGTTAAATTTGTCGAATTCAACTGTTTATGGCCATTTGAAAGGCATGGACTTAACCTCGAAGCTCGATGTGTGGGTGCCCCATGTCCTTACCGAGCGAAATTTGTGTCGTCGTGTTGACGCGTGTGATTCGCTCCTCAAACGTCTAGAAAATGATCCATTTTTGAAGCGGATTATTACTGGGGACGAAAAATGGGTTGTATACAACAATGTTAAACGCAAGAGGTCATGGAGCAGAAAAGATGAACCGGCTCAAAGCGTGTCAAAAGCCAACATTCACCAAAAAAAGGTGATGCTCTCCGTTTGGTGGGATGTCAAAGGAATCGTTTTTTTTGAGCTTTTGCCGGACAATACAACGATTAATTCAGAAGTCTATTGTCATCAGCTGGACAAATTGAATGATTCACTTAAAGAGAAGAGGCCCGAATTAATCAACAGGAAGGGTGTAGTGTTCCACCAGGATAATGAGAGACCTCACACAAGTTTGGTCACTCGCCAAAAACTTTTACAGCTTGAATGGGACGTACTGCAACATCCACCATATTCTCCAGATCTGGCGCCTTCCGACTACTATTTGTTCCGGTCCCTGCAAAATTTTTTGGATGGCAAAACCTTTACCTCAAATGAAGATGTCAAAAACCACCTGGACGAGTTTTTTGCCAGCAAGGACCAAAACTTTTATGAGAGGGGAATTATGTTACTGCCAGAAAGATGGCAAAAGGTGTTGGACCAGAATGGCCAATATATAATTTAATAAAATATTTATTCATTATACGAAAACTGTCTTTCATGTTCCCCAAAACAAACGAAATGACTTTCCGAACAACCCAATACCATACATACATGAATGTTTAAATCATTTCAAGCATTTTATTGAAATTATTTTTTAATTCCCATTTGCAAAACTTATTATTATTATACGTAATTATTAAATCTAAAGTTCCAGCTCCCTTAGCGCGAAGTTTAAAATCACAGAGAGCAGTCCCGCATCTTCCAATTCTAAAATATCTTTGCGCATTTGTTCATTTCTTCTGGGTAATATCAACTACACAAATTAGAGGAAGTAAAATATTACAAAGAGGTTAAAAAATAGTCCGAAACTTATTACCTTTTTGATATATTCACGTTTCGCCTCATCCCGACACAAAGCCAATGCCACTGCTGCCATATGACCACGATCCAGGCTAATGCATAGCTCAGCAAATTCAACCAAATTCAACTTGTGTACAATTGGACAACCCTTAAACAATATGTAAATTGCAAAATAAATGTCAGCTATGTCAGCTATGTAAGTTGAGAGAAACTGCAACTCACCTGCAAGCGGAAGAGAGCCTTTTGCAATACTTCCTCCTGTGCAAAAGAACGCGTCTGATTCGCAGTTTTAAATGGTTGCCACAAAACGCATTCCCATGCAACTATCATGGCCTCTATATGTAGAAATTTTGTTTCGCACGACAATATATCTACTAAAGCATTCAATTCACGCACCATATTGAACATTGCCATACGCTTCAATATACCATTCCAGATTTTTGAATGAAATATATCAAAGCCCAAACAAATATTCGCCAATATTTCGAGTGTATGCGGATTTTGAGCATTTCGTTGCCAAATTGTTTTTAATATATCGATTTTATTGCAATTGGTAAATCTTTCCAAACTCAAATTGTAACCCAATTGCCTTAACTCATGCACACACTTAATGGTGATGTATTGCTTCTGGCTAAGCACGCTTTTGAAAGACTCGCTTCCATCATTTAATTTCGAGAAACATTCATACATTTGCAACTGCTTGCTGGTGTTTGCGCTGCTGTAATTGTTCAAAAACGATTCTTGTATTTTGTTAATATAGCAAACATGTTTAAACATGTTTCACCTACCCATCATCTGGAAAAATGTGCGCAACAAAGAATTCTACGGCCTCCTTCTTAGGCCAACTGTTGAGTATATAATTAGATCTGCAATATTACAAAAAATTTTGTTAGAAATTTCTACTGCCAATAAATATACACAATACCATCACCACCTGATGACATTTTCTGCTGCATTGCCCGCATTCGCTTCGTTAACCTCGTCTGCACTCTGTTCTTCGAACAATGTTTCCTCCAATACATTTTCAGTGCCCGAGCGTACTGTGAAAGATAACCACTTCTGCAGTAAATGCATCTGCAACGCTGCTAAATCTAAATTATGCAATTCAGCAATCTCCTTCGCCACTGTATTAATATCCAATTTGCTCGACTTCAATATCAACTCATGATGATAAAGACTATAAATAAGTTCAGTTGGGTTCTCAACTTGACGCAGTAGCTTCTCATCGGTGAGACCATAAATATAAAGCAAATGCTGCGTTTTAAGTATGGGATATTTTCGTTTGATTTTCATTAACTGATCTTGATATTTCTCATTGGTTATAAGATCACTATGCTCCATTGCATATTTGTAGCATTCATAAGAAGCTTCTACTTGATCAGCGCCGTCGGGTGCATAATTTGCAACAAAGTAGAGTATCATGAATGCTTTCGATGGATTTGTCACATGCTTAACGAGGCGGAGTATCTGTAGATAGATTTATACAAAAAGTGTAGTAATTGCATTTAGTAGAAAATTTGTTGTAATTTCCTACTTACCGATTGCAGAAATGCATTATTTGTGGGCTGTAAATGCCATGTTTCGGACTCATTTTTAGCTTTATACTCGGTAATAGAGTTTTTCACTGCGGACATGCACAAGTAATCGCGCACTTTAGCCACATCAGTCGATCCTTTGAGCATTGTGTGCGTTTGCATGAGCGGAAACCAGCTTTCACAATTGTCTACACTTAATTCGTTGTCTTTGAAAATATAAATGATATTAAAGGAACCTCTACAATAGTTTCAAAATTTAATTTTTTTTTTTTCACAAATATCACTCACCCAAGATATCTTTTAACGGTTGCTCTATAATCGGCTTGAATGGCAATCGAAAACGTGCAATTTTAGGCATAACACCCATGTCACTTTGTGATTGCAACCACATGTCAGTCTCCAGTGGACCAGGCCGATTGCGGCGCCGTTTCACCATTTTATGCTTGAGCAATTGCAACATGCGTTTCCAAATTTCCATTTCTTTGGGCATTTTCTCAAAAAATGAGAGTATTTCTATAACATACAAATACAGCTCGTAAAAATAAATGTTGATCTGTAATGATACAAAAAATAAATAAAAATAAATAAATAATGTGACAAACTGTTAACGCAAAATTAATTATATTATTCACCTCATTTATGTATTGTAACAATTTCGCCGATAATAAATCAGCATTTTTTATTGCATGCAAATATGGTTGACATAAATTGCGTATGTCGTTAACTGTACTTAGTACCACTAGTTCTTCCTCACCGAAGGCATCAGTCATTATTTCATATTTAAGCTCCTGGCCAAGCAATATACTTAGTACCTAAAATGATTTTTTATTTGATAAAAATGTCGATATTCCAAAATGTCTAAGCCTAACCTGCGTGATAAGCATTTGCTGATAATCTAAATTGAAATCGCGACTCATTCGCTCCAACCATTTCACATCTAATTTCTTATTGTAAAACAGTTTCAGTAATTGTTGTATATTATCTGTTTCGACATTAAATTTGCCTTTTATGTTAGGGTCTTGTTTGCAGAATTCCATGTAGTAGTATTGCTTTAAGCGCCTGCATGAAATAAAAGTTAGGTTAGTTTATATTGAAATGTATTATATTATGTATATAGTTTGCACTGTACTTATTACGTATTGACTCCACATGGTGGCCTTCGAGGTGTACATTGTACATTTCCGAAAGTGTGAGTAGATTTAAGCGCTGCTGATCTGTCTTCAAATCGTTACTCAGCATATTGAGCAAAGATTCTTTATTTTTATCCGCGATCAGCATGACGAAGAGATCTGAAATACAAAAAAATAAATAAAATTAAGCAATCAGTAGGTACTAAAACAGTTATGCACACGTCGTTACCTATAAAATTGACGTCCTTATTCAACATGACATTTCGAAAAACTCGCGATAAATGTAAAGATACGAAATCTGTGCTGATTATGTTGCATTCGTGTCGCTTTTGATATTCTAAAATATATTGCACCATTATGTACCAAATGTCATGCATTTTCGCTTTGATCAATTGTTCGAGCGACAAGAAGAAGTCATCTACCACCGCATCCTTCTCAATATCATCGCTTAGCATTGTACGTAATCGTGCTAGCAAACTGTTGGAGGGCGTAGTTTCGGCTAAGAGCAGTAAGATGCTACGTGCCACGAATTTCATAATCGAGGTTTGTTCAATGATATTACTCTGTCGCATTAAATTAAGAGTATTAAACACAAAATTTTTTCTAAATATATTTATTATTACTTACTTTTTTATGTGGTTGTTCAAGCTGTACTTCGATTTGATCGAAAACCGATACAGAGTAACGACTTTTCGCTGGAGCCGCTAGTTTGCCATTGAATGAACTATTTATTTGCGCTGCTGAGAAATTTAGCGTCATATCACTTAGCGTAATTTCGGCAACATCTAATGCTTTGCAAATATTCTCGTTGACCTCTTTCTCTTTATCGACGTAAAAACAGGTTAAGGCGTCCACGGGATAACTATTAGCGGCTAGTTGTACATACTTTAACAATTCTGACAACTCAGCTAGCTTATGGGGCTCTTGCAGTGAGACTTGGAGTAGTAATTCATAGACTATGGGGAACGTGAGAACGTCGGTGTCTTTTTCAAGAGAGTTGCCCGTGTTAGCAGCTTTAATAAAACGATAAAAAAAAAAGTATTTAAAAGATAAAAAATATTTAAAAGTTAAAAAAAGATTTAAGAGATAAAAAAATATTTAAAAGATAAAAAAAATATTTAAAAGATAAAAACAAATACTTAAAAGATATAAAACAAAAATTTAAAATATAAAAAAAATATTAAAAAGATAAAAAAAATTAAATAAAAATAAATATGTATATAATATACAAGAATAATACATAATACAAGAAATAAAAAAATTTATTTAAAATAAATATAAATAAAAATAAATTAAAAATAAATATAAAAAAATAAATAAAAAAAAAATAAATTAAAAATATAAAAAAAAAAATAAAAAAAATAAAAAATAAAAAAATTAAAAAAAGAAAAAAAGAAATAAATGAAATGAAAACAAATATTAAATAGAAACAAGTATTAGAAAAAAAAAGTTTTTAATTAATATTTTAATTATTATAAAAATATAAATATAAATAATAATAAATAGAAAAAAATATAAATATAAATAGTAATAAATAAAAAAAAAAAAACAAATATATATAAAAAATAATAACAGTTAAAATATTTAAAAACAATTGAAAATCGACAAATAATTTTATGAAAAATTCAAGCCAAATTAAATGCAAATATAAAAAGGCAGGGTTAAGGTCGGAGAAAAACAACCGTTATGTGAACAAAACTGTTATGCTTTGTGCAACATGTGAACTAAACAAATTAATAATAATTTTAATATATAATATAATATAATTTTAAAAAATTGCAAGAAAAAATAAATTTAAAATAAACAACTTCACTTCACTCACTTTTACTACTACGCAATGCCAATATCTGCTGTGTTAGCAACTCCAGGGCCAAGCCAATGAAATCTTCCTTATTTTGCGGCGTACAATCCACAAGTTGTAGTATTGCATAGGCCAAGGCGCTGGTGAGCGGCAGACAGTGTATACGTCGACTTATATGCAAGACACCATAGACTCTCTCCAATTGTAGTGCTGCGCATAAATCTGCTACTTCGCTAACAATGAAACGCGGCACATTTACCGTTGCCTGGCTCTGATCCATTATACACTCAATGCCGCGATCGAGCAGTTGCAAACGTTGCGTTAGTGGCACCAATACACTGACCGAACCAATATGCAAGCGAAACTTGTGGCAGAGTACAAAACGATGTTGTATAGCACGCAAACGCTTTTCGACGCTGCGACAATTAGCATGTGGGACAATCAATTGAAAAAATTCGATTAAAGCTTTTTGCTGCTCTACGTCGTCATCGTCTATGGGTGGTGTGGTGTTCTCAAGCATGTCCTACAGTTGAAAAACAAAAAATATGAAATATATGTACAATTCATATGATAAAAAAAAAACATATATATCCACACACTAACTGCTAAGATATCGATGACTTCCATGCAGGCTTTGTTGTTTTTTTCATCACTTAATGATTTGAAAAATTCGTAAGCGAGTTCAGGCTTCTTTTTGCGTACTAATTGATAACAACAATTGAAATTCGCGCTTGTGGCTATCTCCGGTGCTGCCTTCGTAAGTATACGTATGTCATTCAGCATGTCGGGCAGTTGCATTTTAATTACACGCTGCACAAAAAGTGGCATATTTATGTCTATATCACTGTCCGCTGGCCAGCCATACTTTACTTTCATAATTTTTATAACTTGAAATTCATATTCTATATTTATTTTGGTAGCAATTGGATGCGTAGAATAGCGTAATTTTATGAGAGGATTTACAACTTCCGGCCATGGCACGGGCGCACTCTTAAGGGTAGAAAAGGTATAAATTTAATAATTTATATTTCAGCAAAATGGTCTCATTCATACTTTTAGTACAAGTAAAGCGCACTCCAGTCTATCGTCCTCGTTATGTAGTAGTTCTATGCAGGCAACCGAGCGTTCGAGCCAACTGCTTAGCGAACTACGATTGACTACCAAAAGTGTGATATACTGGCGTAATGCCTCCACTGGAGTTTTACCTTTCTCTTGAAATATTGGATAGAGAAAATCATTAACCAGACTTTTCAAATTATCCAAATGCACTCGTTGCAGTACACAAAGTGCTGTTTCATCAACTGAGTCTTTTAAATAATTATCTAGCGTAAATATTAAATTATAACGCTTTTTCAACACCGACAAATCCTCTAAAGCATTCACCAAATCTCGAAATTTAACAATATTATGTTCGTGTTGACGTCGTACGTCGCTAGCGGCAAGTAAAAGTTAGAGAGAAGGAAGAGTAAGTTATTAATATAACAACTGTAACAACAAATAAAACTGTTTATAGCTCATCTTGAATGCTTACCAATACATGAATTCTATTTCCTCGAATATCTCTGCAACTTTGCTGGCAAATTCTAATCCAATCTCTGGCCAATGGTCCGCATATTGCAATGTACGCGTCTTTTGTATACACCATTCGGCAAAGTATGGTGTTAATTTTGGATGTGTATTGCTGACAGTGGGCACAAATTGGCGCAGCCATTGCAAAATGTGAAAGGGTTCTGTGTGACTCGGTATAAGACTAAGTAGTTGACGTAGTTCGGATTCTTTTAAATATTTCATGATAGCGCTAGTGTGTCGTTTCCAAATCAAGCATGCCGCTGGCATATCCGTTTTAAATAAAGCTACAATCATTTTAATAAGATTTGCATGATATACGAATTTCGACCATTCCGAATTGACCTCATAGGGATCCAGAATTGTGAGCGTTTCCAAACGTCGTAGCTGTTCATGTATTTCTAGCAAATCCCTTTCATCATTCTACAGGTGTAGTAATGCATTTAATGAGAAATAAATAATTCTGCGCATGAGTTACTTACTTCTTCGTCCAAATGCTTGAGAATTTCCAGTAAATAACGCTCCAGTGCTCGACGTGAAGGCATATTAATCATGCGATTGTTTTTAAAAAATTCACTGTTTTCAATATTTTTTAGTACGGCAAGTAGGTCCTTGAAATTTTGTTCTAGTAATTCTGGGTTATTCTATAATAAGTATAATGTGCAAAATTGGAAAGACAGTTTCAAATAAAATAAAACAAAATTTCTTACAACTATTACTTACATCACCGCAAGACGTAAGCGTCAACAGTATACGCTTTGCTTTTGCCTCATAAAGTGGTTGTAAGCACAACTCAAACTGCTTGCCGAAACTCTGGAATATTATTTACAATTATATTTTATTAATTTCAAATAAATGTTTTTTGTAACCTCAGCTTCATCTAAAAGTCCCTTTGATAGAAGTTTCTTAAAACGTTCGCTGGGATGTGTTTCTGACACCAAAACCATTTCTATCTCTTTTGGTATATTTTTTGCATTTATTTCTTTGCCACTAAGGTAGTATAAATTAACGGAAGATTTTGGTTGTTGCACAAGCCACGCGTGTTCCATGACTTCCAGTTCGTTGTTGCATTTAAACGCTAGTTTAAAAAATATTAAATATGTTGCAAAAATCAAAAATGTATGTGTTAAATACAATTTATATTTACATGGATACTCCACAAATTTAATAAGGTGTTCACATCCCACTTCTGTTGACTTGACCAGCACGAGCAACTCAATAACCTCATCATTGCATTCCATAATAATTAGTTCATCAATTAGCAGTCCGTTGTCGTTTTCCATTTTAGGAAAATGTAAAATTTTGGTAATAGGACAGAATTCTATTAAATGGCCAGAGTAAGTTAAAAGTAAACTGTGAAAAAGGCAAGCATTTAATTTAAGTTTCTTACTGTTTGTATTACAAGTACTCACATAAAATTATCTAAATTGAAGATACGTTTTACACCATTGAAACGTTCGGGCAAAATAATTTTAGAAATATCCGCATGTTCTCTGCAGAAAACTGCATTACGTGTGCCTGCTATATAAAGTGGTAAAGATTGTTCAATAGCTGTGTCGAAACTACTCCGCCCTATCAATACGGATGACTCTAAATCGTTTAAACCTCGATCATGGCTCATAATCCTTGTAATAACAACTGCTTCGAAAATGCTTTCATTAAAGGTGAAGGTGTCATTCTCTTTCAGTGAAATATTTTGATTTGCTTCGAGTGGCGATTCATCGATTTCACTAAGTCTAGGAAGAAATATAAATGAACTTTTGAAAAAATATGCATGCATGAATGTACTTACTGATAAACACTTCCATTGGTACAACTTATATAAAACTTCCCATCCAGTTGTTGTATACCCGCGAAAGTGCGGCCGGTTAAATGTACGTCTTCAGAATTAACAGTTAAATTAAATAACAGTAACCCTTTAATAAATATGCCATATATTTCGCCATTCCGTAGGCCGACCACAATTAAATAACCCGTTTTAGAAATTGCCACTGCATCGATATGTGCATCGAAGCTCAGAAAACTACACTTGGCCACCAGTTCGTCTTCGAGCAATATTAAACTTTTATCCACAGAGATGACAACCTTCTTATTTTGCAATGATGCAAGAACTTGTGGGTATTCTTTTACCTAAATTTAAATGTGGATTAGCAAAACAAAATTTCCTTACATATTTGTTTTCGTTTTTTTTTTACCTCTTCACCACTTTGAATTTTGAAAATACCGCGAGACGAAAACGCATTCGATATGGTTTCATCCTCAACTTGAGATTGCTCAAAATTACACCACATTTTGTGTATTTTTGAATAAATACTTTAATTTTGCCGATTGAAAAGTATTATATTATTTTAAATCTTTGTGACGCGCTTTCTGTTTCGCTTTCAAACTTTTTCAATTGTGAATAACCATTTAATTGATTGAAGCCGACATCCGACTGCAATTATGAAAACAATCCTTGTTAGGAATAATTCACATTCAGGGATTGCTGTCCAAAGAGTTTCTTGTTTGAATATGTTACAATTTGACAAAAGAAAAAATATGTTTTCTGAAATTGTAGTTCACATTTCTTCCTAAATTAACCGTTTTATATAAAATTTTCCGGGCATTATTCCAACATTATTATATTTAAGGCAAACATATTGTAACACCTCTGCCTTGCAACAGCTATGTATTTCGGTATTGCCATGTTTCATAAAACTACGTCATCACCAATATATCGCAAGCTTCAACCAATGACAAAGCGACAAGTGAGTGTCAAGAAGTATTCTCATTATTTTAATTTCACCGGTTGAACATTAATGAAGAGATAAATTAGGAGATTTTCAAACGAAGCTTTTAATTATTGAATAAAAACACAACGTAAAGAGTAAAGTCAAAAATACAATTTTAAGGTGAATTAACAGTAAGTAAGTTTTACATGAAGTTCATATAACTGAAGATATTTGTATTCTTTAGTATTGCTAAGCGAAAGAAGTTCAAAGAAACAAGAATTATAAATGCGTGTCACGCACCATTATATGATAGAAAACGCTTACGTAGCGAATAAATTTGTATTTGGAAACTAGCTGTTGCTCTTCAACTGTTTAAACAAAAGTCCAATATTTGGTAATCCCAGATGAATATGTTCTTTTTCCAGAAATTCCATAAACTAAAGTTTCTATAAACTAGTGAGGCAATATGCGCTCCCTTTTAATGGTAGTGGCTTTTGCTTTTGTACTAATTCAAAGTTGCATAGCGCTGAAGGAAGATGAATGTGAAGGTAAGTTCTTTTACGGGGGTGGGATGCCAATTGGATAAATTGTACCAAGGCCAATTCGACTATTATTATTTTTGTATGCACTGAAATATTTAAATCGGTATTTTCAGTTTGTGTCAAGACTGTCAAACGTTTTGCTGATACATTGGATGATGCCACAAAGGATCATAAAGAAATCGAATCAAAGTTTAAAAGCTTTTGCAAAAAGCAAAAGAACAAGGAGCACAGATTTGTAAATAAAATAAATGTCATATTTTGTGGGCGTTGATATTATTTGATTACTGTTATAGTGTTACTATTTGGGCGGTCTAGAAGAATCGGCTACTGGCATTTTGAATGAACTAACCAAACCATTGAGCTGGTCCATGCCTGCTGAAAAGATCTGCGAGAAACTTAAGAAGAAGGATGCTCAGATCTGTGATTTGCGTTATGGTAAGTCATAACAAATGAAAATATTTGCCAATATAATTCTTATATACATCTGTGTTTTTTTTATTGCTTAATACTAAGAGTGAAAATTCATAATTACGAGTGGAATAATGCTTTGAAATTCAGAATTTAAAAAATTTTAAGTGTACTGCAAAGAAAGTAATGCTTTCCCAGAACTAAATTTGGTGCAGAAATATAATTAAAAAAAAATCAGCAAATGGATACCAAAGGCCTTAAGCCATTTTTGTAATATTTTATGCCACTAAAACAATAACGACTTTTACTAAGGTGTTGAAAATGCTGTTGTATTGATAATTGAGACAACTATCCGTCGTGCTTGGAGCGCTCCTCTGTTGCGTTCCAATCAAACCGTTTTTTTTTATCGAAAACAATTGTTTTTAATTAACTTTAAATGCCTGTCAATGAGACAAGAGCCTTTATTTAATATAAAAAACACTTGTTGCTGATGTAGAAACTCTTTCGCGATTATTGTATTGCTGCCTTTGTAAGCATCGGTCTGCACATTATATCCATAATTATTTGGATTACGAACCTAATTTTAAATAAAAAAATATAACGAAATAAAACAAATATATTTTCAAATTATTCTTAATCATTTATTTTTTATTTTTCCTGCAGAGAAACAAATTGATTTGAACAATGTCGACTTGAAAAAATTGAAAGTTCGTGACCTGAAGAAAGTCCTCAACGATTGGGATGAAAGCTGCGAAGGTTGCATTGAAAAAACTGATTTTATCAAGAGAATAGAAGAACTGAAACCGAAATATGTGCACAGTGAATTATAAAAATCAATGGCTGATTATAAATTTAATTTATATTCTTAACTTATATACGAATTATTAATTTTACTTACAGGAACATTTGTCTTTATATGAATGCTATTCAATTTTTTTAGAAGAATTTAATTCAAAAATGTATGATTTTTCCTTAATAATTTAGGTTGATACTGTAAAAAGAGAGAAATATATGAGGAGTATATGAAATAAAATACATAAACCAACTAAAACACATATTTTGTTAAAATTTTTTTTTATTTTTTTATTCGATACAACAATCACACAACAGTAAACAGTTTGTTGATTAAAGTATATTTCGCAATAATACATACATAAATTTACATATGATTTATTTAAATTAAACATTGAGTTAATTAAAAAAAAATTTGCACTAATTCCAGTAAATTCATACGGTGAGCAAACAGAGTGAAGAACGATGCACAAAGTAGGCAGGTATGGTGAGTAGATAGATATTGGAAAAAATGGTATGAAGTGTGATAAAATTTTATTTTTTAATAAAATTAAAAATAAATTTACAAATAAATTATTATTAATTTCGTAAATAAATGACGAAGAGTATATTGTTGCTGCCATTTGAAGTGCTGTGCACATTATTGCCCTTTGCTTAAATTAAGCCGTTATTTCAAATGCTGCCGAGTACATTCATACATCCATTGTATGAATATTTAATTTCCACTGCTTAAAAAATTTTGCTTCACACGTTTTATATTTGTTTAAGAATATTTAATTTCGTTAAATTTAAATCGCTTTCGTTGCTCGCTTAACGGCGATATAATTGTTTGTTGTAGCGTCCCCTTTCGTTCTCCTGCAACAAAACCACGTATTCACTATAAACAACGCACCAGCAGTAGGAGAGAATTGCTGTTAAAGAGAGATAAAAAAAAATTAAGAATTTTGAAACTTGAATTTTAAGAATTCAGCATAAATAAATAAAATAATAAAAAATGTCGTAGTAGTACTTAAGGCTAGACTGTATTAAAGAAATTCGAAATCAATAGCATTGTTTTAGGCGTTACAAAATTGAGAACTATTAATAGAGAGTAACATCATGTCATTTGACATTTTCCACGTTAAGGGAGTAGCTGTTGGCCCTACGGAGAATAACGAACTTAAGCAGTGGTCGGCATGAGAGGAATTGCGACTGTGTGAGTGAGCACGGAAGAAAAAAGAATTTTTTTCATTACCTCGTGAAACAACTATTTTCGTACTCTTTATCCATCTTATATATTTTACGGTTAAAAGGAATATATTGGACTCTCACAACCTTAACTTTATTGCCTTTAAATTATTTAAAACACAAATTGTAATTCATAACACCAAAAAGCATTCATAATCAAATAATTTTGCGCAGGGCACATTTGCCTTAACGCGCCAGTTATATGCGATGTTATTTCGTGGCTGTCACGACAACGTCTAAACGATAGAGCGTAAGTGTACGTGTGGTGTAAGCTAACACAATTGTGCTGTGACATGCCGACCACTGAACTAAAGTCTTCCACCATAACGCCACCTCGGAGAGGTATTCATCGTGTCAAATATGCCTAAAGACAGTGATGCATAGTGAATATCTACAGATTAGTGGACTTTATATATAGGAGATTCTCTGCTCAGAGATACTCTGTTCAAGTAAATACACAACCAGTATCCGCTTCGGAAATGGTATTAAAGACGTTTAAAACAGTCGAAATTTATGGCATATTTGCAGTTCTATTGCAGAATTAATCGGTCGTACTGGAAATGGAGATGTGCTCAGTTCCAGGCCAGCAATTTTAACTCTGTCCTTTAGGGTACTTTTAGTAACCCAAGTAGGGCTCGGTAGAAAATCAGTATGGGATGAAGGACAGTATTACTTTGGGAGGGTGTCCTAACCAGAACATTTCTGCAACTTAGTAAAAGTGAATTGAATATTAAAAACAGGTTAGCTAGCATGAAGATCGAAATTCGATCATGGTGTTGGAAGAATTTAAAATCCTTTTCAAACAACTAACCTAACATTCTATCAGGCATTATGCGCATTACATGTTTCGCTTACCTGTTGTGAGGAGTCCGAAGACAAGCCACAGTATACCAGTCAGCACGTAACCGTCAATGAAGACCTTCACAGCAGTATATATCACCGATATGAGCAAACCGATCGCTATCATAATGCCCAAAACGACCCATGGCATCATCAAATAGTGATTACGCTGAAAAAGAAAGCTATAATACTCTTTGAAAGCAGGGGTATGCCCACCACTCACCTTCACTACGCCAATAATCATGAGCAGTGATATCAGTATTGTCATGCATAGATTTATAATTAATATAATTTTGACAGTATCCTTTGGCAGCCAATCGAAGTCTATGGTATTGAAATCTATGCGTAATGTCAAACTAATAACTATCGTTATGATGGACAGTGTGATTGCCAGAAGGCCCGATATGATGGATCCATTTCGTAGAGATTGGCAGAAACAGCAGCTGTTCGTTAGGGGCTTAGACATATTTGCAAACTGTAATAAGTAGGAAAACGCAATTAATTATTTCGAAATGCGAATGTATGCAAAATTATCAATTAGTATTAGAAAAATAGCAAAAATCCTTTAAAAAATATGGAGCACAGTTAATCGAATGTTTTCTGGAGTTATGAGGTTAATCGAACTCTGACTCTGCTCTTGTCGACTACTAACTGTTCGGAGATCAGGCTTCGTGACACTCGAAGAAATACGTGAACTGTAACAGCCGATAATTTGTACTGCCTTCATCGGTAGATAAAATCAAGACTAGAGTAATCCGAGGGTTGTACAAACTGGGACAAGGTTTCAAATATATCGCTGGTCAGTATTGAAATTTACTAAACGTTCATTCAGAAAAGTGATTCTACTAATGAATCTCAAAGAAACCGTGACACAAGTGGAGACATTTTGCTTGGTGTCTTTTTGCTACAATGTGAAAGACTCTTTAGGTTCTGTTAGTACCAACATGCAGCAACCAGTTGAAACTAGTCAATCAACAAAATAGCTACACTTAGACCTAGCATTATAAGCTCGATAGCACTATCGAATGTATTCGACGAAGTTAGTCTTGCTGTACGACTAGATTTTATTTTAAATCTCTCACCCTCATTACGGTGGACTTGTCTGAGTCGTCGATGGTTATCAGTTGAATTTGGATATGACCATTACATCATTCTCATAATAGCATAACTCCTCCTCAGCTGATTACATGATTTTAAAATTTGGTTATGGAAAAAAGTGGTTGAGTTTTAGGGTAAAAGATTATCTCGTCAAAACAAGATGGCTACGAAATACCAGATACAAAATGAAGTAAACATATCTCCCCGTCCAATGCATACCGAAATGCTCTGCAAGCAGTATCTGTAGCGTTATTTTGGCCACAAACGAACTCCAACTTCTGCAGACCCTATATGGTATACGTGGTGATCTATAAATAAAAACAGAGAGCTCATATAAAGCTAATATCATCAAAGCTGTTGCTGGGGAGGAAGCGAGAATTTAGCTTTTAACGGTTGGAGATCTTGGATCGCCTCTTGGAACCTTCAACAGAACTAAAAGTGCCACTGATAGACCTGTTAATGGCTATATAATACATAGGGATTACTAGTTTTCAAATGACAGCTGGGTTTTGCGGTTTTTACTACAAAAAACGTCGTCGAATCGTAGGTAATGACATTCCATAGAGAAAATTCTCAGTCAAATCGGTCAAATGTTTGTCATAAGCTCGAGAGACGACTATAACATAATACAAATTGACAGAGAGTGTCAGTCAAGTAGCTGACTTCATAAAGTACAAGAAAAGTGCTGGGAGAAAATAAAATTAACAAAAAAAAACCTATTTTATAGCCAGACCACATTATTGTAAAAAAAATGTGCATTTAATTTCCTTAAGATAGCTCGCAAATTAACCCATAATTTAGTACAAACGTTCCTACAGTCGGCACATTGAGGTTAGAAAAGTTTCGGAAGCGACTAGGATAACATCCAGTCGCAGGCCAGACAAACGTCACAAATTAGCTGTGAACAAAAAAGCCAAATATTTGCTATTTAAAGCCAATATCACAGTGCGCACCCACTATAACTATATATATAACTATAATGTAAAAGAGAAGGAAAAAATACAAATGTATAGAAATGAATATAATATGTATGTTTTCAATAAATATTAATTTTTGAATTTCTATTTACAGATTGCAAGATCTATAAATAGTCAGCATTTTACACAAGCACAATAAAGAAGTCAAAAGGAATTCAAAAGAAAAAATGTATAAAAATAATGAATTCCAATTATGAGCAGGTGAACTTGGCTTAGTAAGTAGAGAGTGAGGGGTTGAGTTTGGAAATATGTATGAAGTGTGCGAAAGCTATTTCCACCTCTTTTTGTTTTTTTTTTTTGGTCGAATGATTCACAAATCACACCTGATTTCAATGCAAATTATCGTGTGCTCACACGATGACGGAATATAAGATGCAGGATGCAGATAAACGCTAGCTTAAATAAATAGAAACGAATGTGACAAAATACTATATATGACTCTAAATATAAAAAAAGACGTTACGCCAGTGCCTTTAATAATGCAGAAATGGTATGTATTCAAATCTACAGTATATGCATATAAAAATGGTACAATGATTTTATTTGCACAGCATTCGTCAGCTATTAGACACAGAGACAATTATTAAAAAAGTATCACCCAATTTACTGTATCCGTTCGTTGAGACAAAATAATAAATAAGTATTTAATGGCAAAACACCGCTTTGCTTGTTGCTCTTGTACTGTTTTACGGGCGTCATTCAAATTGTAGATTGCAACGTTCAAAATTCGATTACATCAACATCAAATTCACGCTTCCAATTACTTGTCGAACGCCAGAAGCTAACGAGCGCACTGTATGACATTTTATAACGATAATAGCTGGATAAGTCAGCAGTAGTTTGAATGCAGCACCTTCACTGTCAGCTAACAAAATTTTGAAGCAAAGACGGATAGTTAGAAAACATTTTTTTCTGGATTTTTATTTTAAAAACAAATTTTTACAATTAATAGAGATATCAAAAAATTATATGGATATTTTACAGAATTCTTCTAAAGAGAGTCTTGCAGATCACAGGGATCTTACAAATTGTATTATTTGACATTAAAATGGAATTTTTAAGTTTTGGTATAAATTAATTGACAAATGTGGTTGTGATTTTACATTCTTCAATTAATTTAGTATTTTCAGTTTAGCCGTACTCCCTGTAGGAGATCCAAAAAAACGTAGATAGAAATCATCGATGAGATTAATTAAAATTAAATTATACGAGATTGAGGTAATAAGCTTCCTTACCGATAATAACGGTTAATGACGGTAATGAAAAAGAAATTTGTGTTTTGGAGGTCGCGATTGCTTATGTTTGCTTTATGATTGCTTATATTGCACAATTATGATGAGATCACTTGGAACGCAGAAACAATTACAGAGCCAATAAGGCAGAGTTATATGAATGATGTCCATAAGACAGCAGCGTCTATGCAAACAGAACGTACTAGAATTTATTTTCGTCGAAAGAATATCAACTCTGCAATGTTCCAAAAAATTATTCAGTTATGTTTTATACCATTACGATAACAGCTGCTCCGAATGAATATATCTAAAAAGTCTAAGACGCTTTTCCTCGACGTATATTATGTTATCATTAACTTAAATTAGTTTGAAAAGGGTAAATCGATCTCTAGTAATCTAGTAATTTAGTAGTCATAATCTAGTCATCAATATCTTGCGACTAAATCCACTATCTAAAGTTAAAGCAGCAGCACGATGGCAATATATTTGATCAAATGGATTAACCTTCTATTCTGTAACCAATAAAAAAAAAGTTTTTTTATCGAGACGTTTAATCTCGATCAAAAGTGCATACATTTATCAAACCGTTCTCGTAATGTTGTTCTGTTTTGTTTTTCACTGTTTGTCTCTATCTGAGCACAAAAAAAAAATTAAACTAATCGTGCAACAGCCACGGCAAGTAGTGCGCAAAGGCATACGAACCTTTCCACGTATTAATATTTGTATTTACATACTGCTGAAGCATTCCACTGATGACTGATTCCTTGGATACATAGTAAAATACAGTTAACGTCAAGCGCTTCAGCGTAAGACAGGCTTCAGTGCTGGTGAGCAATGAAGATGAGCTAATCGCCTGGATAAACGCTTATGTTCGCAAGTTATGTTTTCAAGTTTATTTTAATTACAACAAATTAAAAAAGAATTTAAAAAATATATATAACTACATATAATTATAACTATATACAAGGCGGTTGACTTTTCAGCTGATCTGCACTCAAGTGCATGACTTTGAAAGCGATCAAGCGCTAAGAGACAACGCCTTCTGCTCCTCCCGTTTATGACGTCATGCGCTAATGCATTTTTCTGTCAAACGTACTCCAAATCTCCATATCAATCATTTTTGGTTCCCTAAGATTTCTTATATAAATCAGGCTACATTATACCAGTCTCTTTTGAAGCATGGATTTGTTGTCCTTATAAATTAAATAAAAATAAAAGTGTTTATGATTGCGAAGGCTGTTGAGCGAGTGCTTTCGGCAATCGGTTGTGATGACCTTCAATAAAGCAAAGATTTATTCAAAAAGCGAGCGAATAAGTTTGGACGTAAACGGGGCCAAGACGACATATGTATATACTAGATAGAAGCATAAGTCAACGTATTCTAATATTCAATCTAACTTTATAAGTTCTTCCTGATGCCCGCCTAAATTCATAATCATTTTAGTCAGTAGTTTATTGTTGCAATCTGTTAAAAGATTCTAAACAAGATTATTGCCCTCTGATTGTGTCTCGCATATCACAGTAAATGGAGCGTTTTACTTTTAAATAGATCTGTGATTTCGATTAAGTTTTACGTCGGAATGAACTCGAATTAGAGAGAATGTATAAGTTCATTGTCCTAAAAATTTAGATTAGTTATTAAGAATTACAAACTGATTAGAGCTAGACTCTCACTAGTTGTTTTTGATAAATAGACAATTTCAAGAAAACTGCATATAGCGTCTGCATATTTTGGGCCAGAAGTAGAAAATTCAGATTCAGATTGGCCGATGAATTTCCGAAGGAGTCAAGAAATACACGCATACCAGAATTTTTGCAACAGGGCGCAGATTTTTCCAAGAACATACTGCTTAGCTGAATACAGAGTTTCACAAACTTCTCCCTTTGTTGGGAGGTTCTCAAATTTGTATTGTGTATCTTGTTGTTATCTCACAAATGGTCGGTCGGTCAAATGGTTTTAGTCAACCGGACCGGCTCGTTAATTTTACGAGAAACTTGACAAAAACACACACAAAAGATCTAATATATTCTTGTGGAATAGCTGCTCGCCAACCCAACCCATCATTCTTTATTTCTTTTTCATTTCGGGGAGAACTTTTTTGGTGGCCACACCTCAACAACATTAATGCGCAAATCGAAAGAAACGCACTTCATAAGGTAAGAAGATCAAGCAAAACAAAGGAAAATAATAAGCAGAAGATCATGCTGAATGCCCGATATGCGAGCTAAAAAACAATGCCATAAATTCAACACGCACAGCAAAACATATACATTGATGGTACAGTTATTTACAAATAAAGATGCTTTGTTTTATCGATCGGGCGCGCTCCAGATAACAGCTGCTCAGATGCGCTTGTTGTTTGCAAATTCTATGACAGTTTTGTTCTTTTTGCTAGTGATTTATCGGGCATCTGGTCAATTTAGCTGGCGGCTGCTTATTGAAATTGAATAAATAGAATTAGGTATAGCAAAAAAGTAGTGTAGTATGCTATGGTAACTGAATGGGGTCAACACTAACAATATTTAGTCAGACAACACCCCCCGTCCCCCACTAGACGGTCGTGAGTTAATGAACTAATTGCCACCGACGTCAACTGCTTAGGCCGTTCAAATGAACTGTTTGGAAAATAAAAAGAAACAAATGTCTAAAAGATATGAGAAATTTATGAATAAATACCCCGTGGAGAAAATTCGTCGAACTGATGGATTTAGTACTATTACTCGAATAACAGATCCTGAATCATTAACCGAACCGAATTTTCCTACAAATGTTTGATCCGAACTGGAAACTGAACCGCTTTTTATAAAGGATTAATTCCATGTTAAAATTTTCTGTATATTATATTTACTTGTCTTACTTCTTATTGATACCGAAAAGTCTGGTCTACATAGCGGGAACGGTCCCGGATTTTTATCCGACCATGTACTGTCAACTCGGCAGCACTTCTCAAATGGCTTCTAAAGATCCATTGTTATCTTTAAAATTTATAATCTCACTGATGTAATTTTGAAAGCAATTTTGAAGACTGTAGGCTATTAGAAATTAAATATGAGAGGTATCTGAATTGGCTTAAATTATTTTTGATATTTCAGCAATCCGGTTACATAGGAATAACACATTTTCCGCTTGAAGTTTTATTTTCAAACCTACTAAGAAATTTTCTTAAAGGCTTGAATCAGTCGCAGCTGTTAATCCCAATTCCCAAATCCGGTTCACAGTACTGGTACGTATACTTTCACTTTTTTGAAAGGTCGAAAAGGATCGATATATACTTCTTTATCTCTATAATTAACTATGTTACTTTTTTTACAGGAATATATTCTGAATTAATTCAATAATTCCTCTATATAGAGATTTTGTCTGATTATTAAATATTGATGTTTTTAAGCCTGAGATTCAGAGGAGCTCTTAAAAATGCTTAAAACTAAAATAATTTTTCCAATAAAATAGAGAACTCAAAAATTGGGCTATTTTTTTTCAGTAAAGAAAATCTGCTCTGCAGTTATCATAGCGGAAAGTGTCGTGTTTCATACACGATAACTGCTGAGTTCCTTAATTAGAAGAAGAAGAAGAAGCAACATAGTAAAACTGTCCATATTTCATGCAAAAATGCACAAATGCAAATATTTTTCTTTTCTGTCAAACGCTCTCAAAAAAAATAGCAACGGAGAAAAAACTGTGTAATTTCTATTTCTAACATTTTTAAGTGAACACACAATTTTGCCAATATGCTAGTTTCTTGCTGGGCAAGTACGTATACAATACATGTACTTACACTTGAGAACTGTTACAAGGTTTGCTAGCCGCATTGTGGCTGCTGTTGACTGGGTCGTTGAAATTCACACTGGGTTGTGATATTTTTCCAGCTGCCCAGCGGATGTCAGGCGTGTTAATAATACTCACCCACATTTTTATAAAAAAAAAATATGCAAATATATCGGTGCTAGTTTAGATTTACATTTAGATTTGGAACATTTTAACGTTTATACGTGTAAATTACAGTGAATTATGTATGTCTATATTTTTGCTTTTTAATTATTGGATTTTTATTTGAAGATTCAAAAAGAGTTTACGCAATGTTCATTCCTCATAACTAAAAAACAACTGCATGTATTTGAATTTGTTTACAATATTAATTAATCGAAATGTTTACTCCAAATATTTAGGCATGTTTTTTCTTAAATGCTACTTTCCTAACACATTGTCGAATTAATGGAAATGCCTAATAAATTAGGAAGGTCATCGAATTAATAAACCAAAAAATTTAAAAAAAAAACGCATTTGTATAGCTCAGCAATGGAAGGTCGAGGGTTTAAATCTAGGTCGAGACAAAAATTATACCAAATCACAGCTAGTCTATAGGTATACGATACCGATACGATTCTCATAAAATTCATCAGTGTTTTTTGGTAGATTAAAAATGCTGTAATAATAACAAATATGAGTAGGAGCTCGGCCAAAAATTGAACAAGCCACAAAACTCTCTTCTCATTTCTGGTTACAAAGTGTGGCAAAATTTGTAGAAAATAGGGGTGAACCTTGACATGCCCGCTGTGCCAGGTTTCTCGGAATCAAGTAAGAGCGATAGAGCCATTCATCGAACTAGTCTCTTTTACATGCGTTGAACGGAAATCCGGCAATCAATTTAAGTTCTTATTCAAATTTTTTTGCTCCAGAATCAAACTTTTGGGAGCGAAAGTGGACTTAACACAGGTACAGGTCGGATATACAATAAGACCCTATTCAGCTTTTTTATAACAGTTAGGTAACGTGATTTATAAGACAATGATCGGGTCTCATCTACACACCTAGATGAGCTTAAAGTGAATTGTTTCATAAACGGAAAATTTTTTGGTTTGTTCATAGATTTTACGCTTTTTTTGGATGATTTCTTGCTTCATTGCGTCTTCTTAGGTATGAGGACATCTTCAAAATAAGGTACTCGTATTAACAACCGTTCATTTAGAAAACAACTTGAAATTGTAAACAAATAATAATGCTTGAGCAAAACCACCAAATTAGCTGAAACTTCATACTTTGTGTGGGCGAGAGACTTGACTGCCTAGGTAGCAGACGATCATGTTCGTAAGTACATAGTATGTTATGTATCACGTCATTTTAAACAGCAACAAAAAGACACGTAATATATAAAATATTTCTTGTTAGATGTTTATTTGAAAATATCATAAAGCTTTCCAAGAATCTCAGGCGTGGGCTGTAACTCCAACGAAATTTGCATAAACCTTATAAAAATCAATGACGCGTATCAAATGAAAATTGGAATTGATCTCTTCACAGTAAGTACTCATGTGGGTACACATATAGTGAGAAGATCGCAAATATTTGATAAGTTTAAATTGATTTTCAGTTGCCGACCGGCGGAAGAATTCATTAAATTGTATGGTGCTCTCATTTATAGCTGATCATCTATAAAGAAAATAAAAATTGCAGCTAAGTGACGTCTGCAGTAACGAAATAATGAAAACGTAGAATATGCAAAAAAAAAAATAAAATAAGTTATGAGTTTTTGAGGTAAATGAGATGTCATTCGGCTTTATTTAAAGAAAAATAGGTATAATTTCTAACGGTATGGCAGCAGGACTTCTGAATTAGTTGGACTACATTGTCTATCCGAGCTTTCCAGACAAACTGAATCTTCTGTATGCTTTAATTTCGAAGATAGTAGAGTTGGTTAGTGATAGTGAACTGAGAATAACGAGAGGTTTTATCCGCCCAAAGACTGTCAACACGGCAGCATTCCTCAAAATTATTTCGAGAATGTTTTTGCCACTACAACAACAACAACAGAGGTCATATTCGCTGAGTTGGAGATTGTGGTTGGGCCTAAGGTACGACAACGAGATCAAAACGAGGCAGATTCACGAGACGAGAAACGAGAAACAGTCATCACGGTCGTAGTTGTGAACGAGGTGTATGTGTAGCGGCGGAACCAACCAATTGCGGACGAGGCTGGAATGCGAGTTCCGTAAAAATAGAGATACCGACCACGCAGTAAGTAAGACCGGTGGTTCGGCCAACTGTTGATATGTATTCAAAACCAAGTGCTAATTGAAGTTCTGATCATGACAAAAATGCAGTTTTAAAATAAAAATTTACCAGTAGCTTCTTCAGTAAATAATCGTTATAAAGACTCAGATTGGCAAAATTATATATAGTTTCAGGATTCATAACTGTGAAGTGGAGGATTAGGTACTACTGTAACCATTAGCTTTCCATTTACCTTAAATTGAGAAGTCGGTACTATGTTGATATTATAGACATACTTTAGTGATTATACGTTCGTATAGAAGATGTTATCTGTGACATCTAGCACTTTCTTTTTGGTTTTAAGCTAGAAATCTTGAAAATATTGTTAACTGGTTTCTAAAATAGAATTCAAATCTGAATGCATTGCCATTGATAGGGTCCTAATGGTTCATTCACAGCGATATTAGATATTTCTTATAATCGAAAATGTAGAGTTTCTTGTGCGATATTAAAAAGAAGACTTCGAAAAAGTAAAATATTATGTTAGAGCTCTGGAAAAATATTAGAAGAACACAGCCAACTTCGCATTATTTTCAATTCTTATCATTTTGTAATCAAAAGAAAATCTATATCTTGAAAGAAATGTAAAAACAAATGTTTGGTGTTTGCGAATAGCCAAGAATGATTGAACTAGTTTTTACTTTTTACTTTCTTAGAGTGTGTTTGACAGAACAGCAGTTCGTGACGTCATGAACCAAAGAGGGATAAAACTTTGTTCATTATGCATTTATTATGACAGTTGAACAGTTCTTTTCATTTATGATGTAGCAATCTTGTCGCTATATTTCTTGCATCGAGCACATAATACATTTCTTCCTTATCCTTGTGGGTTTCCGATAAATAAGGTTGAAATATACTTACTCTTGATAAATAAATTAATTTACGTATTTTATTAATAAATTTTACTTTATACTATACTATACTGTACTATATATATATAAGAGTTAAGAAATCTTAAACATTATTTCTGCTATTATAATTACACATAGAACTCATAGACTCATAGAATACTTTTTTCCTAACATCAATTTGGTGGTTAACCGTTAATCGGCTAGAAAAATAAAGCGAAATTTGATAGTGTTCTTGTGTTCGTGTTAGTGTTCTTTTGCAGCTAGTTTAAATAAATATGGCTGTTGTAATTTATTTGAAGTAATGCCCTCGAAAGTGAGTGAACGAACAGAAAAAAATTTGCATGAACCACAAAGTTCTAAAACCGCTTTGAACATTACTGCTTTATTATATTACACTATTAGCCATTATAGAGATCGATGAATAAGAGTAACAGTAACTTAATAAATTTATTAACCGAGTCACACATTTTTTTTCGCGAATAATGATGTAATGAAACACCTTGTAGTAGAAGTAAAATTCAGTAAACATTTTGATCGTGTATTGAATTAATATCCTCAATAATATTGTGCAAATAACCAATAGAAGCAAATGTGGAGCACTTACATGCATGCAAGTAAAGAAATTGATTGAAATGCGTATGTAAGAGCGTACACACATATGTACTCATAGATACGTATGCCTTCCATATATATATATACTAAATATATATTATATTACATATAATAAATATATATGTAAGATATATAACAAATTTACTTTCATAACCTACCCTACAGTAGTTCGGCGCACATGTCTGTTGCTTACTAATTACGTCATATGCATTTTAATTGAATTGGAGCAATATTTATAAACAATAAGTACTCGCATGAGCGCACGTTTTGAAGAAAATGTGGAAAGGCAAGAAAAAAAAAACACTTGGTCACTTGGTATTACAGAGTACATATATATATGTACAAAGATATACATACATATAAATAATATATATAATATGTTTGGTATGCAATGTGGCATAGAATTTATAGAATTTTTCTGCTTTTACATTGAATTTTTAAACACTCATGTGCACTTTCGGCTCGGCGTGTATGTGGCTACTGCAATTGCCTTCAAGTGGAAATCAATTAATGCATTCAAGCGGCAAACTTCAAAGCAATGAACACAACAAGAATCGGCCAGATCGATCGATTGCTTGTTGGTTTAATCAAAACCGCTTAGTCCCACTTCACCGTTGTGCAGTTTAGGCTTTGATGCTCAACATGTGCGCACTCACTTACGAGTTGTGTTCATTTATGGTCATTGATTTTTACAAGTAAATTACTGAAAGGTCAGTTAATGTGAAAAACTAAGTTTACAAGATGTTGTAGATATTGAAAAAGATTTTTTTTTTTGTTTTGCTAATAACAAAAAGTAGTGTACATGCTCCCCAGAGACTAAGATAAGTTTGTGGGAAATTGAATTGTACAAAAATTTATCAAATTATTCCTGAAATTATCCAAGATACTGAAAGTTACCACTGTAAACCGAATTTGCCACTGTAAACCGAAAGGATATTTGAGAATCGATTCCTTGCAATGTAGGGTGTTCAAACTGCCACAGAATCATGTGGTGATTGTTGTTGTATAGGCTTCGCAAACGCTGCTTAGGAGTTTTTATTGACCTCATCTAATAGAAAGAGCGAATAGACAGGGTCGAACCATATTTAGAGAAGCATTAGACAAGTAGGCTGAAGAGGGAGCGAAAAGCAGGTTGATGGTGGGTCCAACACGATGTTGGATATATTTCCTAGACTCTTCTTTATTGCATGTTTATCAAAGGCTTACTTCTCTTATGATCTTATTACTTTTCTACCTTATTATATTTGGACTCAGACTCAGCTAGCTATCAGAAAAGATTCTACTTTATACTCTTCTTGCACTTCTGATTCCTCAAAAGCCGGAATTAAGGGTAGATAAGACAAGCATCATAAAAAAATAAGTCATTTGCACCACGGCAATTAATTTGGCAGCCATTAGTATAGGTATAAACAAAATCTTCTGTCGATTCTAAGACTTAACGTGTTCTTTTTTTGAATTAACATAACCTCAAAGTCTTTTTTATTTCAGTTTAGTTACTTAAGAAGCTCGTTATTATTCATTTAGTAATAGCAGCATAGAAGATTGATAGATATTTTAATTCGATAATTTATAATATTTCTTAAATGTTCCTCATACGCAGTGAACCTACATTTGGGGCGATAACGTGTCAAGTTTTACATACATATGTATACGAATACACCATCCAGTTCCTTTTGAAATTTTTAAGAAAACTTTTTTTTTTCAGTCTGCTTACTGGTCTCTAAGACTTTTGTACACTAATTTTGAATAACTGGCTTGCAGTTTCTGTAACTTTGGGACCAATCAAGAAAATTGTGAAATTTTGTGTAGTCGGTGTAGTAGAGTTCTGTAGAGTGTTTTAAGCTATCTATATTATAAATGTAATTTTGTCTTAAATTTTTACAAAAAAGGTCGAAGTGGTTCATAAAACTATAGACTATTGAATTTTACTGATCCCTTTCCGGAACTAAAGATAAATGCAGTCTGTGATTTTCAAGGTTCCACCACGGTGCAAACTAAGCCGATTTTAATATATTTTTGGAGTGGTCGTTCTAAACTCCGAGGAATGACTTAAACTTAAGTAAAAGAAATTATATAATAAAAACACTACAATATGAGGATAAAAAAAAGCAAAAAGGGATTGAGAAAATAGTTGGAAATATTCGAAAAGTGCAAAAAAAACCTGTTGCAAAAAAACAAGTCCGAAAATTTTAAAGGAAAACCATTCCTACCGAAATGAAGAGATTTATGAAAACTTACACTTTGAAATATTTTAACAGAAAAGTTGCCACTACTTCAAATTTGTTAATTAAATTAATAAAATTAATTCAATATCTTAATATGGTTATGAAACTATAATGGTTTAAAAAGGCTTCGATTTGAGTATATTTATAAAATGTTTAAAGAATTTTCATCAAGTAATATAATAAACATAATGAAATATTACCATTTATGTTGTAAAATATAAAGATTTAAGCAAAATTTTTGTAACACGTACTTTGAGAAGGGTTGCCAGATGCTTTAAAGCCAATAAATATTTGAGATAGCCACCGCACAGTTCGACCTTCAAACTAAAGACGATAAAAATATTTTTGAAGTGAGTTGCCAGGTGAATTAGGAAATAAAAAAACATTTATTTGGTTGTGATGAATAGCATTAATATTTCTTACCGTATTGTATTAAATGTTTATCACATACTTTACTTATTTAATGTAATACTTTTCTATGAGGATAGTAATATTTGTTTATATGAGCAAAATTGTTTAGTATTTAAAAAAATTTTCTCTCCAAAATTAAAAAGCTTAAAAATCGATGAGATCATTTTGCTGGTTTGGAAGCCATGCCCGATTTAGGCAAGACAAGTTACACATGCTGTTAAAAAATTAATTTCAGAAATTCAACAGTATAAACAGATAGATGCTAAAAGTAAAATTTATATAAACATGTGTATTTCTACAAACATAAGTTAAAAGGTAAACAACCAACTACAATTTTAACATACATAAATATTAAATATATTCACACTTTTGTTCGAAAAGTTCAATAGTTTTGCAGTTATTTTGTTTTTTTTTTGGCAATCAACAAAAAAGATAAAGTATGCTTGACCGGTTTGATTGCGGCGCCACCGATCGACAGTCAGCTGCCATACATATGTACATCTCTAAGTTTATATTGTATATATATATGAAATCTTACTTGCAGCCAACACTTTTTGTGTTGTTAGAATATTTAATTCTGCATAATTCTTCACATAAAATTCGAGAGCTAAATATAAATTCCATTAAATTTTTGTTAAAAAAATTATATAAAAGTGCAATAAAATTAAATAATATGCGCCATTGTGCCTATTTTATACACAATTGTTTAGGGAAAAGGATAGTGCTTTGTCGAAAACACTTCCGTGGTGAAAATGTCAAAACTAATTGACCGTAAAAAAGTCAACAAATGTAGACACATTCACGCAAATGTCAAACTGATGATGACCGGTAAACATTGAAGTCAAGCAGAAAAACCAATAATACATACATATATATGTATGTATGTATGTCTCCGCATCTGTCGTATGCCGCCGACTGTGGACACTTGTCAATGACCGCTAGATTTGTTGGCCCCGCGCTCGTAAAAAAGGTGCATTGACTGTAAACAAATGTATACACACACATACACGCACACACACAAACAAACATACAAATGTCAAATGAATATGTAGATATGTAGTAAATGCGTGAATGCGTGAATGCGACTGAAAGCGATCAGATAGGCATTCATAGACCAGACCCACGAAGCAAAAATAGAAAAGTGCTTGAAATGAGTGGCCGCAGTGCGGCGTTGGAAATGGTGCGTCTAACGCATTTATCACACGCGTGAAGACACAAAACATACATATAAATACTTGTAAATGTACACTTGACACCTGACAATGTAAAAGTGTCTGAAAAAAAAACAAAAGCAAAAACAAATAATGACAACTAAACAACAGCACAAAATAATTTATTGTATTCCCACAGTACTAAAGGGTGATCTTTTAAGAAAAATGAACATTTGTGTTACGTTTTATGCTGTGTAGTTGTTTTTCCCCTGGCCAAACTGGCAAATTTCAACCCAATAAATAATACCCAATAGAAATACTTCTCAGCTGGTTAAATTTTTGCTAACGATCACAGCAAAAGAACACACAGCTCAATTCCTTGGAACTGTTTGTGATCAAAAATGTAACCTTTCAGTTACTGTGTGAGTCTCTATAGTTAGTCGCTAGGTTTAGTATAAGCATATAAATCCGCTAATACCTCTTGGTGGACAGACGCTACCAACTTCAAACTTCCGTGGTATGTCGGAAACTCCATTAAAGATTCTGGTAAAAATCTATTCACGAGAAAGTTTCTTTCTATTACAAAAAATTATTGTATCAAATCAGTTTACTTAAAGAAAAACACATTTTGGGCAAAATTCGATTTTTATTTTTCAACATAGATGCCATCGGCGATACAATAATTATAGCGATCTTCCAACTTTTCGAAATCATATTTGTAGTATGTTTAGTCTTTTGCTTCAAAATATGCTTAGTCTTCGCAATTCCTTTTCAGCGACCATACTCCTGTTATCTAAGAATAGAAAAAAGTAGTTGAGGCCCAGTATTGAATATGATGGATGTGTAAGCAATTCGACGCTCAATTCATGCCATTTAAGAATCGTTTTCATTTTATTCTGACATCGTTAATCGGTATATATTGTTGGCTTGCGCGACACCCACATGTCAGCTATCTTGATCAACTTCATTTTACGGCCATTAAAAATGATTTTGTGAATTTTTTTTTGTTATTTTTGCAGGTAATAGCACATAGCCTATCCAGGTTTTTCTAAATATCAAAGTTTGCGTTACTCAAAGTGCTATATCTCATAATTGATGAAATTTATAAAAGTGTTTTTGGATATGTACATATACGGATTAAATTTTAGTAGCGTCCCTTCTTAGAAATTCTTAGAAATGATACGCACTTTCCAGCCCGTCTGGTATAATTTTTTTTAAAATAAATTTCATGCAGCTGAGTTGGAATATATGAAAGAAATTGTTTGCTCAAAATAAATCTCTTTAATGCGTCTTTGCTGGAAACTCTTCAAGATGTGTTCCAAGAATCTTTATTTTTAGCCCTAATCCAAATTTTCGAACGTTCGCAATTTTTATCAAACATTGAATTTATAAAATGTGACTTAGAGCACATATGTAGGTGAATTACAATTTCATAACGGCAAAACAACTGTTTTATTTAGCCTGAACGGTTTTAAAGTCATATTCTCTAAACATTTACTGTCTAGATAACTAAATTTTTTTATTATACCATTTATTTGTTGAAAGTCTTCGCATAAAAAAGTAAATTGCAGACTTTTCTACAACAATGTGACTGTGTTTCTAGCTTACATAAATTTTTGCTCTCAGCGAACGAAGCGAAAAACGTCATTAAATTGTTAGTGTTAATTTTTTCACCGCAAATTGTTACAGAAAATACCAGCAAGTTTTTGTTGTAGTTGATTTAGTGCCATATGTCTATTTGTCTGTACTTTGTGCACAACGTTGGCGATAACACGTTTCTGTCAACGGAAGTGGTTTCCAGCAAGTGTCATATTACCTTGATAAATAGAGCATATATAATTGTACGAGTACTTTGTACTAGCAGTTAAGTAATTTAAATATAGAAGTATTTAGATGCTGCTGGTGCAAAAAGCAAACGTATGAATATTTGTATGCGTTTACCAAAACAACAAATTGTTTTTTAATAATTGCTTTCAAATGAGTCCTCTAGAGTAAAGTCAACAAACTTTTTTCGATTCACGCATTTCCGATTCTTCGCAACGCTTTAAATCTCTCATCAACACTTGAGAAAATATGAGTATTCACCTGATGCATTTTGGTGTTTAGGTTATCTATTTAATAATTAAGTAGTCTATAATATTGGCAAATATCTAGTAATTATGAAATTGTTGCTTCTTCCACCACAAAACATAATTTTAAATCCATTATTTTTTCTCAACTTCTTTCTTTTTGTGTCAAGAATAAGAAATTGGCAAACGAAATGCAAACAAATTACTAATAATATATTGTTTATATGAACAATTCAGCTGAAATTTTCAGAAATTTTCAGAAATTTAGGCAAATGTGCCGTTAGCTCAGTGAAAAGAAAATACGCCATATGCACGAGTGGAACAGAAATTTGTGTTAAAAATAAATCACTAACAATTTTTTTAGCTTCCTTTTAATAAAAAATAAGTTTTTATTTTAATTCCAACGAAAGCGAAATTAAAATGTGATAAAAAAGTAGATAAAAGAAAATCGTATTTTATGTCTTGTCTAGTCAATATTTTAAAGACACATACATTTTAACTAATTTCGTATTTAACCCTTAAGTAAGCAAGTGGACCTACTTTTATACTACTTTATATTTTTTTTTAGACAATTACAGGAAGAAGTAGACGAATTACTTATACTTATTATTTTGAAAAAATTGTAGTTAGAATATACTAAAAAAAAATTCAATTATTATTGGTACTGGTGGTCTTGCAACGATAAAAGTAAAATATTTTTGAAAATTTTTTTAGAAAAAACCTCTCTCTAGAGGTGGTGTTGAAACAATTCTTATGAAATCTTGCATAGAAGTAAAATATTTCAGGTGATACCAGAGCCAAATCATAGTTTTGAAACGCAAGAGTAATCATTAGAAGCGCAAAAATAATTGGCTTCAAAATAAACGCGAGTTGAATAAATATAAGCTTGAATTTTTTGAGTTAAAAAAATTGTGAAAATATCGAACAGTGCAATTTTTTTCCCAATTTTCTCCCAAATAATTACAAAATTTGTTACAGAAAAATATTTGATTACTATTTATTTATTTTTCTTGTATTTTTCCAATTAAGGGAGAAATATTTTGAACACTCAACGGTTAATGAAATGAAATGTTTCATAGTTTTCAGTACTTTTCAACGCTGGCTAATTTAAAGTACAACGAAATAACTCATCTCTATAATAAAAATGCTATCAAAATGACCCATTATTTACGCCAACAACCACAGGAAAAAAAACAAGCCATAAAATATTCGAATACAAAATCACAAAAAATACACAACATATGATGCTGAAGTTGAACTGTATTGTGGAAAGTCAAGGTTTCAAGAAACATCAAACAAAATCTGAAGAACATTTAGAAAGAATATGAAGACAAGAATAACGACATAAACAAGGAAAAACTAATAGGAAAACACAATTCAAAACTGAAATTAAAGTGTTTTGTTTTTCATTTTGTTTTCTAAAATGATTTGCGTCACGTCACTGTATACTTTTTTGTAGTGTGCATGCAGATTTCACCTTCTGCGTTTGCTAACCTCAACGACCCATGAATTATAAAAGATGAGAAAAAAGTGACATATTCTCGGTGACGAAAATCCTTCAATCATAATAAATCTAACGACGCCAAAATTTTTTTATCCAATACCCGGTCAACTTTTTTTTTAAATACATTAATTCGCTTGACATATTATTCCAATTTATTTTTTTATACTAACACCCACCAAATTTTTGAGATTTCGTTAGAGATCTCCACACACATTTTCGCAACATTTATACATATTGTACATATATTATATATATATGCAAGTACTTATGTATATGCAAATTTCATGCTTTCTAGTGATCTTTCTTTCTTCATCCTCATTCTAATCTAGCTGCCTTTGGGCGCTTTGAGCTTTCAACACTCATTGGGTTTTGTGTGTAAACATATGCCTCTACACATAAGTATGTATTTATCTCACATAAACTTAACCTTCAATTTCACTTTTGAATGCAGACAAAAAGTATTCTCAGCGACATTGAACTTTATTTTCGTACAATTTGGATAATGGGATTTTTTTCCGCTGATATTTCACGTCGTGAGCGTGACATTTTTAATTTGTGTACATATATATGTACATTTGCATATATCTGTTATTCGAAATAAATAAAAGCGATATTTTTTGTCAAGAGATTTCTGCAAATGATAAATTGAGAAGCAAGTTTGTGCCAATTTTTTCGCAAAGAAAATGTGTCAGAAGTGATGCAACTTAAACAAAAAGTATGACTCATTTCGAAAGTAAACAAGGAAAGTGAAAGAAAATTTATATATAAATTTTATTGAGAGCAACTAATTGGAATGACAATAAAAACTGAATTGCATCATTATTTATGCACTTCTAAAATAAATAATATATTACTCGTTTAAAGTAGTCAATGAATATTTTCATTTATGAGTGAAGAAAGTATTTCTTTCATAAAATCGTTAGTCATACAAAGAGAGCACGTTATTGTGGTAATGAACCGGAATAGATACATAGATAGAAATAGAGGTATACACTAAGACCGTTGGTCTACTGTGCGTTCCTCTCACTCACATCACCTTATCTAGTACTAGTGCTTTAAGGAAAGCTAACAATGCAACGCAGTTAATGGAAGTGGCATGCCCCATTTGCGGATACGTCATTCCGATATCTTTGTCTTTTTTCCATACCAGGAACAGATCCCCCCATAGCCCACATTTTTGGTAAGGCTTCTTACACATGAATCCCATATACGAGGGCGGGTCAATAAGTACGTGACTTTTGGAATAAAAAATAAAATAAAGAAATATTTAAGAATAAAGAAAAAAAATAATAAAAAGAAATTCAAAAAGTCACGGACTTATTGACCCGCCCTCGTAGATATGTACATGAATCCTATATAGTTCGATGTGCGCTTTTCAGCTTACCTTTTTATTAGCGATAATACCGATATATTTTACAACGTTGGAGAATGTTTTGACTTTCATCTAAAGTCATTATCATCTGCCTTCTTCGTAAAAAAACGGACTTCGGATTTTTCCCTTGGCTTTTTTAGCGATTGTTCGTTTAACTGTAAGGTTAAGGTAAGGAGCGCACACTATTTTCGTATAAAACAGTAATCATGAAAATTATCTTTCTTTACGCATCATACAATAAAAAGTGGCGATAGACTAATTTACTACGACTTTCCAACAAATCATATTGACCTCAATACATCTTTGCATAGCATTTAAAACCAATCTACTAGCCATTATGGCATATACATAAAAAATTGTAAATCTTTAATTTCGACGAGACTAAATCTTCATTGTACACCCACAATTTTTATGGCCATGAAAGCAAGAAAACATTTACATTGTATTAAACAAATATTTCCATAAAAGAAAGAGCAGCAGCGCCGTAAATTTACGCAACCTGTTTATACGAAAGCTTCTCTTAATTCATTTTGCAAAAAAGATACGAAAACAAGCAATCAGTAATCAGTGGAAAATAAAAGAATGTGTGGTTCTCGCTTCTTTTTTTTATTTAATAAATGGTAAAACAACTTTTTAAACATGCGACTGCCGAAAAAGGCGCCAACAACAAAGTTGGCAAGTCGTTGTTCTCTTTTCATTGTTCGCTATGCGTCGGGCATCTGGCATATCCATTGAGTGAGCAGACTGTCAGTCAGATATTAACTGATCACCAGATATTTTATTATTCGGCTTATTTGTAATCTTACATACATTTATGTACGTATATATACAGGTATATATGTAGGTATGTATATGTATAGGATGCTTTTTTTTGGATGTATTGCATTTCCTAGATATTTTATAGATTATAGATTTTTTTTAGATTATACCTCTAAAAAAACACCCATTATATGAAATAAAAGCTCCACACGCTAAAAACACCCCTTATATGAAATAAAAATTCTATACCCCTAAGAAGACCCTTTATAATGATATATATTGTTGAAAGCTCCGTTAACAACCATTTGGAATTTTATCTTATTTTGCTGCTTTGATCGCAATTCTTTCACTGTTGACAGCTGTTCCTCTTATTCTTACAATATGTGAAGCTTTCAAAAAATAAATTTGCTTAATGACTTTATATTTAACAATGACAACATATTAACATACAATGAAACTAACTTTGCCCACTTCCCTTTGCGGCGCTTCCTTATGAATGTCTCATTTATTGAACAGTCTTGCCATTAGTTCCACTTAATGCCCTGAGAATATGCGAGTAAAATGCGATTATTAATCAAATGAAAAACGAAACACTTTTTATTTACGAGTATCATTTACAAAATTTGTTTTCACTCGAGAACTAGCGTGTCAGCCTCTAATTGCTTTTAGACATTTTGATTTTGCAATTTGTTAGAATTATGAAGCGCTTATGATAAGATTAGACTTCCACTTCAATTTAGTACCTTACGCTGTGCGTAGATGATGAGGTGAAAAAAAAAATGTTTTTTAAATTGCGGACATAAATTTAATTAGTTTGGTGTCTGATATAGAACCACATAGTAAAACTACCAAATCTGTTTAATATAATTTTTATATTTATATTTTAGAATGAAAAAAGAAGAGTAGAAAAATTATTCGAAGTACATATTTTCACATTTTCATTATTATAACATGTTAAGATAGCTTAAGTCGACTTAAGCTAAGATAAGTGTTTTGACCGATAGTAAACAACTGAGCATATAATTTGCACCTATTTTAACTTTTCCTTCGACAGCTATTGTTTAAAATTAAATAAAATGACAGTTTCCCATATTTTGATGACAATAATTCAAAATATAGATATTAGCTTAAGTCGACTTAAGGTTCTTTAACATATTGCCACAAATATATGCGAGAAATACCTGGTATTGGGTATATCAGGCTTAATTTTGTAAAACATTTCAACCTATTAATTCGCTCATGATAGGACCTTTTGAATTACTTTGCTTTTGAAAGAACGAATAATGTAGATTAGATGAATGTTTAAAAATTCTAAAAATTATTTGTGGCACAAAAAAAGTAACGTTTTGAACACATAAACAAGTTATGTATTTTAACTGGCCCGCTTATCTTGAATAGCAGATGTCATAATACGGCACGTTCTAATTTCTAGAAGGAGCTCTGTGAGATACTTTCAGAGTATAACTGTACTCTTCCACGCAAGGACATCTATTTAGATTTGAATGCAGAAAGACTTCATCTGTTCTTTCAATTAGTAGGATTCTGAACTTGCTTTCTTTATAGTTTCTAGTTTTACTTTTCCCTTAGTATAAAATGTCGCAATACAAAGACCATATCCAAACCCTTTACCCATTAAGCTTGAATGTGCTTCATCACTGAAGAAGATTTGGCGGTAAAAATCTAAACCAGTGGTCGGCATTTCACAGCACAATTGTGCTAGAGCTTACATCACGCGTGCTTACTTGCACTCTATCGTTTAGTCGTTGTTGAGGCAGCGACGAAATAACATCGCACTTAGTCTGGCCGCTAAGGCAAATGTGCCCTGCGCGCAATTATTTATGATTATGAATGCTTTTTGGTGTTACATTTTGTGTTTTAAGTAATTTAAAGGCTTGAACTTTAAAATTTAAAGTTGTACATTTTTAAGGTCCAATATATTCCTTTTAATCGTAAAATATATAATATGAATAAAGAAGTACGAAAATGCTTTTTCACGAAGGAAGGAAAAAAATTCTCAAAAAGAAATATTACATAGTTCTCACTGGGTGTCTTTTCTTCATGCTCACTCACATATTCGCAGTTCCTCTCCTGCCGGCCACTGTTTTAAATCTAAATTTGTTTTTTAAACCCTGTTCTAGGGTAAATCTTTGTAGGGTAAACATACATACCATCATCTGTCATCCCTCTAGGAAATTCTACACCATTCAACACATACTCTTCACATATATCACTTAAAATTTTTGTTTCGTGTACAGAATGAAAACAATCCAGTAAGTTACAAAAATATTCCAGTAAGTTATAAAAATAAGTTACAGTGACGCCGATTAAAGTAGAAAATACATTTTTTTTCCTACCGGTATGTTTTATATAATTTAACTTAAAGTGTGTGTATATTTAATTGCCTTCTTTATTTAAATATTTTCGCCGGTTTTACGAACGATCAAAATATGCGTTGGCGTTGAAAATAAAAGTGAAATAATAATTTCGTTGGAATAAATAAAAAATTGTTATAAGCAAACCTAATCACGTCTAAGTGTTTAACCCAAAATTGGCGCCTCAATGAAAGCAAATTATTTACGTACATTAAATTCCATATTGACTAGGTAAAATAAATGGCTAGACCGTAAACTTTCTAATGGCATTACCTGAAATTAATTAAATATTTCGTGGCAAAAGCGATTGCTGACGACTTAAGTAACAACAAAATATCTGTATGTCTGTGCGTATGCGTGAGCATAGTGATATATATGAATGAAACTTGGTTTTGAATGGAATTCGTAACTTGAACTATGCAAATCGCTACAACAATAAAAGCAAAATTTACAAAACTAATACTAACAAGTAATCGTAGCCTAAAAATATAGTAACAATGTATGAAATACATTAATTACATATTAATTAACACTTTCGCTTACTGAGATGCGCACAATGTGGGTAGAAGTTTTTACTGGCGATTCATTGTGACTAGTTACAGTGACGCAGGTGTTTATGAGACCCCACATATAAAAAAAAAAAAATACCGCCATTATTGGTTATTGTTGTTGCTGTTGTTTACACTAACTGTCGATTAGTTGGCTGGCGTCTGTCTCGTGCCTTCCACATGTGTATGCTGATCGTCAGTTTTGTTGTTGTACGCTTGATTGACCGACCGTCGGTGGCGGGTACGATGAGCACACAGCTGACTATTTGGCTGCTTGCCGGGCTTGCCGGGCTTGACTGGCCGCTCGTTGGTTGCCTTTGTCATTTGCGTATTTAAATTAGACACCAAAAGGCGACAACCATTGTGACAAACAAAAAGGCATATACAAAGTTTCATTTTGAATATAAAATCGAAATAAAATAAAAAATATCGCGTTCACTCGCGTTTGTGTTGTTGTTTGATTGTGTTTATATACTACATAGTGTTACGTGTTACCGCGCTTTTTTTTTTTCTTTAATTAAGGTGGCGCCTTCTGCTTACAAGTGCTGTACGCCTGTTAGCTCAATTTCCGAGCGATCGTTTATCACTTCCATTTCATCTGAGAGAAAAAAACAACAGTGGAAAAAATCGCCTCTGTTCACACTTACCATTGCATATAAAACGCAATGCAAATATTCACAATATATGTATGTATGTAAATATGTTCATATGCGAGTATATAGTTTATTGTAAGTAGAGGATTTGCACTTGAAAATGCTATTCGATCATTTATGCAATCATCTGTGTGATGAGGCATGCAAATGCATACGAATTGACATTGAGCGCATACCAAATAGATGTACATATTTTTATATACGTGAATGTGTATATAAATAAATACCACCCTTTATACGCATGTATGTAACAAAATCATTAGAAATACAAAAATTAAATGCTTTTATTTGCAAGCAATCAATAAAAAGACGCTTTCTCTGTTATCGGCGCCTGTGAATTGCCGGATCCCTAGTGATCTTTATCAGTGATCTAAAGGCTGTTGATTGCGACTGGCAGCGCATTTGTTTACAAAGATCACTATCGGTTGATCAAGTGATAAGGTAGCAATACAAATATTTGCGTTGGACCCACTGGGGGCAGTTTTAAGTTTTAATGCATTTTTTGCAAATACCGCTCGTGCCACGGAATACAATATCACAAAATCAAGTGTACATCTGAGACATCAAAAACTTTTCATAACAAACTACCAATCTTCAATGTCTGAAACACAATTAAATTTTATTAATTTTCTCAATATTCTTTGAATTATTATTACTGAGCCTACTTTTATTGTACTTAAACATTTTATTTTTTACCTTTTCCTTTTCACTTTCAGAACCATATTGATTTTGTTATATTTATTTTATTTGTTTCTACGTCTTTATGTTTCGTTTTATCATGTGCATACGATGAGTATTATAATATAATATTATTTATAACAACCAATGAAACGAGATAGGTACAGAGTTGGTTAGATTTAATTTGGAAAAAATTGTTGTTGTATGGAAAAAAAAATTCTAAATTTAAATTGGAAAAATTTATCAGAAATATTTCCTTTTGAGAGTCAACAACAACCTTCCAGTTGAATTCGTACTGTACCAGAAATGGATGAATTCAATTCCTATATTCTCGTGTTCCTCATATATCTTCTGAAATATAAACAATCCATATTTGGTTTGTTGTTTTGGTCTCTTTGGTCTCCGTAATTACCTCGCCCCCTTTACCCAACAAAGTCTTTCCGCCACCATTATTATACACTGATATATATACATATTATCTATTACACTATTATTACACAGGCATATAACCTATTACACTATTACACTATAGACTATATATTATACACTATTATACACTTGTTCCTTAAATCCGATTGACCTTGGAGCAGAAATTTCGGGCATAAAGCATATCTCAACGTAGCTAGGCAAACGTGACTATTCGTTCAAATTTTCGACAGACATCTTTACCATAGAAGACAGACCTGTATTTTCTTAAAATGGCATGACGAGACGAGTTGAATTCCGGGTGACCGTCTGTTCGTCCGTTTGTCCATATAAGCGATAAATTGAGTAAAATTAGGATATCTTGATCAAACTACTTACGCATGTTCCTTGGTATTCTAAGGAGGTTGGTATTGCAGATGGGCGGAATTTGACAATTGCCACGCCTACAAAATGCCATTAAACAAAAACCTATAAAATACTATAACTAAGCCACAAACTAAGGTACAAACTATAATTTAGTATATAAAATTGTAGTAGGAAGAGGCATCTGCAATTAAAAATTTTTTTTAAGTGTGAAAAAAGGTAAAGTGTAAAGGAGTGACACCGCCCCCTAATATGTTGAATGTATATATCTTACAAACCACTAAAACAATATCAAACAAACTTGCTGAGAATAAATCCCTCCGGCACCTCCCCAGACAGTGTTAAAATGGGTGAAATCGGAAGCACGTAAATTCCAAATATAACGGTTATAATGAAAACTACTAAGAGTGCGATAATTCACTAAACAAATTAAATTTCAATCGGTTACACCCCAATTTAGCTCAAACTTAGCCAACTCGTTCAATTATTTACTGATTGATTTGTAATTTGGGCAGTATTTATTCAACTAGATTATCTTTTGAAAGAGGGATTTGGGATTTTTTAAATCTTATTACGTATGTTTAAATTTTTATAAACATTTATTTCATGTTTTTAGTCAGCTTTTCTTTTGTTTTTTTTTCTACATTTTTTTTTTACAAAGAGTGAAATTAAAAAATATCATTATGTCTTTCTCGAGTTTTTTGTATATATAATTGTTCGTGTTATCTTCCAGCTTCAAAATTAAGAAATTCTTCTCCGAGCACGCAGCGCTACATTGACTGCAAGCCTCCACTCAATCTTTGGTACTTCCGGCTTGTGGTTTTAAATTTAAAGAAAAAACTATTATAAACATGTATTTATATAGATAAAGTTCCCTAAAAATAGTTTAAACTTTTTTCGTTGTTTTCTCCGAAAAAATGTTCAAATTAAGAACTTTTCCGTCATTTTAGAGTGATGTGACCCCTTAAGCTGGTATCACATGAAATTGAATGTTACGATACAATTTTATTTTTAGAAGGTGTAATGAGGTTCTGAGACTTTTATAGACTACTTTCACTAGGAATACGTTTTAATGTAGGCCTATAGGAGAAATTCTTAACTGAGGATGGCTGATAATAAAATCGCAATTAAATAAAATTATGAAATATACATAAGTTTCGGGTACTGTTATTTCATTATCATTTCAAATTCTATGTATCATTCATAGTGCCTTATTTGAATTACACAGTCATAAACTAATTTCATGAGCATACATTTCATGAACAGACGCACGTTTGCTACTTTTTTGAGTTATTATAATATTGACTACTATTTATTTGTTTATTTATTTAATTTTTGTTTAGCGCACTTACAGCTTCTTTATACTTCTGCGCTCTTGGTTTAATTTGCGATTTTTCGTCGAGATTCTTTTCTACTTTTCACAATTCAAAAACGTTTTGTATTTTGTATTCAAATTGTTGTTATTTTTTACATACAAATACACAACAGCTATAGTATTGAAGCACTTAGCTAATGCTAATTTATTTATTTCGTCGGCAACTCGTTTGCACTGAACTTGAAAATACGATTACTGCGTATTTTGATTTTTCTACACTTGGGCTTCTAACAGATTTCAGTTTTTTTTTTTGCGTTATTTGCTTTAAATCAACAACATCTGCGCTAATTTAGTCATCGGTTTCGACCTTCAACACCTCAAATGCTTTTACGCAATTTATTTCGTACGAGGAATATTTCGAATGTCAGAAAACGAAACCGTTTTTGAAACTCTCTTCTCAAATGCTAAACCGCTTTAGCACGCTATGTCCGTTCATAACGTAATTCAATTCACGACTGAGCGTTTTCAGCTCAGCGTTCCACTGGCGGCAGCTGGCGTGTACGAGTAATGAAACTTTTCAATTTGTTTATTATGTATTCAATCGCTTGCTAAAGCTTTTATTGTTGTTATTGCCATTGCGCGAACTGTCAGACAGGCAGTCACTTAGTCGTCTAGTTCGTCGGTCAGTCGATTATTCAATTGTTGCTGCTGATCTTGCGTCGATCTCGCGTCCATCTCGTGTATATAAACAAAACGCTTGTCAGCAGCAAAGATCTCTGCTCGACGCTGCGTTGTTCTTGATACTCTCAACGCTCGCTGCGACAGCGATAGTAGTTTGATATATCAAACTTAACTAACTTACATATGCTATTAAATAATTTTATATTAAATCGCTCTGAGATGTTGTGGCAAGCAAAAATAATATTCAAATCGGACATCCGATAAATCCGGAAAAAGACCATTTAAAATCAAGGAATCCAATTAAACTGCTAGAATGGTTAAGAAGTAAAAATATTTAGGCAGATACAAATGCAAATGTTTATGCATATCTGTTTTCATTTTCCCAAGTATTATAGTTTTGCAATAACCAGAAAAATAATCACTTTGTTCCGCTACTTTTCCGGCTCAATTCTATAAATTTTACGAAAAAATAAGGGAGGATCAAAGTCGTATGGAACTAGATCGCAAATTATAAGAATGCAAGAATTCTGAAAAATATCAAAATATTTATTACAAAAAATATTGTCTTGTAAGTCAATATTCGTTATTAATCCATAATAATAACAATACATATTTTTTATACATATATTTATTACATACATCTCACACCTCGGAAATCTTTGAAAAACATTTTAATCTTTCATTTCCATTGTATAATAATTTCGTGATTTTACTGGAGATATTATGCTCTACATATATCTGTATGTCTGCTGTCGTTTAGGTTGCTAGCTGCGCCAAGCACTTCCGTCCGGGTAAGACCTTCGCAATTATTCAACCACAATCCGACTTAGTAAAATATCTACGAATATACTCGAGAGCGGTTTAGAGTCGTAAATGTCTCTAGAACGAGCCCTAGTTTGTTACCGAAACCCCAGAGAGGTTCAACAGCTTTATTTTGGGTACAATTTTAATTTAGGTATTTATTATGTAGGCAAAAATGCAGGTATTACATACAGCGTTACTCATCCTAAAATTAAGGAAAAGGAACCCACGCATTTACCCCGGCGTATAGGCTTGCTTTATTGGAAAGATGAAGTTAAAAAAAATCATACTCTTACTGTGGGTGCAGAAGTACGGAACTGCAAAAGTTTTCAGGGTGTTCACGTATGGATAATTTCATTAATTAAATATTATCCTTTAAAAGTGTTTCTTACGACCCTAGGTTAGTCAGTGTGAAATATTTTTCTTATCTTAACAGTAATTTGCCCGTTTCAGTTCCATAGTGAAAGTTCCAAATTCGTCTCATTTTAAAACACCGTGAGCTTTCCGTAAAACCAAAATGTAATTTCTTTTATATACCGGGATATTTGCTTTGAATATTATAACAGCATTTCGCTTTACGGATGGCTACTGAAGCAGGTATACTTGAAAATGCAGATAGCAAAACTGAGTTTACACTTTTGGGAAGCACTGTTCCAAGCATTTGGCAGAATTGCGAAAATTTGTGACATAAAATGTAAAATGAAAAATGAAGAAATGGAAAAAATACGTTCATTCGAGTTTAGAATCGTTCAGTAGATTTGAATTAATTTGTATGTTGGTCGTAAAATTCCTGCGTGTTAAATTACTCAGTTTTTCAAGTTAATTAATATTGGCAATCTTAAATAATCTGAAAAATTATTCACTATCAATTTATAAGATTGCAGCGTTAAGGTACAATTATCACAGTTATAAATATTATTTAACCATATTAATATATCAATGGACAATACAAATTCTCAAAAAATATTTCACAACAAAAAAGTGTGAAAATAAATATTGCTTTAAAAATTCGTAAAGTATTTAAAGGGCAACGATTTTTTTAACATCAATTTGGTAAATTATTCAGTTAGAAACGTTCATAAATAAATGAAAAATAAAGTAAGTATGAAAATATGTACATAAATATATTAAAATTCCAAAATTAGCAAAACAGTGTAGGCAACTGCTCAAGGTCAGTTTCGTGATTTTGACATTTTTGCACACTATAACAGCGGTTGACAGTAAAGAATAATATACATAAAATGGCGACTGCTGACTCAGTTGTCTGCGATATGTAGTCAATATCCACTCGTAATGTAGATTTTGGTATACTGTTGTTGTATGGCAACTATATTCAAGCTATTATGGATACGTAATAGGAGTGTTAAGCTCAAGAAACATACTTTATTAGTTCGTAGACAGTTGCTAGAGTCTGTACGTTAATAAGTCAATTTAATAGCTCTCAACTAACAACATTCACAGCTGCAACGTATCCAACGTGTCCAATGAGCCATTTGTCCATTTTAGAGTGGACAACAGTCAATGTCCGTTAGAGATTTTCGCTCTTTACTCCAGCTCATACAAATCGGCATCCTTCTCCGCGTGCCACATGCGACACATATTCCCTTTCTCGGCTTTCTCAGTTATGGCACATTTATTTGTACTAATGTCGTTTGTTGTTGTCGTTGTCGTTGTTGTTGTTGTTAGCTACCATTTTTGGTCAATGGACATTTAGCATGCCACATTGTGGGTCGCTGCAGCGCGCTACACCAATTGAATTTTCCATTTGCAACAGAACCGCGCTTTCGTGTTATTGTCAACTGTTGAGTTATCAGCGCAAGTGTACATGTGTATATATTAAGGTTGTATGTTCGTGTGAGCGTTGGAAATGCGGAAATTGTGTTGTTTCGTTTCGATTGGCCAAATCGGCGGTGGGCAAACAGGCAGCGCACAAATATAGGAAACAACAAATAAACAAGGTGTAAGATAAAGAAATAGTCGACAGCCATCAATAGCCGCCTAACCATTTAAGCCAACACGTTAACGATGTTGAAATTACATTCGATTGCGGCTGATGTGCTCCTAGGAGGCCGCAGCAATAGACACCGTTTCGGTTGGTTCTGTCGTGCAGTACAAACAAATGTGGTTTTTCTCTGCAGTAATGCGGTTTGCCGCAACAACAGCAGGATGCCGTGGGTCGTTGGCGATGTCATTCACAGCTACTTTCTTTATTTTTCACGGAATTTATTGTATTTCAATACGCTGTTTACCAATATAGTTGGTTGCCTTTTTTTTGTGCGTGTTTTTTAACCCAATGTAAAAATTTGCACATGTGTATTGTAATTTTGATCAACTAAGGTCGCGTTTAATGAATATTTGGCTCTAGATATTAGGTTAGGTTTTTTCAGTGTAAAATGATAACGTACACCGTACACGTACACCATAAAAGAAAAGGTAAATCGAATAAGTAAGTGATCAGAAAAACTGCAGTTGCTGTACCTTAGAGTATAGGGTGGACCAAAAGTCGGCTTACCACGGCAAGCAAACATAACAGGATGCGGATGATCGATTACGAAAATTAAGATCGTTAGTCCCTTAAGCAGTTTTATGACAGTCAGCAGAGCAACAGAGAAATCTAATCGACATGGAGACCATATAAAAAAGGTTCATGATGTTCGAAAGGGTAAACTATTAAGTGATTTCTGAACTGTCTAACAACACATCTAGCCTAGCGGACTGAAGGCCGCAACATGATGTTCCTGCGTTACCTCCATGCAGCCATCATCTTTGCAGTACATTTTAATAAAATTGTAATATTTTAATAATAGTTTCATACTTAAATTAGTTTAGTAATAAGAGTTTAGAAACAATTGAGGTTAAAATCCCTGGAAGAAAAAAGATAGAAGAAAAAAAGTGAGGTTTATTTTGCTCAGGCTAAACCTCTCTTGTAACTCACTTAAAGTGAACAATATCACCATCTCTTTTGACATAAAATTCTCTAATTCTCTATTTCTATCGACCAGATAAAACAAATCTTGTGGTTCCAAAAACTCAAAGGTTTTTTTGCCATCCTTCACAATTCATCCAATTTTATTTGGAAGCAAGACAGCGTTTTGGAGTTCTAGTAAGCATGAAACTTTTTCCTACTAGCCTCACTTGGTGAGATAATTCACAACCGCGAGGCTAAGATCTTTAAGCAACAACATTCTTAATTCATTGGGTTCAATTTAACTTGGAAGCTTTTGTCTTATGAGGTACTATGAACCTCCTCCTGCTGAAAGCAAACGGTGCTCAGCTTTTCATCAGCTTTAGCGTTACCCACCGAACACATGTCTAAAAAAACAATTTTAAAAAAATGCGCCTAAAACTATGCAATTATATTTTGCTTCCCCACAGTTATATGTAGAACAGGTAATACAGCTGTTGCCACTGAATTTGCTGCTTTTACGCAGAACATAATATTAAACTTTATTTCACATACCCGGATTTCTGTTGAAGGCTGCAACAAATAAAAAATATAAAGATAACAAATAGCTGTAATTTACTAAAAATATTTAAAAGCTTAGAAATGCTGCAAATATGCATCCTACAACTAATTCGCGTATCAATGAAGACTCTCATTTAGCTTAGATTTCGCATATTTATTTGTATATAATTTGTTATGCTGCATAATATCGCCTTAAAATACTAAGTAACTAATTTCTAATTGAATTCTTTAATTTCTCTCTCATTTACTCCCTTGTTTATAGTCTGCATTTCATTTTCATGTTAGTTCTAGACTCACTTTTCAACTTAAGTCGTTTATCAAAAATTTTCTTTTTCAAAATTGTGGTAGGTATAACTCTGAATTTAAAGAATTTTTTTATTCCATCTTAAACATTAAAATTTAGTCAGGTAAAATAATTAACGTCAATCATCATCATTAGAGAAAATATATAGCGGGCAAAACTTACTGGTAAATGTTAAAAAAAAAAAACAAAAAAAAATAAATGATCTGATATACGTATGACCTCTACATGCGTCGGTATGTGTATATAAAATTTGTTTTCGTAGCTCCAGTATCAGCAATCTTTACAGAAATATATTGATTTCTAATTTTCTAAATTATTTTCTGAGTGGTTATTGTGTTTACAGAACAAATAATTTAGCTGTTTAGGTTTTGTGTTTTAAATTTTCTTTACGTTTCAGCATTCTTTCACTCATGCCTTTAACCAGTTAGAAATGCGTGCCAGAGTATAGTAGATATGAACAATATAGCTGCAGAACATTTCTTCTTTTCTGATTTTATAGTTGATGCAACTTGTTGATGATCTAAAAGTTGCTAATTTAAAATAGCTGCAATAATTTGGATTGCTGCAACTTATTTAGATTATTTATCTTTTCCCGTGGCAGCAGCACGAGCTTCATCTTCTTTCTTTTTCTGTTTTTCTCGCATCAACTCAGCATCTCTGTAATAAAAAAAAATTAATTCGACATGACATTTAAAATACTTTACATCAAAAATAAAAAAGTTACCTTGCTTTTCGTTGTTCCACCGTCAAATTATCATTTCGTTTCCCCTTACTATGTTCTTGATTCTTTTTCTGGTTCTTTTGGCGGGCAAGATCTCTTTGATTTCCACCTGAAATTTACATAAATGGTTGCTTAAATTACAATGAGATAATGATATGAGCAGCATTAGTATTTTATAAAGGTTTCTAAAATATTGAAACAAAATATGTTTATCTATTGCTCGATGTACAAATATGTTTAAATTGAAAGCTTTCTGTAATATATTCAAGCTTCTGAAACCAATCTCTTAAGAAAAACTAAATACTTTAATTTGCAAAACTTTTTTAAATAAAATGAAAGCAAATATTTTACTGTTTTTTAATGACAAAAACTAATGACACAAAAACATTTTTGTGTATTATGCTTATGTATTAATTAATATTACTTTTTCGCAGACCTTGGAAAATCGAAGGCATTAAGGAGTCAATCGCCACATAAAATTAATACATACGGTTTTTTCTTCCTACGATAATTCAATCCCTAATGCAAATATGAGTTATTATTTTTCGGGAATCACTTCACTATCAATCGCTTTATCTACATATACATATTTTTGTTTACGCTGGTTATCGTATTGTATTTAAGTTTTGTTCCAAAACGTGCATTAAGTTTTTAAAAAATATTCTCATTTAAATATTTATGACTTTGCAAAACTTTTGCAAATCAACATTAAAACAAATCTTTTTTTTTTGTATTTTTCATTAACTGGTATTCACTCTTAACGAGTAAATGTTTATACCGGTTTAATGTTTAATATGTATAAACATTGTACACAAGCATGGTCACAAAATTTATCGTTGTTGGTTACAAAGGAATAACATTAAATCAGCTTATAACTAATAACAAATTGTATATATGGATATGTATGTATATGCACGTATTATCAATTGATAACAATTATCTACAAATATTATACTATAATGGATTTCATTGTTTCCGTAAAAACTGTACTGTAATTGCAAGCGTTTAGGTAGTGTATTCAGTTGTTTCTAAGTTGAAGGTATTAGCCATCATGAACAAGTATGGCTGCGTACACAAATAATAAACAAATCCACACCTTAACTAATATTCAAACAATGCGCATACATGCATGGCCTAAATATTTATGCATAAGTACATTTCCGCATGTAAATCAGTAGAGGTGCTTTTTGGTCTACTTGAACTTAAATGTACTGTTATGAGCAAACATTATTTTCATAAATTATCCAAACATCGATTTGTATATATAACATACATTAGGAATTCTATAAGCTTTTATGAACATGCCATCAAATTTCTTGTGATGGACTATCGTCATTTGACTATTCAACTGAGCATACATATGTAGCTACAACAAAGTTAAATTTGTATGCCGATAAAAATAGAATTAAAACCCTTTATACAAATTTAGAACTTACGTGTCATGGTTAGTGTGACAAGGTAAAGCTTCCAGCAAATTTGTTTACAATGTTCAAGACTCTATCCGCGGCCAAAACGCCTGTCGAAAAATTTTCAATTCAATCGTTCTCGATTATTCTATTAATTTTACTATGCGTCAACTCGTTGAGGCAACTCGTTGAGTACGCTCAATGTATTGTTCGTTTCGTTTGTCAAATTGACAACCGACTTCTTGTTTTTGTTATTATTGCTGTGCGAACAGGGTTGCTATCTTTTGTTATTATTAGGGTGAGGTTGTGCAGTTGTCGCCAAATTCGAGTGTGTTCGGTGACGGCACAGTACAATATAAATCTCGTTTATCGTTGATATAAATATTTAAAATTAAAATATGTATACACATATTTATTATTTTTGACATGTATATTATTTTAATTAATAATTTATATCTATTAAATAACATTTACCAAATTGTTTATAATTGAATTCACTAAGTGTTAACTATAACCGAAATCAGCACCAATATAAAATATCAAACTCTGTATATTTGGCGTGTAAGTACTCACAATAAAAAATAACCGACAGCCCATTTTAGTAATCATAGGCTAGATTAGTAATTACAATGACTATTTCATTATTTTATTGTAAATAATTTCACATCTCAAATAATACTAAAATAGTCAGTCATACGTACATATTTTCCTTTATATGTATGTAGGCATGTCTACAGTTTTAATGTGTAATCCTTGCAAATAGTTAGAGTATATGTGCACCTGCAGGTCTAATAGTGTTCAAAAATATACAAATGCTTTAATATAGTACATCATTCTCTACTCACTGACACACTCCCACCCACTCACAGCACGTTGCATTTGATGCGAGTTGACTCGTTAGCCAGTTGTTCAACGTTGTAATTCCTCCAAAATTCAATATATGTATGCTTGTGATTCTATGTAATTACTTAGGAAATAATAAACGAAGGTGCAAATAATTACTTTTATGTACATACATATATATCTTTTTATGATTATGCGTATGGATTTACGAGAGCTGTTCGATAACATTGTTAATCAAGCCTTTTTTTTAGTGATATTAATTTCAGACGAAGTAAAATATTTAACGATTTGTTCGATTCACGTTAGTTTACTATTTTTCCAGTGGTCAGTATCTTCACGGCATTGGTGGTTCAAAGTAAAAGCTAACTATATTCATACGATTTGATAATTTAAACAAAATCATCGATACCAATTTTAAAGGCGAAATATTTCGATAGTCAAACAAAAACATATATAGTGTCTGATAAATTTACCAGTGGTTTGTGTGCGTCGCAAACTTTAGGCTATACCTCGATGTAAGACTTTTCAGATTCTATGGCATTCGGCGCTACTGTTTTGAAACTCAACATTGCTGAAGTGTTTGGTATGAATTTCCGACCGTTCTGGTTGATTTGGAAGCAAATTTTAGTGACATACATATATGTATACATATCTCATAAACAACTACAGCTATATCAACCAGTGTTCCTTGCATTTCACTAACTTTTGCTACTAGATGAGAATCGACGAATAATCGTGACTACCTCCAGTAAAAAAACTACGATCCGAAGAAATACAATGAAAACATGAAATTCAGTAGTAGTGTATGAAATCTTTCTCTAAGCTTTACCTTCCTCTAAGCTTCATACACTGAATACAAGTAGTCCGCCCAATTCGGTGTTACTTAGACCGAACTTCGATCAGCGACATCTTCGATGCGCCATTTCAATAAAAAAAACTCCTCTGGTTGAATTTATGATAGCGACATATATACCTGGTTCTACCTTCCTCCAGAGCCCTTGGGAGTCGAATATGAGTTCACCGTTTAATGCTATATCCTTGATGATATTTCAATGAAATTCGGTAAAATTATTTTTAAGCTATCGATAATTTTTACCTTATTATGGCTTAACACCCATAAAGCAGCATAAAAATTCAGTATTTGATTATATACTATATGTAGGTCATATAGCTAACCCGCGATGTACATAGATTCTGACCCAATGGTTTGAGTGGTTGCCAATTTGTGTCAATTTCTGATATGAAAAATATACTTCTGAAAGTCCATCAGCTGTTCAGATTTTACTTTAATTTTCTAGATTAATGACACAACGCATTTAAGAGGAGAATCTGGACTTCACAAAAAATCGCTTAATTATTATTATTGCTGTTCGAAGTACTGCTGCCATTCATGTCATTGGTTTTATATCGATAAATTGAAATATCTCTGAAGGCAAATAAAGGGTGTTTTGTTAGTGGTATAGAATTTTACTTAAAATAAAACATAGAAACGTGTTCAGCCGTAGCTGGTTTATCCTTATAGACCATTAACTTGGCAGACGGCCCCAAAAGGTTGTTCAACGGCATAAAAACAGATGATCTAGGTGCCCAATTGACTGGCATATTTCTTGATATGATTCGGTCATCAAAAATTCATATATTCATATATCATATATATAAAATAAAATGATGGTTTCTAACGTTATATAGCTTGTGCAACATTTTGGTGGAACCATTTGGTACTTAGAAAATGCAAAATCGATGTGGGGACCAACACACACCTACACCTGTGGCGCTCACCATTAATGGTGCCGCCGGCTCTATCTTCACTTTTTAAAAAGTGTGGGCTAATAGCGTCTTCGCAATGCAAACCACTCCAAACAGTAACTTTTTCTGGAAGCAAGGGAACCTTGAGATCTTCTTCAGTATTATTCGCGCACATAAATTCGTCAAATTTGGTGCACAAAATAAAGTTTTGGCAATCAATTTCCACGATTTTACTTAGAAATTTGCCAAAGTTTGCTGCGCATAAATGTCAAACCAAATCGGTTCACTTTGACAGCTGCTTTGACAGCTCTTCATGTAGGAAATTTTATACCTCTGAAAGAGTACCCTCTATGAGTATGTTAAATGCGTAAACAAAAAAGAAACAATTATTTACCAAAGCATATGCATATTAGCATGCATATATCTATATTATCTATTCACTATATGCGCATGCGCTGTGACCACTTTTTGCTCAGTATTCTAAACAGCAGTCACTACATATGTATGCATGTAAATCAAATCATAAACTAACAAATAATTTATCGCGCTGTTGTTGGCTTAACTGTCACCACTGTTGCTCGGTGCTCGCTGCAGTCCATTAAGTTGTTATAATCAAATTATTTGCGCTAACAGTAATTTAACATGTGACACAAGCGCCGTTTTTTAACACTGATTGTAGCCCATTCAAACTAAATACAATAACTACATATGTACACTACCATTTTTTTACACTGCACATGTATACATGTATTACATTTCGCAAAGCCAAATTACTCGCTAGCCGTGAATGCACATGTGGATGCTACATGCTCGAACAAATGCGCCGCCACTGATTTGAAAGCCTCCCAACCTGTCCCAACAACAAACAAATTCTGAAAAATTTTTAAATCGAACAAAAAGTGACATTTTGCCTTTGAGCGCCTGGAAAACCCATCAGCATGCGCGCAATGAAATTTTATTTCTTTTTTCATTGCCTTTGCCTTGGATTTGTATGTACGAACATATTGTACATATGTGCATATGTATATAGGGCGGTCCGATATGCACTTAACCACACCGCCTGGTGGCGCATCAAAGGATTGGATTGTCGAAATTTCAGCCGAATCGGTGTCGTACGCATGTGGAAGCAAGTGTGTTGCGGAGTTTAGAAAAATTAACGAAGAGCAATATACTTCGGTGAATTGATTCTTATTTTTAGAAGGGAATTCGCACTGTGAAATCAAAGAACGCTTGGATGCTTTATACGGTGACTCCTTCTCCTTCGATGGTGACCGTGAAAAATTGGTTTAACGAGTTTCAATGTGTTTGCAAGTCGGTTTTTATTCAGTCATTTCGAGGTGTCCCGATATAGCTATCACGGAGGATGACGAGACGAAAGTCCACGATCGCGTTTGGTAGATCGCTCATTAAGCGAGAAAGCTGAGACACTAAGCATCTCAAAAGACCGTGTGGGTATCGCTTTTGTTCACACCGGACAAGAAGCGTAACTGTGAAACTACTTCAAAGCAGTATTTGATGTTGTTTCAGTAGAATCCGAAGTAGTTTCTGCGTCGTTTTGTTAGCGAAACATAGATCCGTGTATATGGATCCAGAGATCAAAATCGAAACAGTGCATTTCACCTTGCAAAACTGCTAGAAAGGGATGTGGACCGTTTTCATTCATTTAATTATTTGGTCGATTCGACGCTGAATTGCAGGAAAAACGGCCCATTTGGCAAAGAAAAAAGCGCTATTCCACCATAATAATACACTGGCTCACACCTCTGCCGTCGTCAAGGTCAATTTGGTCGAATTAGGCTACAAATCGCTGCCCCGCCATCTCTATCGTATTCTCCAGATTTAACCCTGTGCAATTCAGTTTGTTTCCAAACTTGAAAAAGTCACTGGCCAGGCATAAATTCGAGACGAATGAAATATACTTTGAACGAAATACTTTGCAGATCTACAGAGAACCTATTTTAGACGGATTAAAGAAGTTGCAGCATCACTGGGTCAAGTGTATCGAGTTAAAAGGAAACTGTATTGAGAAACAAATCACAATTCTTCAAAAATTTTCGTTTTTCTTTTGTAGGCTTAGTATGACATACATATATCGAACCGCCCTTGTACATAACTGCATATGTGTCATCAGCAGTGGGGAGGATCGACCGATCAAACGACCCTGTGCTCGGATTAAATTGAACATTATTGCATCGGTGTTATATTTCGTTGCCTGACTGAGCAAATTATCCACAAGCGTGTACCAACGAGCATTTCCACGAATTATTTTTCCCCAGTCACCCATTTATATTGTTATTGTATATTTATATCCGTAGGTGTATTTGTTTTTCGCCAACTTTTTTGTGCACTCACATTAGTCGCTCCAGATTGAAAATAATAATTCATATAAAATTAAAATGTTTCAAATTATGGCGAGCAGTTCACCAACGCGACTTGTCGAGTGGATTAGTTTTGTGGCTGCCGAATAAGCGTGCAGAACTCCAAGTGATTTCAAACGGTATTAGTGGCCCACACACGCGATACCACAACCGAGAAATATTATCACACTAAAAGCATACCAAAGTGTTAGCAACACAAACACACAAACACACAAACACACAAACACGCATACATATATTCATAGTTGCTGTTTGCTTAATAAAGGACCCTCCCACGAAGGATAGTTACATTCATATTCGCCATTTCAATTGACGGGGAAAATGCGATTCCACTGCAAAGAATCGGCTTTTAGTTGTCTGCTGTGCATTGTGGCGCTTCTGTCGGATTACATTTATGGCGCGCATGGCTTATCCACCGTTGATACGGTGCGTCACGCTGCAGGATTTACATTTAGCTCGGTTAATGGCAGCAGCGGTGGCGATGGTAACAATCCGGGAGCATTGCCTGCAACAGGTGATACGAATTTTCAAATGCTTTCTCGTTTGGGTTATGTGAAAGTTTTGTGAAAATATGAAATGTATAAAAATATAGTACATGAACACCAATTTGTTTTCTGAAATGTACTTGCTCGTAGTGAGTTTTATTTGAAAAAACTAAATTATTAAATACAGTTGATTGCAAAAATTTTGATTGAAGTGTTGGAAATCTACAATTTTCTTAAGTGTCAGTCTAGAGCCTTAAAAAGGCCTAACTTTGACAATTCATGCTAGGAATAAGGAAAAAGGAATTGAATTACTTTCTTTTAGACTTTATTAAACATATATTTGAGATCAAAAAAAAAAAAAAAATTATATTCACATTTGGTACAAAATGCTGGCTAGTGGGCTAATCTTCAGAATCACCTTTTTCAAGAGGGTCTTGACAGGAGACGGTGATTCTAGGAACTCTTGCTATTTAAAATAAAATAAAAAACGGGATCTTAATCCACATAAGACTTGCTAGTAAAGCATATATGTTTTTATTTTTGCATCGATTTTTCGCAGAAGAACGGGCGCACTTGTAAAGAAAGGTTAAATTTTTAACCGAATAAATAAAAGAGCGATGAATTGGCATAAAATGTTGCAATAGTAACAAAAAAATCGTGCCTAGTTTACTAGATAATATTACAGTAAAGCTACATTTACTTAATTTCTAATGGATACTCGCGATACCCTCCGAGTACCTTCGTCGCTTGATTTGAAAAATGCAATTTCGAAAAAAATGTATTTAAATTTTTATGAACTGAAGCTTACTGACCAGCTTACTGACTCGCTTACTGACTGCTTCAACACTACAGCGATTTGGACAGGGAAATACCTTTTTCACTATTCTGCCAATTGAATAATATTTTAATGACCTAAAGTGTACTTTAGGCTAAAAAAGTTCGATTTTCTGTAAATTCTAGTTTGGTCTAACTCTTTGGTAACTAACAGAAAAATCAGTTTTTGTTGCCAATTCAAAAGTTAAGAGAAGATTCTCATACACCTTCTACAAATACTTAATAGAGATTCGCCACCGGTTCGATGAAGGAAATTCTATTTTATACTTTCATATGAGTGATATAGGCATGCGTATGCGGCGTAGGCTGTAGATAATATTAAAAAAATGATCAGAGCTTTCATAACAACTTTTATGTATCTCAACAACTCTTTTTTTGGTGTGGTAAGAGCTCTTTGAAAGAGACGTTATTAAACTTGACCTTGAATAAGGTTATACCAATGTGAAGACGGTCGGCACAAAACTTATCAGAATCATGAAGGGTCTAAAAAATTAACAATTACTTTTCAACACTTTCGCTGGCCTTCTACAGAGAGTAAATACTAAAAAGTATTGCCACTTAATTTAACACTATTTACTATTTTTAACTATATTTCGTTCGCTTTCATTGAACTTTTTCTTTAATCAAGTATGTTATTTTACTTTAAACTCGACTTACTCACACGCACAAGTGAGCGTCACTTTCAAGCTTCCTTTCGCAACATTTAGGTCTCAACGATCAGTTCCATTGATCATACATCTTTACCGTTTTAATAACAGCAGAACTAAGAGTTTCAATGATAAATAAGATATCTTCGCAACTCTCGAAAGCGAAATCAGACCAATGCCATGCCCACAAAATACCGTTTATCGAAAAAATAGAAAGTGGTATAACTATTGTATGTCATAAATTAAGTTATAAAACTCAAATTTGGTACAGTGAGGCGAGGCAACTGTCGTTTCAATTTTTTTGAAAGTGAACGTGGCTCCGCCACCTAAAATGTTTAACATAGACATCTCACAAACTATTATGTTATGGCAAAAAAGCGTGCTCAAATCATTCCTCTCTAGCATTTCTGGTTGCAGTGTAAATAGACCTTGGTCTAGCCACCATACCACTTAGTCGGTACTATATATACTTAATCTGTCAAATTTCGTCCCTTTAGTTGAGTTTATATCGCATATATTTCTAAAGAAGATATCTCAATAAATTTAAGCGAGAATATTTCGATCATTATTATGCCATTCGGTAGTAAAAATTATGGTATTGTACCTTCCCTTCCCACAGCTCTGATATGATAAATAACATGATTTATAATAGTTAGATTGATTTTAATATTATAGAAATATCTTAGACATAAAATGAAATGTAGTAAAGAAACTAAATGAGTCCATGACATATAGTATAAGTTATGAAGATACCAAATATGATTATAATCCATTCAAAATTTCTTCGAAATAACAATATATATAAATATATAAAGTGGAAAATATTTCTTCGATTTTGATCCTTTCAAATTGTTCAAATTTATATGTGTTCAAATATAAAGTGTTCGGTTACATCATTTCCCCTACTTCCTACTCCCTACTTTCCCCTTCCTTATTTTTTATTTTTGTTGCTATTTCAGCTTTCTGTAAGTTGTTAGACTTCTTGGATGCAATTTTGGAGTTTTCCGTTTTTCTGCATATAACAGTAATTCATCATTTTCAGCATTATATAAACATTTTGTGGATTTTTTTAAAACGTTTTATTTGTTATAAAAAAAAAACTATAATTATAAAGATTTTCTATTATATTATACATTTTATAATTTTAATATTAAGTTCGACTAATTCATTCATGCTATCTCCACCGAACAGTTTTAACTCGACAACTAATAGTGGGCACCTCACCGCAATTTATCGTCTCACCTAGCACCACATCGTATTGTATATGTGTGCCACCGGGTTCTTGCCCTAATCCCTTACCAACAGCACCAACGGATGGCAGTGGACAAATCGACATACGCATCGTGAATAATGTAAGTATGCGATGCAGATTTATCTACATACATACACACATACATACATAAGAGTATCAGAAATTGAGATACTCGTATATTGCTATTTTTGTATTCATTAGCCAAGCATTACGACCACAGCGCAACCCTCCACTTGCAATTATGGGCTTCAACTCTGCTGTCAGGCGGGCTCGTACCAATGCGGGCGTCGCTATCCGCCACCGCCCGGAAGTACGCCAGCTGGTGCAGGCCAAGCGCAATTTGGCGAATATCCTTGGGTGGCAGCACTGCTTACCACTGCCGAAGTATATTTGGGTGCAGGAGCGCTAATCACGGCACAGCATGTGCTCACAGCCGCTCATAAAGTTTATAATATTAGGTAAGGCAAACGCGTATTGCGATTTTTTATAGTGTCGAACGCTTTGATTTTTCTCTCTCCTTTAATTTTGTTGTTTTGTTTCTTCCCTGTCGCACAGCACATCCTCCTTCAAGGTGCGCGTTGGCGAATGGGATGCAGCAAGCACCAACGAAGTGATACCCGCACAGGATGTGCTCATCGCCAGCGTTTTCATTCACCCGAATTTCAACTCGGCCAATTTGCAAAATGATGTCGCCATCATACGGCTGGCCACGGCCGTCTCACTGTCGACCAAGTCCACGGTGGGCACTGTCTGCTTGCCAACTACAACATTTGTGGGTCAAATTTGCTATGTGGCCGGTTGGGGTAAGAATGATTTCGGGCCGACCGGCGCTTATCAGGCTATAGAGCGCGAAGTCGACGTGCCGCTCATTACGAATGCAGCCTGTCAAACGATGTTGCAGGCCACGCGTCTCGGGCAAACTTTTCAACTGAATAACAGTAGTTTCATTTGTGCAGGCGGTCAAGCGGGCAAGGATGCGTGTACGGTGAGTGAAGTGGCAGGTAGTTGGAACGTAGCGTGTGTACAAAGTTTTTGCAGCGCGTAATGCACTCACATATATATAATATATGTTTCTTTCCCTTGTTCTTTTCCTCGCGCAGGGCGATGGCGGTGCACCGCTAGTTTGTCAGAACAACAACCTGTGGTATGTGGTCGGCTTGGTGGCTTGGGGCATTGGCTGTGGTCAAGGTGGCGTGCCCGGTGTATATGTGAATGTGGCAACATATTTGCCGTGGATTCAAACCGTTTTGGCTTCTTCGTAGATGGTGATAAATTGGTGTTACAAGAGCATCGAATAAATCGCTATATATGTATGTGCTCGCTTATTTAATTGCTAAATCATGTGAATTTTTACGCTCTCTGTGTTATTTGATAAAATAAATAATTAGTAAGGTTACTCAATTCGCGATTTATTAATGAGAAACTTCGTTTAAAGAAACGTTAGTTATATCTTATTCGAAGTTAAACTTTTTTGCAGAAGTTCCACAAAAGCGAGCTAACATCATAGCTAAGATAAGAAATACCGCCTCTGAAGTTAGTTGATCCCACGTATACGTTTTCAGAAAACCTTAAAAGGAGGCTTGTTCAAATCTCTAAATAAAATTGCTCTCATGCCACTTGCGACATTGTATTCTCTATTTGGGCTCGCAGGAAATCGGTAGTCAATTTGTTTCAGCGCGTCGCTAGTATTGTGTTCAAACAGATCAATTAGCTGAGTCAATTAAGTAATTAAGTATAAATTATTTCAGTGTATTTGGCATTCAAATGTATGTACTCAATTTAACAGCCTATACAATTAGTACTTGACAGCTGTTTAAAAATGTTTTTTAGGTGAAACCTTCCACGTGAATTAAATGTACAATAACTTTTTTCTGGCTTTCAGAGGGTTACGTGTGGACCTTTAACATGACATATGTGAATTTTTTAGTGAGAAAATTAATATCAATTTATTCTGGCAAGCGTATATTACACTTAAGGCCAACAAACCCTTGACTAAATAAATAATAAATACTGAATACCATATTTCCAAACTCATTTTAAAGGATAAACCTCTGTGTATATATATTTTTTCAGACTTGAGTGCATTCCGAAAAAATATAGTAACAAATTGAATGAAGAATGATGCTTTTGACCAAGGAAATATGGACAATTAACAAAAGTAATAAAATCTCTTCGCAAAGTTTTCAACTTCGACTATGTTTACCCTAACTTTAAGATTTTGATTGAGATGACCAACACTATTATAATAACTTCCCGTGGAAAGTTTAAATTATGCTCTTACCTCCAGCTCCACTAGTCTGATTTATCGTAAGGGTAATTCAATTACTCTTGACTCATTTGCAAAAATACAGAAATACCAGAAATCATACCATATTTATATCTTTCAATAACGGAAATACAAGTTTGAAAGGTAAGATTCATAGATATAAAGCATAATTGTCCTTATATACAGTATATTTTGAATATTTTCTAGTGTTACAAATTTATGTAATAACAAATAAGGCAGCGCTAAGTTCGGGTGTAACCAAACATTTTATACTCTTACAATGTGCAAGGATCAGAGGCGGGAATATGCTTTCATGTGCTGGCATAACTTAATATTAAAAAATGTTGCGAAAGAATTCAACATTCATTAATCGAAGATATTGTCAATGGATTGCAATCTTTTTTTGATACCTTATTAACTTATGTTACAGCTCATAGACTCATGTACTTTCATTGTTATATTTTGCTTCGTGTCGGAGATATTTATATTAAAATCTACCAAATTAACTCAAACGTGATATATGCGATATAAACGCAACCAAAGTGGTTTAATAAATAGATTAGCTACATGAGGAAAAGGTCAACCAGAGCAAAGGAAATCATTATATTAGAAACAAGGGGCTGAGACCATGGTCTAGACCGATTTCTTTCATATTTAGCGCGAAATCACATTGTGTTTAAGAAGACATATACACTTTATTTCATTAAAATATCACACATATTGACCAACATAAACGGTTTAAAGTCAGATGGAAAGTCGGGAATTCTTATATCGGGCATTTTTGGGATAGAGGTAGACACTGCACTGATCACATTAACTCTTTTCATTATTCAAGTATGTTAGGGAACATGTTTTCACGCAATTTTGTGAAGGTAACTCACACAGTGACCGACATATTCGGCATAAAATCTGCTAGAATACCGAAAATCATTATACGTAGTATATGGGAGGTGGGATAATTCGTAGGCCGATTTCACACACTTCCGGCGGTGAACTGTCGTATATCCGATTTATACGTTCACCTAATTTTACTAAGAACACGTGTACCAAGTTTCATCAAAATATCTTAATTTTTACTCAAGGTATCGCTTGCAGGGACGGACGGACGGACAGACAACCATTCGGATTTCAAATCGTCTTTGCATCCCGATCATTTATATATATATATTTATATATGTCTATATCTAACTCGACTAGTTCTGGGTGCTACAAACAACCGTTAGTTGAACAAAACTAATATACTCTCTAGCAACATGTTGCGAGAGTATAAAAAACAGAAAAGAGTCACATAAGTGGCTGTCAATTTATGCGCACGAGGTGGCAGAGCTTAAAACTGTATGGGGGATACAAGTTGCAGCAGCAGAAAGAACATTAGCATGTCGAATGGAATGCGTGTACCAACAGGTGCGTCGCTGAGTCGCCTTTGGGTGCCAGCGGAATGCGATGAGTAGACTTTTTTGTTTTCGACAAATGGCAAATGGCACCAATTTACTGGGTTTGTACTAAAATTTATTCTATGCAGATTGCAAGGCTACTTTCGTTCTTTTGCGTGTATGTAGATAAGCTAGAGATTGTTGTTAGAAGACTCAACAATTTAATTCGCTAGTCATCTTTCGAGTTTAGTAACTAGTTTGAGTAGGCATGCAGGGCACATGCGGTGGATACTTTTTAAAATACCTGATGGCTGGATGGTTGCCGCTTTTCACCTATGAGAACTCTATTTAAATACTAAACTGCATTTTAATCTACTTCCTGGTGAACCCTGCTGTTAAGCAATCAGTAAGTAGAATTGGTCTATTAGTAATATACTGTTATATAGAATTTAACAGCTACTCCAACACTTCATCTGCGAAATTTATACGTGACATAAATATTGGAGAACAAAGGTGGGTCCACCGGACCAACTTGGATTACTGAAAGGCGCGTTGTTCTATTAAAAGCGTTCCAAAAATCAGTCTCCTTTTTTATAGTTTTCGGTGCACAAATATCCAGATGTATAGGCAATACTATAAATTAGCTGAGAACAACACCTTTAGTGGATTTTCATTACCTGGGATTCATTTTAATTAGCCAGCCTTTAATAATAGCCAATAGCCTTTAATTTCGGCTATTTCAGGCGATGTGAAAGGAGTTCCGATATTTTTATTATCTATTATTAGAAATGTTCTCTTTAAACATACTGTTATATAACTGTCTTTCCTTGCTATGATTTTTATATATTATATTGAATGAAGATATTATGTGGTAATATCACAGAGAACGTTCTAGAAAGACTAGTTGATGACCATATTCGATTAATGGACAATTTGATTTTTTCTTTGGAAAAAAATTGCGAAAGATAGAGATATTTGTAGAGCTATCAATACAAAAAACCAGAGGGTGCACTTCTAGCATAAGTTAACCAAATGAATTCAAACCCTATACAAACACCACACCACACTAACTCGAGTTTAATATTTTCTCTGTTCTCAATGTGGTGTTTAAGAAACTTTTTGAGTTTAATGAACATTTTCTAAGCACACGATGCTTATGAATTGTTAAAGGAGTTAACAGTGGTGTCACATTAAATTAGTTTGCAATACAGGGTGAGTTTTCTATAAACATCAAAGGTTTCATTTACATTTAAGGTGAGTTAAGATAGAAATAATTTCATATGGTAAACTATTTGCTTGTGAATAATGTTTAATGTTATGTTCGGAAATAGCCAAAAAAATCTTGTTTTGGGGTATGGTAAAGGTACTATTTCAAGGAAATGTTTCTTTAATATTTCCAATATGGTTCGCAAAGTCTTCTTCAAATACCTTTTGGTGTAGATTATACAACATAATATTTTTGAACTTACTCTTTACATAGTCCTCTCCAGTATTTTTGTAATTATTGAAAGAGAATGTTTATCGCCTTCTCGAAGTTAGCGTTGGTGAATGTGACTTTCATACTAACTACTCATAAGAGAGTTGAAAGAACTCATCTCTGATTCTACATCCCAATTGTTAGTGTGAGAAGAACTCTAGTACACCAATTTTGATTATGCAAATGAAATGATCGAAATAAGTACGCCGTTCCGAATTGTTTCAGCTAAAATTTTATTTAGTCATAAGCAGATGCAATGTTCCGAAATAGTTCTCGATCTATTACGGTATACTTTAAAACTTATGTTATACCTAGCGTATAATTCGACAGCAATCTTTGCTACTGGTGTTGAACAATGTGAAACATTGGAAGATATTACTTGGAACTTGAAGAAGGTCAATGGCAAATTTTGAGTCAAACCATGGTAAATGATGAAAGTGTCTTGCCAGTTAAGTCAACTTCCAATTAAATCAGGTTCCATGAGTTTCTCTTAAGCCAAGCAACCCACTTGAAGGAGACTTTTAACGTGAGGAAGGCTATTTGTATCGTTTTATAAACCAGACGGAGCAGACATCGATTACATTAAATACCTTTGCTATATGTATGCGTGGGGTATGACGTTTACAGATTTGCTAGACATTAGGTCGAACTTTTCTTTTTATTTGTGATGCCGGCCTCGATTTTATCCGACAAATTAGTTTTGCATAAATAAATCCAAAAACTCATTCACTGAAAGAGAGGATCTTTCATGACGGAGATACATTTGAATTTGAAAAAAGAAACTGTTTTTTACATACACTGTGATTTGAACATATGACCAACCGAATATTAGCGTCAACACGCAACACACTACCTTCCGCCGAACGCCGCTTTCTTAACTATACAATGCAAATATAGTGTATTTCTCAGAAACAAACAAAAATAGCTTCGCTGCCCAAAGTAATTCCGGGAATGTCTAAGCGAGGAAAACCTTGCAGGCGTGTTAACCAAGCACCGCACTTTATTAGTGATGAATAAATGTAACCTACGCACTTATGGCGTGTGTCGCATGACAAAAACAACAACAAACGAGACACAAGTAACCAACACTAGCAAGTGCAACTGGAAATGACTCACTTTTGCCAACAAACTGGCGAATGTAAACCAACAAAGGGCTGAGAGTAGATACATATATGTATGTGCTACAAGTATGTGAGATAGGAGTATATAGTTATAACTTCATACCAGATCCATAGGTATATACATATGTAATCCTCACCAAATACAGTTTTCATACAACGTTTACATATTCGAGCGCGCGTGTGTGTGTGCACGAGTATGTTGCGCTATTTACATTCATACTTAAGCAGTCAATTCCTCAAGTGACGCCCAACTTTGACTACGCACATACTTGTGTACATGCACACACACTTGCAACCATAACGTCAATTGTGCCACAAGGTTCCTCGCTCCACTTCGCTTTGGCATTTTCCCCAGTTCGGCGCATTGTGTCGGAGCCATTGGGCTGCCGCTTGCTGGGTCAGTCGGTCTGTTGGCCGACGTATTTTTATTGCTGCTTTGTGTTGCCACAAATGCAATCTTTACTCGACATTTTCCCTTTTGACTCGCCAGCACTATACAGCAACGTCTGTTTGCCCATATTCAATTTGAAGTGTAGTGCAGAGTTTCTCGCCTTTCTCGCCTTTCTCGCCTTTCTTTTTTCGCTTTTGTTGTTTTTCTTTACATATCTCCTTTCACTTTTTTAGTCAAGCTGTTCGACACACTTTATACTTGGCATAGAATTGGGCAATTGACCGTTGTCTGAACTTGCCTTTGAAATTGATTCCATCTCTTTTGTTTTTGTTGATGGAAAAAGTAGAAAAGAAAAAACACAGCTGAACTTTGAAGTGAGCCAATAAAAGACATAAGAAGCGTTACGAAAAGGATAACACAAAAGAAAACACAAATAGCATGAAATCAGCTGCACAAAGTTGGTTTCGTTGTTTTTTGTTGTGGTGAATATCCTATTGTTTTGAATTTAGTCAATGTGTTGGATTCTGCGCAGTTTGTGGAGTTGTGAGGAAAATTTACTCTCGCTATAATAAGAGAGAATTAAGAGAGTAGAAGATTAAATTTTGAAATGTTATAAATTCAGTGTGTTAGCAAAAATTTAACTACTAGTGCATACTTATATTTATTTATTTTTATTGTATAACCTTTTTATTGTATAACTAGCGATCCTGATATCGAGCTGTTAGCTATTTTAGAACCAAGTGCATCTATAGTATATTATTCGAAATTTGAATTTCGATTTAACACCGACAATAATTTCCTGGTCGTACGATTTGCTTCATTCAGCATTCGATACTCGATAGATCATGAGATCTCCCAACATATTTTTGAAACAACAAAAATCAAAATCCCACAAAATTTCATTTACAATGGAAAAACTTCAAATTCATGAAACTAAGGAAAGGAAATAAAATATGGTTTAAATCCAATATTCAATCGGAGTCCATGCTTTTCCTTCGTTAGGTGACTTCTAATGTTCGATGAGGAATGTTCGATCCTTTCTCACCATATTCGGTACTATACAAACGGAATGCACCCGGATTTTTATTCAGCCAAAGACTGTCTACTCGGCTGTTTTCTCCAAAATTATTCCACAAATATTTCATGCGGGTAAAATAATAGCAATAGGACTGGTTGACAAAATTGCCCACAGTATTTAAGCACACAAGCGGCACAGTGGTGGGTTCGTATATATACTGTTATGATTTTTGTGATCCGTAAAGATGGGCTAGTCTAGAATGTCTCTTGTGCATCAATTGTTTTCTCTCATATCACTTTTATATTCTGCTACTTCTTTATACACTTTTAAACAACTCTCTTTAATTAATCAACAAAAACTGCTCTGCTTCACTACTACCGACATGCGAAACTTGTGTGAACACATTAATTTATACCCAACTAACAAATCTTCTCGAACTCATGCATTCTTTGTATGTTATTTCCCAAAATACGCCGAATTATGAGCAATTAGTGCACCCGACAGTTTGCACTTGAACTTGCCAAGTTTTTTCCACTCGGCATTTTTGCTGCCGGTCACTTTAATTTTTGTGAACCAGACAAGTTTGTAGTTAAGTAGCAATAATGATAAATTTCAAAGATTGCCGACAAATTGAAAAGGCCAAACTTTTATAGCATTTGTAAACATAACCATTTCGCCTCTTTCATTCATGACGTCACGATATAAATTTATCTTTTTCTCAAACGCCCTGCCCTGCGTTGCTAGAGCCGTATTTTCTATACATAATATTATGACTGGTAATCATTTTGGAAGCGTCGAACAAAAAGGCGTCACGTCTCTACAAGCAGGTATACCCCGGAAAAAATCGCATAATCATAGCATGAAATCGCATAAAGAAGATAGATTAAAGGAGTTGAAAAACTCACTTATTAAATAGATGGACTAATTTAATTAACTAACTTCGGCAGTTAAATTATCGGAATCCTAGCTTGGCTTGGTAAGTTCGACCGAATTTTGACGTAGCTGGTGACCAGAGATGAGCAATTCCACCACCTTTCAAAGGAGTAACACAAAATGAGATTGTGTTAGTGAACTTACTGCGGAGAAAAGCGAATCAACGATCAATATAATAGTCTGCGATAGTCTGCTTGCAGAAGTCAAACGAGCAGGTATATATATATATACACAATATTATTCAGGTTTTTTCTTGAATTTGAGACAAAGTGATTGTTTGTAGATCCACTACATTGATAAGGTACATTAAGTTGATCGTTTTTGCTGGATTTTTATAGGTCGTGTTAGGAAGACCAATCGCAGATCCTAACATTTTTATTATTGTAAGAGCTTTCACTGAGGTTTCGTTTCCCTCGACGTTTGAATAACTGAATATAGAACACCACAAATCGAATCACAAATGCTGTTGGCAAGTGTAATCGCTGGATTATCTATCGCTTGAAAGGTACTGGGTCCCTTGAATGGTAAGACACTATGCAGCAAATTGGCTAACATTGTCGAGGTGATAAACTTAGGCCATTTTAGATGACAAAATGCTCGCTTCTTTTTAAATCATCACATTAAGCCTTGAGTAATGTAAAAACATGGCATTAAAGGACTTGAAGGGATACTAAGAAATGTTGTTTAGATTTGTTTATATTTTTACAAGTTTTTGCTTGTCGGGAGCATAAAATATTAAGTCACTTACACATACACACATACATATAAAGAGCAGTGTGTGGTGAATATCCTTACAGTCAATGCAATAAAACTGAACTCATATTTACAGGCTGTCACAGCATAATGCCTTCAGTCCGTCCTAAGCATTCACACATAACAGTCGCAAAGAAAACGCGACAATTTAAAGCGGCAACGGTATTATAATAAATATAATGCATATAATTCAAATTTAATTTGAATTCAAATATATGCCAAACAACTGAAAGTGTAATGAAAGAAATAAATTAATGGTCGAGTCATGAAATTTATTGAAATAAAAAATTACGACCGTGCAAAAGCAAGTAAGAAATTAGTAGAACTATATGTCTTTGAGTATTATATGCCACTGTGTTGTGTGTTCACTTATTTCTGCGGCAGCTAAGTGTTGAGCTATTTGTGCGGTGACTAAGTTGACTGAGTTTTGTACATTTGTCAGCTAGTTTGTGGCAATTTAAGTAAGTTGGTCATAACTTTGCATATGCTAAGTGGAGAATGTGGAAAAACAAACAAAAACAAAAAACGCCAAGGCGCTAGCATGGAAATAAAGGATAAATGCTTACACAATACCCGCAGTTGCCGCCTAACAATTGCTGTGCGCCTGCTACACACACTAATTCGCATAATATTGTTTTAAAATACACACATACACACACATACGTATAAATACTTACATATATATATATATATATATGCACACATAGGTAATATGTATGCGATTTAATTTTCACTTGTGCTAGTTTATTTTATGTTGCCCGCTTGTTGTTTTTGTTATTACTCATTTCCTATTGTTATTGTTGCAATTGAAATTTGCAAAACAAATGGAGACAGTGAGCATGTAAAAGCACCGAAGTTCGGTGTTGTGTAATCAACAGTGGCAGAAATATGGAGTTAAAAAATTTATTATGTCACGAAGATGTGCAAAAACGAAAGCAAGGTAAAAAAAAATTAAATTAATTAAAAATATTTTTTTTTTTTCAAAAACTGTGTTAGTGTTAAGCTCAATTTATAGAGAAGGCGTGAAAATCTCCGCTCAAAGTTAATAGGAGCAAAAAAATATAGTTTGACCAACAGAAAAGTTAGTAAAGGTTTAACGGTAAAGCGCTTTTGTAAAGTGTTTAAAATGTTGGATGAGTAGCATTAAGCGGTCAAACAATAATAACAAGCTTATGGAATTGAGTGAAGAAAACACCGTAAAGCTGAAACTGAGGCGCGTAATATGCACGCAGATGTCCTTGACGTCATCTGCTTTTATTTGGCTGTCTATCTAACTATGACTCAACTTACGCCTGCCATCTCTACCAATAATTCCATTATTTCGTATTAATTTGTTGTTGCTTTCTACTATTTTTTTGCATTAAACTGAAACACTTTAATAATTAAAGCAGTTGAAATAATAAATGTGCTAATATATTTAAGTTCAAGTAAAAAGAAATCCATTATTTTTGCTTTGTTTAGCATAGCTAGAATGATTCGATTTAAGTCAAATGTGAACTGTTTTGTTCGATGACTTGTTGCCCCTTTAAAGGTAATTTCATAATGCCACTCCCATAGAAACACTCGTGTCTATTGGTAGAAAACTACAACAGTCGATTTTCACAAGCTTCTCTTGAGACAAATTTTTCACCAGCAAAATCTTTCTCCATAGACAGGAACAGGTAGTAATCACTTGATGCTAGGTCCGGACTATAAGATGGATGAATAAGTATCTCCCAACCAAGCTCCCGGAGCTTATGACGAGTCACCTTTGATGTGTGTTATTGATGTGTCACCTATTCTTGTGTACGCCAGAAGATCTATTTGCCTTACTCAAGAGAAAGTTGAAGTGGCATCTAAAATATGATTGACTTTTGCTCATATATGACTTATATGACTGAATAGTTATTATGAACTAAGGGAACATTTTCAGTGTTGTTCCAAAAGGAATTAAGCAGAAACTATTTTAAAAAGTAGAATTTATATCCAACTAAAAACTGGTACCACAGCAATACTTTGCAAAGTAAATTAAGCGATTGCGTTCAATATTAGTTAAGAAGTGTTTAGCTTCGTTATTCGATCGCGTATAACCGGTCGCTTCGTAAAAGCTTGAAAGAGCATTCTCGTGCCAATATCTTCAAATTGAGAATACTGTACTGTACTGGAGGACTGGCATCAAATTATATCGGGTCCAAGAAACTTTTTGCTAACCAGCAATATTCAACTTGCTCTAATTGAAGAAATTTTAACCGACTATTGCCAGTGAGCATCCGATCGGTAAGGATATTGATGGTCGGCTTATTGTTTAGAACAAGGTGAAGTAGAATTATATTGGCATTTTTTTCGCAAGACTAAGGAAAAAAAAAACAATGGATCTCATACCTTCAGGCATTTAGGCGAATTTTGTAAGCTAAAATCAAAATGACCCCAAAGAGCTCATGGAAACCGTCTTAGAAATTTTTGATCTCAAAAAGTATCTGCCTTCATACTTAACATAATCTAATCTATATGCAGTTAAATATAAATCATAAAAATAACCATGTTCATAAATTCAAAAGAGGCTTATGTTACCGGGACTTTCAAACACCATCTATATTTTTCAACTTTAGACCAATTTTTTGCTGATTCAAGGTTCTGCGGAAAGTAAGTTCTTGTAAAAGTTGTTTAGTATGTTCAGTTAAAATAATTCTTAGCAACAATAAATAAATAAATGGTAATATATCTCTTTGGAAATCTCTTTCAACTTGATAAACAGAAAGTTTATCAGTAAGAAATGAGAAATATTTTGATCTTCAAAAATAAATTCAAACTCTTGAAAATTATTGACTTGTATCTTCGAAGAATAAAATGTATTAAATTAGTTGAGTCTTCAGATTCCTCAAATGAGGCTTCTTCATTTGAACATGAGTAAAAGTAGAGCATGGCGACAAGGTTGCGAACATGCAATTTAATGCTGTATGCTGATTGCTTTATCTACTTACTTTATACTTTTTGGGGAGTTTCGGTATTCACTTTAAGGAATTTTCAGTCAACATAAACATGTTTGCTGCCTAGTGAAGTTCGCAAATTTTATCTATTATAGAAGAGTTTGTTATCTTAAACGTTTTCTAAACTCCAAGAAGTGATTTGAAAATAGATTTGTGTCGAATGTTTTTAAATAAAACTCAATAGGTAATATGAAATACTAATATGTTAACATTTAGGCCTTCTAATATACGAAAATAAGGGATAACATAAGTATCATTAACTATATAGGACAAATGGAATATGAATGACCTATATTTATTTACTTTTACAGCAAGCGAATGCAAACAAATATTTTTTCTCTATGCCACATTATATTTTTCTTACTACATGAGCCTATACTCATACTTACATATGTATATTACTATATAAGACTTTCAGCAAATTGTCCGTATAACAAATGCCATTACACTACACCCTAGCTCACAAACAAATTTAAAATATTCACGCAAACAAATGAACTTTAGCTAATTACCAGCTGCCAGCGTGATTTGTGTGCGACACGTGGTATGAGTGATTTTCCAAATCGCTTAAGTGCTAAAATCATTCGTATATATGCGTCTCACAAGTGTAACAAACGCATTATTGCCATAACTAGCAGCATAAGGGGAAAAGAAAAATAACAAACACAACAAGAAAAAATTATAATTGCAACAATAACGACTGAAAGTGAAAGTACAGCAAAATTACGCATGTGTTAGTGCAAACGAAAAAACAGCATAACAACCAAGCAAAATAGGAGTAACTGTGTAGTTCGAAAGTAGCTAAAAAACACGAGCACGAAAACAACACCAGCAACAAGAATTTGCTTAGCAACCTGCTCGACAGCAAAGTGTATTGCTCAATTGTTCGTCGGCGCCTTGAGCGCTGCGCTAGAGTGCTATTAAATCGTCGACTACTCTACATAATTTGGCACTTTACATTGCATTACACGCTTGTGTGAGCAGCGTGAATTAAAAAACACAACGCGAAAAACCAAAGCAGAAACAACAAATACCGCCACAACAATAGCGCAGCAAACAAACTGGTGCGTATCGCAAATTTACCGTTTTTTCCAAGCGTAGTTAATCAAACAGAAAAAAATATTTAATTTTTCTCAGTGTTTGTGTGCATATGTGCGTGCGTTCATCTTTTTAATTGCTACTTAGTGTTGTTATATACGTGTACTAGTGAATGTTGTTTGTAATAATACCAATAATTTTTTGAACCAACAATAAAATTTCTTTTTGCATGATAATTCTCTGAAATTTTATTCCAATCGAATTTGTATATTTATGCATTTGAAAGGAGGTTCGTTGGTACTATATTGTAAGCGTCAGTGTTCTTGAGGTTTAACATACTCATAACACTTAATTAATATTTTTTAATAGTTATGCATTAATGCAATATTTGTAGAAAAATATAAATAAAAAAAAAATTAAAAAGAAATAACTTTCATAAATAAAAAAAAGCTTTTATAAAAAAATGTCATATATACGTTTATTTTATATATTTTAATTTGTTTATAAAAATAACATAAAAGCATTAAAAAATAAAATACAGGAAAAAGATAAATGCTATATAATAATCTTAATATATTATTTTTCTATTAGTTTTCTGTGTATGTCAATTATTTTACTTGAGTAGGGTAATTTGTGAGGTTCAATTCGGATGCATAAAATTATTAAAATTAAAATTGTATTAAAAGTTTAAAATTAAAATTAAAAGTTTGAAATTTTTTAAAATCATAATATATATACATGTGTATATATGTACAATATATGAATGTTTGCATGCTACTATAGTGATAGTATAGGAGCATTTCTAATTTAATAATAAATATATATTTACCTTTACCTTCAACATTGGCGCTCAAACCGAATTTACAGCATAAATATAAGCGGTTCATTATATTTTAATTAGTAATGATTACTGCTTTCATATATGTCTCAAACTATCTCATGAGGGGTTAGTTAAGTTGTGCAAGTAATTGACTTTTACTACCGAGCACATCATCGAACGAACTATTGCGATAATTATAGAATATGTCAAAAAAAAAAATAATAATTGTGGGAATGTATTTGAATAGCATAACAATACAAAAGAATTTGTAATTAATATTCACAAAACGGGTATTTTTATACTTAAAACTTTTCCTTAACTCAAGTTTCTTTTCATCATGCATGCAGCAGTTTGTTTCTTTTCCAAACCAGCATGGCGGATGAGTGATTTTGGCGTTTCAACGTTTTTTGGAAATAACCCATACCACGTGGCGCACAAAATCACGCTGGGAGCTATCAATTGGCAAAAGTTATTTTGCTTTTTGAAGTATTTTACTTTTTTCTGTAAGTAATCAATGTTAGTTGGTTTCCTTAACAAAGAAAGCCTTACAGGGCGTTGGTTCAACCACGTTTCTGTTATATCGCATTGAATCTATGTGGTGAAGCCGGTTATGAAATAAGCTGAAATATGCTTCACACTTCAAAAATGGCGAAAGTATAAAGAATTAATTATATAGTTATATAAGTTATATATATATGCTCCCATACAAGTTACTTCTTTAAACCAATTCCTGTTTAACCTTCATAATTTGCCCAAATTGGGCTTTACTTATTTGGCATGCAGGAGGATATAAGTTGCAGCTTAGTACGGTGATTCTTGAAGGCTAATTCTTGAAGGCTAGTAGTACAGCTATCTTTTGACGAAAACTATAAGTAAAACTACTTGGGCCTTGTTTGGTTTCTTTAAAGTTAGATACCGTTTCATATTTGCTCATACTAGATATTATATCAGCCAGTAAACTAACGAATCTAGAAAGTAGAATATGGAATTATGGAAAGTCTGTGTAACTTTTTACTGTATTTAGCAGTTAAGTAGCTTTAGTTGTCAATCGAGTATTACGTTACCAAATTTCAAGGCTCTTGGTTAACCATTTTTCCTCCACTGGAAATGGAAGTACTAATGAAAGTACTAATGAAAACAATGAAAGGGTAAAATCCAAGAAAACTGCCTCAGACCTTATGAGAATTGAATCATCGGATTTTAACTTGGATAATATTGAAAAGGTCAATCTAAGTATGCTCTAAAAACATCGCAACCTCTGTTATGACTAAACATATAAACATATAAACATATTTTGGATCATGTTTAGGTTACCAAGCGCATTTATTGCAAATTTAACCCTTTCGTCGCAGAGTGCAGAATGGAAGCTGATCGAAGCCGAGCGTGAAGCTGATCAATGCGAGAAAAACAGTTTTGAAGTGTTTTTCAGCGCTGGCTCGCGTTGAAACGGCATATTATTCAGTTGATTTTCAAGCAATTCGTAGTTACATGTAATTTTGCGCAAAAATATGGACATTAATATGTTTGATTGATAAGTAAAGTTTTTGCTTTGTGATAACGGAGAACTGTTAATATGGCTAAATATGTTAGCCGGGCAAATAGTACTTCGCAACTATTGTAAGTTGAAAAACGGAAATTACTTTTGCTTGGAAAGAAACACTCAGAAAAAAAAGAACGAGATGAAGATGACGCCTTTTTTGAGTCTCTTCTGCTGCATATATTTTTAAATTGGGACCTCTATCCCAAAAATGCCCGATATAAGAATTCCCGACTTACCATCTGACTTTAAACCGTTTATGTTGGTCAATATGTGTGATATATTAATGAAATTAAGTGTATATGTTTTCTTAAACACAATGTGATTTCACGCTAAAGATGAAAGAAATCGGTCTAGACCATGGTCTAGGCTTTATTAGCTTAAGCTTATTCCTAACACAATGATTTACTTTTCTCTGGTTGACTTTTTCCTCATTTATCTAATCTATTTATTAAACCACTTTGGTTGAGTTTATATCACCTATATCACTTTTGAGTTAATTTCGTAGATTTTAATATGAATATCTCGGACACGAAGCAAAATATAACAATGAAAGTACTTGAGTCTATGACCTGTAATATAAGTTAGTAAGATACCAAATGTGATTGCAATCCATTGACAAATTCGCCGAATAATGAATGTTGAATTCTTTCGCAACATTTTTTAATATGAAGTTATGCCAGCACCTGAAAGCATATCGCCGCCTCTGATCCTTGCACATTACGAGAGTAAAAATGTTCGGTTACACCCGAACTTAGCCCTTACTTGTTCTATGTTAGCTTCTTACTTTTCAGTTTTAATTTTCAGCTACAAAAATAACTTAGCTGTAGCATAGTTTTAGAAACTCATCGGTTGGTGATCTGGAACCTTTAACAGTCTAGCACAAATTTGCAGCGCGAACATATTAGCGAAATTTCCCTACAGGTATGGCTTTTACGCAGCATGTGTTACACAATCGTCTGCATATATGTTTTGTAAATATTTGTATGTATTTGAATACATTTAATTATATTTACAAGTGTTGAAGTGGAAGTGTTATATACACATGCCTTACATAACTGAATGCAGCTTTATGCGGGTTATACCTTCATTTTCACTGACGCCCCAGAAGAGCATAATTTATTATTCACATTTAGGAGGGCTTTTTGAAAAGGGGAAAGGGTGAAAAACAGTTTAAATGCATAGCGCAAGGAAAGAGAATGTGTGTATTAAAATTAGTATGCATTTTATACGAAATTTGAAAATCGAGGTTAAAATCGTTTTTCTATATTTTCCACGTATTGAAGCGTGCTTCAATAATCAATTTGTAAAATAATATGTAAAACTAAAGTTTTTAATTCTTAGGTTTGTGGCATTTCTTTTGAAAACTCAATATATTGGTATATACTTTATAATAATACAGACTTGCAAAACAAGAGGATTTTGTTTTAATATCCTGTAAAAAATCCCCTTTAGCAAATTTCGGTCTCAGGAATATTAAATAACTAAATATTACTTTTAATATTTTCCCTTCGCTCAATTCAATTATCATTTATTATATCCTAATAGTAATTGTTACTATCGATTCTATTATTTTATTATCAGATTCTTAGATTTTCAAAAACTTCTTCTTTTCTCCTAGTGAATCCTTATTATGTGCATATCTAGCGTATTAATATATTCACTAATCATATTTGATGAAATCGATTAAATTTATTTATTTAAAAGTTATTAAATTGATCACCCGAAATCAGTATACAAATATGCTTCGTCTCCATTTGCATGCATAAAATATGCACCTTCATACATTTCACCTACATATACTCATTTCAACAAATTACTACTCAGTTCACTCTGAAAGCTCTGGCAAGTAGAGCGTCAAATGGTGCAACTAGCATGGGCGTATCAATGCAGTATTTTTAGATATCTTTTCTGTATTAACGACTACCCTTATGCCATTTTCGTTTTTAGACACATGTGGCATCTCGTTATATAAATGACTCCTCCTCACAAGGTTGCGTTGCATTCGGTGTAACTTCTAAATAAAGCTTTAAAGCGCCATTCAATGCAAACATGGGTTTATTTTTAAACTTCATATCACATTAGTTCAGCTTATGGATTTTTTGCTTGAATTTTAATAGACTATTATTTAAAATTAGCTCCAAATTCATTTGAAGAATTTGGATGTAGGAGAGTATTAAACTATGGACTTTTGACAAAATAGCCCATGTGAATTTATCAAAATTTCTTTTGAATATATTTTATTTGATCATTTGATCTTCCATAGAAAAATTTTCTATTTTAAATTGATTTTTTTTAGCATACCATTAGTTTTGTGTGTTAAATTAGTTGAAAATTGTGAATGTCATATAAAATTAATATCCTAAGTCGACTAATAAAGTGCGGTTATATAATCTCTTGCTAATTAACTTAGGGATTTAAATGCAGAAATCTTTTTTATTTGGTGTTTTTGGTCATTCATTATCACGTTGGTATTTACTGATACGGATAGACTACGGTTTCAACTGAAGATTGCGGAAAAATCTGGCAAATAAGCCCTTCCATAAAAGGGTTATTTCAAACCCTCGGTGAATAACTTTATCCATGCCACCATGTTCACTAACTATAAATATTATATGTAAATGTGTATATATTGTATGTTTGTATATATATATGTATATATGTAACAGAATTAATCGATTTTAATGAATTTTTGAGAACGCTTTAGCTTATATTCCAGAGTTAAAAATAGAACTTTACGCTTTCACAAAAAATAGACCTTCAATTCCAGATAATAGTTCATTTTAATCAGGGTATGTCCGATAGATGTCGCTGGAGGCGAAATACCTCTCAAATTAAGTGTGTTTACTCGAGATTTACATTAAATCACATTCAATGATAATTTTTCTCGAAAAGTGTTGTCATACATTGGTGCAGACGAGAAATGACAATAGTTATTTCTTGATTTGACTATGACTGTCAATTATTTTGACGTTTCATTGCGTCACATATAATGTCCGTATCCACATATAATATAATAAAAGAACCATACAAATGGCAAACATTTTAGTGAGTATAAGTATTTAAAAACGTGATATTATTCGGCATTGCCCCAAAGTGTGGGGGTGTTTAAAAGGATAAAAAATCTAACATCAATAAGGAAGAAATTATGACATGACTGTGACAAATATTTCAAAGCATTGTTTTTTTTTAAAGCTTATCTACTATATTTACTAGCAATGTTTTCTTCGGGTTGTGCGGAAAGTATATTAATGAATAGCTTAGATAGAACTTTTCCTGGAACACAGTAATTTTGAATGGGGGAAAGGCTAATTTTGAACACAGTTCTTGGAACAGGTGTAGAAATTCAGAGTTTTCTGATCTCCGATGAGCTTATAATGAAATTTAGTAGTATTTTCTAAAAAAAATTTCAATATTTTTGCAATTTCGTCCATTTATTTAAAAATGCAAAGCGCACAATAAAATTTTAGTTGTCATTTTATCCATTGCACGTACATTTACCAGCTACGTTAGCATAATTTTAGAACACGATATTTGTAAATTTACTAGTTATTTGCTCTTATGTGCCTGTATTCAGTTGTTAACCACTCTATATGCATATAGTTTGCAAACAAAAGTAACGAGAATTCAATAAGCAAAGCAAACATGGTCACCTCCCTGACAGTCAACAATGGTGATGGAATAATGCCAACAATAAAAAGTGTCACTAAACAACGGCGCACTGTTGACGGCTTCGACCTTTGCTATCGCCTTTTGTTACTTAGTTTTTAGCACTTTTCACATTTCAGTTAAACTTTCTGTCTCATTCGACCCCTTTACCTTGTCACTGCTTGGTTGAGCTCCTCATCATTTTTTAGCTCGTTTTGCACCTTTCAAAAAAATAATTGTTTTCATAAGTTAAACTTTTGACCTTCTACATTCATATTCCTATCATATACCTATCACTCCTCGCTTCGTTATTCATATTCTGTCGCATCTTTTCTACGTTTTCTTTTGCTCTTATTGTTGTTGTACAGCTCAATCTTCACTCTGTCATTGTTTCATATTAATGTTATTGTTAAGTTGTTTTGTACACTTTTATTGTGACCTGTTTTATTTCCTTGTAGTCGCGAGTATTGTGTTTGTTTGCTCTTAATTTCGCTCTTCACCACCTGTTATATTAATTATGATTTGCGTTTGCCTTATTCAGCTAATTTAGGCAATTAAGTGTATGATATTATATTAACCGCGTGTATAATTGTGTGAGCACATATATATTATAAGTAAAGTGACAATTTTCAGTTACTTAACTTAATGAAATATTCACGCAAATATTTCAGTATTCCCTTGTTGGTTAGTTGTTAAAGTGGTGCAAGAAGAGGGTCTGAAACTATGGGACGGTGAAATTTAAGTTCAGAACAAAATTACAATACAAAAAATGTTGCCGTTTTGAAATGATTATGTTATAATCCTTTATCTGAGAAAATAGTGCTCTGATACGAATGATTTTATAACTATATTCGTGCGGTTTGCCATGAGATGGCGTAACTTGATTATTATTCTGTTAATTCAATATTCCGAAAATGTGTTGGAAAACGACTATCGTTTTGCGTCTTCTTCAGTATATGTCATTCATTTTAAGTGTAAATAGCAATACTTTTTTTTCACTCAAATATATTGAAATTTGTGCCTGAAGACTCTTTTTGGGAGTCACTTAAGCAGCCATTTCAAAACCTTTAAAAGCAGCCGGATAGATATAAAAGCAAGGAATTTGGGTGCCATATGATTTGAAGCAAAGAGACGTGCTGCTTGAACGCTACAAAAAGATAGATGAAGTCGTTTTTGCATCGGATTGTGACTTGTGATGAAATATGAATTCATTACGACAACCCTAAATGCAAAATATCATATGTGCAACGTGGCCAACCAACTAAATCAACGGCAAAGCTGAATATCTATGACGCCAAGGATAATAGTCTGTATTCGGTGGGATCAGAAAGGCGTGCTGTATTATGAGCTTCTAAAACCGCGGGAATCCATTAATGAGGAACGCTACCAACTACGACTCATCAAATTGAAGAGAGCGATTGCCGACAAATGCCGAAAAATGCCCGAAATTTGGGACTAGACACGAGGCACGACACAATAACTTTCCATTATGACAACGCTCGGGATCATATTGCAAGACCGGTTTCAAACTATTTGTAAAACAGGAAAGCAACAGCTGGGAAGTTTTGCCTGACCCACCATATAGCCCAGACCTTGCACCTTCTAACTACCATTTGTTCGGGTCGATGCAGTACACCCTAACTGGAGTACGGTTCACATCAGAACAGGGTATCAAAAATTGGCTTAATTCACTCTTGGTCGCCAAGCCTGCCCAGTTTTTTTGGGATGGAATCCACAAATTTCCAGAAGGATGGAAAAGTGTTATAGCTTCAAATGGGTAATATTTTGAAAAATACTGTACTTCTGTAAAAAAATTGTACTTCTCTCAAACCTGTTCAATACATTCCGAATATTACTAAATAAGAGATGCATATATAATAATTGGTTTGAATTGGCCAAAATACACATGACATACTGGCTCCAAGTCTCCATATAAGACTAATTCCACCTCTCTAAAGCTTTATGCGCTCTTCTTAGCTTTAGCTTCATTTTAACCTTCCCAGAAGTATTGCTAGATATTTTATTACTCGACAAAATGTAAGGGGGCATACATAGTGAATCCAACATTCGACTATCGCTTGAAATGTTAACAAATCTCTTACCTCTGATAGTAAAAATTTATGCCAATATACTTAACGAACACTGAGAAGTAATTCACCGTCAACTTTATGTAGTCTGAAGCCCCTCGCTTGGCGGTGAGTACAATACAAGAGTAATAAACGATATTTTTTGATAACGTAAAAGTATAAGGACCACAATTGGTCTTTTATTCGCAATGTTTGATAATTGTGAGCGATGAAAACTTTCCTCCTCAGGGGTTGCGTTTAGATATTGTTCGGTATCTATTCGGTATATATCGATATCCTTTAAGATACTTATAAGATAATTCAGATCCTTAAGACGAATATCAGACGTAATATCTATAAAATAAAGTCAAAGATTGTTGAAAAGAAAGAGGGAGAGATTGTCTAAGATCTTCTAAAAGTCTGCAAAGCCTGCTGAGTAACCACTTGAATGAAATTGCATTCAATGAAAATAATAAATATGTCGTAAAAGGATACCCTGAATATCACAAACGATATTCAATACGTTAGTAAATTTACTATTGGAAGGTACACTAATAGGGTTTATGCAATTATCGATATTTGGATTGAGCACTAATGAATCGAACATTTTCTGTTTAGAATAAAAAATATTAAAAAAATTTTTTTAAATAAAAGTAAACAAAAACCATTCCGCTAAGAAAGTTCTAAATATAGATTAGACTAACTAAATTGAATTATCTGAATTTTCGTGAAAACCGTATAAATGCTTACTAATTTTCGTACTGTTCTCTAATACTTAAATAACTCATATAAGTATTGAATTGGGCGAATATCCTTAACCATAACGCGGGGCTAAATTAATATGTAGTTAGACAGTTATGTAAACACAAGTATATATGCATGCATGTGTTAGACGAAATTGCTTTATGGTTAAGTGTATAGGGTATAGTATTACAATAAAACTTTTCCCACACATATCCATATATAATTCATCAAATAAATGTATTAAAGAAATACTTGTGACTCTCGCGTGTGTGCGTGCATTAAATGTGTTCTATTTTTGGAGCCGTTTGCGTGTTCCACCGACATTATCCTAAAAAAAAAAAAAACGTAAAAAAGAAGGCCTTTCATTACAGGCAAGTCTATGTGGAGTAAAGCAAGTAGTGTGAGCAAATATTAAGGATTTTTTTTTTCAGAAAGGAATAACGTAAGGATTACACTATTGTTGAAGTTTTCGTTGCATTTTAAGGAAGCGAATGTTTTAATTTTAATTTCTTCGGTAGCGTATATAATATCATCTGACATTTTATTAGCAACGTTCTTATTACTAGCTCTATCCAATACTTAATAAGATTCTCTAAAATTGTTAATATTTAATGAGACAGTTAAAAAGAGTGTCTTTAAAATGATGAAATGCCCATTCCATATCATGAAATAACTATTCCTTTGTTATAATATATAAGAATATAGCTCTACATAGTTGTATGAGCTTTTCTGAAGATAAGCAGAATTCAGCTGCCTTCGGAATGCTAAGAAAGTGAACTACGAAGAAACCTAGATTTAACCAAGTTACCTTCCCCTACAGAACATAAGCAATAAAAGTGGTTGTGGTGGATACTGGATACTAAAATATATGTAGATAATTTATATATTGGCGAATATTCACTTTGCAGCCAAGAGGATATTCGAAATAGATGGTTTCCCAAACTGCTACATGATCACAAATCAAATATGTATTTTACAACCACGATAAATGATTTCGTTTTTGATATTCAATATTTACCCTTTATTGTTTTAATTTACCTTTTTGTGGAATCGAATTGCGAAAATGACCTTTGTTTTAAACCATAGTTTATTACGATATACCATAAATGTTTAAATCATTTGATGTATTTAATATGGCCCAAATAAAGTTGGAAAACAGTATGTCTATATCGAATAAACACGAAATCATCAGTATCAATCGCTTAAAGTATCGACAGGAGTCACAATTATTTTATACTGGAACAAAAATACACTAGAGTTGAAATTCACCTGCAGAGGGGTGCACTGCCGTATACTCCTTTTACACTAGTTCTAAAGTGTAGTAGTCCCGACCTGGTTCAATTGAAGCAATTTTCTTAAAAATAAATTGGGGAATTTAACATTGCTGTTATTCTTTGCCCCTGTAATTTTTTCTACTCTGCACACTTTTTACAAAGTGCAAAGTAAACGTTGAAGAGAACTCATAGAGAGTTCATACGAATACCACCAGCGAAGTAGTCGGTATTTCAGAATGCAGTGTAAGAATAAAATTATGTTAAACAGACTGCATCAAATTATAAATATTTTATGCTACCAAGCACTGGTGCCAATTTGGTAAAATTATACTAGTTTGGAACTACTTAGGCCGCGGACTAGTCTGCAGTGATAAATTTCTGCGTTATTTATAGCTGTTTAGTAAATAAAGACACTGTTTAAAAAAAATATAACCTGAAAAAAAATTTTAGTTTACTACAGTACATACGGATCTTAGAAGGTAGTATGTACCATATGAGTTTCAGGATTACTTTATGCATGTCGATTTTCATAATGTCCCAACTTGTCTAAACTAAGAGCACCTACATAAATGTTATATAATGCTTGTTCGATAACAAAATATTACCATTATCCCATTTATGGCATTTCGTGCGCACCTCACTTGCCACCCCAAACCTTCTTCCGCTAAAACGTGCAAATTTTACAAGAAAAATTTTGTAAAACATGAAATTGGTAAATGCTGAGCTTGTTAGAAATATTCACTTCTGGCGTGAAGCCAAAAGCCATTTGCATACCTTCACAAGGTTTCCAGCAAACAAATCCAAATGCTCAAACATACTTATACATCCCATAAATGCGAGCTAAGTATATACATACGTATACACATATATGGTATGTGGAAAATTCCGGCGTTTTAACCCAAAATTGGTCGATTTGCTCTTATCGGTGAGCAACAGCCTCTTCAATTTTACATTCTAATCACATATTAATACACTTATGCCCTCATTATGGAGGTAGATGAACATGTGTACGGAATCTTTAACATATTTGAAAGCCTTACAATCTGATTATATTGGATAACCATAAAATTGATGGCATACATTTAGGCGCTACAAGGATTTTGCTTTGATCTAAATGCATATAAACATACATTTATGAGCAAATCACAACAGTTCGTAAAATTTCAACGAAGATAGTGATTGCATAGGTAGGCAGGGTAACATCAATATACGGGCGCCAGGCATTTTAACAACATGAGGCAACATATTTACAAGCAAGCAGTTGTCAGGCGCCGCTCTTGGCATACCAAGCATATTTTAGCACAAATTCCAACATATGTTTACAAATGTAGTTGTACTTAAGCGCAAGTATATATATATATATATATGTATATTTGTTATATGCCGGTTTGGTGGCTTAGCGGCTGGTGGGAAATAGTGCGTCATATGGCTGTCGGTTGCCTGGTTGATTGTGTGGCTTGAACGACTACCGCATGCTGTTGCATTTGATGAGCATAGCAGCGGGTTGCAAATAAATAATTTCATCTCTTGCGGTATTAGTTAGTGTACGTTGCGTACAATCTCCGGTGTCATTATGCTGTTAGAGGAAGGTCTGAAAATATTTATATTTTACGTGCTAAGTAGAATAAAAAAGCAGCGTAATAGTAAATATTTGTAATATGAAATTGAATTAAATTAAAGTGGTTGCGGTTAGTTAGCTTTAATGAACGGAAGCTTAGATAATATACCTTAATATACTTGCTTTAATTTTAAAAATGAATAAAAAATAAATAGGGAAGTCAAAGTTCAGGAAAAAGCAGAAACAAAAATATTTTGAAAATTGCATGAGAAATTGCGTGTAAAATATAGGATCCTATTAGGAGGCATACAACCTCCTATAGGGTTAGCTGTCAAATCAGCTGTCAAAGCAAACAGTATAACATATATATTCAGTATTGTATGGGAAATTATCATGAGAAGGCCTAAACCGAAGTTACAGTTAAAATTGTGCTACTCCATTTCGCAAATTATTATATTTTTACATTCAAAACATCTTCAGCAATGTTGCAGAAACTCTTCAGTGTCGCTTGCGTCCAGAAGAAGTTGCTCTTTGGTGTGGTTCCAAAGGCATTATTACTTAAAAAATGCTAATCCAAAGTTACTGCCAAAGAAGCTGTTTCGCTTTGATTTAAGACTCTTGAGTTCCACCTGTCAGTATCAACGGCCTAAGTGCTAAAGAGTGAAAGGATTAATTTATTATCGAGTAATAACAAGAAATGGACCTCACACCACTGACCAATTGGAAACCAAGATTCGGTGTATTATTGGCAAGATATGACAGCTTATGCTTGGTCGAGCTTCTTCCCGTAATTGTAGTGAGAAAGAGCTACAAGATTTAGGTCACCTCCTAATAACTGATAAACTTTTACGAGAAGCGTAAATACCTTCGGAATAGTGCCTAGATTCTGCACTGCCAGTTTCCAAAATTGTTCTGTGCGCATGCCAAAGCCTTTCTTTCTATGTAATCCGTTATATGGATGAATGTTCGGAAAGAATAACTAGAATGAAAAACTATCCCTCTTCATTCCGAAATGTTCGGAAAGAATAACTAGAATGAAAAACTATCCCTCTTCATTCCGAAATGTCAAAAGCTGTTTTTCAAAAAGTCTCTCGTAAGTCTTACGCACTAAGTTTGAGATATAAACGAGAAATCGAAAAATGTTATAAATCGTGAAAATATTATCGAAAATATTGTAAAGCTTCATACACGACCTTTGTGTTTTTGTAATTAAAACGAACTATGATGTGCGGCAAATGTACGAATGTTAGAACTGAGCGGTAGCCACTTCTGAAGAAAAAAATTTGGGTTAATGTGACCCAACATCTTTGTCGGTAGGTTCAAGAATTTGGTTACGGTGGTCAACAATTGTCATAAACTATTCACAACTTGTACGTATGTATAGTAAACATATATATTTAACCGCATATATAAACATATATATATCGCCATATACATAAATATCGCCCGAAGCGTGTTGAAGTTGAATCATTTTGTGACAATTACCCTGGGATTTGTTGGAGTGCACCAAAATTGATTGGAGGAGAAAATAAAATAACCTCAAAAACAAATACACGCGCTTGCTTATATGTTCATATGTGCGAGTGTATGTAATAATAAAATAAAAAAATAATAAAATAAAAGAAACAAAAGCAGTAGAAATGATAACACAATAATGATGCAAAGCAAAATTAATTCGCAAAGGTAATATAAAACCGAAGTTGCAACAAAATAAATAAATAATTAATTACTTAAGCTATGTGAGTGTTTATATAATATTATAAAAATTAGTTCAAATAATTAATTAAAATTTGTTTTTCCAAAGGAACCAAAGGCTTCCACATTTTCGTAAGAGTATAATGAAATCCAATAATAATTATTAATTCCTTAACTTCACAACATGGCTGCACCGTTTAACAAATGTCTGCAGAAAATGTTCATAAATTTCAACTTGAAGTAAGCTGCAGCAATTGCTGGTATTTTCATATTGTTTTTAATGCCTTACATTTTTATAGTAAGACAAATGTATTGCCAACCAACGCAAACTTATTAACTCTGCTGCTTAAATGCTTGCAACGAGGCCAATAAAAGTTCATACTAGTTATGAATATGGTTGAGATTGCATATGCTTACGAATTTTTCTTAGTTTTCAGGTTTTGTTATTGTACATGTTTTTGTTATTTTGCTGCTTGTGCATACCACAATGATTTATTACTGTTTGCGGAACATGACAAGCGACATGACAACAAAATAAGCCCAAAAATAGACAAACAATGTCACCCGGTAAACTTTGGAGCGTATGGTAGTGTATTTATGATGGCATAATTTTGGGCGTTGGACACTATTTTATTTTGTTTTTAATATTTTATGTTCATCTTTCACCTTTCATCTTTCTTGTGAATTGTGTGCTGTTGCAGAAATTTTCTTTGCAGCTGCTTTACGCCTGAAGTTTTCTTTTTTAAATTAAGTAGAGACCAAGCTTGGGGATCCTACAGCACGCTTAGTTTGTCTGCATATTTTTTGTTTTGTGTTTTATACGACAAGACACACCTGAACCCTATAAGTCTGTTAGTTTGTTAGATTAGTAGTTGGTTATGATATTGAATGAACAAAGTTGGAGTTAACGTATGATGAACTAACGAGATAAAAAACATAATTTAACCTTGAAAATATTGAGAACCATACTTTGTCTATGCTCGGGTAGCCAAGCACGGACCTCCATCTATACACCTTTTTTCTAGCCGTTACTTCCATCTATATCACGATTTATTCGCCTCTATGAACCAACAATTGAGCTAGGTTGATAGAAATCATTTACGTTCAAACATAATATCAAGAATACATATCTCTATAGTCCAACTCATAATTATCCTAGCCATTGTGATATATTAGAAGAGGCTCAAGATCAATCTCGTAAATTATTTTGTTATCTGAGGCTCACTTACTCAGTTACTAAGTCAAACTTATTGATAGATTTAATGTTACTACTGATTGTGCAATATTTATTCTGACCCTAAAACTCGTAACAGATACCTCGACTTGGCAAAATCTAACTCTATTCTGTTATCAGTTCGGTTCGAAATCAATAAAGTATATTCTAGCTTGGAACGAATGTGGCAGCTTTTTGAAGAATAGTCTTATTTTAACTTTGTATTTTTATATGTTGTCTTAAAAGGAAATATTCGGATTGCACAAGACCAGTGGACTGAAAATCCCATAATCTACACTGACAAGTGAATAATTTGCTGAATGTGGCCCCACTCATGTAGAGGAATATTATTAAGATTTTTCTAAAAATATAAATTATCTAATAGATGGGTTCTGATTTTATTAGCTTTCTTGCAGAATATGTGAAACTTCCTACTGGGTACTTATATGCTTTCTCTTTCTCTTGTTCTGCTTGATCTGGTGCAATGTTTCTGCCACCACTGCTGCCACATATCACCGCATTTGTGCGATAAAGTGTACTAACCATTTAAAAGTTTTCTCTGACAATTTAGATAAATATAAATTTTGCATAAAATTACTGTGAGAGAAAATGAATTCAACGAAAAGTTTCCGATCACGGTTGGAAGTGTGCAACAGTATTGCATTCGCCAGAAAGTTTGCATTTCCGTTAACAAATATTTGATTTCCACATCGCAGAATTCACAAGTACAATGCCAAAGCAGAAAAATAAACTAAAATAACTAGGATTATAAAACCCTCGCCAGTGGGTATTCATGTCAAGGAGAAAGTACATTTCACAGCTGGTCTATTTTTAGACATCATTAAAGTTTATGTTATGCTGAGTTATTCTCATTGTGCGAATTTTGCGCCAGCGTCAACTGGTTTTGCTAATTGCTGAGTCATCTTCGTCACCGCCATCTGGTTAAATATTGAACATTTTAATGTGTGTGTGAAAGTCGCTTTAGCGGAACATCAAAGTCATACCGTAATTCTTAGAAAATTTCCTTTTAACATTTTTGATTTAGAAGAAAATGCAGAGAGTTTCTATGGTCAAAGAGACAGTGATGAAGGCTGACGAGCAAAGCAAATACCAGTGATAACGTTTTAATTAATTTTCTCAGAACATAAATATATGAAAGATTGTGCTTTTATGTGTTCAAAGCTTTGCTCTGTCAACTTTACTTCTAAAAATATTGAATATTCTGCTCTTGAGGTTTACGCGAGAAGTTTGCGAGGTACATATGTTATTTGGTTGCATTTCATTAAGGCTTAGTATTCCAAAACTCTCTCTTTCTACGTATTTATGACATCATTCTTAACCCTCAACTACCTAGTTTTAAAGAGAGAGCGGAATGAGATTGAATGTGTTATGTTTGAATTGAGAAGTGGTTTCGGATTTGTACGGCTCAGCACTGTGATTTTTGCATCCGTTGTTTAGTACCTCATTTATATTGATCGAAAATAGGTCATCTACCATCCATCCAACTGCACAAGGTCCATCTTGACTTGCTCTTCATATATGCATGTTGGGTGATCGGCCAAGATTGGTGCAATCGGAAATACTTGTATCTGGGTAGAGTTTGAGACTCTGATTCTTTTGCTTTTCGTCTGCTCTTCTAGCTATTTTTGAGATAAATATTAGTAGTAAACTAAGTTACGTTTGAAGTGAAAGTGGGCATTGAGATAAATATTTGAGATGAATTTTTCGAACTTTTCGGAACAAATATGTGGCAATACCATCAACTCTATTACGCTGAATTAAAAATGCCACCATGCCTTTGACATTTTGTTTTGTACTGTCGTTTGTATTAATTTTTAAGCAAACAAATCTGCCTTTACCGATTGACCTCCGGGCAAAGAGCACGTGTCTTCTCTTCTCAACAATTAGTTACATTGGAATCCGTGGTAGGCAGCTACATATATGACGCAAATAGTGCGCTAATAAACCTTGTAAATACTCCAAGTGGTGCTTTCTTTCTGTTTTTAGATTATTCTATTTACAGTTCCATTAGGGCCTGCTGGTATAAATAGTCGAAACTTTAAATTTTTTACTTAATTTTGTCTTTATAATTTATGCAAAAGTATTTATATTTAGTTACTTAATGTGTGTGAAGAGGAACTGGTGTCATTTTACGACTAATAACAGGCAATACAATAATGTGCGAAAAATATTGCAAATTTATCAGAGTTCCAATTCATTAAAGTAATCTCAGCACCTCATTTCAATTTGGTTATTTGGTAATCAACGTTCTTGAGCTCGACATATTCGAGTTTGTGCTGCAAAGTGCACGTTTGCCTTTAGACACAGCATTCTTATAATTACCTACATAAAATGCTATATATGGCTATAATAAATTTGTGAATAAAAAATAAAAAAAAAAAACTGTGCGGATTTTCGTAAATATTAAATATTTCATAAATAGTTTTAATCTAAAAGTGACTGATTGCTTATCTGCAAGGAAATTTAAATAAGCTCCGCTGCCTTCAAGTCTAACGTTCCCATAGAACTACTAAACCCTAGCAATGCAATTATCATCTTATTAAATTTTAATTTGTTTGGAAAGCAACCTATCAACCTATCAGCTGTTAGCAATTTATTAGCTTTTAATATTTGCTTGTTCACATGTGCTTTACAAAGACCTTTTAAGCCGACCTATTTTCAAATAAGCAATGTGTTAACCAATGTGCAAATGTTACGTATACGCCATGTATACGCCTTCATACTCTTACTTGTGTATGTATGTCCATTATAAGGGTTTATGTGACATATTGTATTAATCGCAAAATACATGTAATTTAATATATAAAGATTTTTTGAAAGTTTGGTTATATTTCAAATGATATGAGCAAGTTTTTGAGCTAAATAGTTGAATTTAGTTAAACATACATATGTATATATATATCATGTATACATCTATGTAACAAAAAATATATCATAAATACATAAGTTAAACACTTCACTGATTAAATTTCTTTAATTGGCTTAATGGCAACGATTAAAGTATACAAAGTTTTTGGTATTTCACTACAAATTTCACATTCACCCTTCTTCGCCATATCTTAATCTATTTTATGGTATATCATCTAACCAAAAAGCTCAATTTTGAGTTGTGCTTTTATACTGTTAGACTATGATAATTATATAATGATTTATGACTCAACTCGTTTGCATTCTATGAACTACCAATTCCATAATAGCATTGTAATAGCATTGTGTATTTGTATCAGCAAAAGAGTATCCAAGCAATTTCTATTAAATATTTACATAGATAATCAATCATGAAAAATCAATTAATTTTAATGAATTAGTGCATATGAATGGCGTTCAACATGAAACCGACTTCGAATAGTTGTGTATGCATATATTTTTTCACCTTCAACTACTTATAATTATTGCATATAATAATGTTATTTAATCGTTTTTGGTCAAAATGCATTAGGTTTATAATTTTGGATATCTGTGATAAAGTTTATTTTATAGTAATTATGGGAAATAAATTCTATGTTATTATTATGGAAAATGCTTTCGTCTTCCTTATATAATTAAACTTAATATTTATAACACATTTCGAGTCGATTCTGGTATACAATTTTACATTTTTTATAAATAGTGGTTATGTGTACTTTGGGCTATGTACATAGTGCGGTGTGGAAGAAGCAGCGATACGCTCAAACAGCTGATTGAAATGGAAGCAGATTTATGTTTTTATATCTCGAATAAGACACTAAATTTTATACAAATACTAATACTATACAATACTAATACAATACCGAAAATAAAGTTTTAATATGCTTACATCAGGATATCTTTATAAATGAAAATTTGTTTAATCATGAAGAAATGAATGAGTAGCATGCTTGGAGAAGATAATGTGTATTTCAAATCGATAAATAATTTTTCGATGAGCTTAAGTTTTTACAAATTTTGAATTTGTGTATTATTATTTTTAATGTGTTTTAATTGAAACCCTTTAATACTTTCTTTTAAAGAGGTATTCTTTCTATGAGGGGTGCGACAAGAATTTTGTAGTTATATTTATTCCATAAAAGACAACGATATGCATTTCACAGCTGTTGTATAATTTGTTTGTAAGGAACTTTTGATATTTTTAAAACGTGGTTAAAATAAGAAGCAGAAAAATGCTTCTGATACAATGGAAAAGTGGCTGGATCAGTGTTGTCCGGTCTTTGGACCAGACAATGCAATTACTCGTTGGTTTCTTAACTCCAGCACAGGTGACCGAAAACATAAAAACAAATTAAAAAATGGCTTTGCATGAGGGTTAAATGAAGTTGGTCGATAAAGACGACACCATAAAAGTAAAAAATATATCTCTTTTAAATGTCTCAAATGACATTTAGTATTTGGAGACAAGTCAAGTATTCGAGGCATAATTACGTAATCGGCAGTGGTGATCACATAAAATAACGACACAGCATCGTTAAAACGTTAGACGTAGTTCGGCATATATGAAGTAGGCATTTTATTATCTCATACTGCAGAACAAATTACGAATTTGACATAACTTACATGGACGTGCCTTAGTTATTATTGCTTTGTCAGATGAGTAAATGAGTTCAACGAAGTCAAGTTTTATGTCACGTATCTTCATAACTGCACTAAGCAAACCATATTGTTATTTGAAGCCAAACGTATGAATATACAAGAATTATATCTTAATATAATAATAATAAGATTTTTTTGCCGAGCTTCACCACCAATTTGTTGTGTGAGTATAGTTGACCTATAATTGCAGTTCGAGAAGTGAATGCATTTTTATAAGAAAATAGTTAATAATGAAAAGTATGAAAATTTATTCAGTCTGTTGTGCTATTAGCGTACGAAATCACGAAAGTGTAAAAAAAATTCAGCAGTATACTTGCTTTTGCGATCAAGAGGAATAATATTTTTAAATCAGCATGAGATGCGCTGTATTTTTGAATGAGGTTTCATCAGGTTTCATTCCACGTATTCTTCTCAGGTATTAATTTCAGGTATCATTTCAGGTATCATTTCATGTATCATTTCATGTATCATTTCATGTATCATTTCATGTATCATTTCATGTATCATTACGGGTTTCATTTCGGGTTTCATTTCGGGTATCATTTCGGGTATCATTACAGGTATCATTTCAGTTATATGTACGATACATAAATTATTCGGCTATAGCGGCCCTACATTAATATCATATAAACATATTTAAAAATATTTTCATAAACATTTTTATACATTACATTACATAGTAGTTAGGTTGCAATGTAAAATTCCATAACAGTCATTAAATACCACAATTTTAGCGAAGGCTCTCATATATCGCATCATAATATCTTGAAAGGAAGAGAGTCTGTCAATGAAGAAATAAAAAAATAATATTAAGGTAAAGAAAAATATTCTTTACTGTTTCAGTATTTAAAAATAAACAATCTGTGTAAAATACGCTATAGCGCTTTGCTTGCTTGAACTGATCTCCAAAATCAAGAGAAAATTTGCAGATGAACTCGAATTCTGTAAGACAAATCCCAGCACATGAATCAACAGTAAATTCACATAATAGCTTATTGTTAATTTATCATCCAAAAATATGGGCTCGTTCCCTTTTTCAATATTTGCATACACCGTTAAAGCATTTAAAAACATATTTTTGTATATCCCTTTCAAAGTGGCATAAAATTTTCAGTAATTTACTTCATTAATCATAAAGTAAGTTAAAAGTTTAAGAATTCATGAAGAATATTTTAATCAGATGTGTTTTTGTTATATTTATTGGGCTTATATAACTCAAAATATTCTAAGCTTAAGAAAATTAAATTTGTCCACAGAAAGAAAAAAAGTACTCGAAGTTGAATTTAACTCCATAATATTATACCTAATTATACATAAAAATTCTTAGTCATTATAATGTATATTTACAATATCAAATTTTCGTAAAATTTTTTTAATACACAAAATTTGCAATAGATATCATTCACTTTAATAAATACAATAGAAGTAATAAAAGTCAGTAAAACGATTTAAATGATGGACGTTATGTGAACTTAAATATTTCTATAGCAAAATTCTTCATCTATGTTTATACATGCATACATGTTTATACACAGATACGTGCATACATATATCCATTCTTATATGCATTCATCTTCATGGCCATCTTTGGAAGATATCCAACATTTCGGCATATTCAAGGTTGTCGACGCTTTCACTTCGTGCAACTTTTGTGGCCAAAAAAAATTTGAATAATTTACATTATCTTTCTTGAAAAGTGATGGGGAAGAGGTTTCTGAAAAAGCAGTATATCATTTAATAAAATTATAGATTTCCCAAAACTATTATGTAAAATAAATTTAATTAAATTTAGTCGACAAACATAACTTTTTTAAGCTGACATGGCCACGCAGTGTTAGGTGGTCTAGTTTAGGTTATCAATTTCAGAATAACGAGAAATCTCATTTTTCATTGCAGCAATAAATGAAAGTCTGAATTTTTGGTAAAACAGTTTTCCTTACAAAATAGTTTGCCTTGAATTTAAGCATGAAAAATTTCTTTAATAGTTATGTAAAAATTTTACTGTTCCAAATGAATATCTTCACTGGACTTTCTTTAAGTGAGGTGTTGCTTATCTCGTAAATCAAAATTTTTTGAACATTTGAAACCGCAAGAGATCAATTCAGTTTCACATTATATGTTACGTTGTGACATTAACTCTATGCAAGGATGCCTCCTCCTACAATATTCGGAGACTCTCTTAATATTTAGACTTAGTTATAAACTAAGCAGGCCACTTCCACATCCATTAGACGTTTTAAATAAATTAAACAAGCCCGCAAACTCTACGAGTATTAATTATACACACAATCAATTCTGCTATAAGAAATAGGTTTTCACTTTGTTGGCTTTGCTTTAGTGCAAAACTGAAAGAAACTAGTTTAGTTGTATATAAAACCATGTGTATGGAAGTATATATATAAGACTACTATATTATTGTAATGGTATGATTGCATTAAGCAATCTATAGTTTTATCACATGTGTGTACACAATTGTAACGAAAAATTTAGGTATGTGAATAAAAGTTGTTCAAGTAATAAAAAACAGCCGCACGTGCCAGACATTAACGAAAATTTGTATGTGTTCAGAAAGTAAATATATTGAAAGGAGCGATGTTCCATGATGCGTACATACAAATATCCATATTAAGCAAGCAGTATTATTATACCTTCGTCAAAATTTTCAAAGCACAACAACACACACACATCTTCGATCGAATATTTTCACGTGTTTATATGTTGTAATAGCCAAAAAATTTTTCGTATAAGCACGAAATTTCAACACTTCATTCATTTGTGCTGACGTTGCATGTGTAAGGCTGAACGCACATTGATAAAGAGAAGACATTTTGGCTCACTCCTGCTGGAACGACCCCCAATGAATAGATTTTCGACACTTTTTGCCGTTTGGAGTAGGTTAAACTAACAAGAGTTCTCTTGTTCTCGTGTTTGGTTCATCTCAACGAGGAAATTTGTGAATGTACTGTATTGAGTTTATTGTAGTTGATGTGATTGAGTGTGATGTATTGAGTTTATATAATATGCTTTATGTGGCAGCCAAATATAATAATAATGCACATTATGCGACACTATTATTCGATTATGCGGCACCAAAAAACGTTTCGTCATCTTGGGTATGGATTATAGTATAATATAAACGTAACAGATCAATGCGTTTATTTTAGTCGATGTTCTATTTATTAAATCTAAATTTTAGTTAAATGTCCTGATATCAGGAAGCGTATTAATCAAGGTCGCGAACCGATTTCGATCCGTGCAACTGTGAACATGAAATTATTTTTGACCACTTATTAACTTAATTATTAACCTAACCGCTTCAACATCAAAAAGCACTTGATTTCAATTAGAAGAACCGTACGAGAAGCAACGCTAACTACTAAGTAACTGTTGAGCGACTTTAATGATAATCTAGTTAAGCTCAAAAGTGTCGAAACTAGCCTCGATTCAAAACGAAGTCCAAGTCAAGTTATGTAAATTTTCACGGTTTCGTTTACTGATTTCTATTTAAATTGACTTCATAAAGAATTCTTACCACGTGGGGCAAAGTGTGTGAACTTGTGAAAAATCAATACATGCTTAGTTTCCAAAACACTAAAAGCACGAAACGCCACTGATTTGCTACCATTAACGAGGCATGAAGGCTGAATGAACTAAAATCTATGCCAAAAAGCCTTTTATCAATAGTGACTTGAAAATTAAAAGAAGCGTTGTATGTATTATAATATACGCGCACTTGAGCGGTAACATTTTAATGGAGCAAATATTAATATTTAAAAATAAAAAATCAGGTTTTTTTTTTTAAATTTAACTTATTTTTCACTACTGTATTTCTTAAAACAATTATATATTATTAAACAATCATGCTTGGCTCAAAGTCAACTTCACCTCGCTTTTTATAACTGATATTTACAAAAATTGTGTTTGGTACAAAAAAAAAACAATCCATTTATTGTATTAACTTTGGTATCTCTTATTGACTTAACTACTTAGCCTTGTTTTATTAGCAACTTTCTGTTTTATTACGCGTTCAATAAACAAATTTATGTATTTATTTTATATTTTGTTGCGTAGCCCCTAATTTCATGTACTTAAGCTGTCTCTTTTGAAGAGCCACTCAATTCGCTCTCATAAAACAATAACAAGCACTTAGCTGATAAACAAAAGATTGAAAAAGTGTCGTACAATTTTTGTTTATTTTTAGCGTTCGAAATTTCAGAGAAAATACTGCCACTCAAAACCAAGCAGAATAAAGTAAAAATAACACGTAATATACCGTCGGAGGTTAATGCTGTGTATATTTTGTGGCTGCACAAGCAAAGAAATTTACAATTTTGTGTTGCCATTTAATTGGTTTTTGTTTAAGTTGAGCCAATGCACAGTGATGTGGGTTAAATGAAAAAAAAACAGGGAATATTTTATTTTTAATATATAATATTTATTTAAAAAATAGTTAATAATTTTATAAAAAATTACATATTTACTTAAAAATTATTATTTTTGAATAATCTGCAATTATTACGTATTTGAACCCACTGTGCAACACTACAATTTCCTACAGTGAATCTAAATTAACAGCAGTCAAAGCGGCCTTTTCGTTTGTTGGCATTTTTATTACTTCGTGTATATAGAGCGCTATAAAATGTATACATACAAACACAGCTGTTTTAAATTTCCAATTGAATTACGAGTCAAACAAACGCCTTCTTCATTGGCAGTGCTACAGAATTCTGAATACTGAAATGGACCAAGGCTAAAAATCAAATAAATTAACGCGCACATTTTCCATTTATATTGCATTTTATTAATTCCGCGCTTAAAAATGTTATTTATGCTTCCAGGAACAATAAATTATGGCTTGTGCTTTAGTTGAACTGCCCACGAGCAATTATACAAAAAAATTAAATTTGTTTTCATGTGCCGCTTTTAATTTGTTTGTTTATTTTATTTGATGTTAAAATTTAATTCATAGTATTCAATAAGTTAGTTACTTCTTACAGGGATGATTTTATTCCTTTACGCATATATTTATTTTTGATTAATATTTCAATATTTTAAATTTATGGTTTATGTTGTTATTAGTTTTGTAAAAAGAACATATTATTACTATCGATAAAATCTGTTAGTTTATGGCAATTAAATTGTTTGTAAACTCAGCATGCAGTTCATCAACCACCAAGAAGCTCTAATAAACTGTCAAAGAGAGTGATGCTCAAAATTCTGTTACGTTACCGCGTTCATTATTTGGCATAAGTGGAACCACTTTGCAGCACAATTAGAGGGCTGCTCTGAATTTGTTTTCATTCTCACGTTTCACGGTTAGAAAACGGTCAACAGTCTCTCAAATGGTTAATCTTGAACTTAATTTGTGAGGAGCGGCGAGGTCCCTCTCATCCTCTTTCTAATGGCTTTATTAAGTTGTATAAGGTTTGGCATAGAAAATGTATTCGATTTTGATGGATGTTGGGTCCTTCTGTCTGCCCTCAATCGCATGTATAAGGTATGACAGCTTCTACAATTGTCGGGCAATTGTCGGGCCATTGGCGATTGTCAGGGCAAACGTTTGTGCCGAAATTGCTCTACATAAAAGATGTTGCAGTCTTTAGATGCAAAAATTACAGCAGCTTCCCACAATTTTATTCACAATAATAAGGCTGATCCCTACACTATATCACATAAGGGATTAATGTGGTAAATTTGTTATTTGTGCAGTAAGACGAAATTATGTTTATGCTTCCCATCTCTTATGGTTTAGAGATACATCGCGAACTGAAGCAATCGCTACGAACTTTTCTCAACATTGCTGTTAATATTCAAAAGAGCAACAAATTTTGCATATCATTATAATAAACCTTTGCAGAAATTAACTTCAACTCCTTCAGCAAATTTCTCTTAATGATCTCTATCGGCTCTTTGCTTATTCCTAGATGCAGAAATTTTAGTCGAAAAAGGCGCACATATGGCAAATAAGCGATAATTTCTTTAGAAAACGTGGCTTTTCTGTTTCTGCTGACGTTAAAGAAAATTTATGTTTTTTGGTAGCAGTTCGGCGACGTTACCCAATCAATAGCCTACATCTGTTGGGTTAGTTCATAAGTGATTTTAAGAGTCTCCAACTTCTAAATTCACCATTTCTTTTCAGATGTAAGTGAGTGAAGTGGCAACATTACCAACAAATCCTTCAGAATTTCCGAAATCGAAATTTATTTGAGATAAATTCGAATATTTAGTGAAGGCAAGAGGGTTCCTTTGCGTTATACGATTTTTTCTTTTAGATGAGTTGAGTAATAACTTTGAATTTGTTGCAAGGAGCAACAGAAATACAAGCTCATTAAATCACCATCATAATTCATCGATCATTTACGTATTCCGAATTCGTATAATACACTTATGTGAGTGAATGCACAAGCTTTTGTCAATCAAATCGTTTTCCGACGAAATAACGATGGCTACATGTGTTGTGTATGTGGCGCTGTTTTGATATTATGAAATAAATTCTGCACTGAAAACAGCTGCTACACAAAATTTAAACGATGATACAATCAAAGTCGACTTACATACATACATTCATGTACGTCGCGTTGGTGCTGCTACAGCCAACACGTCATACAATAATCGATGGCGTATGAGTAATATTAAAACATTTATATGGCACAAGACTATTACTGCAAGGTATAAGCAAGAAGCAATTTCTTGCAATAAATCACGAACATTTTTTTTAAAAGACAATATACACCAGTTACTAGAAATTATTGAGCTTTCACAAATTTCTTTTACAAGGATTAGTTAAACCACAGCTGTGAATAAATTCCTAAAAAAACTTTGTGTAATTTAAGCCTTTCAATATTTAAGTGCTTGCGCATATGCTTGTGCATTTATTCTCATAAGAAATCAGCTCACGTTGATCCAATAGATACCAATGTCTAATGACTTAACTTTTATTGTTCTTATGAGTGTCATACATAAGCTGTGAGCATAAGAAATGTATGCTTGTTCTCAATAGCACCGCCTTACGTGATCCAACATACAAACAAGCGTAGCAGAAATCTTGTAATAAATGAAAAATCCGACTGACATTGAAGCATAGCCACAAGGGACATACAAATATATGATCAGCCTCTATTGTTGTCGATTGCAAGAACCTGACCAAGTCACATCAGATGGCATTGTACAACGAACAAGTACATGCTACATAAGTCTAACTTCCTCGCATATTAAACTCGCCGAGTGAAATGCCCAGCGCAGCCAACCTTGTTGTATAAATTTTTGATATGCCTGACGTGGAAATGATTTACTAATTTCACAATTCATGAAAACTTTCCAAGTTGTTGCAGCTATTTGTATGAGTGTCTGTGTGTATATTTCTATAGCCATACAATAAGTTCGGTATGCGAAATTTCTTTGTTCGCAAAAAACATATTTTATTTCAACTAAAATCAATATGGGCGCTACAGCAACAGCAGATCGGAATTTGAAATGAAGCTCGAAGCTTTGATCACCACCATAATTTTCCACAAATTTCACCAATATCAGCCAGTTTTTGGTGGCGTTGCACGACAGACACACATACACAACATTCGCACACGACTAAAATTTATAAGTTAGCAAAGTAGCTAAGAAGCTTTCAATTAAAGCTAAAATATACACCAAATTTGAGCAGACTCTGTCAAATAATTTTAGCAAGACATAATAAAAGGTGTTCGGCTTGCTGTTGGTCATATCTTTATAGCAGGTCTCTACAGCTCATTAAATTTTCAAAGCAATTACAACATATTTGATTCGCATCTGCTTCTTGTTAGGAATTGAAAGAATTTCAGAATTTAATTCGCAATAGTTAGTAAGCAAAATGTCAATGGCACTTAATATCCTTCCTTCGATTCCCGATTCCGTTCTATTATCTAATTTTAATATATTATTTATTAAACAGATTTCATTTTTTTTAAGTGAAAGCAAACATAAACAAAAATTTTTTTTACAAAAATGGCTTTATTGTTAATAACAACTGTCAAATGACAGCGTACTAAAATTAGTTATTTTAAAGCTATGTTTATAATTTTAACTTTAGAAATATACAAGTTTTTGTTTTAATCACATTTTATTTTATGCCCGTTAATTCTAAATAGGTGGTAATATTTATACTCTCGCAACATGTTGCTACAGTATATTAGTTTTGTTCACCTAACGGTTGTTTGTTATACCTAGAACTAATCGAGTTCGGTATAGACACGCATATATATATATATATGAATGATATAAATGAGAATGAAGAGACGAGTTGAAATCCAAGTGACTGTGCCCGTCCGTCCCGTGCCGTGCCGTATCGAATTGTGCCCAAAAAACGAGGACATGCTGAATTAAATCCTGCATTTATAATACGAATAATGGTCTCTGCTTCACAAAAAATTTATAAAAGCCTTTTTAAACTGTATTGATTGATTTAATATTGATAACTATCGGCGAACCCTCAAACTACACATATATTTCCACTTAAATACCAAATGTTATTAGTAGCATTTAACTAATTACGGCCATTTGCATTCACAGCCGCCGCTGGTGTTAAATGTCAATTATGTGCTTGAGCGCCAAAGGGTCGCAATAATTCAACCGAAAAACAGCCAACAGACATAACCACTAACATATGTGACATATGTGAACATGTGGCAACAACACACCCACCTTTCACTAGGCACATATTTCTTTATAAACACGCTCACACATATACCACATAGCCACGAAAGTGTAAGAACAGACATTCATGCGCCGTCATGGAAATATAAAACAAACAAAAGTCTAACACAAACAAATAATTTGTCCCACTTGACTTGTCAAAGCAGTGAAATGCGGAAAATGAGCGCGGCCGCAAACTCAATTAAAAACATACGGAATAAGCACACTTGAACGCTACATCGAGGGCCGTACATATTTCTGTGTAACTATATATGAGTTGACTTTTATGCATTTGTGTATGTTTGAGCTCTCGTTTTGCTGCTGGCGGCATGCATAAGGTCAACAGTGCCACTGGAACACGCTGTGCGCTTAAACAGAGTTAACTTCGTACCTAGTATCGCAGTGTGCTCGGCTAGAATGGCTTTATATGCCGACATGCCAAGCTTAGCCGCGTAGCTGCTGCTCTTTTATGAACTAATCATGTGTGATGCTGTGTGCATTAGTATATAAGCTCGTACATTTTTCTACTTGTCTGGTTGTATGTATGACTTTTGAAACAATTTGCGTTGAAATAAAGCTAGTATAATATATTTGCATATATATATATATATATACAGAGTGAACTATTTGACCTCAAATGAAGTCATACGCGGCGTATGAGTAATATTGGTAGTTCATATCGACGGTGTAGTAGTCGCGCACGGCGTATGAGTAACATGGATTGCACACTTGAGTTTTAAGAATCCGACCTGGCGTATGAGTAACATCACGCCTACGGACATATGTGCATATTTTCATATTTACCTAATCCATATTCCACGAAGCAATTTGCCCGAATAGCAAACATATATGGCGTTTGATCAACAATGGTATTCTGATTGCCTACAGTGGTTATACGTGGCGTATGCGCGACAAGGGTATTATAGACTTCGTAATGATATATAATGACGTTTCGTTTCAAATAATCTAAAATAAATGCAATTATAAAAAAATAACCTCAAAGTTATGTTGATTTGTTTTGGGTTAACTGCTTAATATGGAAATGTTGAGGTGAGTTAAATGTGCTCAATTTGTCTCATATTATTTGTGTACTCGAATTGATTAATTATGATAAATTTAGATCATTATCAGCTCGCCAAAACATATTTTTATTTTAGAAAAGTGTATAGTCTATATAGAGATCCTGTAAAAGTTTAGTCTAAGACGTGAAAGAAACGTCTACTATCAACGAAAATAAACGTAATATCAATTTTTTGCACAAAAACAGCAACAGTATTCAATAACGGCTTTATCTTAGTGAGACACTGACACAATATTCCAATAACGTGGTTAGTGTCATGCGGGGATTCTTTGCATCCATGCATGCAAGTTGGTTAATTTATTCATAATCCCTAAATTTATCCCCTTCTTCCAGCGAGATTTCATCTTATCAAAGAAATCATACAAAGTGGTTAAAAAATGCAACAATGACTTTAGAACCACATGGGAGGGGCGCACATAGTGTTTGCTCTTTGTAGTTGGGCAAACATATTCATAATTATTGCTTATTTGGAGTTGATTCCGCCATATCACAGATGCAGAACTAACTATCTCTAAATATCGAAAACAAAAAATGCATCTTAAAGACTAACTACTCCATACAATATTCAGTAGAAAAAATTGTTAAATTGCCTGATTTTGATCAATTTTTTTTAATGCTCTGCCAAGTTGTAAGCAAACCAAATTGGTTTACCCATACAATTTGTTTGCTCTCGTGAAATTAATCCTATCCTCTGCCTATTTATTTGCTCATTTACTAAGTGTAGTCGCTTCGCATTTCCCACTGCAGCGCCGATTTTGTTAACGTTAAACGCTGGCGCCGCATCCTCCACATATCCGGCGTTGCGCTAAGCCGCTTCTTATTCCTACACACACTTTCACTGTTAAAGCAATTCCAAATTGACCTTTCATCTTGACCCCAATATGTACACATTTATTCATGCTTTAACGCTTTCCATACTCTGCCGAGTCAGCAGTTGGCAGCGAAAAATACATTGACTCAATTGTGCTCAAAACCTTACATGCGTCTGCAAGTAGAGGCAGCCAAGGAAGCCAAGGCAGCCACGTGCTTAGCATCAGTGACGCCCGCCTTAATCGTCAAACTGGCGCAGTCAGCCAGCCACGCAGACAACCAACAACACCAAAGAGTCAATTGGAAATTTCCTCTACAATTTCTTTGCGAGTACATTTGCATTGGTTTCTTTAGTTTCCTTTCGCTAAGAGTGGTACATATTTCTTTTCTATATCCTTTCGCACTATTTCGTGCACATAAACAGCAAAAATCATTGCTTTGCTGCTCACAAAGCGGCCGCATTGTAGTAATACAACATACACACATACACACGTGCTGAGGCACGAGTTGAGTGCCTAGCGAGCGGCGGTCACAAGAAAGATGATGTAAGGCATGTTGTGGTATTTTACTTAAGTGTCACTTTACTCTAGCATCCGTAAATTTATGATATTTTTGAATAAAAAATATATCCTTGTTTACAAGGAAGCTTTACAACATTTAGCTTGGGCTATTTGTTGTCTGATTTGGTGGGTTCAAGGCCAGTTGCAAATCACAAACACAAAAAGTAACCCAAAAACTGTAGACGTAATATTATGGTAATGTTCGCACATTATTTAAATGTATGTGCCATGTGATTTGGGAAATTAATGACGATATCGGGAGCTGGATATATTTGTGAAAACTATTGAGCCCATAAGTGTATTTCTTTTTGGAAAATCGTCCACAAACGAATCGCTTTTAAAAGTGTATGACTCTTCATTTAGGGTGTGAAATGTAGAATCTACATTGCAGACGTCCACCACAATTTCGAATTTGAGCTCAGTCTAACTTCCTCCAAAATCAAACATACTTTTCAAAACCATCGGAGTACTTGAACCAAATCAAAAATAGTTCTCCTATTGTTTGTCTTTTGAGAAAACATTTTTCAGCCTAAATAAAATATACTCCAATACTTGGAGACTCGACAACTGCTAAACCAACATAAGTACACGGAACGGGTAGAGCAATTGAAGATCTCTAACTACTACTTTGATGGTAGTGAACTCTGGTCTACGTTCAACCTCCATTCAACCCAAAGATGTGTGACCACCAGCAAAAATTCCATTCGATAATCATGCTTCTTCAGATAAAGGTAAGGCTTAAAGATGAGTATCTTCTTGCCTGCGCAATATATAGAACAAATATGCCACCCACTTTATGAAACAAGATGTTCAGGTTTCTATTGGAAAAGAGGATAAGCTTGTTGATACCGAACCACATTGGCCTAATGTAAATAAAATATCAAACGAGATTCTTAACATGTCGCTAACCAGTCTCAAAATATTTGTTCGCGTGTCCTCTCTTTTTATTTTTGTATATTTGTATTTTGTATATATATGTTGTTTTTATATATCGAAATTCCCCCTAGCCCAGGAGAAAGTCCCTATCACCCATTCACTATGACTGTACGATCACGACATCGAGTACGGGTCTAACTTATTCACATCAAGGAACCTTATACTCTCTACTTTAAAATCTACGACGATAATATTTACAACTTCCCCTATTTACAACGAGGGCTGCTTTTATCGAAATCTTCCCTTCTGACATTTGCTTCAAGAACAACATCAATGAAACGGCGTCCACGTCGTGCTTATGCACTAAATTAAAGGTCGAGTTGTTTTATTGACAGACACTACATATCATTCATGGAGATCCAATAAAAATCTTCACAATTGTTCTTGTAAACCAAGAGTTCGAGTTGCTTTGCCGAAGTGACGGAAACTATAGATAATTACGGACGGGATATACCAACGAGTCTACATGATAGTGAAGGTAGGCTTTCAAACCTCTCCCATTTTCTGAGCCAATTCAACGAATATCCCTAATATCTCAAATAAATAAGTTTGAGTAACTCTTTAACTCTTTAACTCTTATTGCTTTAAAGCAATATTCAGTTTGTAACATATCTATTTCACAATTATTTGTAGCAAATCAAAAATTTTGAAAATTTAGGCTGTTTCAAGACCAACCCCTTCCAAATTCCATCAATTACTGCAGTGGGTACAGATTTATTGGATTATGTTGGAATATTTTATACAATACTTCTTTTAATTCAAACTCTTACTGGTATACAGTCGAATATTGAGCAAAGTTCTTAAATTTAGTGAGCAAAATATGGGACTTTGCTCAGAAACTGTATGCAACTGCGTTAAGTTTCACAACAATAATGTTAATCTCTTAATACGCCACACTTATTGCATTTCTGAATTCTTATTTCATATCAACTAAAACATCTTTGAAAAGTTTGAGCTGCAGAAAGCAGAAAGTAGAGAGAGAAAAGAAAGTTACCGCCACTGTCAAAAATAGAACACATCAAGTCGCAAAAGACGAAACTTAATTAAGCAGCTGCAAATGAAAAGTGTTAGCAAATATCCAGCCTCACAATGGAACTATAATATTTAATCTTTCCTCTACCTCATTCCATACGCCTTGGATACTCTATTGAGCATTTAGTGTGCTTTTACGGGCTCAGTGCCAGTAGCTCCATTTAATTAGGCCGCATGAAATAACCACGAAATTAATTCAAAAACTTTGCAATTTATTTGCACTATGGCGTGTCATGAAAAACAAACGAGTGAGCTAACAGTGGCTCACCACCAAACCATGCATCGGATAGTTTGCGCTCTTTGCGCTCTTAAAAACAACGGTGCTAAGTATATTGATATAAGCGACGCAGCCGACGAATTTTGTTTCGCTGCGATGTCCGCCGGGTAGAACTAGTGCAATTAAAGGCGTAAAATTTCATGCTGATTTTTGGTGTGCTACTAAGGCCATTGCAGATTTTCTGTTCTGCCTCAGGCGCTAATTCTTTTCGGAGAATCCATTCGTAGTCTTATGAAAATATCAGTCCTTAAAACTTCCTAAAGTCTTAGTCAACACAAATTTTAGCACTAAACGTTTGTGCTTTAAATTTTGTTAATTTTGTGACTGGTCGAAAATTGGACAATCCATTTAAATAGAAAAGTTACTCTACGCCTTCTCTCTGAATTCGCTTTACTATTGCTATCTTATTAACACTCAGCAGTTTTGTTGAATAAGATTAGTTAGGAGATCTCCATTAAAATTAAACTTATATTTCTAAAAATTATGGTATTTTTTTTTAAGTGTGGGTCTATCAATGAAGTCGGCAGATAAATATTTATATTAGAGGGTTTCTAATGGTTCGAGCTCGAGAATATCCTTGAAATCGGGTAATCAAGATATTCCTTATACAAGAAATTTCATCTAATAGGAAAATGGAATGCTAGCCATTTTCATTTAATATTTAATGTTAGGATTACTGCTATTCTATATTACCTTCGACTTTTTTAGTACACCTAGCAGTACGAAAACTTCCTGTTTATTCTAGTTCTTACAGTCTTCGCAGAAACCATGAGACCCTAATTATAATGAAACTGAAAGTAGATCCTCCGGGTTTCCGGGGATCCTCCTATGTCTCAACCAACGCTTTCAAGCCGAGACTGTCTGTTTGGTAATAACGACAGATGTCTATAATTAAATCCAGAGCGCGATTACAACAGATTTTTGGAGGACATTTTACTTTCTCTTTTCATCAAACACGGTGACCTATTTATTGCGACATGTGTGAGATAATTAAAGGGTCTCATCAGAGATAGCTATTGCGATCAATGTACTCATGTGAGAGCGAAAAGCGACCGCTGGGAAATATTGTTTTTAGAAGACTTGTTACTTTTTTCACATAAAACTATGAGGTTTGTTTGGTTTTGACGGTTAACTAGAACAAATCCATTTATAACCATCAACACTGGAGCCAAACTTTGGAGACCTAACTGGTCAGTGTTACATAATTTTCTATCATTAGATCCATTACTTCGTCTCCACGAATTACCCGAACTCCAAGTGGAACAACATCCGCCTGTGGAATATTGAGACCCATCTGTGCGGTGATATGTGAAGTCTGAATAAGAATATCAAAACAACCTTGTAATATTGTTGAAGTGAATGTGATTGTTTTGACTTGCTGTGATAGTTTAAAGTTCAAGACTTTAGTTTTCATATTTATAAAAGAAATACAGGTATCTCTGCCTACGCATCATGTCATCATATATATGAACATATATGTATAACAAAGTAAATACGTATTTTGGTTTGAATATCGCCAGCCCCATTGAGACGACATCCTGAGTGTAGCCTCCGGCAGTAAATTGCATAAACAGCAAAGTAACGCATTGCCGCCGCAGATGTTATGCACACAAGCAAGTATAAATCTGCCATCATCGTGCAGCACGACACCGCAGTGTGTACTTTGTGCAGCATATGGTGTTATTGCATATGTCGCAATTTAAGTAACGCCGGTACTGGCACTCTCATACTTAGAAATGTATGTGTGCGAGTTCTGTATATGAGATATGGGTAATAGTATGTTAGTGTGTGTGTGTGTGTGTGTGTGCATGTAGCGGTACATCTTTCATCGTTCGTCGCTCGCTGTATTAAGTGACACACATTTAATAAGTTTATTTTCTGTCAACACACCCACTCTTGACTACCACTAACAACAAGCAACAACAACAAGCAACAACAAAAACAACAGCAACAAGTTTTAACAAACAAACAACTTAAAATGCAATTAGTAGAACTTTCACACAAAACTGTTGACGTTGAAGAAGACTAACTACGAATAAGTTTATGCCACAACTTGGCATCAATAATGGTTTGCTCTCCTTTTATTTTCTTCTTCTTGTTTTATTTACAGCCGCATAGTGTCGCAGTAGCGTTAGTTGAAATTTTCTCAAGATATGCAAACATACATACAAAGAGCAGGTGTACGTAATGGATGACTATTGGCAATGCTTGCTACCGCCTTACGATTTAGAAAGAGGGTTAACAATATTTATACATACTTTTATATAAAAAATCGAAACAAAAAAACTGTGCTCGCAAAAATGTGTGCTTATATACATACATACATAAGTCTACTGCAAGTGAGTCGAAGAACTATTGCAATTCGAATTGGGTCAAGGATTTGCTTTATTTACATTCACCGCCTCAATTGCTGTGTAACTCATCTTCCACCTCGAACCAATTCGCTCACGCAGTGGTTTGAATAAAAATTATTTTTGTTTCTCTATATTTTATATATTTTTTTAGCATCATATCGATTTCTGATTTGCATTTTTCCTGTGAATTTTTTTTCTCTTTTTTAATTGGCCTTTTCTGAACTGACACTTTGTCATGTAGCTGAAATGAATTTTTTTGTCATAGGTGATTTTATCGGAGGACTGAAATGTCAAAATATATAAAAATAACTTTTTAAAATATGAATATTCTAATGAAAACATTTCTCGTCCGAAACGTTTAACGCTTCTGTTGTTGTTTTGCAGTAACGGTAGGAAACCTGCATTTTGTGGAATGCTGCCGAGTCCAAACTTCATTACAGCATAAAAATTCGGGTCTGTTCCGATCACGTAGACGCGGTCGTCGTGGGAACGGATGTTTGATGTTTCTCACAGCAACCGTTAAACGTTCGGTGACGGCTTAAAACATACAGAAGCCTCCATTCATAGAATAAAAATGCGAGTGCAACAAATTCGAGTTTAGGTACGGTGTTATCTCAATCTTGATTTAAAAAAAATTTATGTTTTTGCTTAAAGTACACTTTTGGGTTCTAAAAACATTATTCTATTACTAGAATAGTGAAAAAAAATTCTTCTGACAAAGCCGCTGTAGTATCAAAGCGTTCGGGTCAATAAGTTCAGCACGTAAAACTTTAAGGGTCATTTTTCTCGAAACAGCATTTCTCAAACCGGGCTAAGATGGCACTCGGAGTCTATCGGACGTATCCACATGAAAATTTAAAACTGTTGTAAAGCTAGAAGCTTACGTACTTGACTACCACGTCTTACGTAAATTAAACTCCGGTTTTTAATTGTGTTTCAGACAGCACGAGTTCCTAGAATCACCGCGCTTAAATATATGTTTAATATATGCAACCGCCAATTGCCCGAACCACCAATCGCAGCCACCTTCCTAGTTTCCAATTTAATTATTGTTGTAATTTTTTTGGCTCCAGTACCGGCGAGTGCCTCTTTATTTCGAAAGCCCTTTTTTAACTTTTCAGATTACTGACTTTACTCTTCGACGTTCCGGTCATTTTATTACCACTACAGTTGGTAAACGGCGGCACACATGCAAACATATAATCATTCCATGAAATAATGCCCCATAAAAATCAGAAAACTTATAAAGCGCATAAGCAATGCAACTAAGTCAAATGTTAGGTAACTTAACGAACAAAGTTCATTAGTTAGTTCGTCAGTTAGCTAGTCGGAGGGTCGGTTGGTACTTTAATGAGTTCACCAAGCAATGAACTATCAGTCGCCAACATTCGCGAAAGTCAGGAAGTCAACGACTTGCATACGTGTATATTTGTATGAATGTCGGCTCTTCATGTCCAGCTAATGACAGCGGCCATGACTCTCTAATGTTGTCACTTGTCGTTGGCGCTGTTATTTATAACCGCGTTCAAAATTCATACAAATATTTAGTTTATGAATGATAGGGAAGACTACCTAACTAATGCTAATAATTATCACATTTCTCTTTCGTTTTTATTTTTCTCTTTCCGCTCTGGTTATTGCACAATTTAATGTTAAGCAAATAGCGCACGAACCTGGCTGACAGCAACATTTTCCACAAAGTCCTTGTGGCTTATGAAATTTTCATATTTGGCAGGTGCGTAGACCATCGGTCTGGACTGGTCTAAAGAATTTATTTATATTTTTGACCGTTATATTTTATAATTTGACATATAATGCTTCATATATTTGTTAGCAGCATATATTAAGTACATATAACTCTGACAAGTATTTCTCCCCTCTTGTTGTGTCTATGTAGCGATTATATGGTAAGTGGAAATACCTAATACTACTTCATTTTGTGTAAAACTTTTCTCGTTACAAGAAAATAATTGACTCGAAAGTTGACCATTGAGATGCGTAGTTATTGCATTTAACTAAAACTTTTCCTTTTGTAATTTATGAAGTTCTTGCAGTGACGTCATACCAACCGTCATATACATCTATAAAGGCATGTACCATATTTATACTTAAGCAAATGCGGCCAATGAAATATGTAACTTAAACATCATGTGATTGGCCATTTTTATAGCTTTGACCTTTCTTTTAAATATTAAAATATTAACATGAATTTTGTGGAAGTACGTGTGTCGCTTTAATTGAGTTATTTCGAAACCAAAAAATTTCAACCATTTCTAATACACCACACACAAAAATCACCATATTCAAACTGTTCACACCCGAAGTCGCTCAAACTGAAAATGGACGACATTAGATACTGGTATTTGTGTGCAAAACAATTGTATCGCTAGATGGCGCCAGTGTCTAATTACTACCAAAAGTAATATATCTGATTCGAGGTTGTTCAAACCATAGCTTAAGATACATTTAAAATGGTTTAATTTATCAATGTGAACTGTGACAACCCTTTTATTTAGTTTAAATATTCACATACTGAATATCGATCGATTTATGCAAAGATCGATAAATTATTGTAATGTTGACCAAAGTTACAAAATTTTTTATTGTAGCGGAGACCAATTCTTTATAAAATACTTGCCCCAGGTTTTTCTGCTGATTATTGTAGATACATAATTTTGGTCTCAATTTCCGATTCTTCAAAAGTTGCTCGCTTCTTGATGATTTTTCAACTCTCACATTAAAATGTCTCTGTTATTAGGACTCATGATATTTACGAAATAGATCCCACAAATCTACGATAATTTTTATTTTTTCGATTAAAAAAGTTTATGAGTTCACCTTAAATCTATATGTCTATTTTGCTGCATAGATTCTGTGGATATAACAAACATTTCCAAAATAGTTGACATCCAATCTGATATATAGTGTCCCAAAATATTTAGTCTGAATTGGTGACTCTTACTGTTAGATGTTGGTTTTAGAGGCTCTAGATTGGTAATTAAAGCGAGTTATTTAAGTAAATTAGCCAGAGATATACTTTAGTCTGTTTTATTTTCACATTGCGGGTTCAAATTCCGTTAATAGCGGAATGCCAGAATTTCTGATCTTAAATATCTTCTCAGCTTTCTACATATACAAAGAACTGTGTGATCCAAACAATGTACAGAAAACACGTCTTTCCAGTTCCAAATTGGCCACAATTTCAAATGAAATATTACAACTTTTTAAATAACAAATGCACCATTTCCGTAATTAAACAAATGTATTTATAAACAACTTCTAGCCAAACCACAATATTAATCCTTGATGGCGAGCACATTACAGTCAGATGGCAATACTGTGCTCGAATTGTAGTTTGTGGTTAAGCTAGAAAATTTAATCAAATCTGTTGTGCAGACAAAGTTGTTGTTTTCCTGTTTGTTGAAGAATGAAATTACTGGCAGTTCTTGTTGCTAACAACATACTTGTGAGTTTTTTCATAACTTTTCAGCTTTTGTTGTTACTTTGGCAAATAAAATTTCACTTTACTATTCCCATGTCGGCTGCAGAGAAGGCAAATGGGTGCAATATGGAAAAACTCTACAATGACATCTGCACAAATAGTTACAACAACAACAGCAAAAAGCCATGAAACATCTGCAATTGCGAGTGTAAGGGATGGGTATGTGGGCCTTAAACCGTTACAACTTTGTCACATTTTTATAAAAAGTAGAAACATCACCGATGTAGACCAACAAACTGTTAGCACAGCCATGAGTTGAACTCTTAAAGGTGGTAAATGGTAATCCGACAATGTAAGACAGAGGATTACTTGATGGAAAAATTTTTTTTATATAGTACATATTGAAAGTTCTTTCCCACACAGTTTGTCGAAGAAATATTATTGCAAGATAATACTCTATATTGTTCAGAGGTTCTCAAGAAAGCTCATCAACAATCATAGTCTTCACTGCTCCCATAAATTCCCGAAATTGACATAACCTCTGTCTTGGGTCTCTTTTATATTCAAACGATTTTTACATAGGAGTGGAATCCGTTCATTGTTTTTTCCTCAGTGCACAAAATTTTGACAGAATTCGATTTAAGGAGGATCTTTCAATGAGAGATCGTTATTAAAATCGATCGGTATTATTGTTTCATCAAAATGTTTGTACTATTATCAGAGAGGAATAGAGAGGGAAGGAGGAAGAGCGAAAAGAGAGAGAGATAAAGATACAAAACAAAAAACAGAGAGCCTTTTTCGACGGTAAACACATGTAGAAATCAACGTTTTTAATGTTACCCGGAACTAGGGTCGAATTCAAGTAGCGAGTAGGTGACAGCTCCTACCTCTTCTATTCTATTTCACTACATCACGGTCATTGTCTCGTGAGAAAACAAAAATTTGTCAAAATTAATCTCTGTATATTGTATGAAGGACAAACAGACTTTACACTTCCTGTACCGATTTTAATTGTACGGGTTCAGGACTTACACACATTTGAAAATATCTGCCTTTAAAAATGTGTCTTTGCCGCATGTGGCACTCCTCTCTTCTGTGAGGTTGTGGCCACTTTCCACAATATTCTGTCTGCCAACAATTCTAACATTTAGTTGTTCCAAACTCAACCATCACAGTTACACCAGCCAGCCAGTACATTGAGTTTTATTTTTAGAGCAACCATGTTACTGTCAGCCGGGAATGCAGCAGCCGCTACCGGACGGCAACAAAAACCGCCTGTCATGCAAGTAGTAAGCTATAAAACTAGGCCAAGCCAAGGCCAATGCGATGGCATTATCCACTTGCAACAATTTGTTCCGCCATTCACATGTTACGTGAGCAAACATTCGATTTTTATATCACTCTCCTGCTTTGAAAACTTTATTTTATTTTTCGTTTTAATATCGCTGCTTTCATGGCCAATTGGATTTTTTTTTCAACCACTTTAATTTTTTCTTTTTACTACACCATGGAGGTGTCGGCATTCAGTCTATGAGTTATATGACTGAATATCCCGAAGAAAACTAACCTAACTTTAAATTTAAAAATCGAATGACGAAGATCCAAATTCTCGGGAGTTGGGTGAGCCAGAGTGTATTCACAGATACTTGGGTAAAAACCTCATTATTTTATTTATGTGTTCAGATACCTATCGCACTTCCGTATACAAAATTAAACTGTGTTCCAACCCATATGGTGTACGCACACGTATTTTTAAGAAAATTTGTCTTCTTTTTAAAGAAAAATTGTATGTAGATTCTTCGAAATCGGTTATTCCTAAAGTCATTAATTTGTTTGAATGTTGGTGTAATCGCGGACGCTCTCGAAAGAATATGCAATACCTAACTCTATTCCGTCTAGTATCGCATTATTCGTCCATTATTACAATTTTTGTTATGAATATTGCAGATACGACGAGTATAGGACGAGTATATATAGGAAAGATTCCTCATTTCGCGGAATGGATACAAAGCATTGGAGTCTTTATTTGCACGTGTCTTTTTACTTGTGGCTTGTGAACCTAGCGGACCTCTGAACGCACCGGCAGAATACCGGTGGAAAAAGCTGGAAAATTTAAATACTATTATATATTATATACATAGAATATATATTTGTCAACTGTATTCCATTGGCTTCGGCAACCCATGGCATTTGAAGAATATTCTGGAAGCTTTGTTGCAAAAAATATACATATAAAAATATATTCTATACAAAACTTAGTTACATTATTTCTTTACCATTAGAGTTACAATTTTCTTACTGCAATGATTCTTTTGAAAGTGCGACTGCAGTAAGAGTCGAACATAGAAACTTGCCTGACAGCCTATTTGATTTTGGCTTAGAGAACCAGTAGTTTTTCTCTTCACTATTTAACTAATTCGGGACGTGAAGTTAAATTAAGTTCTTTTCCTCCAGCGCAGAGGTTCCTTCCTCTTCCTCATCTAACTTCAGATAATACGGGATTGAATACTTTCTTCTTCCTTCTATTTATGGTGATGTCAGTGTCTTCAGCGTACCCCAGAGGCTGATTGAATTATGGCAATTTAGTCCTATTGCTCAAATTATCTTCTCCTATATTAGATTCAAGAAATAGAAGGACAGAGAGTCACTCTAACAGGAACCTCTTTTAATATCAAAGCTCGCTTGAAGAGATGCTTCATTATTCTGACTGAGTTGGTTTCTGGAATAAGCAGAGAGAGCAAATTCCCAATCGGAGTTGTTACTGTTGTCTCCATTGAGGAGATTGAGCAAGTCAAATGTTCATAACCTAAATATGTTTTATATGACATATCCCATTTTTGAATTTAATAGAAATTTGTAAGAAATCTTCTTTAAGTCTCCACACTTTTTACTCGAACTCTCGGGCAATATTCCAGTCTGAAAGAATTTCCAGCTCTTTACACTTATGTACATCCTCATATCTTATTATGCCTACGCGAGGTATCTCCATATTAATGTCGCTTTGATAGATAAACTGCTACATAATGCCGACGATAAGTTGGACCTGCCCCGCGAGGCTCTCAAGCCCGGAGATGGCTTTTAAAATCTAAAGTGGTAAGTGTTTGTGCGCAAATGTTTTGTTATACATGGCATGTTTTTTCGGTACTTGCTATTTTGGCCGGTTCCATTACAATAATAGGATTTTCCTTTCTATGTCATAATCGAACATTCATGTTAGGTCACTGCTTATGAAAACTTTGTTGCAGATCTGAGCGTGGCAAACATTTCAATTACTTGGAATTACTCCGAAGACTTATCTAAGCTAAATAGGCTCTATAGATATATATATACAGCTTTTATCGCCTAAATGTATGCTGCACTTCAATGAATATTGCCATTTCCGAAAATATATGATAAACTATTAAAATGAATTTAATTTAAAGATAAAAGAGACAAAATTGAGATATATTTTCCATTGATAAATATTTTGAAAATTTCCTTTATTTATTTGCCTTTGTTATTATTATTAAATATCAGGCTGCTGGGCCTGTAGTCTAGTATTTGTTGATTATGCTGCCTGCACAAATTCTATGGAATTTTGTTGATTTAAAATAAATGTTTTATCTGTATGTATATGAATGTGTATATTGTGTGTATATGTGCGTGTATATATATAATACGTAAGTGTTTGTGTGTCTTCTCTTCACAACCGAAATTTATAACACAATGCACGCAGTCTGCCGTTTCCTAAACTTCCTTATAAATATATGTGTATATAAGTACAGTTATATTTTCTTTATTAAATATATATATGCTGATTGTTTTAACACTGCACATTTTTACAGTATTTGAAGAAACTTTCTATTTTTTATTTATTTTATTCTTAAATGTATGAAAATTTTTTCAAAGAATTCACAAATCACTAACTTAAAATTTTTCATCTACTTTTCATTTCTTTCTACTTTGTAGCTTGAAGCTAATAAACAAAAATCTTAAACGCAGTATTTGAAAAGCTTAAACTGAACAAGCGAAAAGAAAATATACACTAACCAACACATACACCTACACTTAAACACATGCGCACAAATGCACCAATAAATACGAGTTGTTCTTTTTTTATAATTAAAACACCGTAAATTGTAGTGATAACTAAAATTTTAATAGAGGCACACAATTACAAGTAAATACACAGTCTGTTTAGCGTGTAGGATTGCCAACTTCGGTGCGAAATTTGAAGAATACTAGAAATTCTAGCATACTTTTAGGCACACAATACAAGGTATTTATTACTTCACAAAATACAATTAATAATTACTTATAGTGAGCAATTTTAATTAATAGAGACACACAAACAACAGAAACAATATCAGCAAATATCTACAAACATTCTCACCGCTTAAAGCTCATATTCAACGCTCACAAACTGAGAAACTCTTACACAATTTAACCCACACTCAAATAAGTTTCATTAAAGTCACATACACACACTAACACCCGTACGAACGCATTAACCGCCCTATAATTACTAAAAACCCGCCGATCGAACAGCATATTTTCTTTTTTTTATTCAAACACACATTACAAAAACAAAAGCAAAAATTACTGAAACCACGAGCACTTCCACCAACTCAACACAAAAAACAGTCGGCGTAATAATAACCGCCACAAGCGGACTCAAAAACATGAGCCTCAATAAGATCAAGAAACGCGACACCGACTTATGACTGGTAAAGACGCGGGTCGGTTTGGGGGTCGATGGTGGCGGCGGTAGTCACTATAAAGTGACTGCGCGCTGTGTGCCTGAAGTGAGTGTAACCTCACCGACCAATGGCCATTATCATGAATTACAGCCATTCTCATCGGTAATATCAACATCAACAACACCAACAACATCTAAACCACAATCAGCAACTGTGGCCATAACAACAGCAACAACAACACCCCATACGCATGCAGCACAACATGCCAATCATCAAACAACCGAGCAGCTGCCATCAAAATCAGCAACACAAACGCATCATCAACATCAACATCAACATCAACATCAACATCATCATCATCATCATCATCAACAACAACAACAGCAACAAAATCATAAACAAAAAGAAAATCATAAACAACAAGCACAACAACAGAAGCCACATAAGAAATTGAAAAGCAAGTCAAGTAGCAACAGCAATAGCCACTGCTATAGCAACTATAATTCCAACAGCAACAACAACAATAGCAAAAGCAAGAACAGCATTAATAATAGCAACAGCCATAGCCAAAATAGTAGTAACAGTAAAACTTTTCTACAACGCAGTAAACACACTAACAACATTTATTCATCAGGAGCCACACTGGTGGAGGAGGAGGACTTTAATGAATTGACAGCGGTGCCGGCAGCAACAATTCTGATAGCAACAAATGTGAATGGCAAAGTACGCGTAAGTCCACAAGCGATCGTTAGCGGCAGTGCCGGCACCGGTAACGAGTCGGTACGCCAACTGCCACCACCACTGAAACTGACCGCCAGCACAACGCCGACTAGACTAACAACAATTGCCGCGCCAACGAAAAATCTACTGCAACGCCAGAAGGCGACCCAACAGCCACAACAACAACAACAACAAACGAGCCCAACCAAAACTGCAGCTGAGAAATTGCTTGCACAAACTAGCGAGGAGAGTCAGCCCACTGAATTGACGCCTTTGGTGGAGGCGCACGATATCACGCTCGGTCACAGTCCAACGGCGCTCACCCCTTCCTCGAATACAAACACCGCCAGCTCAACGCAACGCTCCAATAGCACCGCGATCGTCGCGTCTGTTTCGCCAACAGTTAGTGTTGGTTTAGCCACAGCAACACAGTTCGGCGGCGGCTTGTCACCTACTACATCCACTGCTAGCATCATCTCCGCAGTTGGCGTTGCGAACGCGCCGAACATTTACGGTCAACAATCTATCGTACCGGCTGCGCCAACGGCACCACCGCCTACAGCTGTTGCTGCTGCTGCTGCTGCTGCTGCTGCCGCCACCACCACAACTTACAGTCACAACTCGAAGACCACACGCTCCTGGCCGGTAATCTATAGGAATCCGCATCATTACGATTACGAGGCACTTTATGTGCAGGCGTCCTGCGGTAACGCTAAAACAGCTGCTGGTAGTAATAATCACTACCACCATCAGCCGCCGAGTCAGTTTCAAATCGGCAGCAGTGCTTTCAAGCAGAATTGCTATTCGAATCAATTTGCTCAATCCATTTTGTATAACTCAAGTAATGAGGACTTGAGTGCAATCAATGAGCGCGGCGATGGTTTTGGTGGCGCCACAACTGGTGGCAGCAGTAATTACGGCGTTAGCAACGGTCCCAGCAATCACAATACGAAAAACAATACACAAACGACGTGTTATTACTTTGCGCCCAGTCGGCATAACAGCATTTATGAACACCCGTCTGCTGTGGTGCATAATTCCTCGTTTCAATTCGATCCAACTGCGGCTACAACTGCAGCCGCTGCGGCGGCTGTTGAGAGTTTAAGGCGCAGCAATAGTATACTGTTGCGTAATAGCAGCTGCGCTAAGGCGCTGAATCAAAACGGTGACGGCACTGGCGGCGGTCTGGACACACCGACTTCACTCAATTCGGCTATGGATATGGGTAGCGGCTCGGTTGCGTCGGGTTGCTGCACTAACTGTTGTGTTGGACCACCGCCAGTGCTATTTCTGTTTGTGACGCTACTGATGACTACCAGCGCGACGGCAATGCTCTGCGCCGCCATTATGACTGATCACTGGGAGCATGTTACTTGGGATCGCAACAGTTTGGATCGGTACACAAATCGTTCGAATATGCAGTTGGAGTGGATGTTGGATGATAAAGTGGCGATGCTAAAGCCAGACAAAAAAGGTAGGAATGAGATCGCACAAATTGTGTATTGTGTGTAGATTGGTATGTACTGATTAAATGTAACCATATTTTATTATAGTCAGGAGTTTGTTTTCCGTTAAAGAACGAAGTGGAGCGGGAACGAACCGTGTATGTAATAATTTGAGGAATGCATTTAAGTTTTTCTACATTTCCTAAGCTGTCGGCTGAAAGTACTAGTACTAGTACTACTAAAAGTAAAGACTTTTACCATTAGCATAACTGGTTACTAGTATCGCCAGATGTTGGGAGGTTATTTAGGCACTGTTTCTTAGGCTTCCCATATCATTACCAATTCGATCGAACCTACTTTTTCTAACGCGTAAAATACAACTCAGGTATGATCCAAACAGTGTTTGGTTATGCTAAAAGGTTTTCGCTTTAGTGACAAAGCTTTTGTTAGTGGGATAGAGAATGAGTATGCCCCTTTATTAAACTATGAAATTTGTTATGTTGGGACGTATTATGTAAGATTTTATCATCAAATTGAAGCCAATTTCAAAACAACTTAAAACAGTGGGAATGAGTGGTGGAATTAAGAGTGGTGACAAATGTGTTTAAAGAGCTACGTGGAGTAGCGTAAGGGCGTAATCATATTCAGACGTATGTCGTTTCTGTCAAGACGAGATAGTTATTATTCGGTTGGAGTTCAAACCACTGAGTTATTGAAAGATAAGTTCGGAAACGCGCTGTTTCGACGAGGTTATACCATTGGAAAGAGGTAGTTAGTGCCATGCAGCGACTGATTTCATGCAGAACAAATCGTTGCTATATCTCGGTCAATGCTAGATTTCTAGCGATCTTGAAATCCGATAAATTTCTACCGATTTCTATCGATAGTGAAACCTTCGAAAATATTTACTGAGCACAATTGTGCGAAGCATACTTCGATTTTGCGAGTCAGCTCAAGCTCTTCATCCGCAAAGGGTAGTGATTTCTCCATATATCTCTCTGATTGATCATAGATCATATATCTTACTTCTCCATACACCATCATATGTTGATATTTCCTGTGAGAGAGTTGATATAGTTGTCGAAGTGTCACATGTACTGCTGGTCCTCCAAATATGTTTCTATTGATTAATACTAAAAAAAACAAGCAGGTAGAGCTTTGGGAGTAATTTAAAAATATACATTTTCCCGGAGAGTGCATAATAACTGCGTTTTCGGCCATCCAACTACTCTATTTGGAACGGTAAGTACAGCTACCGAACTTGACCGGGCTCAATTGCTGGGAGCAAGTTGGGAAGTTGTTTGAATTTATCTTGCAGGAACGAAACCAGATTCTTAGCCCCTCGAATTCCCTGACATCGACACTTTGAATTGCTTTTACTTCCTATTTAACGCGTTCTTTTCACTTATAATTACAGCGGAATATCGTTTTCGCCGTGAAACCGTTTTCCTAGTACCCATGCACGGTGGCATTTGGACACTGTGTATAGACTTGCCAATGCAGGAGTTGCAAGAGTTACGAAGACATCCGAAATTTCCACGCGGTGCACCACCTTGCGTCAATTATCTAGCGGGTTCGATGGAGAATGCACGCGGTGAAGAGCAGCGCAACGACTGGCAACATAGTGAGTCCCAGACCTCATTGCAGCCCCATTTAAGTACGTATGGTACAATCTATGTGTATTACAATTACTTACACACACACACAAAAATACAAAAACACAAAAATTTAGTATAATCTTAATTCTAAAAGTGAATTTGAAAAATTTGATCTTTCACACACAAATCACACATACAAACAAATGTTCTCTCACTCGCAACTGCAATTTCCAACGTCAAAATAATGAACTTTCATATCTAACAAGCTACGAAATTCAACTGTCCTACTATCTCAAGTATCTTTTAGGCAACAACTTAACTACTTAATTACATACATACGCGTATATTTATTTAATGCATTACATATGTAGTAATCTAAAAAGCTATGCTACATAAATAATGACATCCGACAATAGTTTCGTAATCATCGAATGCATATGTAGTCACTTTGATGCGACTCGCTGCTAGTTCTGTAGTTAAGCAATGCGTGCATACAACACATATTTACATATTTACATATAGAGTAGTAGTGAGATAATGTTATACATATATGGAACTTAGCTTGACAATTGAAATTATTAGTAAAAACTACGTTAGAATTCACTGCTATTTTATTTGAGTAAGCACTTCTTCAACTAATAACGGTAAATGTAAAAAAATATATATATATTCTTAGAAAAAATCCATTTCATATTTTTGTATGAATATCGTTATATATTTGTATTGTTTAACTTAACACTACGCATTTTTTGTTGTGTTTTCTTACAGTAAGGGGGGGTAGTGTAGAAATGAGTTTGATTATAAAGATTTGAGCAAAAATAAAAAATAGAAATATTAACAAGATAGAATATCCATTGTATGAATTGTGTACTTATATATATAATATGAATTTCGAATCAAATCAAATAATATTCGATTGTTGACAGCAAAAAAAAAAAAAAAATAAAAATAAAAATAAATAAATAAAATTATAAACACTTAGAATTGTGACTGCTAACGAATTGGTAAAAAAAAGCAGAATATAAATGGGAAATATGTGCATTAATGTGATAAAAAATGTCTTTTTGCGTGTAGCTAACAAATAAAAAGTAGTTTTCTCTGTTGAAACAAAGCGAAAAATAAGCCAATTTGACCAACAAAACACAAAAAAAAAAAAATTATTTGAAACTAAATAACTCTTTGAAGAAAATTTATACTCTTTGTGCAAATATAAGAGCATATTTCTTTTTTGCTTTGTCTTATACAGTCCCAATAAAGCAAAAACTTTGAATATAACATAAAAAAAAAATTATTAAATAAAATAAAAACACGGCAGTACGAGCAACGTAAAATAATTAGGCAGCTGGTCGTTTGGCTGGTGGTGCCGCCACTTCAGCTTCCGCATTTTCATTCGGCTTCTTGCGTTTAATTAAATGTGAAATATCTGTGGGCTTGGCTGCACTAGAGGATGACGCGCCCGCTGGTGACGATGATGCTGCGGCAGATGAAGAACTTGCGCCATTTGTTTCCGCTGATAAGCTGTTGATTGGTTTAATGTAGCTGTCCAACGCAGCGCGCACTTCGGCGATGTTCTATGCACAGCAGAACAAAAAATATTAGTTACTATTGTTGTTGTTTATTGTATACAATAGCTCACCTGTGCTTGTGTCTCTTCGATTTCGGATATCTTCGCCCAAATCTCCTGTTTGGTCTCCTCCAAATCCTGTATCTTGTTTCTCCGTTTCTCACTGAGCATCTCTTCACCCTCTTCCATCTCTTTTATCTCACCATCTATCAGCTCGCATGCAGCTTTCAGCGATTCAGCGCCCTCCTTGTTCATCTGTTGCATCAGATAAGTTAGACCAATTTTATAATGTATTTCTGCCATGGCGCGTCGATAGTTTGGCGGCATTTCACGGTAAATTTTTAATGATTTCACTACATGAATGATAGATGATAGTCACAGAGAGAGAGAGAGAGAAAGGGAAAGAAAACAAAAAAAAAAAAACAAAATAAAAAAATATGGTTTGCTTTCATTTCTGCTGTTGAGCTTTATATTTACTGTAATCTTCACGTGCCGCCTCAGGCAAATTGTTCTCGAATTCAATATTAGCCAGTTCCGTTCGCACCTCGGCCAAGTTTGACATGCCGTCACCGCCTTGACGTGTAAAAATTTTGTCAGCCAATTCAAGAATTTCCCAGGCCAATTGCAGATTGGAAGCCTAAACGTTAAGTGGGAAAGAATTATGAAGAACGTTTTCAACTTAGAAGAACAAAGAGAGAAAACATAAAGGCAACCGTGTAAACCAATCATATTAGAAATTCCATAGAGGAAAAAATGTATGATTTGGTTAGTTTATGGAGTTACGAACATGATTTTTTATGAAAATGTTAAATGATTAATTTAGTTAATGGCTCGACGAATTTGCTATATCATGTTTTACTTATAATGCAATATTTTTTGCTTTTTAATTTTTTCTATTTAACTTCTTTAATTCGTATTTTTTATATTTGAATATTTTTATAGGTGGTATTTTTATTTCATTTTAAATATACTAATGGATATTTTTCGTTTTATTTCAATTTTGTGTTATTTTTGTATTTAATATTTTAGAGCATTTACCTATTTTCAAATCTTTTTTTATAACTTTAATAGTAAACCTTTTCATTTATAATTCAAATAATTTCTTCGTATATAATTATGCACACATGTGTATTTATTTGTAAAAGTTAATATTTGTTGAATTTATTAGAGCATTAATATTTTGTATCTCATATTTTTTATATAACTATAATTTGAAACCTTTTAATTTTTAATTTAATTATTCTATTTATATATTTATTTTTAAATATACTAAATATTTTAAAACATTCATTTCATTATTTATTATTTCTTCAGTTATTTATTTTATTTTCTTTTTAGTTATATCTTTTTATTTTTATTTTCATTCTTATTTTATTATTTTCTTATTATTTTATTGCAGGTTTATATCAATATTACGAAATTTTATTATTTGCAATTTTTTAAATTTATTAATTTTTTATTTTAACAGTTTTTTAATTAAATTAAATTTATTTTCTATTTTAAATAATTTCTTTTTTCATTTCACTCAAGTATTATGTTGATTGAATTCACTTGTTCATTTAAATATATGTTCTAATAAATAGTTATATTAGAAAATTAAACTTATGTTTCATAACAACTTCAAAAAAGTAAACACACCGTTATATATTACTTAAATCAATTCGCCTCCCAGTTTTTTTCTAAAATTTGCTTGTAAGTTAAATAAGTTGAATTTGTCAAATTCTATAAATACAAAGCTGCTTTTGCAGGTGTGATTAGCAACTACACCAAGCAACCATTGCTACTGGTATTAAGCACTCATGGTTTGCGACAATTCCCAAATTCAATTCAAATCATTTGAAGTGCACAAAACACGTACTTATTTCTAAATCAAATTAACTTCAAGTGGTACTCACCGCGTCATTCTCCACGTCCGCTATCTCTTCGCCACTGGCATCACCATTTGAGGTGCTCGGCTTCTCATCATCCAAAACCGGCGTTGCGGCAACAGTTGCTTTAGGCGATACGTCTACCTCCATTTCATCATTCTTCTCTTTGTTACCTTTTAACTTAATCACCGCCCCCGAATCATTACTACCATTCTTTCCTGTTGGTGATGTATCTATACCTTCATCTTCAACATCATCATTATCATCATCATCATCAACATCATCATTATCATCATCATCGAGTTCCTCTTCGTCCGGCACATCGATGACTTTGTTCTCATCCAATGCTAAGGCAATCAAGGATTTTGCATAGCTACAAATGAAAGGAATGAAAGTGAAATTGTTGATTTTTTGTCTGCTTCTGCTTGTTGAAATCGCTTTACGTGGTACTTACAGCAAATATGGCATGCCCAATTCATTCGACTGCTCGCCGTACAATTCTTCATACAAGGCGCAAGCTTGACTCAGTTGATCAGCCGCATCGCTGTAGTTTTTTAGAAGGAAATTTCGTGAACCATAACAGTACAACTCCTTGGCGTTGAGCAATTTTAGTGCATGTTCCTGATTGATAAATCCAGTTTCTCTCTCAGTAAGACTTTCTTGTCCAGCAACGCCATCATCGCTGGATACTGCAGGATTTTGCTCATCTGTTGACATATTTATATATATTTTTTTTCGTTTTAAGCGTTTAAAATTAACTACAATTAAAGAGAAAATTATAAAATTTATTACTCATATACATATATATATTTATGATTTTATGAATTGTAATAGAAATGTTAAATGTTGAACGAGGTTAGGTTTTCTTTATAGTCCAAATTGGCTGCATATGCATTTAGATGAATTTCGTAAAGTAAAAAGTGTAAATGACAAACAGAATATTCTATGCAATTTTTCGCTGCATCAAATTCTTCGTCGATCAATAGTCAACGACCCAAGATTCTTCTAATCACGTAGGTTGTACCTGCAAATCTTTGAACAACTTTTTTTGCATTTAGTTATATTTATAATAGCGCTTAGCAAAACATATTACGTATTTGCTTATAGTTATGCATGATTTCGATTTGTTATATAACTGTATACTCGCATATGCTTATTTAATACACAATTTTATATGAATACATATTTATTAGCAAACTCATTCTGCTGCTAAATCATACATACTAAATTCACTTCCATTTAGTTGGAGGTTAGTTATGTTTGTTTAATAAATTTTCGAATACTAATTTCCAAAACTAACTAAACTGCTTCAGCACAAATTTTAAAAACTATAAAAAATAATAAAATAAGCATAAAAATTCGCCATTTCATAAAATACATGCATATTTGTTTCCAGCGGCATTTTATATAAGAAAACAATCTTACATCCTTTCATACTTAGGTTAAAAAATATACATATGTAGATACATATTTTTTTTAGCAAAAACTTCCACGTAAACATAAACAATATTTTAATACGTCGAAAAAAAAACTAAGCGAGGTTAGGTTGAATAAATGTTTGATATATTCTATATTCAAAGTATTAAAAATATGTTGAGGTTAGTTTGAATAATTTGTTGATGTATTCAATAGCATAGAGGTCTTTTCTTGTTGGTATCAAATTACTTTGTCTTGATGTCTTGATTTAACAAAATTTAATACTTTTAAGTATAACAACATAATTTTTTCTTACGAGGGTTATCCCTAACAGAAAAAAATCAAAAAAATTATATAAAATATGTTAATTTCATTAACAGTTTTCTATATTTGTTAACAATAAAAAAATGTATTATCAACAAAAACACCAATAAAAAATCTACAAGGCTCAATTTTATCACTTAAATTCTTTAACCCTTAATGAAGTGGTAGTGAATTGAATTTTTTCTAAAAAATTTCATATAATATATGTATAAATAAAAATAAAATGTCATATGACATAAATTTAAAAAAATTTTCTATACTTAATTTGTTTAGCAAAACCAAATCTTATTATATATTTCTACATTTCATTTTATACCTTGCCGCATTTTTACTATATTTTAAATTTTCTCTTTAATTTTTTATGTAGTTTTTTTTTAACAATATTTTATGGATGTAATTATTACAACTTCAAGATTATTTTGGCACTTTTTATCTCTCCCTTTTATCTAACTGTCGAAAAAGTAATAAAATTTATAAGAATTATAATATTTATTTTTTTTTAATAAGAATCTGAAGAAAATGTTTAATTGAAAACATAAATATTTCGATATTTTTAATTTCAATTTTTAAAAGCAATATTTAATTTTTAATTTCTATTCAATTATGATTATATTAGATTTTGTCAAGGGCACAATTCTGTTCGAGAATTAAAATTTTACTTTTATTAAAATAATTGTACTAAATAGTTTGAAATAACAATTAACATGAATTTGAATATTACGTCAACAAACGCATTTTGAAATATTACATACTCACAAATAGATATTGCGCTTCCAGGCTTTCAATATATAATATATAAAAAATAATAATAATACAAATCAAATCGTAAAAACTAAGCAGTTCTTCACAGCAAAATAAACATTCAGAAACGCTTGCACTTAATAATAAATATTGTTGGCAAAGGAAAAAGGAAATCATAGATTCAATGGAAGTAAAGCTTTAGAAACACCGTCATGAAAGGAAAGGAACGACATGAATATCAATATATCCAATATATATATTTATATACATACCTACAGTGTAAGAACGAAAGATCCTGCCAAAAAATACAGTTATTATGGCTGAGGATTAAATTGATGTGAATAGTTTAATTAGAAATGGATTCGGGCACATATTGTTGATTTTTTAATTCAAAATTGAGTATATATAGGTGTACATATATAAATGGAGTATATAATTACTTTTAAAGCTATTAAAAGATAAAATGAAGCGTTTAAATCAATCGCGCATTAAATTGAATTGACTTCGACAGAATAAATTGTGAAGAAAATAGAGAAATTAAGAAAATTTTCTTTCGCATTCTTTCGCAAAAATTATAAATGTCAAATCCGGAGAGTTGAGTTTAAATCAAGAAGATTTACTGGTTTACAATTTAAAGCAACCATTCAAAGAGCATGTATAAATTATTAAATATGAAATATGCCGATGTGTGCAAGGATATACATTTAGCACACGAAATAAATTAAAAACATTGACAGTTTGCGTTAGACAGTGGCAAAAGCGTATATATAGGAATGTATGTATGTAAATATGCGTGTTCGTTTGCAATTCATATACATATGTATATTTTTATAGTTCGTTTATTCTGATGGTATTCCATCACAATCAGATGGAAGAGTGAAACGCACATCCTTTCCTATTTGGCTCTTCCGCCAATGTGTTGAGCATTCATGTGTGAACATGGCATTGCCCTTCACTTCAAATACAACATTTTATTATAAAAAGAAGGTGTAAATATTTCCGGTGACAAGCATTGCAATATCGATTTTACACTTACATAAATATATAAGAGAAAGGAGCCAAACTTTACATTGATGTATGTGTATGATGCAAAATCTACAACGTACAACAACGACAACGACAACGTACGACAACGTACTTTCGGAAATTAATTAACTTTTTTTCTTTTTATAAAATAAAAGTAAAAGAAATTAAGAGTTGTTGCAAAAACAATATTTAACAAATTTCAGACATTCCTGACCAGTAAATCCCTGTATATACCCCAAAAGCAGTGCTTGTTTGCATATTAAAAATAAAACGTTGCCTACATTTAGGCGATTTAGTTAAAATTCAAAGAACACTTCTAAAAAGAAGTGCGTATGAGAGTTTTCAGAACTTATTTGCGTATAATAATAAAGCAAACCCTCATATGACCAATTCCATGCTTAAACATACAAAGTTTCTATTATTGTGAGAAAAATATGCTCAGCATTCATTATATAATACAATAATAGTAGTAAGAAATATTAAAGTTGTTATGCTTTTATTGAACTAATTTTTAATAAAAATAAATCTGTTTATTCATAATTATAATTCACAAATTATAATAATAATTAATGTAGTATTCCCGCTCACAAAATACTTCAATTTTTAATGGTTTTATAATATTTATTCTTTTCTGTCCGTCTGTCGAATAATATATTATTCGTTTGTTTTTTTTTCTGAATTTATTACACTCGATTTTTATATGCTTATTTTCGATCCATTTTTATTGTACTTAATTTTCACATTTTTTACTTTGCTTCAACCCAAATGTATTCCTTGCGCGGCCTACCAGGCTTGCCAGTTTTCATCTTCTTCGGCATGCCTACAGCTCTTTTCATCAATTTGCCATCGACAATTTTCGTCTTGGGCACTACAGCTGTGCAAGGTTTTTGTTCCATGCCAGTGTTCACTCGTGGACGGCCACGTTTGCGATTTTCGCTTTTCACTGTACCACCAGCTATCGCTGCAGAATTGTCACGGCTAACGCTTCTAACTTCGGTTTCATGCGCTTTCACCATTATAAGCAATTTATAAAAACTTTAATCGTGTTGTGTTTTTTTGTGCTTTTCTTGCACTAAAAATGATTCAATATTTTCGAGTCTTTTATTCAAAAATGTAGTTGTTTTGCCTTAAAACTGCACAAGTGCGAGTTGTGCGCTCGGGTAACTGTTTGTTTAAATTAGCTGTTTCGTATGTACATATATATGTTGGCACGTCAGTAAATGTTTGTCTGCAATAAAAAGCGAAAAGAGCTGTGGTAAATGGTCTTGAATGGTAGGTGCTGGCAGATACATATATTGGCACACATTACAAGTATATATGTACATATGTTGTTTATATAGTCTAGTCCTGTGTGTTTAGTCTTTCATGGGGCAGTATTGTATGTGTAGTCCTTAGGCTTATACATTTAATATTTATATGCCTTTTTAGATATTTTTATACATATATAAATATATTTTGCTATTTTTGCCAATTCTTTTCTTTTCATTATGTCATTTTATTGTGTCGTAGCGCGTAACGGTGATTTTATATCATCATATTTGAAGCAGCAAATCAAGTACTTAAAAGCACAGATGCCGCCGGAAATAATATGCATATATTATATATATATTTTTTAAATGCATAAATACTAATGATGAGGTCCTGTCGTCCATTCCCACAACAGTCGGCATAGATTTACATCCGATCAAGAACTGTTGCCTCTATACCACTTTCCAAAACTACATATGTGGAGAACGTTTTAGTCAGCTACAACAACAATAATGCATACTTGTCCATTACAATTTGTTTTCATATTTCGTAAATATTTTTTTAGCACACAGCTTAAGCTTTTATACATTTAGAACTGAGCATATATATTACATGCATTTAAATACATAATAGCTAATATTATATACTGCGAAATATTTAAAAAAAAAATCCACATTTTAAATCATATTTTTAAGCTGTGCAAAATTTGCTTCAATTGCCTACATAACCTTAAACCTTTTTCTTACAAAAACATGTCAGCGCAATTAGCTATTTAATATAACATTTTTATGATATTTTCATATATAAACTAAAGGAATGCAAAACTTGTCAATTTCCTGCTCATTGGTCTGCCTAATTATACTGGGTAGCGCTGCATTGGTGGGCGCGTTCGGTGTTTGTCAACGACAAATAAGCGCCATACTAATAACAGGGGTCATGTATCTACTAGCGGGTAAGTTGAAACTGTAGAAATACATTTCGCATGGAAATAAAAATTCCGCAGAAGGCAATTGCATATATACATCCAAACTAATGTACAATGCATTACTACTTTTTTGTACGCAAAATACAATATTTGTTAAATATCTTCTTCATATTGCAGCACTCTTTGCGCTGTTCACGCTCATGATTATACACTTTAAGCGCCAACAAGGACGCCCCATGTTAGATAGCGACTATGATGGCACCGTTGATGGTATTGTGGCGCGACCGGGAGGCGTAGCTATTATGGCTAAACCGCTATTGGGTGCACGTATATTTCTGACATCATGGAGTTTGGATTTGGGTTGGGGCGGTGTGGTCTTATGCGGCATAACGTCAGTGTTATGGATTTTACTGTCGAAAATTATGCGTTACAATCCATTTTCAGCGCTAATGATTTAGTTAATGGCGGTCGTCCATGGTCGCACAAAGCCGTGAAGGCGTTTTTTTTTAGGTGCGTTTCAAATGAAAAGCGTTTACAATTCCAGGACTACGCAGGCAAACGTTCAAGGAATTTATGGGAATATGTATCTGTACATATGTATGTATGTACGGGTGAAATATTTTAGGAAATCAAGCTAATTACTACAAAGCACTGAATTTGGTTAATTATGCAATTTAATTAAAGTGTAAATGTAATTTTAACTGTTGAACATATTACACAAATTACAGACAAAGTAAAATTGCTAAAATAGAGCTGTTTTGATGAATGATGCGGAAAAATAACAACTTGAAAAGATATTGTAATATTTTTACTAGTTAAAAACTGATAATATTTATAAAATTAATAGTAAATGGTTTATCCTTATTTACTATTGTAAACAAAACTACAAATCTCATGATAGTTTACATATTTTTTCTTTAAGAAATCAAAAGTTAGTGCAATTTATTTAATGAAAAACTTTAAAAAAAAAAATCATGTGTCTAACATAGATATTCATATGGGGTGCGCTAGGTATTTGAGAACATTTGAAAAAGTATTACTTGAATTATGCGGCAGTTTTTAGCTTTAAGTTTTAGTACTTTACAGTATTTAGTATATATTTTATAAACTCGTCTGGAGCTTTAAATCCTCTGCTTGACAACCTTCCTAGCTAAATTCTAATAATTGTACTTGTGGTTGTTGTACTAATCTACAACAAAATTTCTAATTGATTTTGATATACTTGGAGAAACTGATATATTGCTGTTGTTGTACTTTTGGAGGATGATTCCAAGATGACCGACTATTAATCCAAGCAGATACAACAACAATACAAATCCGTTTCCACGACAGTCGGGTCTACTAACCGGAACGGACCCGGATTTTTATCCGAACAAGGACTGTCAACACGGCAGCATTCCTCAAAATAATTTGGGGAATGTTTCTGCCACCACCACAAAAATAACAACAATATAAATCCGAAGACGTTCTGTATTCAACTTCCATGAGAATAGAGAACTTATGCAATAATCGTCGTCGGATATCTTTATGATTCTAGTTTCAGTCAATTATAGATTTACAAATTCCGGAAATATGTTGAATTCGAAAACTGTATGGAAATTTTTGCATTGAAAGACCACGAATTTAACGAGTACTTGCTTAAAGTTCTCGCCAACTATCAATAACTAAAAAATTTAAATCGTCTAAAAGTAAAAATCCATACATATTTATGTGTGTTTGTCCTCAAACGCCTGATGCACACTCATAAGCTCGCCTTGTTATTTAATATGCCTATAAAATTCGTCAAAATGAAAATTAGTCGCATTTTCTTTATGATTATTCCTTACAAATGATAAGGTCTAAAGAATTATATAATCAAGTTGCACTTTTTTGATTAATACTAAAAACCATGCTTATTATATTCTTATAGATCAAAATGACTATTTTTTTACAAAAAACTGTAATATAAAATGAATTTACACTTATGTAAAAATTTACTTTACACAAAACAAATGTAATACCATTTGTCTAATTTTACACTAATCCATAAGTATAAACGTTTTTCTATAAAAAAAAAAAATAAATAAAATGCACCTTTAAAACGTTATAGCGATGCTTGTAGCCTTAAATTAGACAAATGGTTAGTTAATTGTAATTATTGTAAAAAAAAAATATTCAAAACATATGCAGCTAAAGTCTGATTTTAAGACTCAACTACCCGCCAATTGAAAGGAGACAAAAAAAACCTACTAGGACATACATATGAATGTATGTATGTATATCTAAACCCTTTTGTCTTTAACACAACCATGCGCATATTTAATTAAGTTTACTTTCACAGCTTCAATGTAGTACTTTAATTTTTGAAATAAAAACCTACCCGATATTCCGAAATAAATACAAAATAGTAAAATATGACTTCAATTTCAGTGAAAAATAAAATAAAATTGTATTTATATATATAAGAATAATATAATATTATATTTGAAAAACGCCTAAGCCACATTGGAAAATATAGGCTTTACGTAGATTTTTTTTTTTTTTGTATTAAAAGTAACAAAAAAACTTGTTATTGTAGTGTTATGTTATAACATTAAGTTTTATTCCAAAAGAATATCTTTACCTTGATGTTTTTCATTTATGCGTACATATACATACAAATATATTTATACAGTTTTAAATATTTAAGACTATTCCAACATGAACCAGTCATTCCTTTGTTAAATTAAGAAATTACAAACACACATACATTACTTAAATACATATATAAAATTTATATTTCTTATTATTGTATTTTTATAACAGTAGAACTCTTGTATTGATGGATTGTTTTGAAATCGTAATTATCCTTACTGTGGAGTTCAAGATAATGCTTTACCAAAAAATTTAACTATGAAACACAAAAATGCTAACGAAATTACGTAATCTACAAGAAAATAGCAAATAAAATGTAAACTTGTAAAAAAATTTAAACTACTTATACATATATATCTTATATGTACATACAATATACATATAGTATATAATGTAATGAAAATTATATATATGTACTAGAAGCTAAAATTATTTTTATGTAAACGCTTTGCCTTAAAATTTAAAATTACATTAAACACAAAAACTAATAAAAATAAACTTTATTTAAACTGCAATTAGTTGTTTATTCTTTCATAATTCGAGTAAGTAAATAAATTAACTAATAATCTACAAGTTCATTAACTTCAGGAAACAGGCGTTGAAATTATCACAAGTGCTAAGCCTAGACGGCAATTATAAGAATATTATAAAATAAGAAGATTATTATAAGAATATTATAAAAATTGACTGTTGTTGTTATTATTGTAATGGTGTTACAATACTACAACTATATCCCTGTTTTTTAGGGGAGCACCAATTAATTGACAACGAATTCCTCCAACGGGATGTGCAGGAAACGAACTGTTTCTTATATTTTGTCTAGTTTTTTGGTCGAAATTCTCTTATATGTACCTCAATCTTATCCGGCCAGCAAATAGGGGGCCCTAAGAACTATAAGCAGCTGTACGAACATGTGATGGATTTTACACGATTTTACCTGCCAACAGATAGGACAACATTTTTCTATTTAAAACATTTATCGGCAAGAGCTCGAACCCACCAATCTCCGGATGTCAGTATTGCCTATGCTAAAATAAAGGAAAAACTGCACTCTCCGCCTATTGATTAAAAAAAAAACAAGTAAGAAAGGGCTAAGTTTGGGTGTAGCCGAACATTTTATACTCTCGCAATGTGCAAGGATGAGAGGCGGGGAAATGTTTCCAGATGCTGGCGCAGCTTTATATTAAAAAATGTTGCGGAAGAATTCAACATTCATTAATCGAAGATATTGTCAATGGATTGCAATCATATTTGGTATCTTATTAACTTATATTACAGGCCATAGACTCATGTACTTTCATTGTTATATTTTGCTTCGTGTCAGAGATATTTATATTAAAATCTACCAAATTATCTCAAAAGTGATATATGCGATATAAACTCAACCAAAGTGGTTTAATAAATAGATTAGATACATGAGGAAAAGGTCAACCAGAGCAAAGGAAATCATTATATTAGAAACAAGGGGCTGAGACCATGGTCTAGACCGATTTCTTTCATATTTAGCGCGAAATCACATTGTGTTTAAGAAGACATATACACTTTATTTCATTAAAATATCACACATATTGACCAACATAAACTGTTTAAAGTCAGATGGAAAGTCGGAAATTCTTGTATAGGGGATTTTTGGGATAGAGGAAGATCTGCACTGATCACATTAACCCTTTTCATTATCCAAGTATATTAGGGAACATGTTTTCACAAAATTTGGTGAATGTAACTCACACAGTGACCGACATATTCGGCATAAAATCTGCTAGAATAGCGAAAGTCATTATATGTAGTATATGGGAGCTGGGATAATTCGTTCACCGATTTCACAAATTTTCGGCAGTAAACTATGGTATATCCGATATTACATGTTCACTTAATTTTGCTAAGATGTCTTACATATTGACCGAAATATATGGTATAAAGTCTACCCAGAGGCTGAAAATCCTTATATTGGGTATATGGGGGCTATGGGAAGTATTTACCCGATTTTCCCCATTTTTGACACAGGAGCACATTATTATCATGGAAAGATAATCCTCGAATTTCATTACGATATTTTACAGATTTACTGAAATATATGGTATAAAGTCTACAGGAAGGTTGAAAATATGTATATTAGGTATATGGGGGCTAGGGGGAAGTATTTATCCGATTTTCCCCATTTTTGATACCAGAACACGCTATTTTTATGGAAAGATAATCCTCCAATTTCATTACAATATCTTACAGATTTCCCGATATTTTCGATAAAAAGTCAGATATATATATATATATATATGTCTATATCTAAGTCGCTTAGTTTTAGGTGTTACAAACAACCGTTAGGTGAACAAAACTAATATTCTCTGTAGCAACATGTTGCGAGAATATAAAAATACTCTAATTGTAACTATACTTAAATCCGAGTGTAAGACTGACCTTAGAAGCACAATTTATGCGATTGAACTGAAACTGAACTGAAGGAAAGCCAGAGTTCTTAATTAGAAACCATTCCCACGACAGCCGGTTCTACCTAAGCAGAACGGACCCGAATTTTTATCTGGCCAAGGACTGTCAAAATAACAGCATTGCTAAAAATTATTTGGGGAATGTTATTGCAGCTACCACGCAACATTGCAGCATCAGCAACAACTGCCCTTAGGAAATCATAAAGACAAACTTTCCTTTCACCATTCCTAACCGGAATAAGCAGAGCATCGATATCTCAAATTATTGTAGTCAAATTATTGAAATGGTCTGTTAGTAATCAGCAAGCGATAAATTTCTTCTAAGTAATTAGGAATATTCTGTAATAAATTTCGCAGGCGGTAAAACGTTTGTAAACCATTTCAAATTATGAAAAAACCTCAACAATCATGCTGATTGTTCTTGAGGGGGCCAATGGGCAAAACTTCTTTTCCATATAAATTACTTATTTCTTCACTTTAGGCCCTCCATTTTTAAGCCATAAAACACTTTATAAAAACGTCAGGCGCTACCTTCGTATTTTACCTACAACAACAACAGATAATCTTAAGACAGGTATTTTCATTTTAACAGCTTGCTACCAATTTAATAAATTCTTACTAAAGTTTTAACATGTGTACATTACAAAATTCCCGCCATGATTAGCATGCATGAGAAATATGTCAACCAAATATAAAACGAACCTTATTCCTTTTAAGAAAACCTGCTTTTTGTAGAAAATTACCAAGTTCGTTGGAAACCATATTTGAAGTTCATTAACTTTTCATAAATGCGAATGAACTTCACACGTTGCATCGGAATTATTTTTGTGAACGATTTTTAAATGCATATATTAAAAATATACCCTGTCGTTGGCAGAAACAGATGTTATAAAAAAAAAACTTAAAAAAATGGAGAGAAAACAAGTCAATGGAACAATGAAGGTACACTTACATTAAAAACGTGTTCTTATGCGCCTTGTGCAAAGTCAATACACTGCTATTTTTTTCCAAAGATATAAAATATTTTATAGTATACAATGCATAGTACATGTGTAAACGCATATATGTATATGTATATGTATATGTAAGTTGTAAGTTGTAAGTTGTAATTAACTCAAATCATTAATGAGATTCATGTGTTATGGCTATTACATATAATTCGTTTCGTCATAGCTATTGCATATATTGTACGTAGCGTAATATGAAATAACGCGGGTACAATCTATATGATAAATTCGCCCGCCAATATCAAATTTGTGCATCGCTATAAAAATGCACATTGCGCCTATGTAGGTATATAAAAACATGTAGCGATATGTACAAAAGCGAAATGTAAAGAAAATTACACGAAATCCAGCAGATTACTAAACAACGTAGAAGGGTTCATTCACCTACACTATTGCCTTTCCAGCGCCTTTTCTGAACCATGTAAAAGCTCCAATTTTAGAATCACTCATTTCCAAATGTAATAGAAACAAAGAACCAGTTCTTACAACTTGTGATGTCAACTTCTTAATCATTCTGGGGAAAACAAATGCCACAAAACACCTGGTGATCCCTCATAGCGCTATTTTGCAAAACACAATACAATACTTACCTTGTAAAAAACTGTTTGCGATCAATTGTTGGTATTACTCTCCAATTATAAGTTAAATATTGTATATGTCCAATTAAAAATATGCAACTACAACAGTCGTCCACACAACTGAATTTTCGTAAGTATAATGGAATCTGAATGCGTTTTGATTATTGCTGCCCAAATGCCGCTTAATTTCGTTAGGAAATGTAGGCTGCTATTCTTCTCTTTCATATATGTTATTTGGCATACTGACAGCTGATTGTATAAAAAGAGATAGAGAGCGAATGTTGAATATATATGAAGTATTTTGCGCGCGACGGCCGGCTGTCAATTGAACTGTATCATTCACAATAAGCGAAAGGATTCTAAGCTTCACTTAATTCCACCGGAAATGCACTTCGTTTCGGTCTTACGACTGCAATAAGATGCGACTACAACATATTTATACTCCCTTTGTCTATAAAGCGTTAAAATATTTATTATATTTAGTAATTGTCCCAGTCTTGTAACCTATACTCTTAAGATTTAATTCATTTATACACACTAAAGGACGACACTTAAAGCTGTCCTTGTATTTCTCAACATTTCTTAATGCATAAATGCGACTTACTAAGAATTACAAATTAGACGTTATGCGCAAACGAAAGAGAAGTGGCAAAAGAGAGAAACTTTCATACATACAAATTGTAAATTAGGTGAATATTATTCAAAGAGGCTTAAAACGTTACTTATATATATATGTGAAAAATTGCAATGAATTTAAAATTGAATGAAAAATGTGAAAAGAGGTATATAAAAATATGTTTAAGCTATATCTAACGTAATTGCATATTCAGCGAATGTTTGATCAATATCGTCCATATGAGCATCCAGAATTATGTTTTCTGGTTCAATTATGTTTTCTGATGCAACTATATTTTCTGATTCAACTATGTTTTCTGGTTTAATTATATTTTCCGATTCAATTATGTTTTCTGTTGCATTTACACATTTGTTTGTGTCGATTTTATGACCCCATTTCCATCTCTGCAAAGTACGCACTGATGGCAGAGGGAAACCATTATCGTAAAGAAGTTTATAAGTTTTACCGCTTGACGCATAAAGGGTTACGGATTTGGCAATATCTTCTTCATTCCAATGATATACATTTTTTGTTGATTTCATTTTATTAATTTGCCCAATGGTGAAAATAACTTTCAGCTTTTCCTCTAGATTTTGGCATTCCTGTGACTTATTTTTTAATTGAACATTAACCTTACTAACCCTGGTAGCATATCGAATGTCCTTCTCTATATTTAATTTCTTCCACTTTTCAAGCTTCTTGGACAATCCCTTATTAATTCTACGCAGACAAATATTTTCCTTACGCAAACGTTTGCTGTTGGTAAATAAATTACACTCATTATATATAATTTTTACGGTTAATTAACAATTAATGCACTTACATTTGTTCATGCAGCTCTTCCACTTCCTCAAACACATTACTTGGATAGTCCATATTGTTTCCCACTTCCACTTCCTCAAACTTAATTTCACTGTGGATATTGTTTTCCAAAGTTGAGTATTCATTGTCTATATTTCTGGATAAGTCCGGTAACTTATTTTTAATACTGGTTTTAACTAACTTGGAGGTTTTGATGGCTTTAGTGCATATGTCGTCAGATCCATTAGCAATTGCCAACATTTTCTCTGAAATTAAGTCGAAGTTATAACCATTGTACGTTTTGATTTACAAGTACCTTTCTGTTCTAGATTATATTCCCGTAATAGATTATTGACAATTTGTTTTTGTTTCCTCCGTTCAATACGTTGTTCCCGTATTGATGGTTCGGTGGAGATTCGACGGATAGTTGGCACTACACCGCGTTTTATTTTCAGGTGCGATGCAAAACCTTAATATATTATGAAAAATTCTGTACATATAATGATTTGCATGCATTTAATAAAAATATTTTTACCCATTTCATATTGGACAAGGTTTACGAAGTCATCATCTACAAAGTGGTCTCTGCAAATGAAGTTATATCGATGACTAAAGGGTTGTGGTCGCTGGCAAAATGTAATCCATTTTTTAGCAACGGCTGCGTCGGATGGAAAACCTAAGAAACTCTTTTTCAATGATTTATCTGAACTGTCATTATTACATCCAGCCACTGAACATTTCATTTTCAAAATTAATACAACTTTTCTATTTTTATTTTTCAAATATGTAAGTCTGTGCTTACGAAAGCCTTCTTTTATTTTGCTATTCCTCTTCTTTCTTATGACGTCATTCACACTGTAAATACGGACACTTGATAAGTAAGTGCAAAATTGTCGCTTTATCTATACCGTCATTTTAGACTGTTTACAATAAATTGGAAGAAATATACGGTTCTATCGGTGATCTTATAACACCAAATTGTAAAAGAGACTTCTAGTATGAAATCGCAATCTAATGCGCATTCTAAAAATACATTTATTTTAATTCTAATTTCTATAAATTAATTTGCACTAATTATTTTTCATAAATAATTTCTGAGGTGCCTACTGTGTCCGTTTCCATAATTGGGGATTGGGCCGATATCGTAACTGTCGTTGTTGTGCCGGGATTGTAGAGACCCATGTCTGCGTCAAACAAAATTTGTGCAATCTGATGCTCTATAACATTTTTGACATGATCACTATATTTTCGGTGCTTTGTGGAAACATATTCTCCAAATATATCACTAGCATCTCGTCTTTTGTACTCGGAAGCACTCCTGTTACTAGAGCAGGAGTGTTTGCACTCTTTTTCTTTATTCGATGCAGAGGGTGATACATCAAATGTTGCTATTCTTCGTGGACTTTCTTCCCCATTTGGTTTCACTTGTTTGGAATTGACCTCATAGGAGTCCTGACTGCGGGAACTATCTTGTTGGAATATTTCGTCCAATGGATCATCATGCTATAAATGTAATTTTTAAACCACATAAAATTATTTGGAACAATTTCATTTTACATACTATATCGTGTAAAGGCTTTCTATCAAATGATCTGTTAGCCATGAAACTCATGGCATTAAATGCGAACCACTTTGAGATATACCCCTTGTCCGGATGAGAACCGCCGAGGGCCAATTCATATTTTTTACGCTCCCGGCGATAAGAAGCGAGGAGTGATTCCATCTTTTTCTTAGTCTCAATGGCATTCCTTCTCAGCTCATCACTGATTTTATTCCAAGCCTTGTCTTTAATGTTACTTTTCTTATAGTTTCTATCCTGAGGATCCCAAAGGCAGCGATTGTTTTTAAAAAGTTCAATGAGTCGTAACAATTTTTCCGTTGGCCATTCCATTGGAGAAATAAACAAAACAAACTTTATTGTAAATAAATGCTTGTCGAATATACAGTGATGAAGAATTCTTCGTTCAAGTAATTCACCATTAAAATATGGCGAACGAACAAAAACAAATTTCTTTTAACAACTAATCATTCACAGTAAACAATTTTGAAATTGAAGGACTCACTCGTATCAGACTACAGTCCAGATTCTTGACATTAATTTATAATTATTTGATAATTTTGCTTAAATTCAAAAACTCTTGACTAAGAAAAAATAATTTTAATTTTATATTTAACAGTATATTATTAAAATTTTATTGTTATTATTAGAATATCAAGATTCAAGAATAATTAAAAAAGCAATAAACTTAACGTTTGGCTAAACTATACCAAATCTTTGGTTTATGTTTGTCAAATTTTTACTTTTAGAAGTGTAGAGCAAACTAATTCTGTTCCATTTTGGGATCTTGTTCAAAATGCATACAAATGAACGTTTACCATGTGTTACGTCCATAATATAACGCACATTATTGAGATAAATACAATTTTAATTAATATTTATAATGCACAAAAGCATCGATTGCATATAATTTATACCTGAGTACTTTCTTCTAAAAAAATTTTCTTGCCATTGGCTCACCCTAGTATAAAAGGAACGATAATATAATTGTTAATGTTTTCGATTATATCAAACGCAACTCTGTAATTTTTTGACATTTTCTTTCCAATCATTTTCAGTGGATTCATACAAAAGAACTTATAAACTTTTCACTGAAGTTAAAAGTGTAAATTTAATATTTTGTGCAGCAGTTTATTACAGATTTTTACACGCATTGCGTGTGTTACATAAATGATATATATTAGTAATTATATCCGTAGTCAATAGTCAGCAATAAAATCTTAAATTGAATCGTGGCTGAAATTGACAATTATATGACAGACAGTCATTCTCCTTCCTTCTGTTATATTTGTACTTTGTTATTCCTTCGCTCTTTAGGTGTTTGTGGAAAAATCGACAAGGATCACCTGTACCTGCACCTGCAACGGGGTGCTGCATTAATAGCGGTTTAAATTAGTATTAAACTTGTTAAATCTTTGGTCGACAAAAGCAATTTAATTTCAAAATCTCCACATAAAATTTATCATCAATTAATTGGCAGCATTAGTAGAGGTAGCGAGAGGAGTTGTTTTAACTAAATATACTATATCTTAATAGTATTTTAAACAAAAATAAAAAAAAATAAAAATCAAATGGCCGAACGTCCAAGTAATCTTTTTGCGGGTAAGTCTGGCATATTCAGATTCTTTAACTAAAATTATAATTATATTATATCAAAAATAAAGCTGGAAGTAGCCGTCCTCGCAATCCGCCAAGTGAATTGAATTTGGGTACTTTTAATAGCCGCCAACCGCCTTCATTTTCATCAACTTCATCAGGTTCAGCTTCGTCCAATTTGTCTACATCGTCTGCCTCCAGTTCCTCCTCACATAATTTGGTGCAACGATTCAGTGCACCACCAGCACCAGTACCAGCACCAGTACCAGCACCGATAGTGGCATCAGTGGCATCAGTGGTACCAGTGGCACCAGTGACACCAGTACCACCGCCAGTTACAACAACAAACAATCAAGGTGAATTTAAATACATACCTACAAAAATTTTAAACTACTAAATTCTTACTTAGCATTGAAATAAAAATTTTGTTATTACCACTTTTACAGAACGCACCCGTGAACGCATAAAACAACAAGCCTGCGGAAAACTACTCATCGATGAAGAATGCTTTCACTTCACTTCGGATGATTTAACTGATCTTGGTGAAATTGGTCGTGGTGCTTTTGGCACTGTAAATAAAATGATATTCAAAGTAGGCAAGGTAATGGCTGTGAAACGCATACGATCTACTGTCGACGAGAAAGAACAAAAACAATTGTTAATGGATTTAGAAGTGGTGATGAATTCAAACGAATGTCCCTACATAGTGCAGTTTTATGGTGCGCTCTTTAAGGAAGGTGACTGTTGGATATGCATGGAATTAATGGATACTTCGTTGGACAAATTCTACAAATACATTTACGAACGTAAACAGCAACGTATACCAGAGTCGATATTAGCTAAAATTACTGTGGCCACTGTGCAAGCGTTAAACTATTTAAAAGAAGAGTTATCGATTATTCATCGTGATGTAAAACCTAGCAATATTTTGTTACATCGCCGTGGCGATATTAAACTGTGTGATTTCGGCATTTGTGGCAAATTAGTGGACTCGATTGCGGAGACCAAGGATGCAGGTTGTAGGCCATATATGGCGGTAAGTTTTTACTAGCGTTTAAATGTGTAATTGTAGGTTTTGAAATTGTATATGAAATGTTTCTTCTTAGCCTGAACGCATTGATCCAGAGCGCGCTAAGGGTTATGATGTACGTAGTGATGTCTGGTCGCTGGGTATAACGTTGATGGAGGTCGCTACCGGTTTGTTTCCCTATCCGAAATGGGATTCAGTTTTCGAACAGTTGTATCAAGTGAGTATATTTAGATATGCAAGTCGTTTGATTTTGGTTCAGCTAAAATCACTAAAGAAAACTGGAAAGATTATTGCTGCTTTTGGAAGAGCATAAAATACCATAAAACATATCCGATATGTCAGAAATAGTTTTGGGAGCTGCTGCTGTGGTTGCAGTTCTTATTCGAATATAAATTTGGGTCTAGTTTCAGTTTCTCGGCTGTCTTAAATATATCAAACAATGTGAGAGTGAAAGAATGTGAGTGTAAGAAGGAATTTTAGAGTGAAAGAGGATGTGAGAGAGTATTTGCAATGCACACGTCAGCAGGTTCTACATTATCCAGTAACGGTTACCGGAATCGAATTCGGGATTTCTGTCGGATTGGATTTTATCGCACCAATGGTTGTTATTTTTCCGATCTAACCCTGTTTGGTTTGGAAAATTTAAAGTTTTAAGAGTATATATGTTTGTGTGGACTCAATTGACTACATTATTAGCCATATAATATTCCTTTGTAATAAAAGATACTTTAAATTTGCTTAATCTCTGGTTCAGGTGGTAAAAGGTGATCCCCCACGCTTACAAACTTCCTACAATGGCATGGAGTTCTCACAGGAGTTTGTAGACTTTGTAAATACATGGTGAGCACACATTATACCACTACTATGTATTAGTTAATATATTTTCAACTTTTTTCCTGAATATTTCACGTCAATAGTTTAAACAAAGATGAGAGAGAACGACCCAAGTACGGTCCATTGCTGGAAATGCCTTTCATATTGCGTGGCCAGCGTAGCCACACCGATGTAGCTGTCTATGTAACGGATATTTTGGAGAAGATGGTCAAAGATGGCATAACAGAGTTTACAACAAATCAACCGGCCGAAAGTTAATTTGCACTGTCGTCAATATATTAAATGCTATTTATCGTTTTTAGCAATGCAAAGCTATGGTAGTGCGAAATTTTGATAGGCGATTAACGATGGCAGCAGAATGGTATGCAAATTGTGTGTAAATGTATGTGCGTGATTAATTGTTGAGACAGCTCCGGTTAGCTGTTGAGTTTCTAAAACAAAATTTGAAAGTATATTAAACAAAACAAAAATACAAAGGACGAAAATTCGAAACAAAAAATTAAAAATACTTAAAACCATATAATTTAGTGAAAAGTGAAACAAAAAATAATACGATAAGCAACAACTTAGCGCTTTGCATAAATGTTAGTCATAAATATTTTGTTGATTAGAATTGTAAGAAGAAAGCGTTTATTTTTTTAGCAAAACAAAAATAATAATAATTATTTAATAATTATTTAATAAAAATACTAATAATAATAATAATTATTATAATTAAATAAATTATAATTAAATAAAAGTAATTATTATTATTATTTTGTATACAATTAAGTTCATATTAGCACTTTTGCATTGTTATGTCATATGTTTGCTGTTCATACTTGTGTTGTAAATGTAACGGTTTTCTATAGCCAACATATTTTGCGCCTTCAATTTGAAAAATACAAAAACAAAAGTAAAAATAATTATAATAAATACTGAGCAAATTTTCTAAGGTAAAACAAAATTTTAATTTAAAATAATCAAAAACTATAAAAAAAGCTATGAGTATATTCAACAAATACTAAAATTGCATTTTATGTAAAAATAATATTTACATAGGCTTTAAATAAAGTAAGGTAAATCAAAACAACAACATTTACATGCCCATACGCAAGCATCAAAATACTTTAAATATGATAAAACAATTGTTCAGCAATTTGGGTTGCTGAACTCATAAAAATACTAAGGAAAAAGTAAAAATAAATAAATAAAATCACTCAATATTGTGAAAGGAAATTATACATTTAATAAATAAGTAGAATATCAATAATGAAATGTAAAATGTGCAGTGTATTGCAGGCATACATAGATAATTATGAAGTTACACAAAAATTAAAATGACAAAAAATAAACAAATAAATGAAATTAAAATTTAAAGTGAAAATATGCCGTAAAAAATACATAATTAATTTAAGCCAATATGAAATGTTCAATCATAAGCAATAATTGCGCGCTATTTTTAAGTGCATGTATAAATATAAGATACGAACCGTAGATAATCCAACAATGCAGCAGTAACAAATAAGCCATATGAGTGTGTAACTCACGCACATAATACATGCATTCAAACCAATAAAGAAACACAGCATACAGCACATAATAATTCTTTAAACACACAAAAATAAAAAATTAAATAAAACAAAAAAAAAAAAAAAAACACAAATAAATATAAGTTACAGACTCCACATAAAAAATAAGCTAACCTAAAAGTTTAGTTAAAATTAGTAGTGGCTTGTGAATACACACCAATAAAGATAAATACATACTTACATGTGGTAATTACAGTAGCATATCCCAAATAGTAGCACATATGCAAAATTTAATGATAAATATAATTTAAAGATAAAAATACAATAAATAACAGTAAATACCACTGAACTGAGCAATTTTTGGTTTGCTATTTGAGCTAGATACGTTGGAATTGGTGAAAAAAATGTTTTTTTAACTTGTAATTAACTTAAGCAGTGATGTGCAGTCTAATGTGATTTTAATTAGGTGCATTTCACTAACTCTTTGTATAATTATGCAAGTAATATATTTACAAACATACGTGTATGTATATGATCAAAAAAAAAAAAAAACAAAATAAACAACAACAAAGAAACAGGTAACAAAAACGCATAACACCACTGATATTTGCAATAAATTTACTGTTTATTAGTGTGATTGAAACCCTAAATGTAAGAGTATTAAAAACAATTTTTTTAAATACTTAATAACAAACGTTTACTGTGCCTACAATTATGATTATTGTCCACACACAGCAAAAATGAATATAAAAAAAAAAATTAATTTAATTGAAAAATAAATAAAGATAAGAAAAACAAAAAATAAATTAAACAAACAAAAATAATAATAAAATATTAATAATTTAAAAATAAAATAAAAAAAAATATTTAATTTATAATATTATTTTTGTATATATTATTTTCTTTTTTATATAGTTTATATAGTTTATTTGTTTTTATATATTATTCTATTATAATATTTAAAAATATTTATCAAAAACAAGAGTTTATAGCATTTTACTAATAAAGAAAATAATTATTAAAAGTAAACTATGCAATATATAAAAAAAAAACATAAATTGAAGAAGATAAAACCAAAAATTTCCTTATTCAAACGAATAAATTGAAGGAAAATAATCAAGTTTCGTAACTGGAAAAGATTAAATATCGAAAAGCAAAGAGTTTAAAATATATTATTATCAAAAGAGTAAAAGTCAATAAAAAATAAAAAACATAACTACGAAAACAAAACATAAGAAATTATAAAAAAAAAAAATTAATAAATATTCCAATTTAAAATAAAATAAAACAGAAATATTATTAAATAAAAAAATAAATAAATAAAAATACAAAATTAAAAATATAATGAAAACTAGAGCAACTAGAATCAGTTAAATATCGAACAGCAAGAGTTTATGGCATTTTATTATTAAAATTAACTAATTAAAAATAATTAATAATAATAATATAAATAAAATAACAGCAATACCTAAACATTTTGAAATATCTGAAAACAAGAGCTTGCAGCATTTTATTACTCATCAAGTAAATAATAATATGATGTACTTTGTCGTACTTTTGTAAAAAAATTGAACACATTTGTTGTTAAAAAACTCAAACAAAAATATAAATAATACATCAAAGGCAAACATAAACAAATATAAAAAAAAACGCAATTTAACAAAAACGAAATATTAAACAAAAAGGTTTTACAGCATTTTATTATTAAAAATCATTACCCAAAAATTTTTACAAAAATTACAAACTAACAAATTTTGCGCAAAAACCAGACCTTCCGATTTCCATGCAGAATTCATTCGCTGAGTCCACAAATTCCCACAGTTAATTTTCTGTAAAGTTTTCAATGTGATAATGTCAAATAACGGCTTTTTGATAAAAAATATTCAATGGTTTTTCGTTTTCCATGCATTGTAAACATGTTACATTTCTTTCATTGCACTTTCCATATTTAATTGTCCACTTTCGTCTAATCCAAACGAATTTGAATTTTTTTAATAATTGCTTTTTACTCCTAAAATTGTAATTGCAAAAAAAATCGATTTTTTTGTTTGTAAATTTTTAAAAATATTTTTAAAAAATTTTTCGGCATTTTTTAAAAAACACGCTTTTCTTGAATCAATCGAAAACTTGATTAAAGTGAAATACAATTTATTTAAACCTAATAAATTCCAACATTTTTATGTAATATTTTTCTAAGCAAATCGTTTTTATGTACATTTTTGTAAAATCAGTATTTTTCTAAATATAATATTTATAAAAACTCGAAAACTTTTAATTTTGAAAATTTTCGAAATCATTTAGATTAATTCTACATAAAAATATCCACCCATTTTAATAAAGATAATAAAGTATTAACTGGTTCTTAGATTTGCTTTTGCTATAAACTTTAATTATATTTGAATAAAATAAATAAATATTTTGCCATACATATTTGAATATACTCCAAAGCAGCCAGTATAAACGCTATAAAAAAACAAAAATTGAAGGAAAAAACTAAAAAGCACCGTCACTTGCACCGTTACCGTCACAACAGCTCACCGTCGTACATGCAGCACATGAAAATGTCTGCCTACGATAAACAAAATATAATAAATATACCACGCAACATGCCTACATACATAGATGTATGCGTGTGTAAGTATAATTAAAGCCTAAAAAATGCCACAAATGCAATCAGCGTCCACTTTTTGAAATGCCTATTAAAAGTAAAATAAATCGAATAAAAATATATGTGTATATATATATACATGCATACTTAAATACATACCTAAGTGAGTTTACAGTTAAATCTACTTTGCTAAACAATATTTGCATATTTTTACACGAACAAGAAATACTTGGATACTACTTAATAAGCTAATGATCATTGCATACAAAGCTTTATGAAAGAAGAAAGTAAACAAAAACAACAACAACAATATTTAATATAAATACAAAAACCAAAAATAAAGCTTTTAAAGTCAGAGGGTAAAATCGGTGAGCCTGAAAGCATGCTTTTTTTTACTAAAACATTTCAAAGAAACAAATACAGTAATGCAATTACACTGCGAAAAATTAAGTAAAAAACACGAAGAAAAAAAATTGAAATAAATTTAGTAAATATTAGCAACATGTTGTATGAATAAATAAAAACCAGAATACATTAAAATATTAAATACATAATTACACACAACTCTTTAATAATGCAATTTTTAACAGTGTGGGTATCGCGAAAACATATTCCTAAGCATAGGTGGGTGTGTAGAATCTAATAGGATCGATAAAAAAAGATAACAGTACACTTCGCATTTAGCAAGGTACGTCTAACCTCACTTATTGAGTTCCAACTAACGCATGTAATGTTTTAATCTTGTTTAATCTGGGGGACTCAAAATTGATTTTGAAACAAAATCTTGGTAAAAGATTACTAGATTGCTTTAAGTATTGGAAAAAGCACATTATAATGAATAGAAAGCATAAACACACTCAACTCGCTTCTTTCTTCTCTTAAAGAACGAGAGATATGTTGGGTAAGTCAGGGTCTAGTCCCGATAAGTTGGAGTTTAATCTGCTAAAATACACAGCACTTAATTGCTCAAGGGTCCCTCTGTTTCTCGCAGCAATTTGTGTCATCTTCCTTGCCATCCTTGGTTAGGTTAGGAGACTAACCCTTTTATAGAGGGCAACGAAGGATCCCTCTGGAATTGCTGAAGACGGCTGTCCTTTGTGATGCCTAAAAGTTCTAAGTAGGGATCATAAATACTCTCATAAATCGACAAGCGCTTTGAGCTTCCCACGAATTTGTTTAGGCGATTTAGTTTAGTGGATCATTCATATAATAGTTCCCTCGTTTATATTTTCGCATCCTTTTTATACACATGGTCTTTATGGAAGGTGGCTCCTCCTCCTCCACCTTCGTAAAAGTTCTCAAAAAGGTTTGCTTCAGAGCTGACCTTAGTTGGCAGTTAGGGTGGTTTGGTCTAGTACCCAAAATGGAATCTTTCCCAATTCTGATGTATCTACTGAAAATACAATTTATTTATCTATGTCAAAAGCTTCTTTATAATTAAGAATTGATCGAAGTATGACTTCATCTGTTTTTTGTCGTTAAAATTATGAGTATTAATGAGAGACTTAGACGTACCTAGATTCATGGGGTCAACTTTCACACTAATATGGTCCAACTAAGGTTGCTATATTTTTTTAGCACTTATTGCCTAAAGCACTGAATGCCAAAGTTCCTAGAAAGCTTGGTATGGAGTTGAACTCTGACTCATAATGGGAACATCTTAGCATTTGCCGAGAATTATCTGGGAGTACTTTTATTGGGTATTTCAGAAAACACGCATTGGAATTACAACTTTCGAGATAAAACGTTTGTTTTCATTACTTTGTCCGCATAGAAATTTGTTGCCTCTGTTAAAAATGTATTTCGCCGATAAATTAATTATTTATTGGATGTCAATATGCAGCATTTTAATTGCTACAGTCATTATCAAAGCCTGAGGTCTTTAGTAGGTCACCAAGATCGTTTGCAGAAACCCTTGGAGCATAACTCTAAATTCCTTTCCTTCATTTTTAGTCTATTTAAGTGTACGACGACTCTTAAGCAACTTGCAACAGAAAGTTTTTTCGAGTAACCTACTAGCGGCTAAAATCATTTTCGTTTTTAGGTAGTTGAAGGACTAGGCAGAAAAAGCACAACATTAAATATGGTTTATTCGGACACGTGGTTACACAGTTGCTTTTTGTGCTGCTCTCTCTTGTGTCTCTTCTAAGTTTCCCTCGGAACACAATACATTATGCCACAGATTTGTTTAAAACACTTTGTAAGATATCAAGTATAGAGAATTTTTAAATAAGAAATCTTTTAAATGGAGCAAATATTGCACATTTGTGAGAATATAGTTATAAGTAAGCGTGAGGAAGGGCTTGAAAACTTTTCTACTTTAATAAAAAAAAATATCTGAGCGAAAACTACCGGTAACTCCGCTTAATTAGGTAAACACTCAAATCCAAAAATCCAATGAGAACAACAAAAACCCTAAAAAATTAAATTTAGTCAAGCGGAAATACTAAAAATTAATTTTTATTATATGTTTTTTTTTTTTATTATTATAACTATTTTCAAGCAAAATTATTTCAAAATAATAGTGTGAGCGAAAAAAGATTTAAACCAAATTGAGAATTATATAAAATCCAATCAATTAGCGTAGTGAAATTGAAGGATTTAGTCATAATAAACAGACAAAATATTGAAAATAATTTAATTAAAAAATATTTGAACTTACAAGTAAAATTTATCAATTACATATATTTAATCGACAACAACAACTCACATTGGAAAACTGTGCACACACTAATACTTACTCACAGGCCTCAATTGTTGTGCTTTAGGTGCATACAAACTCAAACTAAAGCAGTAAAGTCCACAAAGAAAAAAATAAATTGATAAAATGAAAATAAAGAGAAACTCGAGAATTAAATAGATATTGTAAGAAAGTAAACGCTAAGCGCAAACGTAGGAGTAGCCGTAACGAAAAGCAGCTTGTGAATATTACAAAAACAAACCGATAACGGATAACAACAATTTTAACAATTTTAACAATTTTGATTAAAAATTAATAAACATTAATAATAAAAAATAAAAAAAATTTTAAATTCCATTTGTACATTTTCTTTACTAAGAAATCCAGCGCCAAACTTGGTTTTACTTTTATTTCAAACACTACAACTCTACTAAATTCTTATTGCTTAATCCTGCAATCCTCAACTGCTGCGCGCCTCCAACTGACACAATGGATATTCAGCCAATTTCAGCGATATGGTACCCTTAACGATCAGCTGATCCAGCGTTGATTCTGTTTTTAAACGGTATTGTCGGAATATCTTCACCACGAACACCTTCATCAGCATCAGCGCATAACGGTAACCAATGCACATGCGTAAACCTTTTGTGAAGGGTATAAAAGCGAAGGCATGGTGTTTCGCCGCATTCGGTCCGAAGTGTGCTTCTGGTTTGAATTGTTTCGCATCTGGTCCCCAAATGCTTTCGTCGCGTTGCATATTGTAAATGTCGATGCCGATTTGTGTGCCACGCGGTATGAGTACGCCATTGCGTAGTCGAAAATCATCGGCTGCGCTACGTAGCACCATCGGTACGGGTGAGTAGAGACGTAGCGCTTCGTTGATGATCATTTCGGTGTACGGCATCCGTTCCAGGTGCTCGTAGTCAACGACGGGCGGTTCGTTTTTTGGGAAGATCGTTATGAGTTCGTCGTATAATTTTTCTTGGTATTCGGGATGCATGGCGAGACACAAACAGACGATATATAAAGCTGTTGAAGTGGTTTCGAAGGTCTAGAAGAGAAAGAAACTGTATTAATCTGGGGTTGTCGCTGAGCTACTGCAATTCTTGTTGTTAAAGCGGCCTCAAATATTGCTCGGTGCCTGAGCTTCTCACGGATGGTGCTTAAAAGTGACATTGGTTTCAAGACAGTTGATCTATGGAACTGGAAAAAATCGGATTTAAATATATCCGACTTTACACTTGAGGACTCTGCTTTTTCGTCTAGAAAGGTTAACATAGGACAGTTGAGTTTAAGTGAGACCTTAAGGGCCAAGCCTAAAAGTTGTATCGATAGATAAATGAGAGTGTTCAAGATAGATTCTTTGATGAATAAAGGGAGCTTCCATAGTGCAACAAAATGATGAATGGCTAGAATCAATAAGTAAAGGCTCTGATTCCATCTTCATGAACCCCACTTTTCCAGTAAGACTTCGACTCTTTAGCAAATCGAGTTTCAGTTAGGTAAACAGTGCTGTTCTGGGATTTATAGTAAGCTTTTAAGTCTTACAACTTGAGGGTCCCTAGTCTTTCAGTATTGTGGACTTCCTGAGGACTAAGGGTCGCGAAAACAGGATGAATATATAATTTTTTCTTTTGTTATGTATTTAGGCCACATTCCATAAGTCGATATTGTATTGATTATTTTTCCATTAATTCATTATCGTTGTATTAATACCAAATGCTTTCGCGAAGATTATCCCTAAGTGAAGGATCTGTTGTTAATACTCAAGAAGTATATCACGATCCCTTCGATAGTAGTAGGGACACGCAACGTGAAAAGAATTCAAGAAAGCTCTTTCAAAATATTTCAAGGCCTTTGAAATTTACATATATATGTATATATATCAGCATAAATCGAAATTTTAATATTGAAAGTCTTGAAAGTGGGATTTTGAATTCCAATTTTCTAAACGTAGATTCCTTTAAGCTTGTCTAAGAATCTTTAGGCTACTATAAAGTAGAATGAAATCTTCTAATGAAATTCTTTTGTTAATTAGGGGAAGAAGCTCATTAAATCTCATTTTTGTTATAAAAATCCTTTAATAACAATATTTCCGGAATCTAAAGCTTCTAGTACTCACCGCCGCTATGATGACATTCGCCTCGGCGCGTACATCCTCCCACGACAACTGACCTTGCTCCACATGTATACGAACTTGCTCCACAAATATGGCTTTCGACTTCCGTATGGCCGCTGAAGCATCCGCATCCACACCCACTTTTCCATTTAATTGCTTTCTCTCATGCTCATTCTCATTAGCAGGTTCTGAAAAATTTTCACTTTTCTTTCCATCCATTGTGGCGTGTTGTTGCAGTTGTTGTTGCCCTATGCCATTTGCAACTGATTTATTATTTTGGAGCTGCAGCAGCTGAGTAGGCGAGAAGCGAAGGAGAAGAAGAGAAATGGATTTAAAAGAAATTAGCCGCAAGCGTCAAAGGAAAATCACTTTAGTGGTTGTTGAGATGAGCAGACTGCCACCCAGCCACCCAGCCATCAAGCCACAAAGCAATGTGTGAGAGTGTGAATAGTTTCTATATATGAACATATTAACATATGAACATATGGATATGAATGTGTGCTTGTGTGTGTGTGTGTGTGTTGGCATAACTTACACTATCAATGAAGCTGAAGAGCACTTGAACGACCTGTTGTTGGCGAAGAAACTGCGACGAGTGACGGTAGAGCATATCCGGATAAAGCCAGGGCGACAACATGCGGCGCACACACACCTCGGTGATCCTATATCCACACATAAATACGTGCAAATGCGCATAGTTAAGTGGTAAGTGAAAGGAAGCGTTGAAAAAGAAATAAAATTAAAGAAAAATGTATGCATGCTTGAAGCATGTGTGTATGTTTGTGAATGTATTCTTTGTATGTACTCGTGTCAGTGTGTGCGTGCATTTAGTGCAGACAAAAGCGAAACTTTTGAAAGCAAAACTGGCTAATGCGTGGAAATAGCGTGAAACAATTGAACTGTCGGTTGCGCATGTTATGCACTGTGGAATAAAGCAGAGATTTTTTTTTTTTTTGTAAAAACGAATATTTATGGCATATAACTCGCTTCGTAGTCTACATTAAGTCAATATTTTTGTAAGCTCACTCAAACCTGCAAATTGCTTTTTTTTTTTCCTTTTCCTACTGAGCCACTTTTTCAGGCTTGGATATAAGAAATAGAATATGTGATCTGTGGCTTACCCTGAGAAAGCATACATTGACGATCCGATAATTTTAGCTGAGATACTAGGTTTCCTTCATTAGGTATTTGCAGTGGCTTGGAAACTAGGTGGCCATTAACTACTCCACTAAGTCGCTAAATTCATGGTTCGGCGTTCTTAATTTTGGTAACGCAATTCTAGACGACCGCTTTGTGCGGCCGCCCGATTTTGAAATGTGTTAGAACGAACGAATGCCATTGAATAAAACGAATGTGATTAGCTCGGGCTCTCGGAGACGCTTAAATCCGTTGCGCTTTGGTAAACATTCCAAGGTATCTTGTTAAGAGAATGTGATGCACAAAGGGTAATTATTATATAGAATTTCTTACAATGACAGCTGTCAAACCAGCTGTCACATTAAGCACAGCTTGGTTACCGTGTTAAGATTTACAAAAGAACAACGTTGAAAAATCCGGGAAAATAATTTCACAAATTCGTATTCTGTGTGGCACACTCAAATACTGGATTTCTAATATCAAATTATCTTACTTTTTAAATCTGAAGATGGCGCCAACGTTACCCTCCATGGATTTTGGAATATCAACATGTTAAATTGTTCCAGCCATAATAGCTTATCAGTGCATCACTTTATCGGTGTGACCTTTTTGTTACCGGATTTTAAAATGAAACAAGCCACCGAGGTTATGTTAGGTTAATTTTTGTGGGGTCCATTGGATCGCTGTTTTAAGCTTATAACTTAGCTATGCCTTATAAGTTGGTAAACTCCTTTTTCAATTGTGCAGGATGGGAAAAAATAAAATAAAAATCTTCTTCTGGAAGACCTTCTGGAGACTACAAGTAATACCCTGCTTATGAATATTTACGTACACAAAATAAATTAATAATATATTCCAAGATATGGGCGTTGGTGCGCTAGTCAAAACAGATGTTCTGTATATTGATGGAAGCTGTAAAGCTTTAAGGAATAAACATTTTTTTTAATGAAAATAAAAGTTTTGGTTTTGGTATCTCCCGTCACAACTTGTAAAGCAATATAATACTGATGGGCAGGCTAGAGTCGAAGGAGCTCTAGAAGAGTTTGAGAGACACAGCTGTCTATTCGAAGCCACTAAGACAGCGACTAAAGTTTGAAAAATGTGTACCAGTTGTGACAAGCTTCTGATAAAATTGATAATAGATGAATTCAGGATCCCATAGTCAGAATTTTCATGGGTTGCTTTTCTGCGAATAACAAAGACAGTTCTACCACGTAAGAGCCAGTGCAAGAGTTGTGGTACTTAGGTGGCTAAAGAAAAGACATAAGACATGTGGTGGCTCAATATGAAATATGCGGGAACCTTAAGATGTTTCTTTTCAAGTAAAATGGTCAACAAGTTATAAGCAACATAGAAAACTTTGAGGTTTAACTTTAACGATTTCTTCGCAAATTACGTATGCTCTTTGAGTTTACTGTGCGCAACAATTCCCGTTCTTCAACCAACAAAATTCCAAAATTCGAACAGGAATTTGGTAATTTTAATGTATGCACAAATTTTTTTTCCTGAAGCATATTTTACTCCGTCATCGCTTATCGCTTACCCATTGTATGCTTCAAAGATGTGGGCCGAACCTTCGTTCTCGAAATTCATGCGTTTACCCATTGTAGTCTCTATACAATTCATTTCACAGGCAAATAAACAAATGAAGAACCGAGAATAGAAAACATATTAAACGCTCCATTGCCGCACAGCTGCTATTCATAATTACAACACTTACGACACGCTGCCTCCAGAACGTTACGTTTCAACATCTCATAGATTTCCAGCTGTGTTCCGGTCGTGGCCAAAGCGGCAAATTTGTCCAGCATCACATCGGCTTCCGCATTGAAAGTGGGCAGGAAGTTGTTAATAATTTGGCGACTAAAAGCCGGATTGATGAGGCGGCGATGCTTATTCCAGCGCGGTGCTAAAAGAGAGTGAACAAAATGACTTGCGAGTAAACAATTTGTGAATACTTAACAAAATATATATACGGGTATTTATTTCTCTTCTATGGAAGGACAATTTGAACATACTTCGACTGACCCAAATCAATTTCACAAATAATAGTTAAAAGTGTGTTGGTTTGTGTGTGTGTTCGTGTCCGGAGGCGTGCGTCAGTGGTTAAGTGCGGTCACGGTCAAGCTATTAGTTCGATTTAATGCGTGTAACTATTACATTTATACAAATATATTTACATGAGTGCGTGTTATATTTATTTGTACTCACAGCTGGACGTGAAGAGCCCATCACCAATTGCTGCCGCCAGAAAACGATAGAATTCGCCTTTGTTCGTGCAGTGCGGTGAATTGAAAACCGTTTCCACTGATTCCGGGTCATTAACGTATAGAAAACAACTTGTGCCCATCCAGGAAATAAAGGGTGTCATATACCGTTTCGATGTGTGTTCCATATACTGCAAGAATGCTGAAATAATAAATAATAAAAAAAAATAAATAATAAACAAAATTATAATAATAATAGATATACAAAAACAAGAAGAAGAATGCGCAGCTTATTTATTTATGACCAAGATCAATGGGTGTGAAGTAAGTAAATAAGTTTTAATGGTTTCATTGAAAGAAATGTATTGACATAACCAAGCCATACATACAAATGAAAGTATAGTCAATAGGCCGTATATATTTTCGTCCCTTGCGGGAATGTCTGTGCATGCTGGGCAACGCGAACATTCTTCGGTCGAGTTGCGAAAACCCACACAAAACGCAGGCTCCCGTCACGGCTTAAAGAAATGTATCTTCTATCCTATCCTATCCTATATCTATATATCCATATATTTGGTTTGGGAGTTCACTGGATTCTAAATAGGAAGGTAGGTAATGGAGGTCCATATCAGAGGAGGCGTGTGGTTAAATAAGACTGTTTAACTTTGACTTGAGTCATTGACGTGCAAACATATCAAGAACTAAGATTTGAGAGTATGTGCTTTGAAGAGATTCTTGATGTGCTTTAATTTGATCTCTTGATAGGGAAGGAATTCCTGGTCGGCTGATTGCTGTTATCGGAACCACAAAAGTTGATATCATTGCCAAACAATATAGGGGATGAACAGAGTAAAACCAAAAGACAATTGAACATTGCAAAGTTTATTCATTGCATTGCAAATCATTCTTGGTGATGATGATCACCTGATGGTGATGAAGATGAATGGTCAATAATTGACAATTAGCTATAGAAAACAAAATTAAAACCTGCTCCAATTCAATAATTAGTTTCATAATTTATGAATCCGGGAGTTCGAGGTTCCACGCGTTATTACTTATTCTAAAACAGTTTTGAGAATAACAATAAATATTCATCCACTTTCGAAACCAAACTCCAAAGTGGTTGATGCCAAAATTAGCCAAGAACGAGCGGAACCGTATTGATATTTGACGTAGATCGAATTCGAACCTTGCTTAAGGCGGTGTGAAAAGGCAAATATTTCTAGTTTACCGTCCCAGAGCCATATATCTGTTGTTACAGTGTGGTTATATAGTTGTCTGTGACCCTATTAGGTAGCTATTTATTGCAAACTCTAGAGGAACACCGTAACCTTGAGTGAAAAGCGTAACTGAATACAGGAACCTAATTGGTTTCTACCGCAATGATTCTACCAGAAATTGCTTTGTATTTTAACTTCCACAAACATTCTCCACATTTATCGTTTATGTAACGGAAATTAATATTCGCGTAAGGAGCGATATGGCATCGGAGAATCGATATGAAGTGAAACCTTGGCCCTTTTCTACCCAGTATTCTAAAATCCGGTACAAGAACTTATTCTAAATTCTGTTCTTTGATTTCAGCATTTTGTGTTGCCTTTCAACTCTTCATCTCCATTAATCTCTCATTGATTAGGTTTTTGGATGATCAAGGAAGACAGACTATAATATATTAAGTGCTTTTTTAATTATATAAAGGTTCCGTAGCCTATTTCTCCTTATGAGAAGCTTCTACGACAATGTGGCTTACCTTTAGTTGTATTATTATTATTATTATGTATTTATGTATTATGTATGTATTTATGTATTTATTGTATTTATGAAATATATATATATATATAATATACGCTTTTTATAATATTTCCGACTAAAAAAAAATAGCTATACATATTTATTTATCAATACTCAAAAATGTGTGTTTTTAATTTTATGACCCGTCTCCGTTTTCGAGATACTTTTCCTGCCTCAAAATCCTGAACAGACTTAAGGAGTTATTGCATTTATGGTTGGAGGGGGCTCAAGTCAGAGTTTCATCTTATATTCTTTATGTATTATTGAAATTAAAAAGGGCAAAATATTGATGAGATCAAAGCCCAATAGTTCAGATAATTAATTTTTGTTTAATTCTATACGTATTTATACATGATTACATGGAAGAGGGCAAAGCCTTTTATTTTACGTTTATTTTGATTTGACTTTCAGGCTACTTAGCAAAGCTACTTTACGTCAGATACCAAATTTATTTTACTTAATTGTTATGACACTGCTTAAGAGCCACTTTACTTACTCTCCGGATGCATCATTTGCAATCCCAAACCAATGAATGGCAAACCTACGGGACCAGGCAACTGCCAGGCCACACGATAAAAGCGTCTACGTGTCCACAAAAAATAAATCCACAACAACAGCAGCCACGTGGCCAAAGCATAGCAAACAACATTGTCCATTGCAAGGAGATCGTCAGGCTGCGAGGTGTCTAAGGTAATCGAGTGCGATTTTGTGCCAGAAACGTTTGGTGAAATGTCAATTTGTAACAATTAGAAACCGCTTTCGAAACAAATGCGGAAAATGCGGAAAATGCGTACTACGTTTATTAGTCGCCAAGTATTACAACTTCGTGTGTGCGTTCACCAAACCGTTTGAAGCGACTGTTGCACGTCAACTGACAAAGTGGCCGACAATTACGGCGCTGAACAGTTTAAAGTTATAATTTTCTGCTTTCAGCACTGTAAATTGAAAATCGAAAATAATTGCGTATATTGGCTAACGTCGCCCAACAAATCGTCTTGACGAGCAGTTAATTGTCAGTTTGGCTCGGTCATTACTCGCGCCTACATTTTGGCGACTGTGAATTGAATGTTCAAACAAATGGATTGTTGCCTTTTACCTTTTGTTTACCTTCCGGTTAAGCATTTTGTGTAACTTTGTGCTGAGGTTGGGTATTGGCGCGGTTTTTGTTGACATTGCTCATCATCTCATTTTTCAAAGGCTAGAAAAATTATAAATGGTTTATGGAGTGCCGCACAAAGCGTCGCCATCACACAAATGTATTTGCTCTTCAGGAAGAAGCACTGAGTAGTTATCCGGGTCTCATTAGTCAAGTGTTGGTCACATACCAATTTGAAGCACTCAGTGTTTACGCCTGAAATGCATTTGAAAAGCACAATTCACCAAATAAGTGTAGTCTAAGTGTAGTTATTAAATATGGGAACTGAAGTTGTTCTAGAGGGGAGACTATGACCACATCAGACGCAGCTGCTCTAAGGGTTTTCGAGAAAAGGATTTTGAGAATGGAATTTTGGACCTTGGAAATAGACTCATAAGCTAGTTGAGGCATGACTTAATATCCGAATTTGCCGAGCCGTATAATTGAAATGATTACGAAGCTTTTCATTCTGTTTAGGTTCATTGCGAAGCAAGCTGGTGTCAGCAGAGAAACCAGCAGATCTCAGTTGTCTTTGAGAGACCTGATGAAGTTTTACTTCAGTTCGATTTGGCGCCAACTTTGGACAAAGAGACGACTGGCGTCTACGATGCACTCAAGCAAAATCGCATAGACGTTTACTAGGACAATCAAGAAAAACAAGTGAGAACTTTATCATGATCTTAATTGCCGAAGCGTTTTCGAAGACGAATACAAAAATTGTAATAAAAACGCGGCCTTCATCTGTGGCTTCTAACCAAAGCCCACTCAAATTGATAAATGTTGTGTGTGAGACCACTCGGAAAAGAGCTAATAAAAGAAAGTTTTTGGAATTTTTTCGAGCTTAGGAAACCGAAGTCCTTTTACAAGAAGCTTTGTAAGTTAGGGTAGCTAGGTATGTACGGATATCTCGAAGTTAAAAAAACCTAGCATCAGTTCCGTTCTTTAATAATTAGACCTCGTATATATGCATGCATGTATGCATAACATGTCTTTTTGTTACTGTACTTGTCTTAATTTGTACGTGCGTATACTGTTTGCTAATTACTCACGTATTCACACGCTAATGCAGTGCTTTGTATGCGGAAGCATAGCGATTTTGTTTTTGCCGTCATTTCGCACGAGATGTCAATTATTTGTGAGCGAGCACATTTGTATTTTTTGGTGTTTGTGTGTTTGTGATTTGTAAAAATATGGTTTGCAGATTTCAGTGGCTGAGCAATACTTGTGTTCGGACTGTTATTTAAACAAATATACAAAGGCACACATGGTGGAAGTAATGAAATATACAGTAAGGAATTGCTTACTTTCATTGAGCATTTTTATGATCTGTTGACATATGTATATAATATTAAAATATAGCGGAAGAGGGAATAATATTAGGAAAGTGTTAAATTATTACCACCTTAATCCAAATTATTTATATAAATATTTAAGTAGAAACGTGACGTACTGGTGGTGCGGAGTAAACAAATCCAGTTTTAATGTAAATAATACTATTTAGTATGGGTCAAGGCTGAGGTAGTCGGCAGTAAGTCGGCACTGAGTACGTAACTCTTCTTGGACAGTGGGTTAAATTTAGGTGCGATTGAAAGCCACTCAAGGAAAAGGTTTCTATAAATTTCTTGAACCGCTTGGGGTCGACTTTAAAAATTGTAGGTGCCTCAAATAGGAAGTGAAACTGCCAAAAAAATCTACAGAAGACGTAAGCTAGTTTAATGCAATGTTCACATGCCTCTCTTTTTTAGGTTTTCTAATAAAAAAAAACAGCATTCAGTTGTAAAGAATATGTTTCCCAAACTCCTTTATTCAATTGATATTCGATTTTATGAGTTCGAGATCATTTGAGTTTTTCCCCCTTACTTTTTGGTGTGTTACAATAATTCCTAATTGGCTGATTCAACCACTTTCTAACAGTTGGCTCAAGTCGCCAGTAGCGGTTACATCTCCAGTGAGGTAAACAGACACCTCGTTTAGTTGTTGTCCTACAAGGTCTTCTGAATACCTCAGGCTGATAGAGACATACGTTTCTGCCTATAGATCTCTTCTCCACTACCAAGCCCATGGTTTGAAGAAGCAAATACCTACAAGTGGAAGACTGTGTTGCACTTCTAAAGAAAGAAATAAGGCTTTTCTCAATCTTTCATCTTCAGCTTTGTCTACTGATTGCTTTTGGTCGTCAGTTAGAGTCAAATGCTTGCTATATTAATGAGGTTGAAAGAATGCCGCGAAGTTTACTTGTGTGCTGAAATTAGAATTTAAACTCATTCATGTGACCGCTTCATAAGAACTTCAAAATGACTGATGGAGTTATGGTTGCAATTCTAATGATCTTGAGAAATAAAAACAGTTTTTGTGAAGATATGGAGATGCTGCATGGAGCTGAAGAAAGTTTAGATAAAATGGAAATTCGATTATATTACAACACAGAGTATAGAGTATCTACTATGGTATGGAAGATCTTCTAGGTGTTCTTGCTAAAGTTCCATTAGATTTGACATTTGACCGGAAAAGGAGGCGTACTGCAAGACGGAAATTATATTTTTACCACTAGCAGAGAAAATTGAATCAAAGTGTACATGCTGGGTTTTAACTTGGTGAGTATAAATAAATTATTTAAATGAATTTCGAAGCGCCAAGAGCACTTATCTGAACTATATATATATACATATATTGTGTCTGGCTTATCTATAATAAACCAGCGCTGAAACAAGTAATATATATCAGATAATAAGGAGTAGTTCTGCTGGGGAGTACATTAGATCATCATAAAACACAAAATAGGAAAAATCTTAATTTTTCTTCAGAGTAATGTTGATGGTGGATAGTCTTATTCCACACCGACACCATACTTAAGACCGATGTTTCATTTTCAAAAGCTTGGTAGATCAGAATCGGCTAAACATATGTTGGAATCGTCTTGTTGATGATGGCTTTTTATGGTGAAGAACATTACCAACCTTCTATTTCGATCAGCTAATAAAAGCTTTACGCGAAAATGATACTGAAGTGAGTTATCTTCATAATAAAATATGATCGAAATTAGTCTCACCCATAACTTAACTCCAAATAGGCAATATCTATCTACAGGAATCTACATATATATATATTCATTGACCAATATTTGACTTTCAGAATTTTGTAATGTAATAACTTTTGGTATTCATATGCTCAGTGTACCAGAACTCTAAAACAAGGCCACCGGTAAAAGAGCTCTCATTTCGTTTATCTAAGGTTATCATCATAAAAGTGCTCTCCTAGGTGGCGAGTTTATTGGTTAAACAGTTTAAATGTAAATCAATGAGATTTTTACAACACTACTAAGTATTTTTTAACTACTCAGAAATGCTTCCTTTAACTGTCCAAGGCCTCTGTAACCGCTTAATTTGTCATTGCATAGGTTTTATGGATCGGCGTCTCAACTTTCGGTGAATGAATTATGTACTTATGCTTAACTTGTTATTCGTCGGGGTCATATTAAGCACGCTGGAGGTTCATCTGTCTCTGTTCGAAAAGAGTCACATTATACTCTCTGAGAGAGCCACGAGCTTATTGTACTTCTCTTAATAAAGACATATTTCCGTAATAGTATCATTGTACTGTCAAGACTTTGGACGTGAATGTTTACATACGCTTGTAGGCTATACATTTCTGTCATTAAACTTTACTTTGACGAAACGATATGCTTCCATAACACAACTAAAATAATTTTTTTGCATTACACTCAAACGATTTGCCGCTGCTAAATAGCATTTTCAATTTAATTTCGTTATTTGTATGCCCACCTAGCTTGGGTATCGCTGCGTCTAGGAGTGTTGGCATTGCACCGCTTAGCATTGCTTGAGTAAGTGCGTAATGTATGACGTTAATCAATTTACGGCAAATAATAAAGAGCGTGAAAGTGGGATTACATTCAAATGAAAACATAAAAAAAAAGAAAAATGTATATATTTGCTACCTTATCTCTCTTCGTAAGAATATAAAGAGCATTGCATTTATTGCACCGAAACTCAGATGTAACAGTTAATTAATGAAATTGTTTGCTGCAATTCGGTTGCGCCACCGGCACTATTCATGCTCTGCCATTCAGGTTTTTGCTAACGATGGCGCTGCTGACATTTGCAAATTACATGGAAAACTCGAACAAGCGCTCGACGAACAAACGTGCTACGGAACTCATTCAACGAAGCGCCAAAGGGTTTGATGCGAATTAGTGATGGTTTTGAGTGAATGGCTGCATGCATGCGGCAAATGGCTGGTGAGCTATTGAAACGCAACATCTAGCGCCACAGGTGGAGTGGCAGCACATTTCGGAAAATTGATGAAAACTTTAACTGGCATTTTCGTTGCTGTGGCGTCATAGTGGATACGAAGAGAACTCAAATCTCGGATGGATGGATCATGTATGGCAGTTTCACAGAAACACGTTAAGCGTATTTTCTTTCCATGAAATAGCGATTTGAAGAGCCCTGAAAAGCACCTTCAGCGCTGATTCTGTTCGAATAAAATAACATGTCATGCATAGCTTTTATATTCTAAATTAGTGGGGCACAAGCAGTGGTTCAATGGGCTCCCTTTAAATTCTAATAACTATACTGCAGCTGAGCTTATTTCAGTTAACAAAACTGAATATTGACTGTTCACTGGTTGGCGTCAATGTAATTTTTAGCGACTCGCTTGTTGGACTTGGAACTACCCATAGAGAGCTAATTGGGTGTATTTTAATCGATCAAATGATGACATATGGAAGGTATGTGACTAGAGTGAAATACTTATATCCAAAAAGAGGACCTATTGTAGATTACATTATAGAGTGTCACTAGACTTCATACGCGACTCTGGCCCTTGCTGTTGTTTTTATACAAATTTTTAAGGTGGTAACTATTATAGTGGTTTCAGTTTCAGATTTATAGTACTACAGTTTCAGGCCTGTTTAAAAGTTGCAATCCACATCAACGAGAAAGTCAAGCTATTTCAAAGGGGTAGGACCAAGTCTCTGAGAAAACTTGTCGGGCTGTGCGACACAATTCTGCAATTTTTGAAACCACCAAATTGTGTTTATGAATTATCTGCTTCATTACCATACTAAAAGGTCTGAGAGTCAACAATAAATGGCAAGTCAAAGGTTCTCAGTCTGAGAACCTGCAGTTCTGTATGTTTTTTTAATTTTAGGATGTTTTGATTTGGATTATTTCTGCCTCTCTTATTTTGTTCGTTGGCAAGGTTTCATAGTAGTAACTTTTTCCTTAATTTGAGAAGATTACTTCGAAGTTATTCCTCAAATGGAGAGATCTAAAAATTTCTACTTTCCTAGAAGGCTTGATTTCTATGAATAATGCTTTCGTGTTTAAATGTACGAAGAGATGTGAGCTACCTTCCTCTAAAATTTAATATAAGATTAAATCCATTATCCATTATTCAACGAGTTAAATTAAATAAAAGATTTTACATACGTATTTATTTACCCTCCTTGCTGATGAAGCGATAGTAAGCTTCATTTTAAAATCCTCCCACTCTCTAGCCAATATCGCTAGTGCATTTTACGTTTCATTTCATAGAAATGTTCTAACTCAAACTACTAATTTTCCAGGAAAAGTTGTTGTTTATTCCATTTTCCCCGCGTGCTTTTCATATTGTCGGTACTTAGAAAACACATGGAAAAGTTTGTTGTGATGAATTTCAATTTTTTTTAGAAATAGTTTAATTAAAATAGTAGAGCAAAGTGGTAATACTCAAATTAGTTTACGGTGTTTTGTGAGCTACTTGCAGGGTGGTTCAAACATTTTAGCATATTTCGAATAGTTAAAAAAAAATTTATCATAATAAAAATATCCGATGTTTTATTCGAAATAGCGAACTTTCCCATTGTCTATGAATCACAATTTCATATACGAGGCTTCCCGACTGGATATGCAATAGCGCTACTTGACTGAGCCCAGTTTGTCAAAATGTTGATTAATTTTTCGAATAACAACGGTTTCTATAGGAATTTCACTAAAGAAATCCAAAAGCATCATATCGTCGTGACGACCCTGCCATTTTTTTCAAAAAGTGTTGCTAAATTTCGAAACTTTAAAAAGTGTATAGCGTTTTTTTCGCTGCAAATTTTTTACAATATGGGCTACCCTATAGTTAAAAACGTGTAAATTCACACGAAATGTCATGTGCTACCTTGTGTAATTAAATTCTTTTATATTAACTAATCATTAATTAAAATTCAACTCTCGCATCACTTGTTTTTAATGACCAGTTAATGTTTGTTCAATGTTGCACTTAACAGAAATAATTAAACATTTAATATATAGTAATAGTTTATGGATGAAAAATATCTTTCGCTAGACAATATTGCGGAAAAATATTAAATATTTAATATATACCAACCTAACCTTGTGAAAAGGATATATTCTCCAAACGAGCTATGTTTGAATTCTTATACATATATAACACATTAAGTGCACTGACGGAGTCTAATATTTAAAAATCCTAGTTTATTATACCACCTTCCATTGCTTCATGATCTATGTACTATATTATGTATTATGTATTCTATATTCTATATTCTATATTCAATATTCCGTATTCTTTATTCTTTATTCTATTTTCTATTTTCTATATTCTATATTTCTTATATTATATTTCATATTTTATACTATATATTATATATTCTATACTCTATATTATATATTCTAAATTCCATATTCGATATTTTGTGTTCTATGCTCCGCGTTCTATATTCTATGTTTTATTTCGTACGTTCTGTACTCTGTACTCTGTATTCTATATTCTATAATTCACATTGTATATTTAAAAATCTATATTCTAGGTTCTGTAATCTATGTTCTTTGTTCTATGTTCTATATTCTATATTAAATTTTCTATAATCTACATTATATATTCCATATTTGAAATTCTATATTTTATGTTCTATTTTCGATTTTCTATATTGCATATTATATAGTATATATTCTGTATTTTTTTTGATCAAATTTCATCCAAATTTTATCTTCTGTGTTAATAAGGGTTAAAAAATCAAGTACGCCCATACTTTATGCATAATTATTTATTTATGCTTGTATATTTTATTTACACTACCGCATTCTGTAAAAAACAAAAACAACAAAAAATTGTAATGATACAATTAGCACATGTTGCGGTTGTAAAAATGAAGTAAAGTAAGGAAGGGTTAAGTTCTGGCGCGTTCGAATATTGTAAATATTAAAGGCGTGTGGTAGCCATTAGCTAAAATTTTTAACCAATTACGTTCATAAGCCAAGTTTGATAGTCGGTATATTTATCAAATGGGGGCTCGGGAAAGATGTTTAGTCGTTTTATTCATTTTTGGTACCAGGTACCAGATATAAAGCCCATTGAAAGAATGAAGTTTCTCATATTCGGTATATGAAAGCAATGAGTAGCTATCGACAGATTTCATCAATTATTGATACCATATCAATATATATATCTGTTTATTAAGATATCTCGCATATTGTCTGAAATATGCGATAAAAATATCAATTGGAGAGGCGGATATATTCATATTTGATATATGCTGCTAGAAGAAATTTTATAGTAAATTCACTAATTTTTTTAAAGTCGGTACTTGTATTAATATGCTGGGAATCAAAATGTGGTCATGTCGAAGGTTGATATGGAAGTGATCCTTTTTTAACTGGGTGTGAAAATTATGTTAAGTACTGAATTTGGTTCAAATTCAAATATCTCAATATGGTAAACATTTTTCGTTTGCTCAGACACACGAATTGACCGAAGGATATTACGAAATTTTTTCTCGGTCATCCGCCTCGTCGTTGTAGAAATCTGTCAAGCATATGAAGGCTCCACACTATTGATGGGACCGTTCGCTGTCGGATAATTAAGTTATATATAGTAATTACTATTTTATATCTGTAAAAACTTCCAGTTCTTGTATAAGTGGTTAAATTCGGTTCAATTAATGCTTTAAATATTGCATAAATGCTGGGTGAGTTCCGCATTGTAATTTGCATTTATATATGTATATACACCCATGTACTTAGGTACATATGTATGCAATTCAATTATGTTAAAGTTAATTAAACGATAGAGTTAATAACACCATTACGCCTACTCAGTCTGTCGGGACCTCTACAAGTAGTATGCTAAATGACACTTATGTGGAGTTGTTATTATTGTTGCTCTTGATGAGCTACTCGGGTAAATTGCATTAATTAATTACACGTGTGTACGTAATTCTTATTTTTTTTGCAATATGAAAGTTAACATTTCGCTATGTTGCACAATTTTTATTGCTGTTGGTTGCAACTTAGTTTCTACAATGAAATTATGATAAAATACCATATTACCATATTCTATACGTTGTTTATTTTGAATTAGTCGGCACCCTGGACGCTTCGAGCTAAAAATTATATCAAATCCTCTTACCTATGTTGTTGGGATTACTTTCAGTAAATCGCCAAATGGGTGCGTAAAATTTTTTACGTTTTCTCTTTCTCTCCAATATTATTTCATATTTTACAACACGGTGAAAAATACACACAAACTGTCTGTTTTCAGCATCCAAGTTCGTTCCGTTATTTTGGATTACTCCAGATAAGTTCTCTGGCCATTATTGACATTTATTTGATACTTGATACTTTAGGGATTGCAGGTGTAATTAATAAAGATTTGATGGGAAATCGGACTTATCACTTAGAAGCATTTCATTGGCTCTACCTATCCGGATTGGACCCGAATTTCTATACTGCCACATACTGTCGACCCGGTAGCTTTCCTCAATATTTTGTTAGAAATGTTTTTTGTTAAATTTCAATTAAAGTTTTGGCATTTTTTCGGCGTTAAAATGCATTAACTTCTGCTCGACATCATATTTGTAGTAATTGAATATTAGTGAGCCTAACTATTACGACGGAGAGCACCAGAAAAAAAATGCCACTATTTACATTGAACACGATGCATGCACCTACATGGATGCACGATTAGCATATTAAGAGTCTTTAAGACGAATCTTAGCATGTTTTGCAGCAGATTAATGAAACTTTGTATAGTAGAGCATTATATGCTGATGAAGAAAATATTCAGGAGGACGCAACATTCAGCTTCAAAGATATTTAAAGATGGAAATTTTTTGGTTATTTTGAAAAAAGCGGTGAGTGTTCTAATGGAATCTTTGCACTAGATCTAAGCAGTTTGGGCTATTTAAATATGAAAATTTAGAAATCTACATCTTAGTATGTCTTCTTTGAAGATTGATATCATATTATGGGACTGCATTTACTCAATAAACTCGAATTTTAGGGTAAGAATTACTCTCTATTGGAAATATCAAGTGAGTAAGAACTTGCGATGAGTTGGTGCTTAAAATTTCTGGCAACATTCTCGAAATAGGAAGCAAAAACTGAGCGAGCTTATACTTTTCTTAACTTTGCATTTCTTTGTAGCCTTAATTAGCGCGACTTAGTAATTTAAAAGCGGAATTCATGTATACTTGACCAGGAATAGAGTGAAACAAAAGCAAATTTAACTAAAGCAATAAGTAGCGTAAAATACGAATTTAAATTTTTAAAATAAAATAATTCATATTTACCCCAGAGCTTTAAGTTGGGCCGCTAAATAAATTGTTGTTAAAGTTGTTGAGAGATTTTCGTTCGCCGCAATGTAGACACTTTGCTGCCACTTATGCGTCACTAATTTAAAATTGCCTAATTGATTGCACCCACACCGACAATTCCTAGACTTGGCTTTCATGGGCTCCCTGCTATGCTCGAGTATTACGGAAGTCAGTACGTAGTGCGTGTGCATAAAGTGTTGCATACAAGCTTGCGCTGCCAGTTGCAGCCAATTAACGTGTTCCGCAATCACATTAGAAAACCTTACGCTACAGTGCAAATATCAGTGCGCAATAAGGTGGGGTCGCTTATGCGGCAAGTTGACATTTCGCTCCCGGCGCTCGTTAATTTATTCGCTAACTCGAGCAATTACGAGTCCATAACGCTTCTCTCGTCGCCCGAATGTGCTTGCATTAGTTAAGTTTTTTGTTGTTAGTTCGGGTTCTTTTTTTGTTTTTTTTTGTAGCTCTCGTTGGCTTGGTGGGGCTCCGTTATTGGCTGTAAAGTGGCCACAGCCGTAACGAATTTTCACGTTCCCGCGCAGTGGCATTAACTATTTCAACGAATTAGTAGTTGGTGAGAGTGCAAAACTTTAAAGTGCCAACAACTTTGTGCTGCCAACTTAACTAAGCAACAATCGGAGTATGCAAAAACAAAAACCAGCTGCAACTTTGCAACTAAAAGTGGCACGTTGCTGGCACAATTTATACATGGCGCAATTTAAAGCCTCTAAAATCTCCACTGACATTTCCTACTACCCGCACTGTACTGACAATCTTTTCAATTTTCGGCCAAAAAAGTTCGACAAAAGCGAAATAGTTAAAACACAATGTCGAAAGGACCAACTGACAGCGCCACTTTATTGTTTTTAATTTATTTATTGTGTTCTAGGCTGTTGTTATTGTTACTATGCCTTGCTCTACTGTTACTTTGGTTGTTATTGTTGTTGGCTTTGCTTGTTTTCATGTTCTGCTTCTACCCCTCTTTTACTACCATTTTGGTCAATTATGTGTAGAAAAGGCACAAAAAAGAACAGAAGTAGCATAAAACCATTACAACATTGTGTGTGTCAACACTGGTTGCAGTAACAACAACAATGATCATAGATAACTAGAGCAACAATGGCAAAAACGACTCATAAGCGAAACTTTTTAATGCAATTTTTGTGAACAAGTTGCGTTTTGTTGGCATTGTCCGAATATATTCTAGCAACAATAACAAAACACTATGTAAAAAGAGTATGCCGCCGAGAGTTTTGGATTGCCCAATGAGCAATTAGAAATTCAAAATTTGGTTGAATTGAAACAAGAAATACGGTGGAAGTAATCATTAAATTATTGTGTTTCAATTTAGTTGGCTACAGCATAAAATTGTATTTTCTTTAATACTATATAAAAGTATACTTATTGCCCAAGCTGGTTTTTTTATATATTATTTACTTCTCTAGATAAATATTTCAAAAATTCATTATAGTGGCAACTCCGAATCAATTTATATATAAACTTTTGGTTGTGATTTTATTTTAATTTAATTTTAATTTAAACTTATGGTACTTATCAAACAGGTTTTTTTACTTGTTTTGTGTTGAATAATAATTGCCAATTTTACAGAGGTGGTAACCCATATATTTAGATTGGAGCTAATAAAAAAATTTTTAAAAACTTCTTACTGCACCAAATTGAACACTTTCTACTTTATATTTATTTTTAAAATATCTTAATTTCATATCTGGTGGCAGCACCATGAAATGATAATTTTATAATGAAGCTTGCATGTTTTTTGGATAACTGTAGTATATAATTTTCTTTAATCTTTTATTAAGATTAATCTGGATTAAGTTCAGCAAGTCGTAACCTCACTCATCCCTTAAACTGCCGCTAAAAAAGCAGTGCAACATTTTAGGTGATATCAAAAACTTGTACTACTTTGTCATAACAGCGATATAGATATATGATTTAGATAGGCAGAAATCCTATTCATCCATATTTGATCTAACTTATATTATAAGTATTGTCTTGTTCAGACGTAGAGTTGATTGGTGCAGGCGGGGTTTCTTCAAACTTACTTAGCGTACATAGCTCTCTTGTTGCCCTATCCCATCGAAAAAACTCGCTTCTTGTATTATTTTAGATTAGATCTAAAAATCTAGACTTCTAAATCTAGAAGAAATCTTTAGAGTAATAGATTGTGTTGATGAAATTCAATTTTACTTCCCTTTAACTGGATAATCAGATTTTAATTAGTCGCTGAGGAAGTTCTACTAAAAACCACATATTACTTCTGATATATGCCAAAGAAATAATTTTTCCGTTCTAAATTGCAATCCTTTTGTTCTGAAGTTCATTTACAATAATGATTTCTAAAACTTGACCACTTAACGTCCCTTCAAAAATAGTAATATTTTGTAGTTTTATGGATTACTGATATGCTGATCCGGATTGATGTTATTTTTGTATCCATTTGATTGATGTTATCCCCGTTTGTTGTGCTATGAGCTTGGAATCACTATCTCACTAAAAGGTGAGTTTTGTGAAAGGTCAAAAAGTAAAAATTTCAATTATTGAAAAAAAACCTTTTCCTTTCGTCATCATCTTTTAGTTCGTGGAAAAGTATCGTCTTGATAGGCTACAGGCTAAAAAAGTAAATTGTCGGTTTAAGATTCAGTAAAGGCTTGGATAAATATTGAATAGTCGACAAATTTAGGGTGTTCTGCAGACTGTTTATTTTTTTGCTCGGTTTTATATCTTTTTGGATACTGGTTAGTAGAGAGAAATAGCCACCGCGTCTTGTTTCTCCGGAACTTAAGTGAAAAGAATTCACTTTGTCCGAGGATTTTCAAATCCGTAATTGATAGAAGGCGGGTGCATTTCGTTGCCCTGTTCAATTCTCCGCTTATACTGAGGGGTATTTCGAACTTACCTGGTCATTTCTTTTCACAATTTTAGGGGATAGTTTTTGGAACAATACTCAAAGTTTTTCAAAAAATGTTTCGGTGGATAAAAAGAGGCTCAAGGCAACCTCAAAGCATTCATTCTTAGTTCAATTTACGTTATCCGTTTCGAGAAAAAATTATGCATTCCTATATTCTTCAAGCATTGTTTGTAATGCCACATTTTTAAAATCTGTTAATTACCTGTCAAGTTTCGTAGAGTGTGATTACTTGGATTACTTCTGCTAACTGGTTGTCGTGAATATTGGCTCAGTTGCAGATATACTCGTATGTAAGTGTGATATAGATGTGGCGATGGTGATATACTCGAATGTGTGTGCTGGGAAACAATGTGAGTGTTGACAAAGTTTGACAGTAAAGTTATTTTAATGGGCTTTTGTACTCAAATGTTTTTTATGGTATTTTTAAGCCATAGTGCTAAGTTTGCCTAAGGATATTATAGTATTATTTTCCATATGGTTAAAGTAATCAGATTGGTCAGAGAAACTCGTCGAACTCTCTTTGATAAACTCGTCGAATATGAAAATGAACAAAATACTTTAAATAAGTCTTCTTACTTGGACTTAGTAAATTAAGAATGCCATAGGGGAAGGCTAATTCTGCCGGTAATTGTTTCACGTTCTAACAATAATCTTGAAAAATCAAAAATTTAGTGGCAGGGATCTTATCGTTGGTTAAAATCCGTTCGATTTCAATTGTGTAAATAAATCTCACAAAAAATATTACCGAGCTTCGGTTCAGATATTGAATTAGAGTTCTTTATGGTACTATATTAAAAAAAATGTCTGACTAATGAGTTTATCGTCGAAAAGGTCTAATAGCGATAGAAATAATCGAATCTAACTACTATTCTCTGAGAACACTTTCAAGTATAAAGAGATTAAAAATTCTTATGATATATCTACCACAAGAATTGCGAATATCACAGCTAAACAACTGCTGATTCCGACGGATTTTTACTATGTTCGGATATATGCACTATGACATAATTTAAGCAATAAGTGTGGAGTCGGTCTGATAACTGTAAACGACAGAATTTTGTTTTGAATCCGTTAAAAAATTTATATTTCGTGGACGTAATTGCAGCTGTACGGAGGTTCTGTAGGCGAAGAGTGAAATTGCCATAAAAACCACCTCTAAATGGACAAACATTTAACAGTTTTTAGTATCTTCAATACATGTCTAACATATAATCCCTTTGACTGCCCGAATTTGGTTCGACCTTACTGATTTGTTTTGCATGTTTTATGTCAATGGAGTTTACAAAATTTCCTTTTTCTATCTATAAAAACAAACAAATATTGGCAGATTCGAGTGCTATGAACAAATTGTTTAAAACATGTTTTCACTAAAAATTTAACTAGAAAAAATTTTTTTCACTGAAAAATATTAAACTCGTGTAAAAATATAAATTTAATTAATTATCATTCGTTTACGATTATATGTAATTGGTATTAAAGACATTTAAAGCTGTGGTTATGCTTTAAGAATTTTTTTCTGTCTTCGAATTGTTTTAAAGACGATGAAGCCAATGTTTGTTGCGAATTTTTAGCTGATTGTGTCATTGGTTTATAGGTAAAAATAAGAAGCTATTCCTAAATTGAACGATATGAAAGCAGATGAATGATGACATCAGAGATTTCACGGTTTTGCTGGACTAATTTTTGGTCAGTTTTTGAAAGTTGTTACAAAATTAAAAGTGAATAAAAACCAGGCTTAGTTTCCGGTTTATCTGAAGAGAATTTGTGAAAATTCGTCACCTCGTATTGATGTTACATTGCGAAACCACACCATCCAAATGCGTCCATGGAAAAATTTATGTGGGTTTAAAGTATAAAGATTTCGTAGAACGTCAGAAATTAGAATGTCTTCTTTTAAACAAATCGACCTTTAAAGGGTTAAAAACGAGTCCAACAAAAATAAAATAAACAAACCAGTGGCGAATCACTTTATAAGCGCTTAAAGACATTTAGTGACCCGTCGGTTCCCAACTATCCACATTCATATACAAATATTATTATGCAACAAACAAATAATGTGTGAGACATAGCGGAAGGGACTAGTGTTAGCGGAGTGCATAAAAGGCTCAGTTTATGGTGTTCGCAATTGCCCGTCAGGAGAACACATATAGGATACATACACATATATATATATATAGAAGTGTACATATGAGAGATTGTGTGCAATCATATGAAAGCGGAAGTGGCTAAAGGGCAATAACGACCGAATGGGGTAACGATTTATATGCTTCACGGTCAAGCGATGCGTATAATTGAGTTTTCCACAACTTCCTGCTTTGACCCAGAAATACAAATGCATACATACACATACTTACTATATATACTGATGAATGCGGGAGAAATTTAACATAAACACAATGGGGTAATTTTATTGGATGGCACGCAGCACTTGCGGCAAATTAATGAATACCAACTAGCATATTAATGGATTTATTTTTTTCGAAGTGCAGTTAACATTAACAGTTAATATGAAACATTGTCTAAAAGAGTACATCCCTTTTTAAAGAAAGCAATGGATTTATGAATTAATGGATTTATTATATACATGTACATATATACCTTTTTAAGATAGACGTTTAGAACCATAATTATTTTGAATCATATATCATTCAATATTTAGATCTCTCTCTTTTTCATATTCGACAAATATATGGTGTATGTTTGTTATTTTAGAAGACAGCGGATAATGGATTTATCAGGTTTGAAACATATCCACTCACAGACCAACAAATGTCATATTTTTTAAAGGATCTTACATTCTTTTCCATATGTAACCCATTTGAAAGGGCTCAGGTGCTCATTCCCGGTATTGCCTACCTCAATTAGTAGTTCAAAATTTTTCGAAATTTTATGTAAGATAAGTAATATGCTGTGCCTTCTCGTTATCTATTGAAGATCATTGACAATTCAATGATAAATGACATATGAAACGATTGTTGAAAAAGTTATAAAATAGGAATAAAGGTGGATTCCATATTCGGCTTGGGAGATGTAATTAATATCGCAAGGGCTAATGTTCTTCACTAGATCTCATCTTCGTTTTGAGTTTTACTTAGACGTTCACAAGCAGATAGTCGTCTTCAATGTTATGTATTTTGTTATTTATCTACATTCATCCCAAAGCAACGCTTCTAACCAGCTTATATGCTCGAAGAGAGATTACGTTCCTTTAAGGTCACATGATTCCTTTGTTCAAATTGCTGCAATTCAAATTGTATTCCAATGCAAAAATACTTTTCGTAATGTGGAGGAACCTAGAAGTCTTCAGTCAATTCCGAAAGGTTAATGGATTTTATGAGAATATTTTCACAGTAGAAAATGGCTTGACATTGCTTGCCGGGGTCGAATGATATTAGATATAAATTTTTGAAGTTGAATGGTTTAGGAATCAAATAATGGTTCTGCGTTGTAATAATGCGCAAGTAATATGGAATGCAAAGCTCACAGCCAACAAATTTACTTACATATGGGTTTCACTTTCACCCAAATTCACGACCGATAGATTAAGAATTAACATAGCTTTTATATGGTACCGAAAGTATATCTGTTACTAGGTAAGTATATCTGTTATCTCTTACATATTTCTGGCAGCACTTGCAAGCCGTCCTTTGATACCCTTAATATTTCGTGTCTTTTGGGCAACACCAGTGGCTTCCAGTAAAGTAATTCTTACGATGTTTATTCCCTTAATTCTACTCGGTTTTAACTTCTTTCAATGTCAACATCTTAATTATTCTGCGTAATAAACTTTGGATTCACTCAGCTTTGTATATATGTATTGAATATGTCTTTATAATTTCCACGAACTGGCAATAAGAGGAAATATGTTGACCATGTAGGAAAAGTTTGAAATATAAAACCAATTCAAAACATTCTGGTGGTGTCTGTTTTATTAACAGCTGGAATGTATGTGAATAATATATTATTTGAAAAAATGTGCCACAAGTCATAGTTACGCATTCAGCAGTAGCTATAAACCATTTCTGAACCAAAAATATTACAAACAGGACCAACACACTTACGACTAATGCCTTATATGTATGTGTGTGAATGTTCTAAAATTTGTGTATAAATATTTGCGGTCACATGACCGTTTTGGGATGGTAGAAAATTGCTTTTAATGAAAAATCACTGCTGTCAGCTGAAGTTTATACATTTACTCGTTTACGGTTATGTTGCAAATATTTCGTAATTAGTTGGAATTTTGCAGAAATTTGAACATTTTACGGTGAAAGAGCAATGCTTAAGACATATAAAGGAGTTAAATACAATAAATACTTAAATACAGAAATATATATACAGTGCTAGTTTAAAAAAAAAAATCATTCAAAAAAGAGCCTAAATAAATAAATTTCAAATAAATTTGACTAAACAAGTTTTTAGTCGGAAATATGAAAAGTGTAGTTATTTGAAGTTCTGAGAATTTTTATTAAAATTTGATATTTTGCAAAATATAAAAATATTTTATTCCGAGTTAGATGTTAACTTAATATAAATTAATGATTAACCTGGCTATTGGGGTTCCTTTTAGTTTATCGCAGTTCGAGGCAAAAATATAAAATATTGACTTCATAAGACAAGAATGAATTGTAAACTGTGTCTTTATTTGTCTAGATTCATATTTTTTGAAGTTCATCGAGTTCGACGTCGATTCTTTTATCTTCTCGGTCGGAATGATCTATTCCTAGAGGCTAACAGAATTCACCAAGACTTAGTCTGGGAAGCGCCACCTTTACTGCAGCACCCTTCCGCATAAAGGAAGTATATTTCTGGTTGATCTGAAAAGCAAATATATAAAGGCGATTAAGATTGCAGAATAAGGAAAAGTCTGTTTTAGTCAAAATTAGACCACAGAGGACTCCGTCGAATAGGCCCCGTGTATAGTATTGGAATCGAAGTTTATCTGGATTATATTGTACAGTTTGGATGATTGTTTTAGCAACTAATTCTAACCAGGGTTATTTATTACCAAGATCAACTGATCGGTATTCTTTTGGAAATGTATTCAGGCTGAGACGAATTAATGATGACTGGGGGCTTGTCTAGCTGTCGTGAAATATTAAAATTTATCTCCTTCTCTATTAAATTCTCTCTATTTAATAATAGTCAGAGAAGTTCGAAAACTCACCCACTCAACACAAAACACTTTATTACAAATTGAAAAGTTTTGAGAGGCGTTGATAAAAAGTTTAATGTTTGGAATTCATGATAGATTCATTGACTCTATATTATGTATTAAATTTTATATGACGTTACAACCAGTAACACGAACACTGTTCAACAGGGGCATACAATTGGAGTGTCAGCGTAAAAAGCCTAGCTATTGACTTTCAAAGTCAACTCTCTAACCTTTGATGGGAATTCAATATGAATCAAAGAAATACTGAGCATCCACAGAAATGCATCGGCGAAACTGAAGCGGACAATTTTCCGATATTCAAAAGAGCTTGGCTAATAGTATGTTTCAATAACTCCGTCAGGAGCTTTATGCTGGTTATCGTGGACGAGATCCTTCGTTTAGTGATATCAGTTCAGGGTACCATTTTAGCTAGATCAAAACTCATGTAGTTCGAAAGATGTCAAGAGCAAGGTCTTTGATCTGGAGTCCGTTCCAGTCTGGCAACGAGCTATGGAGAAGACTACTGCGGCAGCAAAGAAAAAGCTGGAAAGGTCGTGCGCTCGAATATCAAACAAGACTCAAATTCTTGAGACACAACAACAAACTAATCAAGGGTTTACTTATTGTAAACCCCTTTTTCTAAAATTGATTGCAGGTGCCTAAAACTTTTAATTTGAAATAAAATAAAATTTATTGAAGCTTAATTATTTATAAATAAATTAGTACAAACCATCAAATTTCTTTAACTTGGTCTCATTGAATTTTCGGGTTCATCCAATATAAATGTATGACTAAATGTATTAATGGCTCAGTTTACATCGCAACATCAACCGAAAAATTGTCCAAAGAGAGCATATATATACTTAAAACATAAACAAAATGGATTTTAGTGAGCAAGTAGAGTCTACGCTACTCTACTCCCATGAAGATAAGCCGCGTATTGCTAATTTGTTCGTCGCACAAGTAACTTCCTTCAAAGTCACCGGACAAATTCCATTTAATGTTGGCTACCGACTGGGCTATATCTATTGCTTCTTCGTCATCTTACAAACCCTACATATGGGTGTGCTCTTCTTGAAGACCTCCTACGATATGCTGCTCAGCGGCAAACTCGAGCAGATCACCGACGCACTCACCATGAGTATTATGTTTTGGTCTGGCGTTTATGCGACCTGCTATTGGTTTCTGCGTTCGCAACGTCTGTTGGCTTTTCTACAGCGTATCAATGAACATTATTGGCATCACTCGTTGCCCGGTTTGAGCTTTGTGAGCTGGCATCGTACTTTCGTTTTGACTAAACGTTTGACTACTGTGTGGGTGTTGACCTGTGTGGTCAGCACGGTGTCTTACGGTTTGGCCCCACTGGTCATGGGTGTGCACGCGCTACCACTGAAATGCTGGTATCCCTTTGATCCGTTGGTAGGTGGCCTTTTTGGGGCAAATTATTAACTCATTTGAAATGTTTGCTTTCGTTGTTTTGTTTTACAGCAATCTTATGCGTACGAGTTGGTGTATGCTTCACAACTGTCGGCTCAGATAATAATGGGCCCCGCTGTTGGCAATGGCGCCGCTTTCTTTGTTTCGTTGATTATACTCATGTGTGGACAATTCGATGTGCTTTACTGCAGTTTGAAGAACTTGACTTATTATGCTCGTTTGCGCTCCTGCTGCGAAGTGGAAAAATTGCGGTAGGTCAAATATTTGTGCTTTGAAAATCACTTACGGGATCATCTGAATTAATAATACAATGTATGTTAAATGTGACTTCTGTAATTTGATTATATATTCTTCGCTTTTACTTTAGGCCTTAATAAATTTTTTAAATAGAGATTTCGAGTTACGTATAACTCAGAGGAAAGTCTGAAGCCGATGTCAACCTATAATGATTATATATCCATGTAATCATCATCACGTATACCTCGGCCCAAATCGCAGATACTTTTTCTTCTACTCTTTTTAGAGCTCGCAGAGCCTAATTTTTTTTTACCCCCTCCAACTCCAATACTTGATTTTTATACTGACATTTGCTCCATCTAATAAAAGGGTGTTAACCAAGTCAATAATGTAGTATTATCAATCTGTAGCAATTTACAGAGTTTCGAAGCAAGAACTCCGACTTTCACAAACTCCTGATGGTATTCGGATCTCGATTTGTTTTTGTAAAAGTAACAAGTGTCCCAGATAATTTACGAAAATTAAGATTTTCTGAAGTACCTAAATAATTTAGAAAAAAAATATTATTTGATCTTATTGAGTGTGTACCGGAGGCTAACTACACTTCATAAGCTCTTCTTTGTGGTATAGACTTTGGTATAGATTTCTGTGATATTTTCAACTAATTAAAAGATCGGTTCATTTCCACTTTGTGTTCCCTAGATCCTTCCTAACAAATTTATCTTGATTCGTTACCGCAATCGCATACATGATACTGCTGTCGTCCTACAGTTTTCGCTGCTCTTCGTTCCAGCTTATGCGATATTCGCCGTTACCGCTAGAGGTCCCAACAACTTTCCCATACATGTTTTCGAATAGATAATTTTGTATATATGTACATCCATTTTGGATACGTAATTTTTCTCACCGTCACTACTCTACTTTCTTTATTAAATATTTACTGCTCAGCTTTTCTCTCGAGAGTTGGAGAATTCGCTTCTACCACATTTACTAGAGAGACTTTGCAAATTGAACCACCCGGATCCCTGTCATATTGAGGGAAGAAGTGGCAACAGAAATGATCTCTGGAAACAGGGCTTCAACATCAACCACTTGACTTGAAGAAGCATCTGCAATGGGTTCAGAGAAGTAGAAATTGAGAGCAGAAATGGGATTACGGAAATAAAGCTCCATTGTCAACCATTAATTTTTTGATCCCCGGCTCTTAAAGACGCGGCCTTCTTAGTGGCATTATAGCAATTGAAAATTTCCAGTGGCTCTAAAAATTATTGCCACTTCACTTTACTTAATTTTGTTCGAAGAAATTACTACACACTTCTTTTAAATTTCTCACCTTTAGCAATGAACAAGCTACACTGCCAGAAACTACCGACGACGACGAACTGAATCAGTATATGTATTGCCGAGAACACTTAACCAACCTTTCGACACTTCAACATTTATACAGTCAACAGCCGGCAGTGACGTTCCCGGAAGCCCTGCATTTGGCTATAGTGCAGTGTGTGCAATTGCATCGTTTTATTCTGGATGCCTGTAAGGAGTTGGAGGAACTTTTTAATCCTTTTTGCCTTGTTAAATCGATACAAGTTACTTTGCAGCTTTGTTTATTGGTTTTCATTGGCGTAGCCGTAAGTTGTTGTTGAAATATGTTGCCGCAGTATTGATTACCACAAGTGCCTCTGTTAAATTGAAATTTCCGTTTCTTCACTTTTGATTTTGTTCTTTTTGCTTAAGGGCGAACGTTCAATGGTGCGCATTTTGAATTTGGTTCAATATCTGACTCTGACATTAATTGAACTGTTGATGTTCACTTATTTTGGTGAATTGTTGCGCCGTCATAGTGTGCGCTCCGGTGAGGCGTTTTGGCGCTCGCAATGGTGGACGCACGCCGTTGCCATACGTCAGGATATATTCATTTTATTGGAGAATAGTAAGCGTGCAGTTCGGCTGACGGCGGGTAAATTCTATGCTATGGATGTGGATAGACTGCGATCTGTAAGTGTTGGAAGAGTGATTTTACTGCTAAGTTTTACAATTAAGTAGCGTTAGAGCGAAGAAAATTGATCAATATTTCTATATTCTATCTTTTAGGTGGTAACCCAAGCATTTTCGTTTTTAACACTTTTACAGAAGTTGGCGGCCAAAAATCCAAAGTAAAGGATTTAGATGTTTAGACTCAGTAAATATTGTGTATGTATATGTAAATAAATGGGAAAGTACGAGCACAAGGTGTTAAGGTTGCATCTCATTTCTTTAATCAGTTCGACAAAGTTTGATAGTAGTTTGATAGTGATATTTTTATGAAATACTTCGCTATGTACTTCAAAATTATGACTACGTGCTAGACTTTTAGAATCATATTGATATTGATATGAGCTGGATGGATGGCATGGATCCAACTGTCCTATTTTGTCTAGTCTAGTTGACATGAATTTTGAACACAAACTTCACCGATAACTTCTTTTAAGGTTGCGGAAGAATAACGCAAAATGCGTATATTAAGATTTTTTCTCACATGAATAGCGATTGCATTGGACCTGAAAAATAATTTCCAACTCCAATTCATAACAGACATTCAACTACCACTGTGTGAAAATATAGTGGCGGAAAAAAATTATGGATTTTTTAGACTGAGGAGGGCTTTTGTTATGTTGAAAACTCTTAAAAGTGCGTTGACTCGTTGAAGAAACACACCAGAAACATTAAATCCGCGTAAAATTTGAACAATGGTTGTGGCACCGCCTAATTTGGGTGAAATCCCAGATCTCAGGAACCGCTATAGCCATTTAAATCAAATTTGATACATAGCATTGTATTTGTATTCTAATGCCACTTTCTGAAAATGCGCGAACCCGGATTACAAAAACGCCTACTTCTCATATAACAAATTGTAAAATTTCATTTGATTCTTTCACTTTAAAGTATATAAATCAAGAAGCAATTAAGGGATTGGAAATTGGATGAAACTTTTTAGAAATAGCCCCTTCAAGATATGCCACCTCTTGCGTAAAAATGGTCGACATCGACATATAGCTTTTCAATTCACTTATCTATTAGCTTATTTCACAACAACCGATAGTTGGATGATCGATCGACTATATCGAGGTGTACTAATTTTCCGCTTCTAAACTTAGCTTATTTACGTCATTTCCGAGTGACATTTTCAAGTTTGAAAACAAAAAGCAGTCAAATGGGAAATGCCCAAATTTTGGGAACACGGTGGTTAAGGTACCAACTCGTAGCCTAATTCGATCAATTTATATTGCCGACGGCACATGTGTGTGTCGGTACGTTATCTTGATGCAAGAGTACATTGTTTGTCAAATGGGGCCGTGTTTTCTAAAATTTGGCGTTTTGGCTGTTTTGCTCTTCTTCAAGTAATCCATCTCGATTACGACATCTTCGATCGATTGTCCGATAGGACAATCTTGGCATACTTCGAAGTAGGTTTCTCGAGTAAAATTCACTGTTTCGACTAATACTTGGTCTCAGTTGTATATCAGTGGACACATGATTTGTCGACGGTCACGAAAAGACAAAAAAAAAAACTCCTTCGGATTGCGTTTAAACTATCTCACAGCAATATAAACTGGTCTCACGGTTGCGCGTTTTGAGATGCCAATTGTTTCAGCTATCTTCTTTTGTCACGTTACCGTTTTGTCTTCCGTAATTGCCGTGGAAACTTGTTTAAGCAATTTACCAATATTTGATGGTTGCCATGGAAGAAGAACAGTCCCCGTATAAAGCATCCGGCCGCTCTTTGATTTCACTGAACCATTTCTCTTTTAAAAACTATAAACGACCATCGGGATGATTCTCTTGCCGTTTTTCTAAAATCCATAGTCTCGCACGTTTCCGCAATCAAAACCTAACCACCATGGTAGGTAGGTATATATTTCAGACAACAGACGGTATATAACACACAGACCAACAAGGTGGTCTACCTTAATTTTTCGAATGCAAACAAGCAAAAGACAAATAGAACAATAAAAAATATTCGAAAATCGAATTAAGAGAAAAGTTTGAGTTTTCGCCAAACAATTTTTCATGCTTATTCAGTAAAACAAAACACACAAGAACACATTAAAGTCTCTTATCAACGTGATGAGTTTACAAAACACATAAAATGAATAAATGAAATTTTCAAAAAAACAAAAAGAAATACCTGCAATGAAAGGAAACAGATTGTTACAAATTTCTTTGTACGCAATCGGCATAACTGTAAAAGTGACATTTGTAGAAGAATGACGAAATTCCGCCTACCAGTCCGTTTGTGCCCCCACCAACAGCTGTGAGCAAAAAAGTAATCGAATAAAAGTCACTTAAACGTAGCAAAAAAGCGTATACATCAACGAAAGACGAAGAACAACGAAAACGACAACAAGCGAGTGCGGACTGTGCGTGTATGGCGGCGGCTGAAGCGTGAGAGCAGCGCTTGCTGACTTAGCTTGCGCGGTGTGAGTGAAGAACTCGCATTCAAGCAGATATTTTTTGGTGTGGTTGTAAGGGCTGGTGGTAATAAAAAAGTTTTCAACTCATTTAGGTTTTTCATTTCACATTTTGTGGAAAAAACGTATAAAAGGCGTTTTCTATGTGCCATATGTGTGGCTGTGGTAAAATCGGTTTTTTGTCCAGAGGTATTGTAAGTAATTTTCTTTGCAAGTTTGTAATGATATGTGTGTGTGAGTGAATAGATAAATACCAACACTTGCGAGTCAATCACAAGACAGACAGACAGGTACAAATTGCTAAACTTCATGCTTTGTTGTTATAATTAATTGTGCGGTTGGAATGTTTGAAGTTTTCGCTTATATGTAATTTGCCATGTAGTTCTTCTGGTTTAAACATTTTAAATACTAAATCAGCTGAATTAACGGTGACAATAGCTTACAAAGCTTATGTATGTAAGTAAAGATTGAACATCTTTAAATGTTTGGCAACAAAATAGAGCCAAAGTTTACTTAACTCAGAGCTTATGTGATAATTTCGTTGGTTTCTGTTTATTTTTTGGCAAAGACTTCTTATTCAATTTGATTCTTGAGGTTTCTTTAGAAATTTCTACTTACTTCTAGTGACCGTGTTATAAAAGTTTACTCATGAGTATAAAATATTTACCTTCCTCCGTGTTCATTGCCTTCCCCGTTAGATCCATAATGTTACAGTAGAAGACGAAATACTTGTTTAGTCTTTGATATCGCTAAAAGAAGTGAGAAATAAATAAAGGCAATGCTCTCACTAAGCGCGCGACTTCCAATTAGTGGATTTATACTTTAAATCCCGTCCGTGCTAACCTTAAAAATTAAATTAAATAGAAAGCTCTATCTAATTGTTGCTGCCATTTATAAATCAATATCTTGGGCTTCCTATCTGTCTACTTATACATTTTTTTGTAAACTTTTCAAAGTTGTCGAGTTATCTTCCTTGTTTTGTTTTTGATTTGCCTAAATTTTTGTGAACAACTTCGGATGAAATTCGCATAGAATTAGGTTGACCTCCAATTAGATTAGTGAAGACTCTTTGTGAGGGCTCTCTGTCTCTACGGAAACGTTCCTTCTTCCTGAATTGAATGTGAGCTTAAACATTTACCATAATATTGGTTCAATAACCACACCCGATTTTTCGCGAATGGTTTTAGAATTACTTAGATGCCATTTAAACTTGGAGTTTTTACTTTGAGTATCTGAAGTTTTCTACAACTCGGGTGGAGTTCTCTTTACATGCTTTCTTTTAAAGAATTTTTATTAAGAGATATACTCAAAAATCAAGTCAACGAGTTTTCAACAAAAGAGCTTATAACTTTCGGAACATTTCTGATCGGCACAGGACTATTTTTATGTCCGAACAAACGGATAAGTATGGGAGAATAGTTTTTTATTTGTTTCAGGAGAGCATCGTTGAGACTACCTTTAATTTCAGTTTACCTAATCCGGCCAATTTAATACGTATCTAAGCTGGACTTCATCACGGAGCTAAGGATGTAATAAAAATAGCAATAGTAAGTCCTAAAGCCAACTATGGAGTAACTCTTCTTCTTATTGGGATTTTAAATCAAGCGGTTTTAAAGAGTTACACCCAGTTTGTGCAATGGCAATGCATTGGCAGACTAACCTCTTAGGTAATATTTCATCCTGAATGGTTTCATTTAGAATGAACTATAATCAGAAACAGTCAGAAACAGAGACATTTTATACTATTAGGATAGGTAGAGACTATCTATTATAGGGTGAGGAGAGCGAGAGAGAGTGGGAGAGCATAAACAGAACAGCGTTGAGCGTCGCTCTTATTGCCTTTTAATGCCAGCATTGGTAAAACAAGATTGCGGTGCAAACAAAAACAACGCACAAATTTCCAGAAAAAATCGGAATTAAGTGTAAACAACAATGCTGCGCAACACATAGCATTAAAACTCTGCGGGTGAAAACACACTAATCACTAACCAAACAAAGGCCATGTGATGTGTTGTATGTAGTTACTCGTGTGTAAATTGCATGTGAAAGTGAAATCTCACCATTTAACCGCAATCAAAGCAATTACTGCAGCAAATTATTTGAAAACACCAAAATGGGATTAGTTTAGCGTGAGAAGAAAACCCCTGTAGGAAATTAAGCGTGGTGGTGAATAAATTTGATAAATAATTTTTGAAATATATACTTTGTTTTTTTTATTTAAAAGCAAAATTAAACACGAAATATTTCATTTTCAAAAAATGAGGAAAAGTAAATTATGAAAATTAGATTTGGGTATATTATTTTGAGTAAAATTAGTTCCTGATTCTGATATTGTTGGTATTAGAAATTGCGTGTCATTTAAATCTAGAAGATTTATTTATAACTTTTACTTTTTAAACCAAAAATTATAACCTTTCCCTCGTTTAATTGAAATTATTGCAACTTGTACTTTTGATGAACTGAAGTAAAATAAACAAAACTTCTTCCAATATTATTTCTATGTGGTATGTATGTTACTGTTAGTGCTTAATCCTCTTGTGTGCACAGTGTGCTCTGGTGCTGAATACATTTAATGTATAAAAAATTTTGCTAAGAGTTATATTTTCGTTAATTAATTCTCTTAAAACGAAATTAGGAATAGCTTTTTGTTAATTAAACAATTTTCTTTTAATCATATATAAATTCCATAAAGTGTATTTTACGTATTTAACACTTAGATGATCAAGTTCTTTTAATAAATCTGAGCCATTTGAACGCACGAAACTTAAAATTTAGTTGAATATGTGCTAGCTATAGGGTCCTTTCTTTTATTTATTTTATTTCCTTTGAAATAATTTGGTGGTTACTAATTCCACTTAAACGTAATTATTTAATCAGATTGTTTTAATTACATAAAGCTAAAATATGTTGTCGATTAATGACTTCATAGCTTGTATTTGTGCAGGAGCTAATATTTGACTAATTGTTGTAACGGTAGCCACTAACTGTTATTAATCATATGCTCCGTTTTATATACATATATACATACACACTCATATATAAATAAATACTTGGCAACGCATGTCATTATGCTCAAATGTTTCGAAATTCTCTTGGAAGTATTCCAACACAAAAGAAATATTTATATTTATACTCTTGCAACATGTTGCTACAGAGTATATTAGTTTTGTTCATCTAACGGTTGTTTGTAACACCTAGAACTAATCGAGTTAGATATAGGCATATATATATATACATATATATAAATGATCAGGATGAAAAGACGACATGAAATCCGAGTGACTGTCTGTCCGTATGTCCGTCCGTCCGTGCAAGCGATAACTTGAGTAAAAAGTAAGATATTTTGATGAACTTGGTACTTGGGACTTGGTACACGTGTTCTATGTCACCGTAAGACAGTTCGTATTGCAGATGGGCGTAATTGGATATCTGCCACTCCCACAAAATGCCATTAGTCGAAAACAGATAAACTTCTCTAACTAAGCAGCAAATTACGATATAAACGTGTTAGTTGGTATAGAGGATAGGAATCCGTGTAAAGTGTTCGTGATGGGCCTGGCATATATGGCCATATCTCAAGAATTCCTTAACCAATTTGAACAAAATTTGGTGTGTGCATTATGTTTGCATTCTTAGCTCGCACTGTGAAAATGGACGAAATCGGATTAAAACCACACCTACTTTTCATATAACACAATTTTAAGTTTCATCTGATCCTTTCACTTTAAAGTAGATAAATCGAGCAGCAATTAAGATATAAAGTCAAACTTTGTACAAATAATGCTTTCAAGATATATCATCTCAAGTGTAGAAATATACGAAATCGGATTATAACTTTTCAAGCCACTATCTGAGTATTTACCAAAAAACTGTAAGATATTGTAATGAATCGGAGGATTATCGTTCCATGATAATGGTGTACTTTGTTTTCACAAATGGTGAGAATCGGGTAAATACTACCCCTAGCCCCCATATACTTAATATACGGATTTTCAACCTTCCGGTAGACTTTATACCATATATAACGGTCAATGAAAAGTCTTGAATAATGAAAAAAGTTAATGTGATCAGTACAGATCTTCCCCTATCCCAAAAATGCCCGATATAAGAATTCCCGACTTACCATCTAACTTTTAACCGTTTCTGTTGGTCAATATGTGTGATATATTAATGAAATTAAGTGGATATGTTTTCTTAAACACAATGTGATTTCGCGCTAAATATGAAAGAAATCGGTCTAGATCATGGTCTAAGCCCCTTATTCCTAATATAATGATTTCCTTTTCTCTGGCTTAGTTTTTCCTCCTCTATCCAATATACTCATTAAACCACTTTGGTTGAATTTATATCGCATATATCACTTCTGAGATAATTTGATAAATTTTAATATAAATATCTCTGACACGAAGCAAAATATAACAATGAAAGTACATGAGTCTATGACCTCTAATATAAGTTAATAAATAACCAAATATCGGATAATGAATGTTGAATTCTTCCGCAACATTATTTATTTGATACAAAGTTATGCCAGCGAGAGTATAAAATGTTCGGTTACACCCGAGCTTAGCCCTTTCTTACTTGTTGTTGTTTATATTGCTCCCTCTCATTTGGTTCTTTTATACTAAATTTTTCATTTTTTTTGTTGTTATTATTCTTTCACTTTCTTTTTGTTCGATTTCGTTATCTTTATATAAAAGCGCATGTTTTCGACTAACTTGCTTTGCGTGTGTCGCCTGGTATTTGTCTCGTAAATTATGTGCCCAAAACATGCCACTTAGTAGCTAGATGTACATATTATATAATAACACAAATGAGAAGATTACACAATGAATTCATGGCTTATGAAATTTTCGAGAGAATAAATTTAAGAATAAACTGGGTTGAATACTTCAGCGCATTTTTGACCTTTAAAGTCAAAAAATAAAGCCATTTTCGTTAAATATGTACCGTTATTTCGACATATCGAAGTCGTTCTTTATGAGCTACGTTAGAAAATATTCCCGTTCTTTCCGATAATTTATTTAATTGTCGAAATCGTGAAAAGTCGGTTTCAGCAATATTTCAATTATTTGCGGTTGTTCAATGAGAGCAGAAATCAAAACTAAGTGGCAAAGTTTTCTCATACTTTAGCAGTAATGCAGTAGTATACTCCACTAAATTTCTTCTCAAATTACATTAAAAAATCCTAGTTCTAGTTGTGTTTAGCAAAATTTTGAACAGATGTGTAAATATTAAACAAAGGTTCGGACCACTATGTAGCAAAATTTCGAAAATTTCCCTGTGGAAAAGGGTTACAGTTTTACTTAGACTAATAAGATAATTTCCATGACTATGTAGGAGCTATAATTAAAGAGTGATATGGGGGCCGATATCAATATTTTGAATTCTTAAATCCTTGGACTGTTCTTCTTAGTGGGCTTGAGTATAAGCCATTTTGTTTCTGTTCTTGAACCTTACCTTATGTGCAACACATAACCTTACGCACTTATGCGTATTGGTACATACGCAACCACAAAAATAGCAAGTAATTAGTCGCATACAAAGCAAAGCGCTGAAGCAGACATTGTGATGTGCCGTCGGTGTTAATTGGAACTGTGCAAGTTTATTTTTTTTTTTAACATGTATCATCTTTGCCATGATTAGACTAACAAAAGATGCTAAAAGTTAATAATTCTTACTGAAGGTGATAAGAAACGTTAGACTTTTTAAGCTTGGAAAAATTCTAATCGGCTTAAGGATGTCAAGCGCTGATAAATAATAGGCGAGAAAGTTTTCTTTGTTTCATTGTTTCTTAGATGTGCAAGGAATTAAGATTGCAAAGCAATCTTAAATATGTAGACATCGACATCTTTCTTACTCCTCCCTTTGCCACTGTATTTATGCGCTTCCTTCAGCCTGAAGTGAAAACTAGCTTTTAGGAAAGAGCATTAACGAGAAAAGAAACAAGAGACAAAGAACAAAGTGGTGGTAGAGCGCTACAAAGAGAATTGAATGTGAGAGTTCAACTTTCTTCGTGGCTTGGTTTTTGGCAAATGAAACTAAAGATGTTGAAGAATACGCAGAGCCTTCGGATGCTTTGTATTAGTTACTGAGATTTGAAACAGACTTAATTTTAATAGCGACTTTTGAATGTGAGACATGGTAAAAATTCTTATACGCGTAAGATTTTGAAATTTTTAATAAATTTTAAACTCACTGCGAAGAAAAGCGAAGTTTGAAAGTTAGTTTAGGGAGCTAAAAAATTCTTGAAGTTGGGCATTGCTTAAAATTTCAAACAATGAGCCCCCCCATTAGTGACAGTCACACAGTCAACCCGCTCTGTAATTACATATTCCATATAAAGAAATTGTATAGTGTAATGGTATTAGAATATAATGTGCTCTTCAAATATTTAAAAGGATTTTGATTACAAATTTTCCTGTTATTATGCAATGGATGGTGTAATTAAGTTAATAAGCCTTTTAACACTCACAAGTGTGAACGTCAGCATGAACTTGAATTTACAGTAATAATTTACTGTAAATTTAATTTTAGTAGTAATTTACATGTGTACATATTCATACTAGGGTGTTTCATATGTTGTGGGAAAACTTAGAAGTATAATTAATCTAAAAACATATACACCCTAATATTTTGGCCAGTTAGTGGTTTTGATATAATAAGCAAAAAAATCTGTCTGTGTGTAATTTATTGCTGTGAGTTAATATGTCGAATTGCCAGAATATTGACTTTTCTGAAGTTCTTGGTATATATTGAACCACCCTAATAAGCAAGCTTACAATGCATGACGCTGAGTAATTATGACTGCTGCGCCTTTACTTGCACGCATTTTGATGAATTTTTTTGAAAATATACACATTTATTACTAATAAGGGTGGGCTAAAGCTGAAGCCCCCAAAAAAGGTATGTCACGTGTTATAGATTATTTTATTCGGATCGTTTTGGGCTTCGATTTCTACTGCAGTAACTTCTGACTGATATGGTTTTTCTCTAGATTGTTTCAAATTGCATTCAGGTGTTAAGCTTCGGCAAGAATTGACAAGCAGTGAGAACTTGATAACTATTTATTTAACACAAACATTTTTTCAAATATTACGGATCTAATGATTTTATTTTGGAAAAATTCGCTTATAATTATTTTGTTTCGACCGGATTTATACCAAGTTAGTAGAGTTTACTTTACCGATAACGCAAATAATTGAGTGGTTCGAAGTATTCAATGCAGATTGAAAGATTTCTTTCCTCTATCATCATTTCTATTAGTGGTGGTCACTAAACAAATATGTGGAAAATTGTTTTCGAATCTTATCGGATAGGAGATGAGACATTTTAGATCTAATTAAATCAAATCGATACATTTTGGCAGTATCGAAATATCTGTAATTAGAAAAACTGTAATTGGTTATAATCAAGAAGCTTGCAAAATAAAGAGAAACTAAAGCTTTAGCTCACACAACTTTTTGAGATGGATTCCTCTTCCTAAAACTCAACTATTTGCTCTGTGTTGCGCGTATTTGGTCAATTGAGACCATAAACAGAAATTGGCTGAAGTGACTAATGGCCATCCGGGCTGGGGTCTCTAATTACTTAATATATTAATATAGGGTTGGTATAAATAAGTACGAAAATATTTTTTTTTCACATCAAATTTCGAATCAAATTTTGTGAACTTTCCGAAATGCAAAAGTTCCGGAGTCCAACAGTTATTTTGAAAGTTGCGGAGTATTAAATGGTACCCCAGTTTATTACATTTATTTTTTTGGTAAAAGGCACTAAGTACCGATATCCATTTAAATTACAACAATTTTCGAAAATAAACTTCAACGGCTTTCTTATGTTCACAAATTGTGAGTCTCGGCATATTTGTGGCAGGCTTATATTAATCCAAAACGTGCCTAGGATGATTAAGAATTTTTGTGACAAAGGTTTTTTTTTTTATAGATATATGGAGTGATTTGTAACATATTGTATATAATTACCTAGAGGGGTGCCCCCATGGCCATTGTTAAAAGTAATAATACATTTTCATAAAAGCTTCTTTCCTTTGCGTGGGGAAAATTTAATACACAATACTAGTAAAATGATCGCTGTTTGAACTCGTTCCTCGTTGACGTACAAATGTCTACTTTAACGCAACTGTACTCATATGAACTAGTTCATAACTAGTTATTATAAGTAGAAATTGAACAATCTTACAGCTTTTCCTCCATTTAGTTTTATATGAACTTATTTCCAGTGAAATCCACCCATGGAGTATATAATTTCCACAAGTCTGGCCAACACTGACCTTGCACAATTCAATCAACGTTGACTTACCTTTGGCAATTAAATTACTACATACGTATGAATAGCAGCAAATATCCAGAATTTGTGCTAGTACACATGTTCTACATATATGGTACATACGTATATACAAGTATATATGTGTCTAATAATCTGCAGACGATCTGTTTGTGGAAATAATTAGGCTATTATTGAATTGACGTAGGCAACAAATCAAGTTTGTTAATTTCAAGCTGATATAAGTATATATTTTAGATAAACTCATAACTGTAGATAAGCACACAAGTCAATAAGTATATAATTACACGTATATATGAATATACTCCCACCTTACCTATATAAGTTCAATTAAAACATTGAGGAAAAGCGATTGGTTGGCCACGGCGTATGAGCGACCTGCAATAAATTGATGTGCTGCCTGATTACACCCAGCCAAAAATGCATGTAAACACAAAATCAAAATGGGATTATATATAAACATTTGTGTGTTAATTAAAGCTGTCGAAAGACGTAAATATTGCAGCTTGAATTGTTTAGCAGCCGAGTAACATCTTTCAACAATCGGTTGTGATCAATTGGCTTTAACGTTACGCTTAACAATATTCGTATATGTGTGTATGTGTGTATGTGTGTTTATGGGTAGTGTGCATTGGCTGTGTGGGCCATTTGTGTTAGTTAATCATTCAAGATGTGCAAATAGATACCTGTCAGAGTACTTCTAATTTACTGGGAGGGATTTTGCTGAGAAATTTTGTTGAACTATTTATTTAAGCGAAAGAAAATCGTTGCAGAAGCTGAAATGACTGAAAATAAGACACTTGAGTCTATTGTTATTTCATGAATAAACCCAAGTTCCAATTTCTTCCGGCAATTCAATCAATACAATTTTATTTCCGCAAGTAATTACTAAATATTATGACCTAGCAGCTTAATGAGTAAGCATTACTTGCAGTCAGCCCACTGGCTATGTTAATTAAATTAATCTCACAGCTTACAAAAGCTTAATAATTTGCGACAAGCGTAAATATAGCGGGGCTGCCCAACAAACCATGGTGTTGGAGAGATGGCAAAGAGAGTCAACAACTCTCGTGAGCAGATACTGAAGGTCACTGCAGTGTTCCACCGATGATAAGCAGCTTTTAGGTGATGTTAGTTAATCAGGCTGATCTTCGTGAAGTCACGAATGATGCCACTTAGACAGCTAATAACGCCGGTCCGTTATGATGCCCAGCACTGCTAAGTATGAATTAAAAATGCTTTCGTAGGTCGAGAAATTTATCACAAATTAGTTGCGGTGGCTAATAGCAATTCAAATCAATTCGGCGGGTTCGAATAAGATTTATAGTCGAACAAAATCATATAGTGAAGGAGAAAGTGTCTAGATGTTTCCACCTCGTCTTCCTCCATGCAACTTTGACAATTTGCTCTTCAAAACTATTTAGCCTCACAGCATGCATACGGATAGGACGTTGTTCAGTTAGAACTACCATCATTTTGGCGAGCTGAAGCTTGTTAAGAACAAATAGTTCAATAGTTCTCATATATTTCACTTTGGACCAGCAGTATAATACTATTTGCAATGATTCAGTGCTACAGAGGGCTACAGAAGTTAATCATAAAGAAATTCGAAGGCGCGTTTTGGGTTAACATTGCCAGCCGAGGGCCGTTGTTAAAAACGATCTCTGTGAAAAATCAACTGTCTGTACTCTAGCGTATGGAATTTACGCATTCAATAAGCTGGACAACGGCGTCCTTCTTTAATGATTACTGGGTTACTTTGACTCTCTCATATATTCGATGAAAAGTGTGCGCATTAACCTGCTTATGTATGTGGATATATGTGTGTCATGCCAAAAGCAATACACTAACTTTTTGTAAGTTTTTGGCGGCAGCTTATTGTCATTACATTGCGGTAACTAACCAGTAACCCAATTCCAAAGCGCTCTAGCCTTCTCTGTTACACAGACATACAATGATTCTCTTTCACGTTACAGGGCATTTTATTAATTGCTTTCAATTAAAATATTTGACACTTGTCGATAGTGAAGATGCTGGCAAAGAAAGAAACCCTCTTCGACACCAACGCGTGGAGTGACGGCACAAATTCCTGGGCTTTAATTGAATTAAGACGCAACGATGCGAAGTAATGGCAATAATGACGAAAACAACAATAGCTGATGATAAATAATGCCGCAATACAGCAGGATCAACGTGAAAAGCCGCCGTAGTGGAAACAACAACTGCACTTTGCTCCGGCAAATATCCTGTTAATATGTCTGTAGCGTTGACATTGTAGACGATGACGCCAATATTTGATATGCGGCATAGCAAATGAGTGGCCGACAAATGATGACGTGACATGAAGTGTGCCAGAAAACCAGTTACTCTAGAGCGTGCGAAGCGAAAGCATGGTTGTGTGCCAGCCACGAGCTCAACGCATAGCATTGGTTTTCTACAGATCACATTGTTTCGCACAGTGACCTTATTGATGCCGCTAATGAATTGTAGTGGGTTTTATTTCATTCCCTACATTGGCGAATTGTTGTGCTTTTGCTGCTGACTGCTGTTGCCGCCATAAAAGCATGATGTGAAGCATTCCAAATTTAAACTACGCGCGCGTAAAGCCAATGGCTGTGAGCCTGGTGTTGCCAAGCATTTTGTCCATCCAATGGAAGTTGCAAAATGCTGTTGAATAAAATTCAAATTCTTGAATAAAATAAAAATAATAAAATCAGGTAAGGAAGGACTTCTGTCTAGATTTCCTGTCGGGATTTCACATTTTATGTGCCAACAGTAGGAGGGTTCTTCTACGTCTACATCTTTGTATTTTCCTAGACAGACGTTTTTTTCTTTTCTGTTTTGTTTACAGTATTTGTATAAATTTTTGATCTAGCTATAGTAGCGAGTATCCCGAGGAAATATTCGGCGATTCCTCAGAGAACCTGCTAGGCATATGCAGTTTTGTTTAATCTGTGTATTCAAAACCAACAAAGTCGCTAAAGAGATCTTTCGTGAAAAATGCAATGTAGTCTTTATCTTACTTGATATTGGAGGACAAGGTTCTTCTTGAAGCCCTTACTCGTTTCTCTTTATTTAAATAACCTGGTCTAAATGTTAGTTCACATATAATTATAGAAGGCAAAGGAGAACGTGTCTTGTAGTTTAAAGGGAAAGTAGTTTCATTTAAAAAAGCGGGTTTCAATTCTAAGAGTTGGTGATCTTATGAAACTACTGTTCTAGGAAAGAATGAAAGACAATCATGTTTTTGAGGAGTAGATGCACCGGAAGTGTGGTCAATATTTCAGTATGTTCTAGTTTCCGTAATTTTTTTTCCCTGGAAAGACCTTCTAAATTTTGACAGAATTTTCAATAATATTTCTTGCTGGATACAGGAGCTGCTCGGTAAACTTTCTCGGAATAATGTACCATCTGGATTTAAGAAATTTTATGAGGAACTTCTTTGGTAAACAAGCGAAAGAAGATTTCAACAAGAAATCTTTTTCATAAAGGTCTATATCCACACATTCAGAATTTGGGGAGTTAATTAGATTTTAATTTAGTTTATTGGGTCTTTCTAATCGGAGTTATGTGTTACCAAAAATATCGCTTACTTCAATATTTAGTAACCGATTTCAATTTTATATGATGGCAGACACTGGGAGAGCCAGTTCAAGTGCGTATTGAAGATAACCGTTCTTGTGACTTCATTTCCGTATTTGATTATTTTGATTATCGCGGCGCCGTGCTCGCTCCAGCTTTCTTCTTCTCTATCTACGCACCTGGGAGAAATTTGTAGTTAGAGCCGAGGCACTGGAGAGGAGCAGTAGTGAGTTTATTCACAGATAGACCGCTGGTCATTGAGAAGGTTTGTGCAGAAGACTACCACCGGGAACTCCCTATCAATTTTTTTTCAAGTTGCCGGACTACTGCGCTGTTTTTCAAGTAAAGGTTGTTGTCATTGCTGGGTACATTCCTATCAATATTGCCAGATTCAGAGCTCAAGGGAGTTCTCTTTTCTTATTGCTATCTATTCTTGGATTGCTGGACCTTAGCTATGTAACCTAATCGAGCGATGGGCAGTCTCTAATACTTGTCTTGTACAATGTCTTTTTGGTTTGGCATGAATCGCACTCTATCTGGAGATCTTCATCAACTTACTAAGTATAATCCATCTTTAGTAATTAGAGTTCTAAAACTATATATTCTGCTTATTATCAAAACTGTCTGCAGATATTCAAAGAGCGGAAAATCAAGCATTTGTATAACGAGTATCATTACAATCACCCGTTAAAGTGAAAAAACAAAATTACAACAACCTGAAGTAATAAACTGAACTTGTGAGTAAAAATCCCCCGATGTGCGAACAAAAATTTGCAACTGCTGTACTGTGTGGGAGTTTGCTTTAAAGATAACGCTCGAAGTATCAATAGAGTATGTCAGGCATCTTCAGCTGACAAGAAGGGAAAATGTGTGGAATTAATTTGCTTAGAAGTTTTATTTAAAATGCGTGTGATGCGGCGCGCATCACTATAGTGTCAAAGTTCAAATTTAATGATCTTCTCAATACGAAATTTCGTACATTCTTTAGCACCAGTTTCTTTTGGCCAACGTCCGTGCGTGGCAGCTTACGCTTGTGCCGGCACTTTTCTACATTCTTAATAAATTTGATTAAAGTAAAAAAATTTGGTGCAGTAAAAAGTCACAAGCCCACACACATATTAAAGGCCCTTACGCACACTACGTCAAGGTGGCGTCTGGGTCAGCAATGTCACTCTAACTGAATTTTATGAAATTTCATTGCACGCTTTTTGGCGTTGAGGCGTATTTTGTGTGGCGTTAAGCGTGAAATATGTGACATCCGAGTGTCGTGGCATTGTGGCGCTGTGGCCTGTGGTGCTTAACAAGTCATCGACTTCGCGGCATTCGATGCTTGATGTTTAGTAGCATCTTAAGTGCGTTTATGCCTTTGGTGAGCAAATTGCGTGGCAATATCCAACGCACTTAAGTAGATTATTCGAAATTTTAAGTTTTATGTCTCAGTGATTTTCAAGAACATAAAATTAGGGAATGCCGATATAAAACGAAAAATTTAAACTAACTTAATTGTCGATTTTCTGTGCTTAGTTGATTTCAATGAAACAATAAATTGGGCACTTGCCACCTATGTCCATGCATTGTGAGGGTTATAAGTGCGCCATTGGCATCTATTTTTTGTAAGTTTCGCTTATAGAAAAGCTCAAATGCAGGTAAAAGTCCTTCGACACTTAGCCATTTCTAAACGGAGGGAGCCTCTCTTTTCCTCTGCTCTCGCCAATTGGTGCCAAATCAAGTACTTCCAGGCCTGGTGAGATTAAAACAACTAGACTAGCTAGACTTGCTAAACTTGCTAGAGTAAGTTTATCCCATACATTCTCAGGTACAATGTATTTCTTAAATGCCGATTTTACTTTCACATAGTTTTCTCAGAGCTATCTCTGCCCAAAAGCAAGTAGGTGTAGTGAAACCCTAATTTTTTTTCTGTAAAAGTGTCTCCAGTGCGAATTTATATCTATTTATAATATCTACAACTATGTATTATATCTATGTAGTTACATAATATTTTGCCTTTGAAATGGGTGGCAACATTGCATTGTTTATAAATCAATAATTTTAAAAATTATTTTGCGTGAAATAGATTAGAAAAATATCAACAAAATTAATCAAATTTTTTTTTTAAAAATTGGCTACCCCCTTAAACATAATTTAAATATAAATGAACATTGAAAATTGTTGTCTGAACTTAATTTGCGGTACATTCCCATTAGCTTATTCTCTAAAATCCACTTGAGTATAATTTCTGAAACGGGTGGCAACTTTTTCAGCTTTAATTTTTTAATTTCAATTAATTCTCAAATTTCAGATTTTTACTTCCAACTACAACATTTTTTAACCTCTATTCCATACATATTCCCTTTTAAATTAATTTTATTTATTGTTTACGATATTACTATTACTTTTGTTCTGTTGATTTTGATTTTACAATAGGCGTAACACTATTTTTATGGTTTTGTATTATGGCTTCAGCAAAAGGGAATTCAATATACATGCATCCATGTTGTAAATATTTTTTACAGTTATTGTATAACTTTAGCAAAAGTAATGTTGTAATAGATATCAGCAGTGACTTTCTTTAATTTAACAGTTCATTTCACTTGTAAAACATACATACACATTTCATTGACTTTATTTAAAAGAAATTGGGGTTAAGTTTTCAAACAAGCGGCAACGCTCTTATATAGATTGATAAAAATATTTAGATTTTCAAAAAAATTTCGATTGATACCCATAACGTAGTAGACGATTTAAATAAATTTAACATAATGTTGCAACCGGTGGCAACCCTTTACATATTTTTGTACGGGTAAACAAAATTTAATATTTTTGTTTTGCATTGAAATGCGTATGATGTTAAGGAAAATTTTAAAAGTTGCACCTTTCGCCTCCTTTAGTAATTATTTAGCGATGTACTATAGCAGCAGACCGCAAGAAAATATGTTACTCATACGCCCAGCGGCACAAAATATAAAAACAAATTACATTTCTTGTTTAGTCTAATTATATTTCTTTATTATCTTACAAAGCGATGGAAGGTGAAGAAAGCGCAAAGAAAACCTAATTGACAACAACAACTAAGAGATACATACATATATGCAAATATGTGCGAGAACGTCTTAACTAAAACAAAATGTGTATTAATTATGGTTGAAAGCGCCAAACAAACGAAGACACGCAAACTGTATACAGATAACTCTCGGCATACCACAAAGCATAAGTGTTTCTCAGTGGATTCAATTTATTTCATTTTATGCTCACGGCAATTTGTTCCGCTTAACTTATACTTCTTATTTAAATAGATGCGGGCTGTATTGCGCACACTGCTGGGACGTCTGTGCATGAAAATAAAGTTAAGATATAATCAAGATGCCGTTCACGCTGGCGCATATCGCCTTACTCGCTGTTTGAGTCATTAATCAAAAGCTGATAATTTTCGTTAAGCGCTGCCAAAATTCCGTTTAGCTCTGACATGAGGATGCGGCAATCCAATAATGATAATTATAACATTATTATGGAAGAAAAAATGTTTGTTAAAAGACGTAGACAGAATTAAGGCCCAACTTTTAAACCAACTTCTCTTTTACAAAAAAAAAATTTGTTTTTAGAACAATTTTATGACGAAAATAGAACCTTTTGTAGAACTATTTGACAAAAACAACAAATTTTGTATTTCAAAATATTTTTCTCCAATATTCCAGTACCATATGCGAATAGTCATCTGCGAACCAACCAATTTCGTATAGAAACCCGTTAAACACGACACCAAAAGCTGTGACAGCTGCTGCATCATATTCACGAGTTACGCGAGTCTACTTTCGTGTAGGTGTGCGTATTTACATAATTATTGCAAGGAAATGGTGCGCATAACGTTGATGGAAATTGGTATTTTGCTCAAAGCAGATATTTGACTAGTTCGCATTGTTGTTGTTGTTATAATTTAATTGTACATGTAGAGTTATTCATTTAACAAGAACGCGTGCGCCAATTATATGCTTCAATAAAGAGGATTTTATTACAAAATAACTGCACTTAGATACATGAATAAACATACACACTTATATATATATATATATATAAACATATATACATACTATACTTAATAAATAAAGAGACAAACTGTTTAGTCAAGTTCAGTTATTCTCCCTTTTTTTTCGTCTACTTGATTACTCATATTTCTTACCGAAAACTTCAACAAGACCAGAAATATTCATTTATTTATTGTCAGCCGAATACCTGTTGACGAGTTTAGCTTTAATCTCCTTCTATCATATTCGAAGTATACGTTTCTGCGTAAAATTATTCTCCAGCATTTTTACCACCTCAAATTGTGCAAAGAGCTGTCAAATGTTTGACAGGTAAGACATCATAATTCAATTCATCGAAATTGTTGAAAAAAAATCGCGCAGATTGTTGCTAGTAGTTCAAGATTTCAGACTCAGGATCAATTAAGATCCTGTTTTGAAAGCTTTCGATTAAGCAGCCTTTGAAATGGTAGAGAGAGAAAAAGAAGGACCGAGTGAAACGAAGATGGAGAGAGAGAAAGACAAAAAGTAACAGAGAGAGCTAGAGTGAAAAGAAGGGATAGTGAGGGGGAAGAGAGAGGATTTTGCATTTCAAAAATTAATAATTAAATTAATAATATTAATTAAATATTCAATAATTATCTGCAGGAAATTCAAACATGAAATACCGGAGGACTCAAAATGGAGTTTTTCCGCATTTTACTGCATCTTGGAAAAGACTTCGTACTAAGGCAAAATTATGTTGGGTACCAGTTAGTTTAGATAATGAAGAAAATGAGGCCGCGTATGAGGTAGAAAGTTTTGTGCATTTATTTGTTCATTTAAGAGTATAAAGATAGATGCCGAACGCGGTAGGTAGGTAGTAGTAGCAGTAATAGAAAGCGGTAGCTGTTCTAATAGATGGTTCGAGACATCAAATAAGGCTTCTAAACGGTTATCTCATAAAATAATTGACATATGCTATAATGGATAATGGATACGCTCTCTCTTTCGAAGCCGATGTTGTCTCAGAATATAGTCCATTGTATTAAAACTGAATACATCGAGATCGATAACCACATTCATGCGCTCCAAAAAAAAAAAAAATATAGAGATTTTCTATACACTTTCTTAATCTGGATCGGAACCGAAGAAAATAATATTATCCACGGTTTTTAGAACAAACTGGTGTTAGTATTAAGACGAGCTATTACACATGCTCTTAGTTAATATTCGATTCCGCACGAACTTTTCCATTCCTTACTTGTTGCAATTTACTTTTATGCGTGGCTATTTATTTGCCATTGATTTGCATTCGTCCATTAAAATTCTCAGCTTACAATTTGCGCAATACCAACAGTTTTTGCATTTATTCGTAGAATTTTTTGGTGATTTGCATATCCTAAATTGTTGCTGACAGCTAAAAATAACGATTTATGCAGTTCATTTCATTTGTGTCCAGGAAAAATCGCTTCACTCCTATCGTGCAGTCAATTCAAAAGCAATTTTTGAGCCATCGCATTGCAGTCGAATTCTATTTTACTGGAGTTATGCGAAATCCATTGTTTTTGTTTTAGCGAAATAGAGTTTAGAAATAGAGTTTTTTGGAAAAATACTTTATTAAATTGGTGTGCAAAATGTAAATGTGTGCGGATGCATACGAAATATTTTGACTGAGAAATAATTTAAATTTTTTCAAATTGGAGAGCAGTCTCTAAAAGCTCTTAAATTTGAAAGTTGATCCAATTGAATTCACTAACCTCTATTTCTTTATATATCGTTGATGTGAAACGTACTGGCCTCAGAATACTTTAATTATTCAAGCACCAACCACTTTGCTTTCGATTACAATAATCACTATTGGGACATTACTATTAGCGTTAATTAAGTTATAATTAATAAATAAATTAGTTAATTAAATTATGATTATTTATATTATTATCTTAACCAATACCTTTACCATTACTTGTATTATCATTACCAACTTCGTACTCACTACCATTAGTATTATAATTACTATTATGATTACTTTTATCATTACCATTACTATTATCGACATGTGATAATTAGTACAGCAAGTTTTCCTATAATTGCCCTTACCATTACAATTTTTCATATCGTTACCTTCAGAATTATTATTATCGCCGAATTAACTTAATTTTCTCTTTATTAAGTTATATTTATAATAATGTAATAATTATTATAGTAATCATTGCAATAAGCAAGCCAAAAACATAAATACCATTACAATAATCATTACTATTTCAATTACAAAGAATTAGAGACACCATTACAAGAGGAATTATGTTGTTAAGGACATGAAAAGCCACTAACCGTCTGCATCATATATATATATATAGCAACGCTAAAATAATTACCATCCACAATAAAAACGATATTAAAATTATCAGTAAATGCTCCTTCCAACTTGCTACCACTATCATAATGTTATTAAAACAATGAACTTCCACCACAACTTGAATTTTATCTCATAGTAGAATAAGTGGAATACGGGGTGTTGCCCCGAGTATGCTTTAGTTTAATGTCAAAAGTAAATATTATCTACTGAGACCTTCTACTAGCCCAATGTACCCGATATAGTGATTTTCAATATGTGTCACATAGTGATATTCTAAACCATAATATGGTACAGCTCTGAATATGAATGAAATCAGTCAAGACCTTGGGCTAAACCTCATACCCCTAATATTATGATTTACGACCCTCGGTTTGATTTTTACCTCATATAAACAGTACATTAAATTTCGTACCTTTGGTTGAGTTTATAACGCAAATATCTCCTTAGAAGATGTCCCAAGAAAATTGCGTAAGAATGTTTCAAATACTATTATGTCATTTGGTAAAAAAAATTATGGCTGTTGTACCTTCTCACAGCACTAATATCATGAATATAGCTGATCTGTCTTAGTTAGATTGACTTTATGAGAATATGACCTAAAGTAAAAGTTAATATAATGCCTGGAAATATGCCCCGACTTTTATCTTCGTAAATCGTGAGTTTTGGTTACACCCGAACTTAGCCCTTCCTCACTTGTTTTAAGTATTTTTATTGAATTGATGGCTAATAATGATTTCAATGCACTTCACCAATTACTATATTTACTATATTTACTACTATACTATATTACTACTATTACCGATTGCTGTTCCATCCGCATTGTTATACATTTCCGCTTTGAGCATATTTATTTCCACGTATTGATTGTATTCAAATGTAAATAAATATATATCATACAAAGCGAGAATGAATAGCACAGTCCACATAAGCTTCAACTACTTGAACACACGGTGGGTTTTAGTATCGGCATCTCGAAATCGAGCAAAGCTAGCTGTGTGGAGGTTGGGCATGATAATGTTACGATTTATGTAGGATTTAAAAAATACGTTGATTTGTTTCTGTTTGGACTTAGGTAAGACTTAGACTCACTGCATATTTACGATGATCATTTTGAGGTTAAACTTTTATGAAGAGTATGGGTCAAAATATACGGTTTATGTTGATTTTTTGAATGTTAATTTGTACAAATGTTATAAACATAGGAATAAAGCATATACTTCTTGTATTTAAAGTAACGAAATTTCATATAATTTTCCAGCGATTTCCGGTGCTATAAATGTATGGATATACCATAATATACCACCAATTCATAATATCTAAATTCGTAAGAAAAGTACGTTTTAAATTGGACCGAGTTAGTGCTTGCTAATTTTTATAGTAATGTTTTTAACAGTTTTGTTTCATAACATTTTAAACCATTTTGAGATAAATTTTCTATTAGCCGCATTCCGTCTTCGTTTGTCTTCGTTCCATAAAGCTTTGAAGTTCTCATTTTGTACCATAGCTGTACTAATGTGAAACGTGCCCATGAATTTATGCATGCGGATTTGCTTATATAAGCAATTATGTGCATGCTTTCCGGTATTATAGAGTTGTATGAGTTTGGTCCTCTTTGCCATTTACTACGTCACAAACGATATGCTACAAACTAATATACATTGGTAAATGAACATGCGAATCACTCAGTCAAACTCATCTATACCATATGGTGAAACATCAAGCGCCAGCCTTATAGCTTTGTTTTCGAGAGTTAGTTCCGAAAAAGATCCAGTCACATCGGGAAGCAGTACTTTTTCAACAAACATGCCGAAGACTTGTATAAAAACTGAGTTAAAATTTTTTCTGAGAATGTGAACTCAACTATTGAGTTATGCTTGTTTTTTGAATTCGTGCGAAACTAATATATTTCGCACCGAAATTTAACAACTGAAATACTTTACGATACGAACACGTGAAAAATTTCAGTTGCTAGTTGTAAAGTAAGTAGTTTATAACTAGGTAATTTATCTGCAGTGCTATTAAAACTGCATTTTATTTGTTGTTGTGGCATATCGTATTACCACAAGTTTCCTTACGCCGTAACTGCAATTGTTTCCGTGGTTGCACTCCTGCCCAGCGCTCAAAACTTTCCCTACTACAACAATAACAACAACAAGATTTACGTTTTTTTGTGTGTTGTTATTTTTTTTTTTAATTTTGCCGTTAAACACTCAAAAGCGCATTCAGTGTTGCATTTTTATTGCCACGAACTGTTGGCACTTTCACACTCTCGAACGCGCACTCGAGCTGGCGCACACACACCCACGCAAACACACATACACACTCGATATTTGTATAAAATAGTGGGTGTGTGTGTGTGTGTGTTGCATGCTCCTATATCCTTTCTATGACGCTCGGTCCGAGTTTCAAGTGCTCTTCACACATACACATACGCATTCACATATATGCATGTGTATGCGTGCGCGCCAGCATAGTCGAACCAATTGAGTGGAAATTAAATGAAAATGGAAAATCCAAATCGAACGTTGCTACTTCGCCACTGACACAAGCAACATAAATATAAGCCGGAGCGCACATACGCACATATACATACATTCACACACATGCAATATACAATATATACCAGGCATGCATTGGCGCCCTTTCGCTGTCCCGCTTAACAATGTGCTTACATTGGCATAATATTTGCAGTCTGTGGCAGTTTGGCATTCGCACACATACACACCTACTTATGTACTCAGCTTTTGCGCTTTCATTCGGGCACCTTTCACTTTCTCTCCAATTCTTCGTTTTTCTCCAATTTATTCGCACTTTACGCTCAGACGCGTCACATTTTGAACGCCCGTGCATGCGGGAGAGCTATGCAGTGCATAGTGTTACATATACATATACATATATCTCGACAATTTTGTACCACATAATCTTTTTGAAGCATTTTTCGTTTTGTTATTGTGCGTCGAACAGTAAAGCTTCTTTTACGATTACCTGCTTGTGAACTAAAAAAGGGCTTTCCATTGATTTTGCAGTCATTTTAATAGACCAATCTTACTTAAGCTTTAATTTGAGATTATGAAATATATATTCTCTTACCACGCAGTCCTGAACAATTCCTCTCATTTGTGAGGTGCGTCTGTAGATCTTCCTAAAAGTATAGGGCACAGCAGGTTTTACGCCAGATCCAAGCGGTAGTTGATTTCTTAGGAGCTTTCAAATGTTCGAAAAATCCAAGGACTTTACATTACCCTCTGAGGAGTCACCCTCTAAGTTCCCACCTCGGAAAAAACTTTTTTTGCATTATAAGACCTGCCAGAATGTGATCACCAATTCTCCGGAAAGTAGTTACGTACTCAAAACATTCATCAACGGTCGACGCTATAAAAGGATAAGTTCATGAATAATTTTTTGTAGGTTTCTGACATTACTGATGAAGTTGTTTGGCGAATAACGACACCAAGAACGATTGCCTCGGAATATCTAGACTGCACGTCTAATGAGCTTGCTAGCAATTTCAAGCTCCTCTGATTATATGTTGTCTATTTCTATTTGAATGTTGACCATCAAAATTTTATTCAACGGATTTCAACGTGGGCGCACGGCAGTTTTTGGTAAGCCACACCCAGCTGCCCCGAAAATGGCTATCATAGAGGATAACGTGTCAAAAGTCCATAATCTCGTATTGGTCAGCCGCTGACTGAAGGTGCGCGAGAAAGCTGAAACAAGTACACATCTTAAAAGGTCATGTGGGTCACATGCTGCATTGAGTTTTGCGTGAAAAAGCTGTCGGCGCGATGACTACCTCGTTGGCTGCCTCAAACAGCAAGCGCGACAGTTAGAGCATATCCCAGCAGTGTTTGACGCTGTTTAATCGTAGCCCGAAGTAGTTTCAGCACACCAGAGACCAAGGAAGAGTCGAAACAGTGCATTTCAACGGACGAAGAAGGCGGAATTGTACTATCCGCCAGAAAAGTGATAACATCGTTTTCTGTAATTCCCAAGGTGTGATCTACTTCGACACCTTGGAGAAGAGCAAAATGGTCGCAAGGCTTTACTATGCTGAATTATTGTGCTGATTCGAAGTCAAATTGCAGAAAAAGTGACCCCGTTTTTCGAAGAAGATGAAAGCATCAGCTGACACTTCCGCCGTCGCCACGTCCAAATTGATCTAATGAGGCTGCGAACTGCCGCCCCATACACGGTATTCTACAAATTTGGTCCGGGGCGACTTATTTTTGTTTCCAAAATTGAAGGTGGAATAATGAATATGTTGTGAGAAAACTCTTTCCAAAGATGATTAAATATTTCAAAACTCCTGTTTTATACAATTTAAACCACAGTTTTACCTACCATGCATATATTTCCATCTTAAATTTCCTTAAACACCCTTACATAAATAACCTTAATGAATAATGCCTTGCCATTAATTAAGTATTTTGTAATTTATTAAAACAAAATTGAAAATCTTTACACCTACACACACTCTTTGCTGTATACTATTTACATATATGAGACTAACTTAGAAATGTACATATATGTGTTTGCTCTTAAATGTCTAATAAAATTTGCTAAAATAATAATTATTCTCTAAATAATACACACAAGCATATTTCTATTTTACGCACATTAATTAGCGTGGGCTATCTTTTACACGCAGATATATAAATTGATATAAATTTACTGATATATATGTATATATATGTGTGTGTATTTATGTATATGTAGGTGTGATAAATACGCAATCATATTTGCAATTAATTAAAATGTTTTGATATGAATTATAATTTATTTTCTTGCTTTTCACCTAAGCTGATATGGAGTTACTAATGGAAATTTGAACATCGATACCGATACATACATATGTAGACATGTTTGTTTGCATAAGTATATTGACTTTCACTCCCAATATTTGTAGACAATTAGCTACTACATATATGTAATACAAATACACATATATTTATTTAGCAAATATCTAGACTTAAACCAACATATTTACATATCTACAGTCATTTACATATATTTGTATAACTCTATGCTTATTTTTCATGACATTTATATATAAATTTAAATATATTGTATATGTGATATAAGCGAATATTTCAGACATTTATTTACATTTTTTTCTGCTTGCAAATATTCAGGAAACTTTTTTAATAGTACTTAGCACATTAAACTTTTTTTTAAATAATTATTCTTATTCTTTAAAAGATTTATTCAAGAAATAATTGCCTTTTATCTCAAAAATTATTCGGGCATTGCAATTTTCTCGCTTACCAATATGCAATACCAATCAATGCAATAACAACAACAATATAGTATATACACACACTTTGATATATATTTCCTGCAGGGAAATTTTTTTCTCATTAGAACTGTTGCGCTAGAATAAACATGACATACATGTATAACGACACAAATCCAATAACTCTTTTGGAAAAGTCATTTTCAACTTATTTTCCTTAAAATCACACCTGTTTAATATTTTTGTATATTAATATTTAATCTATAAAACTGTGTGACACTCAAAAGTTTCCTTAGACTTTGTGGAAATCATTACTACTATCTAGAGACTAATGCGACCTGCGCGACATCTAAAGTTCATACGTTAATTAATATCCAACTGTAGTTGGTTTGAGAATGTCTGATTTCGCCACGTTTAAATCTGGATAGCTTTCGAGTCCATCACATTTGTTCCACTGTTATTTCTATTCTGCTCCTAACCGCATAGGCGAACTGCCGGTGCTCACAGCAATACTACAAAATTTTAATTAATGAAAATATCTACATAAATCTTTAAGGCGTGATCAGTAGTTTATGGTCTCAATTAGAGCTCCAATTGAACTCTCTCACTTTCAGCCAATCATCTTTGGTACCAACTTCTTTCCAGAAAATATCGTGACCCGCACGAGTGGGTGGTGAAATTCAAAGTAGTATGAGCGGTAATGCGACCAGCGCGTTTACTTCAAGTTTATTCAGTGCTTAATAGTAGAACTAGCAGATTGACAATCATATATATAAGTGTACCGTAAATCTACAAATATTTACTCAGATTGCCCTGCGAAGATTAAGATAACAAAGTTAATCCCAGTTGGTTTGCTGATGGTGACTCCAGAGTTAGTACTCCTCAGCAAATTGTCTATGTGAATTCAGTATGTCACAAAGAACTAATGTGAGTACTTCTGTTAATCTCGGTGAGACAAAACTTCATGGGTTGTGGAAATGTTCTTATCAGGCCTGCATTAGAAGCCGAATTTTGAGCAATAAATGTTCTTAGCTTTAATTAAAATCTTAAGCGTATGTTTTTATTTTTATTTTAAAGGCGTAAAACTATATATTATGCTGATTATTTAAAGATCGATGAGTTATTATCACCTCATATTCATATTTCTACTTGAGTGTCTTTGATTTGTAACTTGTTTAGCTTAGAGTCAGTAATAAAGAGATGCTCCCTATCGTTCTCATTTAAAGTGTAGCAGATGCTCTGGTTAAAAATTTGACGTTGCTAGGTTGGGTTGGTTTGGACAAAGATTGTGTTTATACTGCAACTATACCAATCTTTTACTATTAAGAATTTCTAAGTGTGCCATGCTCATGTGATTTTTCAGCCTGTCATGTCATTTAAGCTTCGAACTGTTAAAAATAATACAATTTCCTGACCGGTTTACAAAGTTGGAAGAAAAACTAAAACTAAGCAGTTGTCGAAAATAAATCCGGCTTGTGAGCAATGCAAAACAAAATTCATCAATTGTTCATCAAAAAATCAATGCTCAAAGCAGCAGTTTGGAGAGCTGTAAAGATGTATTAAGGTGTAGATTTCCCAGCCTAACCTGACCTAACATGACCAACCGAATTGTATTTGGAATAAAGGTGTCTATTAATAGGAAGGCCGCTTAAAAGAACGTGCTTAGCCTTTAAAGTGCACACTCTCATTAACGTTATAATTTCTAAGCCGAAACATGTTATTTTCGAGTAAACTATAAATTAATTCTGCAAGAACCAATTTTTTCAAATAATGAGCTTATTGAATTGGTTGTAGATTAGCTTTCACAATATACAAGAGCATACCTTAAAATCATTATATTATTCTGGGGTTATACCAAAGATTGTCTGGTAATTGGAAAATGGTACTTTTACTAGAGAAGCCTTTCGACAGGCTTTTAATGGCACGAAAAGGGTTTTTGTGTGCCCTCGAATAAAATTTCCTCACGATAATTGTGAATGGATAAGATCTAAATCGGAATTTCAGTAGTAGTTTTTTATGACTGCAATCTAGGAAAACAAACTAGAAAACCTAAGCAATATTTTCCCTGCAGGGCTTGACGCTCTAATTAAAATCTATTAAATATCACGCTCCTTTGCACTTTAATTTAATTCTCACACGCTCTTAGACAACAATTATATAACACGTTATTATACGTTTAAAATTTAAAAAAAATACATACAGTTGGTTATTTTTGTTTTAAACATTCACACATTTAGCCATTGACCCATATTCAACTTCTTTATCCTCTACTTAGTTAAAAGCGTTTATGATTGTTCTCCCCTCAAAATGTTTTTACAAACTTACTGGGTGAATAACTAATATTTAGTTAATTATAATGCTACTTAAACAATTTCGTTTACACGCATTTAGCGATTTTTTAAACACACATTTATATACTCACATACACACATACATATAGAAATAATAGACTTTTTCAGTATATTAATATATATATCTCTATCAAATGTTATACTAAAGTAGGTTAAACTTATACAAATACTTTTGTATGTCAGTGTACCTTTAAATTTTATAGTATTTGGGTGTTTTCTTGCGGGTACAAATAAATTCTATTACAGATATAAGCTCATATTCTTGTTACTGTTAGACTTTGGTCTCTAAGAAACATATGTATACAGTTCTATATCTTCTTAGTCTTCACTAGACCATATTATTGTAATTTTATTATTCTCAATTTCGCGCTTGTTAATTTTATATACAATATTATATAGAAGTATGCGTAGGTATGTAAGTGTGTTGCTTTGGTTAAGTAATCAATTTGAGCTTTTGTAACTGTTACTTATTAAATGACAACCTTACAAAAGTCGTAGTGGGAAGCACAGAGATTTTTTCTGCTTTAAGTTCAATTATAAAAGAATTTTATTAGAGATATGTAACATTTTAAATAAAGATAAATGCATAAAACCGCAAATATTTCAATTTTATTTGGTTTTTAAATAACTTTCGCGTTTTCGACTTCCGCGACTGTGTCTTATGTGGAATATGTTGTCACCATTACACTACTTATAAGTATAGACCTTTAGTTTGTTGTACCCCCTCAAAAGACAAGTTAGCGGAGGCAAATAGCATGACCTAGGTGACCAACTGACAGACCTATTTCTTTCAAATCAAAAGTTCTTCTCAACAAAGTGACAATTTCACGCACTTTTGCACCATCTTGTCTCACCACTGAAATTAATTGGAACAATGAGCTTTGGAGATAAAATTTCATGATTTTTATGGGTTATTCCGTTGCTTTTTCATGGTAATTTGCCAAAGTATGTTGAACATAAATGTCAAATACATATGCTTACTGTGACAGCTGGTTTGACAGCTATCCATCTGGGAAATTATATTCCTCTAAAAACACCCAATATAATTAGGATATTGTATCATTTCGAAATAGCATTTTTAGAGCAAGCAAACTTTTCGAAATTACCATTACTTATAAGTTGGGCGTGGCCTTAGTCGACCCTTAGTTATTCCTCAACTTTGATAATACAGATACGAATAATAAATTTTCAACTCTTTGTATTAGCGTATTCTTAAAGTAGTATGAGAATGGATAATATTGTGAATTCTTCAGTGGGTTTACACTTTTTGTATAGAACAGTGTACGCTTAACTGTTACTTCGCGGTTAGCTTACGTTACGTATGTGTAAAGATTGATATTGCGCCTTTTCGTAAGTGTAACCAAGTTATCTTTGTCAGAAAGCGTTTACAGGTCTATAGCCCCGTATCAGAAGATTTTTAACCGATAGCTAGCTGATTTGAGAAGTTTTTATAAAGAGTCACCTTGAGTTTATAGAAAAAAGTTTGGGCCTAAAAGTGCGCTCGGTACCACATGTACTATACTCGTGAAGGTAAATGTTTGAATGGGTTATTTTCGTACCGTGGACATAATACCTTTTTTTTGGGGTCACTTTATTTTCTCAAACTTTTTTACTTTCTTTTGTTTAACTCTTTTGGTGGAAAAATTTGGTATGTAATAAGAGAGAAAGGTTTTTGTTTTTGAAGCGACAATAATAATAATAATTTCTAAACTATTTTATGTTTTCTTTAACAGGTCGTTTACAATGGTTTTCTGAAAAATACGGGGCATTTGGGAGAAATTAAATACCGAAAAAAATAGAAGAATTTTATATAACAAACTCTGCTCCGCTTTTTACTTTAATGCATATATATATACGTATGTCGTAAAAATCGCTCTGAATAAATCAGTTTCATATTTCGTCTGAACTTAGCACTTCCCTACTTATTTGCTCCAAATTGAAGAATAATTTCCAGCTTTAGCTTTGTTGTAAATTCAACTCAATGACAAATCCGTTAATCAACTAGTGGCTTACCTTACATATAAATGATAGTTATTTGTTGCATAAAGCAATTTGATTACAATTTATACATGGAAGTTGTAAAATTTATGTTGACATTTTCCTCCAACGAGTTTGACGATGTTTTATGGCCATTAAAACTAAAGTAGCAGCAGTGGCAATACACTCGCGGGAATATACAGTTATACTGTATATGAATATAAGTACATATGTATGAGTGTACTTACATATGTGTTAGTTGTCGGTACATTAATATCAAACTATTTGCTTTATTTGCTCGACTGTTCCGCGTATTGTTCGGTACTACTGAATATTACAGCGAGCGGGAGAGGGTTTAACGGAAGCACCGTAAATTTTTCATATAGTTTATGTCTATAAGAACAAAAAGGAGCTATATATCACACATATAAGTGTACTGTAGTTTAGAACTAATTGTTAATGCTTTTAAAACTTAATTGTTATTGTTATTGTGCATTCATACTGAGAGCGTGTGAAGTTCTAGTGAGGAGTATTATTCATCTATGTTAAAGATGAGATTAATTGCAAAAACAACTGGGGGTAGGTTGCTACAATAATTACAAATATGTCATGGTAATTACTAGCACACCTAAAATTACTATTTTATTACCTTGGATATAGCCCAAGCGTAGGATAATGATTAGAAGGCAACAACTAAGTGAGAGTGAGTGCGAACAGAGTCTCTATTAGCTATAGGTAACAGGTAGATTCTCTATCTCCGAACGTACGAAATGGTGGTAGCAAAGTAATAAGAGACATCATGTACATTGGAAAACGCAAGTAGAGAATATCTTTAATTCAATTGATGCTTCTAGGTTGTTCCAAACTTGCGGAAAGAGAAAACGACTAGCGCGATTTGGTGTACTCGCGCGATAATACTTCGACGATTAGGGGTTAAATGTAGAAGAAGAAGAATATATGAGCAATCTACATGCAATAGTTACTGTTATTTTCGCTTACAAAAAAGGAAGTTAGATAATGCTATACTACTAATACTTTGCTATATATATATATGCACACCTACTGTAGCATATAGCCGGTAAATACCCTTGAGCTTGAACGTATTTTTAATGAGTTTGCAGCTTTCATAACCCGCCACCGGCTGCGCTGACCTTTAAAATTTGTTAGCAAAATTGTAATTGAAAACTCATTGAATTGTGGCCACAGTGCTTGCACGCAAATTGCAGAGACCATTGCGCCACAAAGCCATTATATAATAAAAGCTGTACAAACACATATATATGTGTGTATATATGTATATAAGGGACATACAAGTTAATCGCATATTTCTATTTGCTTATTTACATATGCAAATACTCTGATTGCCAACAAGTTTACGAAGTTATTTCACATTCAAGGTCAAGATGCCAGCCAAGCGTCTATTAAATTTTAGATTGCGTACAATTTCGCAATTAATTTTAACTCCTGAGTTAATTGAATGTAAAATACGGGTTACGGTTGAAACGATTTCGGACACATGGCTAAACACAAACAAATAATCATTTTTGTTATTCATATGGTTAATATATTATTCATACATATATTATATGTAGGTGTGCGCCCGTGTATTTCGATTAAATTTGTTTTCAGAATATTAATTGCAGTAGATGGTCTTGAAGATGTGTATACAACTAAATATGTAGGCGATTTTCAATTTGCTGCCAAAGTCTATATTTGTGTGTAGCCATGTGCTGCAGCAATGCAAAATGTAAACAGTTTTTCCTTTAAATTAAATACGAGTGATTTCAGAGGGTAACCTTGAAAATTATCTCGAAAATAAAGAAACAAGAGGTAAATAGAGAAATTTTCAACATTTGTAATTAAATGTTATATGCTAACCCCAAATGCATATAATCGGTTGAGTTTGGTACATGAGTGACCCTGCTTGAATCCCTGCCTAAAGAGTTTCACCTAATAGCAGTCATGACTCGAGTCTATTTCTGCATGTTGCAAATTTCTCAGAGAAATTTCTTAGCCACAGTTAAGTTCCACAGTCTATAGATTTGGACTCAATGAAGAAATTTAGGACAATGAACTCATGGACTCAGCCATTATTATAATAGTTGGGTTTAGGTAATCGGAACGGACCCAGATTAGCATAAGTGGGCAACATTTCTCTAAATTATTTTGGGTATGTTTGCTGCCAATACAACAACAACATCTTTTTCGCCTTTGTCGAGACATTACTCTACATGGGTTGGTTAAAATCTAGGCGTTATCTTAATCGACTTTGAGAGTTACAACCAAACTGATCAAGTTATGATAAATGAAAGGTATACCTATGGTTTCTTAGAAATGTATATTAAATATATATATTAAAAGTATATTAATTAATCCTGATTCCATACCCTAAACCTAAATATCTTTTCGAAGACTGAGCCTGCGTTTAATTCAAATCTTGTATTCGTCTATGAAATAAAGCCTCCAACTACAGCAAATTGCTCAGACTCCAGAAAAGAATAAGAATAAGAATAAGAATTGCAAGGAATGTCTTTGGGTTCAGTCGACTTTTATGGTCAATAAGCCGTTTTTCCCTCGATGAAAAAAAAAAAATTGTGTAACGTCGCCAAATAGAAGTGAGTTCTTATGGTTAATCGATAGATTATTAATTAAGTCAAGCTTTGCTGTTTTGTTAAAAATAAAGACTGGTGTTGAAGAAGATGAATTATCTCAGTTCTAAGCCTTTTAATGGCATGGTATTGATCTGTTACATTGGCTTTCTCAATACATACTTCCGAGTAACTAACCAAATTGAGAATGATCAAGAAGTTATTAAAAGTGCACACAGAGAAGTAAACGAAGCTTTCTGTTTTCACTACAAACCTGTTGTAGAAAAACATTGCTGAAAGAAACAGCGAAAAAGAGAAGCAAGAACATAATTTTTCTTTAAGCATAACAAAAATTTCGTCACATCTTCTAAACATTTTTCACATTATTTCCACTTTGACCTTACTTAGTCCATTATATGTTGGAATCCTCCATATACACACGTTACATTCTGCATGCTACGTGATTAGCTCAGCCTTATATCCACTTAAATAACTTAATACTTAACTGAAATTCTTCAATATTTCATCTCCATGCTGCTGCATTCATCGAGACAAGTTAGTTGGTACTCCATCAACTTCACGTCTCAATATCATGTGACCCGAATCCATTATTCAATAGCCTCCGACCTAAGCAAACTAACTGGCTGTTCCATTATACGTTCGTGTGTGTATGTGTGTCTATGCAAGTTAAATTCCAACTCGTAACTCGTTTTCATAAGCAAATGAAGAGAAATTAATTGAAGGTATAAAGTCATCCAACTTGCATACAAGTCACATAGTCGATAAGCTTAGCAGGATATTTGTATAGCAAGCAGAGAACCGAGAACCGCTGTCTCAGACGAATACGCGCACGAATGCAATGTGATGGATTGATGAATGACGGAGAGACAGATGGACGTTGTACCATACTTATTACGGTACTGAGCGGTACTTGTCTGTGTAGGGTTGCGAATGTTTATGACATAGTTGTGTGCGCATTAAGGTGGTCCTCAAATAATAAAAAAAAGTTTTTATTTTATCATTTCACCTTTTATTCGTTCAAAGATACCCTATGTGAATTTCGGTCTCTATAAAAAACAGCATTCAAATAAAATATTTTCTCCATAGAACACTGGTGTCAAAGTTCAGCTAAAAAGGAGGGGTCGTAAGAATAATAATGACTGACTGCTGAATGAATGATTTTAAGCCTTCATTCGGCTCATTCTACTCCTAGTGAGTTCCCACTACATTAGAAGCCGTATCGCCTCTCAATCTATTGATGACTGAGTCTTCGAAAAGTCAATGCTCTAACGCTTCATCATCCTCAGTTCGTGCTCCGTATCCTGCTGATTTCATTTTAGCAAGTTTCTGGGGTGAGACCTAAGGGCTAAATGCACGGTGATGATCCCTAACATATAACTCCAACACTCTTTTCTAAAAGCAGAAGCCTTCTGGTCTGTTTACCATTCACACTGCCATAAAGTAATTATGTTGGTGGTGTTCCAAAACGAAAAAGAGCTTTCTACGCTTCCATGATGAAACCTGAGTTCTCGGTAGCGGCAACAAACATAAACCCTCCTTAAATTTATATGTGAGGTCCTCGACTATAGCAAGCTCAATGTAAACGTTGTGGTTTAGAAAATCTGCTATACAAAACTTTCGATATTTAAGAACACCATAAGAAATTTACATATATAAGTCTGTCGCTATTTACACGCTGTCCTGGAAGCTTACTAAAATATATACTATATAGTACGTGGTTTCGTGTAGCATGTGCTATAAACCACACACACATACTTCCTACCTAAACATACACCTATACAATAAATTAGCTATGAGCTTAGTTCATTCTGTTACTTAATACATTAAATATTAATTTATCTACTCGACTAAAATCACCCATCCACTCTAACTCACACACGCTTAACCATTCAAAGCTGTACACAGTCTGTGTCGAACTCCATTATCTATCTACTGCGGCTAACGCTGCGACTTGACGAGCTGCGACGTTTAATAATCGCCAACAGACCGGATGAGCTCGTATCCGACGGCTGTTGTTTGACTTTTGCTTTCGTGATTTCCAGTTGCTGCTACATGCTCGGATTCCAGCTGGTCGTAGTTGAGTATTGGCAAGTAAGTACCTTCTTGAAGGCCTTCCGAAACACTTCATTGAAGGTGGTGTAGAAGATGGGATTCACCATGGACGAGGCATAACCCAGCCAGGTGACGACATCGAAGACCCAGTGTGCTATACGATTCTCGCAATCACCGCATATTGTCGGCAACAAATTGAGCACAAAGAAGGGTGACCAAAGTATGACGAAAGTGAAAAATACCACACCCAGTACTTTGGTCGCCTTCTGTTCGAGTTTGATGATCCGGCCATGCCGCGAGGAATTGCGTGAAATCACGCTTGAGTTGCGTGAATGATGTGAGCGTACGGTCTGATTGCGTTGCAGTAGGCATGGTGAGGAATGTGGCGTGCTGGATTTTGGACGCAACCTACCTGCCTCGACGACATTCACGGTGCCATCGCAAGCCGTGGCAACTTGCAGATAATTCATGTTGTTGTGACTACGTAGCGTGGCAGAACGTCGCAGCGGCGTGGCGGAGGAAGAGCTAGTGAGTGCCGTGCCGGTTTTAGTTGGTGTTAATAGTAGTGTAGTGCGCGCACTGCCGAAACTGGAACCACGTCTGCGATGATGACTCGCATCCCAAGTGATGACCGATGCAGTCTTCGAAATGCTGAGTTTTCGACGTCCCGGACACGGTGTATCAGGCGGCGCTGCTACACTCAAGTAATTACCCGGCGTACTGCCATCACTCGAGTGTACAGTTAGCGAACTAGCGCTGTGATTATTATTCATGTGTTCGGCCATATTGGGGCTGAGGTGTGTGACGGCATTGCCATTACCGCTACTGTTGTTAGTAACCAGTATACTAGTCAATTCTTCCTCCGGTGGATTGAGTAAATTTTCAATTTCCATAACATTAGTCACCTTGAATGTGGTGGGTATGATTTTCACCTCGGTTGGTTTGACACAATTCTGCAGCGGTCGATCCCCGAAGTATGGGCATGTGCAGATAGGTGGCAGCTCTGCTTGCTTATCATTACCACGTTGACATTGCGCTTTGCCGCTTTGCTCCACCTCCGTGTCGGAATGTCCCTTCGCCGGCGTACCGTCGCCATCTGTACTGTTTGTCGCTTGACTGGATTGACGGGAGAGAAAGAGTAGCGCATTTTTTGGCAAACTGTTGAAACGATTGCGTCGCTGTGGTGGTGGCGTATCGGCGCGCACTTCGCGTGTGCCTTGCGTCGCTGTGGAATAGCGACGCCTGTTTTTGGCAGTCATCATTGCATGTTGTGGTTTGCACGATGGCGAAAGCGATCTGGGAAGGTAGAAAATATTTTTGAGAACTTCTAATTAAAGTAGGCAAACACAATTCCGAAGAACATTGGCTTTAAAAAGTGAAGAGTGAAATTATATAATAGCAAGTATGTTATAAGTAAGTAACAATGAGTTAGTGTCGAACGAAGCCGAACTTTAGAGCCTAATGTACTCACCCAAATTAATAGAACGTGAATATTTCTTTAAATTTTTAATGAAGTATGAGCCGATAGAAGTATATGCTATAACTAACTTTTACGTGTTAGACGTAGTTACGGATTGTGGAACCAGTTTATTAGACCAACATATATGTGAATTAAGCAGATTAAAATAGGACAAGAAAAACAAAATAAGAAGAGAGGGCTGTTGGAAGCGATTACTAGGCCCATTGGAAAATGTTGTGAAAATCGCTTTGAAATTTTGACATGCAGAATTTCTTTTTTCGTCATTTAAGAGCTTGACGATAATCTAAAAGAAAATCCTTCTTTGCAAGCCTTCCAATATTGCGATTAACACTAGACAAAATATTTGTTATTTACCTATTTACAACACATACAAACAGCCTTCCTATATCATATCCTTTTTCGAGCTTATTGCAAGGCGCTAACGAACAGGCAGCCATTCTCCATATAATAAAGCACAAGTTTTAGCAAAAGCCTATATTTTCCATTCATAAATTACTACTTTCTATACATAAATTATTCCGGTAGAGAAAACTGTTATTTACTTAAAAGTTGTTAGTTTGTTCTTCGAAGTATTCTGCCAAAACATAGTATTATTTACATTAATTATCACTCAAATGTAGAGATGTGAGATTCCGTAAAACCTATTTGAATACAAACTTAAGACTTTATACAGTTAGAGCAAAAAATATAAATTAATAAAAAAAATTAATTATATATATTGCTTTGAAAATATGTGTTTGGGTAGTTAGGGTTGTATAGAAAACTTTCGAAGAAACATAAAGAAATACAAAAATTTGACTTATTTTTTAATTATACGACTTTTAATACTATGGATTTTCTTAATCGAAGGCATCTGTTAAATTTGATAAGTTAACAGCTCTCAAAAGTATAACTTTTTTATGCAACAATGTCCTTTTGACTTGTGAAAGTCATAGTGCAGAAGAGTGCAATGTTTCTCGATATGTTGCCGACTTCTTCGATGGATTCAGAAAGATAAGTTGAAAGTTGGGATACGACATTTTTGATAACAAATCGTTCCGATTTTAAAGGAGGACCGTTTCACGAAAAACCATTTTTTTTATTTCTTTCTTTTCTAAATATTAAAACAATCGATTGTTATATTATTTCCGGCTTATCAGCTTGATTTTACATTTACGTAACCACAGTGATAATATTATCGAACAATATTATTCTTCAGCGATGTAGTAGCATTTAGTAGGCGTCTTAGAGTTAATTTCTGGAAATTTTTAAGTTTAGCTCGGTAGAAAAAAAGAATTATATAAGGCTTAACAGTGGACTTCATCCAACGTTATTACGGTTTAGAATAAATGCACTTAAAAATTAAACACTCTTTGTTCAAACTTTAATGTTTAACTCATAACAAAAGAAGCTTAATATGTATGTATACTTTAAAGCGTTAAAGAATATTCAATAAAATAAAAAAAACTCGTGGAAAGCACATCAAAAAAAAGAATATATATATATATATATATATATATTGCCTGTTCTTTCCCAATTGAGATTGATTAAAAAAAGCGATTTCAAATATAGTATTAGCCGTCTTCGATTCGCCATTTCCCTGCGCGCTATCTTAGAGCGCTGTGCTCTTGCCAACATAAGAATGCCGTGAGAAAGTTAAGGTTTCCAATTTGATATAAGAGTGTAAACGGTTATCTTGTTCAAGTGTTATAATCGTTTCCTTCAATGTAGCGCATTTTTTCTTACATATTTTGGAATAGTTTTACTATTATCAAATATGAAATATCTGCCAAAAACACCAATACAAAATTAAACACTCTTTTTCCAACTAATTTTCAATAACTTAAAACCAGAATTTAAAAGTATTTTTTTTTGGAAGATGTAAGCCAAGGACACAGCTCGAAACCGAATGGTTATTCAATTATCATTTGGGTTCCGCCCATTTGCTCATACCATTATTTTGCTAAGAACACCGTCAGGATCGTCAACTGAAAAGGTTATGTCAATAGCAATTCTGCAAAAAAACTCAAAGAGGCGGACTTCTATTTAACACGATATTTTCTCTAGGTGCAACAGCTTACATTCATGGATCTAACAACTATTCAATGCTGTTGAAACCAGTAGTATGAAATTGCACAAGCAAAATTTGGGTACCACACTTTGAACATTAGACCCCTTATGAGCCTGCCAATTATCTCGTTCTGATCTGAAGTACAATAGCAACCGAAAAGAAAATTGTAGACAGCGCCAATGTCATTCAAATAATACGTTGAGTATAGTAATAACTGCAAATTCCTTCCTTTTTCAAAGCATTTAAAACTATTGCGCGCTTTTTTTTCATGCCACCTAATGCCTGCTAATTCCCATTGCCACTTTATCGAAATAATTTTAGGCACATACATATATTTTTTTCAGAACCATACTTATGCCACTGACTTCGTTCTTTTCGTCTTTTGTTCGCAAATATTTTGTGCGCTTTGTGTTCACGCGGCCATACTCAGCGAAAATGTCAATTAACAAAGTCGCCAAGAACATAATAGAAAACATATTTAATTGTTTGGCATTCTATCAGATTACGTGATGGCTGGAATGAGAGAATGTAGCGCGAAGATGAAGAAAGGAAAAATCTTTTCAAAAGTCTGCGCTTGAGATATTTTCGAGAATAAATTTGTGGCGTTGGTTTTGTTTTTTTTTTGTTGTTGCTTGTTTGACAAGCTTAATACGAGTGGTTCCACTAAGCAGTTAGAAGTGCCACAAGCAAAGTGCCGATCGTAGCAGAGACTTCAGTTTAGCTAAGACGTTAAAGTTTTTGTTATTGCTGTCGTGAGTTTTTCTTCTCGGCGCAGCGCAGCATAAAGGAGCTCTCTACATTTTCATTTAATATTTTGCCATTTTCGCTGAAAAGCACGTTCAACGCACATTTTAAGGAGGCATATACAGCAGCATTTGCACGTTGCATTATTAATGCGAATGTCACTGCAACGGCAGCAGCATGTGGCACTTGCAATATGGTCGTTACACATTTCAGCTAAGAAATAGAACGCATAGAAGTAGAAGTAGAAGCAGAGGCGGAAAAATTGTGCATTTTCTTTCACTTTTCAAAATGTGTAATATTTCATAAGCATGCTGCTGCAGTAGAGAAGCAGTAAAAGTGGCCATGCGCGTGTTGTAAGCTCCATAATGTGGCAGGCAAGTGAGTGAATGCATAATGGTACCTGTATGAATTTAGTGACTTTCTAAAAATGTCAGCCTTCATGCAGTGTGGAAAGATGAATTATGCTACATGCATGTATGTATCCATGTATAGATATGCATATTATGTATATATAAGTGTAGATATATTTCTTACAGCATAAAAATGTACAGTTAATTCCATATTTTTTACTCTTCCCCCAATTTGTATTACTAGACTTTGTGCATTTGAAATATAATTATAATACTCAAGGATCGAGGAATAGATTTCGAGATTCATGGTTTTTTGAAATTTTCGTCATAAGAAATGAGACGGTAAATTCTTTTCCTATTAGTCAATAGCAAAGGAAGCCTAATCCTCGAAACTGTTACTGAATGTACAGTCCTGCGCCATAAAGAGCCACATAATCAAATAATTTCTTAAACGATATAAGAAGGGTTACTAACCTTCACCAAATTTCATAATGAGTAATTGACTACAATTGCATTCAACACATATTTCTTTCCCGTGTGCTTTTTCAAAGGACAAAGATTAGTTACAGAAAATTTTGAACAGATTTTTAGTTCAAATCTTTGATGAATCTCTTCAAGAGAAATTTTTCAAATTTGCAGGTTGGGAATGCAATTAAAGAAATTGATATATTTTCCTTTTTCATTGTATTCGCCTGAACCCTAAAATATTTCCAGATTTGTATATTTCATTTTATAAGACCCGTTAAAAAGTATATGGTTCAAAGTTTTCCACTTTCACACACACTTTCCTTGTTTATTATGAAGCTTTACAATATTGTAGTTCAATTTGCTTCATTTTTCTCAGCCATTCTTCTTTGTTAACTTGATATATTGAATAATGCATTCCTCTCAGTAAATAATAAACTCTCTCATTCGTTTGTATAATCTTCCGGTTTGACTGCTAAACTACATCTAAAATAACAGTTTATATGAAGCATTGTGTGTTCAACAAAATTACTGCCATGAATTATTTGAGAGTTAGCCTCAATTTAATACTTTGAAATGAGTCCCTTTTGTTCAAGGATTTTAATCTATCATTGTTTTCCTTCTCTAACACGCCCACTCACTTCTTTAAAACATCTTCCACCAATACTCCATTGCATTTATGAAATCTTCCGGGTCTTCTCACTCATCATTCTTCTTTCTTCTATAATACGCGCACTCAATTTTATCTTCCCTTTGGCAATAGTATTTCATAATCTTTAAGAATGTATCTGGTATGCGAAAAATCTTCCAGGTCTTCTCACTCAAAAAGATTGATTCTTTTCACTACCTTAAATTCAGTTATTTTCAATAAGGTTTGGATAAGGACTGCAAAACGAATTTAAAATAAGGCAAAATTTGTGCAATTTTTTTTTCCGCATAACGTAGAGCATGTCGACACTTCTCAGAATATAACGATATGCATTTCCCGATCTTTTACTATGTTATAAGCCATATTTTATTATAAATATACTACCAACACTTCGGATTCGGATCTAACTAATGTGGCCTTAGAAATTAACAATTTAACATAAACTAAATAATTACGGCGGGTGAAAATGAGGTAAAGGAGCGAGGCAGTATTTTACACTCACTATCTCTATCGGCAATAAAAGTTTCTACGCCAACTGGAGAAGAAGTGTGCTTCACATTTTTATGATGCATTTTCTATCTCGGCATAATTTCAACGGGTTTTTATGTAGTACGTTTTCTAGTCATGAGTTACTAAGAAAGCCACAGAACATTCTCAAACGAAACAATTGAACTGTCAATTAAAACTCTGTCGAATAAGGGATGAAAAAAGCATGATGAATTGGTCTGCTGTTGAACGGCAACCAATTGAAATATCTCCAGCTGTCAAGTATTGAGTAAGTGCATTCACAGCTTGGCTTCAATGCCTCCATTGACAGTCCTTAACTTCACGATTGCAGATTTCACCGAAAACGCTTAGCCGTAGGAAAAGCAATTCGATCAGCACTGAGGTGTAATAAATCGATAGACGTGTGCTGTCACCAGAAAACGTAAGGCAAACTTTTAAAGCTTTAAGCAAACGGCAAACACAAAGAAATCGAAAAGGAAATGAAAATACTCAGGTGCGCTGTCTAAAAAATCATGCCAAATAAAAAATTGTGTGCAATGGTCAATGCTGGGAAGAAGCAGAAAAGTTAAGAATGGAAATAAAAATAGGAAAAAAGAGCTGTGAAGTGAAGTGTGATGAAGTGTGATGAATTGTGAAATGATTTAGTACATTGAAAAGTGATAAGAAGAATAAAAAAATAAAGCGCAATTTAGAAATAATATTATAGAAATATCAAAGGAAAAGTGCAGGATACGAAAAATGTTGAATAACTTGATTATTAAGAGCGAATTGCAAAGAAAACAAAGAAAATTTTTTAAAACGGTGGATAGAAGAGAGATGATTAAGTGCAGTAGAGTGATCAGAAAGCATATGTCGAAAACACAACAGATTGATTCAAAGCAACGAAAAATCACTAATTTGTCATATCTTTGAGCATGTAAGATGTTGGCCGTCTGATGGCTGAATTTGGTGAGTATTGTGTTCTAGATACAAAATATTCTTGCCTTCTTCTCTCAAATTGTTTTCATATTTGTAATATGCTTTTAAAGTGGATTCGATCCAACCATGTATGCTCATATATTTTTCGCACATAATTTAAACGCACTTGCTTTCAAAATAATACGAAGTACTTATATTTAAAGCTTTTTGTGTCAAAATTGATTTAACTTGCCCAACTATATTCACATATTCATAACTATTTTAAAGGGCGCTTGGTCGTATAGCGATTCCCCTCTCACCTCGCCTGCAGCATAAATATCATATATTCAATCATTTGCAAACGTTTATTCCATGCACACAAGTCACGTGCAAGAGCCATGTGCACTTTATCGAGCAGCATAGCCTTTGGCTCTGAATGCGTTTATATAACATTTATTTCAATAACAAACATACAATATATATATACTCACACATATATTTTTAGATGTCTATGAACTTATGCACAGCCATAAATATTTTCGGAACAAATAGAGTGTTGTACCCATGCATGAGAGCTCTTTGGATACACATTACATTATCTTGGTTGCAACATAAGCACGACCAAAAATAGTGTTAGCGACAAGGAGGGAAACATTTTTAGTCACGCCGGTAATACGGAGTTTATTTAACGCACCTTCGACTACAAATGGAGTGAATATGAAACCAGAACAAGTGAAACCAGTGACAAAGTCTTACTGAATTATAAAGATATTCCAAGCCGAATAATAAGAGAAATATTTATAGCTGCTAAGAATCATATCGTTCGGTTATAGTACAATACGTTGATTATTGCTCGAGTTTTTGGAAACATAGAAAAATATTCATGAAATTTATTAAATCTAATTGCACAAAAACAAAAAAAAAACGTTCGGAACTTCATCCTGACACTTCAAAAGCAACCACTATGATTAGCACAATTATTTTCTACAGTTATGGATTTCGCTGAAATCATCTTTAGTGCTCTTCAAAAGTGATCTAGAACGCGTCGTCAGAATTTTTCAGGTAAACTGAATATGTAAAAGCTAACAGCTCTTTTTCAAAGCTTACAGGTGTTGATATTTAGAAGTGATGCCGTGAGTTCATTTTTCTGGTATTTGCAAATCAGAGAGATAAACTTGTTCCACATTTACAGTCCATCCATACGGATCTACTAATCGTAGTCCAAATTGAGGTTATGACGGACAAAAGTGAAAGTTTGGAGTATATGCCTATGACATTCTTACTACCTATGCTTAAAAGTACATTGGATGAAATTATTGCGTTGATCAGCACCCCAAAATTCGAGGCACTTTTCGGTATCAATTCGCAATGTGAAATGAACAAATTAACGACCTTGGCAGGGTTCGAAACCTACCAAAACTTCTGTTGTATTTTGGATCCGGCATCCGGTTGTAATGTAATTGCACTTCCAGTGGTTATCCGTGGATCCAAGTGGCAGTGTCGAATGTGCAGGTTGGAGTGAACTTCAACGACTCTTATTCTCTATTTTACCAGAATTAAGTCGCTGATGAGACTTTGTAGGTGAAGCTCCTGTCACATGAGCTTCCATACTGTCCGGGTTGATAATCATATATAAAAATGAAACGTTTGTTGTGTTTTAAGTGGACACCTGCCAAGTTAACAGCCTAACCTCATGGTGCCACCTCAAAAACACAGCGGATCAAAGCAACGCGTTGATCAGTGCCTCGAAAATGCAAAGCATTTACAAATATCAAAAGTGCAGTGCTATACAAGACAAGATGTATGAAAAACAATGATTATTCTCAGAACTTGTGTGCTAAAGCAATGAAGGACCTTATTTATATCAGCCAAAAGAATTTACCAAAAAGGGAGTGTCGCTATTCTTTTATCAAAGATCCAAGTTTAATGGGATTTTCCTTTTCATCTGACTACGAGTTTAGACGATTTATAAAACCTTAAATTTACATCTATTTATGATAAACTCTTTCAAAACTAGGCAGCATAAAAACGAAAACCTATCTTCTCAATAGGGTGCTTTCCCTTTTAAAGACGAGAGTCGACTTTGGTCCGGCGTGGATTCAGAACCCGACAGGAGTAAGTACAAAAGTTATAACCCAAGTTTTTCTGATAATTGTTGGCCGTTGGAAATTATTTGAATATATTTTTGATGCAATGACCTTTCAGGATATCCATAAACGGTTCAGAATCGATTTGAGGAAGCGGAGGAAGCATACCCCACTTATTGGATGTCTTCAAGCCATATATTAAGAACAGGAAGATAAGCTCAGCAAAGGATACAGCAAAGTGGTAAGCAATCCCTTCCTCTTTCTACGAATGCCAATCCAATCAAAAACTACGCTTTACAATATTTCCCACTCTTCGATCCAACTGCCTATTTGGTTATGCGTGAGCAATCAATAAACCGCCCCGACCGACTGTTGACTGTTGACCACTGCAGTATTCGAAGTGTAAAAAACAAACACAATCGGACACGACAAACAAACAAAATCCTTTTTGCTGGGCCATAAAGGATAGCAAAACAAACACCAAACAACGAAAGCACACGTTCAAGATTTCAAGAGGTAATTATTTATTTTACTTTTAATTTCTGCACTGAGAAAGTGATTGATTAGGAAAAAGCAATAAAGCAGGTTGCCATATTGTTTGATATCCCAGCTTCTTTGTTTTGGTGTCGTAGCTTTGGATGCGGTCGTTTGTTGCTGGTACACCATCTTATTTGGTTATACTAATTTAAAGAATTTGCTTCTTGTCTCTCTTTGTTGAATATTTAATCCAGTTGAACTATTTTTTAAGTGGAATGAAGTATGCTGTACATATTTCGGAACCTTTTTTCAGCATCTAAGATTTTATGTGAAAATTTATATTTAACTAACGGACTCGTTGTAATGGCATATATTTAAATTGGATTTTAAATTAGGTTTGTCTGCATATCGTATTTTTTTATACACCTAAATACTCTAAAATTATTTGGTCCACTTTTTACAATTTAGAAGGTTTAAATTAAAAAAAAAAAAACAAGAATAAAAAAACTAATTCGTTTTCTCTCTCTCAGTAGTCATTTGAACCGACCGCAAATTTATGTAATATCATATCAATGTGATCAATACATATGGGTATTGACTGTAATTGCCTACCAAACACCATATGTGGCACCACCCTTGAAGCTATTTTAATGGGTATGTATAAAAAGATTCCGATATTTTGTCAGTCAGGTAACCCTAATTCTCACAAAAGCACCTTAATAAATTTGAAAGAGAGGATTTACTTTAATTCATACGATAAAAAAAAATATATACATACTTACTAAACAAACGCTTAGAACTGCTTTGAGATTGAATGCTATATATAATCACTAGCACATGGACCGATCAAGATTAAGGGGGAGAACAGTTGCAAGTATTAATGGATTGGATGCTGTATTAGGATATAGGATTATACAACTTATACATATATTAGAATTATGGGACTTTTAATTCTGATATTTTAGAGTTGGTTTGACCAATTTGTTTATATCGGTTTTAACGACCCAGCATTTGTTTGAGTGAAAACCATGATGTAAACCATGCATTAATGGCTGACTTAAATAACGAACCATTTTTTCGATCAATCGAGATGTCGAAGCAAATTTTATATACAATAGCATTTCTTTGATTTACTTTATCCCCGGTTTCAACCTAAGTCAATTATTTGCAATACTGCTTAGCGCTATTTTTAGCCACAACAATCGTCCCTTGAGTAAATAAAAAAAAAGAATTTCTGAACCACAAATATGCATGAGAACAGGCAATGGTTGTGAGATTTCATTCATCTTTTGAATGCAAACAAAAATAAACGCAGTATTATACATTTCCATTCCGCCAGGCATACAATGGCAAATGAGAATCCATAGAAGCGCGTAATTTGAGCGCGACGCCGCTAAATTCTTTGCCTAGCAAACAGTAAATGTATGTTCAGTGTACTTATTCAATTCAACGTCACTGTCATAATATGAAATAATAGCAGCTTGCCATTGACCTCCAAGTCCAGAGTGCAGAAAAAAGTAAGAATTCCGTTTTAGCATGGTATGATATGTTACTCATACGCCTGGCCTATCCATTGAGTATAGTTGAATGAAGACTTTATTTTGCATTTCTTTCACTGCGCCATTTAACATACTTTTATTTAACATGGCTTTCAAATGGAGGTTCATGAAGAATGAATTGCTGTTGATATGGAATGAAAATAGTAAGGAAGTGGGATGTGATTTGTGAAAGCTCACTCCCAATGATTCATAGTTCTTGGAGTTTGATGATCCAATTTGAAATAACTGGAGGGTTTCTATGTAAACGGAAGTAAATAGATTTACTATGCTTTTTTATCCTTAAGTGTATTGTGAACTTAATTTTAAACAAGTAGGAAAGGGCTAAGTTCGGGTGTAATCGAACATTTTATACTCTCGCAGTGTGCAAGGATCAGAGGCGGGGAAAGGTTTTCACGTGCTTGCACAACTTTATATTAAAAAATGTTGCGGAAGAATTCAACATTCATTATTCGACGAATTTGTCAATGGATTGCAATCATATTTGGTATCTTATTAACTTATATTACAGGCCATAGACTCATGTACTTTCATTGCTATATTTTGCTTCATACCCGAGATATTTATATTAAAATCTATCAAATTAGCTCGAATGTGATATATGCGATATAAAATCAACCAAAGTGGTTAAAGAGTATATTAGATAGAGGAGGAAAAAGTAAAGCGGAGAAGAGCAAATCATTATATTAGGAATAAGGGGCTTAGACCATGATCTATACCGGTTTCTCTCATATTTAGCGCGAGCTCACATTGTGTTTAAGAGAATATATGCACTCAATTTCATTAAAATATCACACATATTCACCAACACAAACGGTTTAAAGTCATTTGTAAAGTCGGGAATTCGTATATCGGGCATTTTTGGGATAGAGGTAGATCTGCGCTGATCACATTAACTCTTTTCATTATTCAAGTATATTAGAGAACATGTTTTCACGCAATTTTGTGAAGGTAACTCACACAGTGACCGACATATTCGGCATAAAGTCTGCTAGAACAGCGAAAATCATTACATGTAGTATATTGGAGCTGGGATAATTCGTAGACCGATTTCACAAATTTTCGGCAGTAAACTATGGTATATCTGATATTACACGTTCACTTAATTTTCCTAAGATATCTTACACATTGACCGAAGTATATAGTATAAAGTCTACCCGGAGGTTGAAAATCCTTATATTAGGTACGTGGGGGCTAGGGAAGTGCTTACCTAATTTTATCCATTTTAAACACATGGACACACTGTTATCAGAAAGAGACGCTCTCTAAATTTCAAAGAGATAACTCATATATTGACCGTTATATATGGTATAAAATCTACAGGAAGGTTGAAAATCCTTATATTAAGTATATGGGGGCTAGGGGTAGTGTTTACCCGATTTTCCCCATTTTTGACACAAAGCACATTATTATCATGGAAAGATTTTCGATAAAAAGTCAGATAGAGGTACTGAGGTACATTTATTGGGTATCTTGTGGGTTGAAAAGTAATAATACGATTTAGTCTATTTTTTAGCAAGAGATGGCATATCAGTGAAATGATCAGATGAATCTTAAAATTGTGTTATATGAGAAGTAGGTGTGGTTTTTATCCAATTTGTCCTATTTTCATAGCGTGACATAAGAATGCAAATATGATTTCACATACCAAATTTGGTTGAAAGCGGTTAAGGCATTCCTGAGATATGGGATTTCCACTAAAAGTGGACGGTGCACATCTCCAAAACTTTACACGGATTCCTATGCAGCCTTTCCGTATCATATCTACTTCAAGATTTCATGTTGCTGACGTGTTCCTTCAACGTTAAGCGGTTAACGCGCTTTTAGTAGTTTTCAACATAACTATTGTATGGGAGGTGGGCGTGGTTATTATCCGATTTCACTCGTTTCTCAGTATATGAGGAGATGCTAGAAAAACTTAGTCGGAGCAAGTTTGATTGACATAACTTTAACGGTTTCCGAGATATATATCCCACCTTTATTAAAATTTTTGCCCAAAGGTGCCCCACCGTACTAGGATCCTCTGTACCAAATTATACGCCTATGTCTTAATTTGTTGCTTAGTTACAGTACATTATCTGTTTTCAATTAATAGAATTTGTGGACGTGGTAGATGTCCAATTACGCCCATCTGTAATACCAACCGTCTTACAGTGACAAAGAACACGTGTACCAAGTTTCATCAAAATATCTTAATTTTTACTCAAGTTATCGCTTGCACGGAGGGACAGACATACGGACAGACAGTCACTCGGAATTCAACTCGTCTTTTCATCATTTATATATATATATATATGTCTATATCTAACTCGTTTAGTTCTAGGTTTTACAAACAATCGTTAGGTGTACAAAACTAATATACTCTTTAGCAACATGTTGCGAGAGTATAAAAATTCATCTGATCCTAATGAGCGCAGGTCGAAAGCATTTATTTATAGCCTCAAATCTCTTGGTTAAAATAAAATACAATATGCTGAGTGGATCCATATGACTACTTATCTACTTATGTCCTTGAGTTATGCTCGACTCAGTTGAGTTTTGTTCTAAATTTAACTTATTTAAGAGGCTGTTTCGATATACATATTAAGATCCTCCAAGAAGGTTCGATTGTTTTCTTATGATAGACTTGACTAAGTATATAAAAAATTAAAGGGATTTTAGTTAAGTTTTCCTGTAAACTTTCTTTGGATTTATTTATTAATAGCTCTACCCGGCCAAACTACTTTACTTCTTCAATGTTGTCTGAATAAAACTTAGATAACAAACCATCTCTCAAGGTGCTTTTTGAAGAACTGAAGAAACCATTCGAAATATTGCAGTTAACGAATAGTTAGATCTTTGTTTGAGCATCTTAAAGAAATAGCGCCTGAGTAGTTTCAAACGGAAGTAATTCGAATTGTTGCAGTTCTTGCACTGGTCAATCTTTTTGGGTGCCTAAACAACATCTATTTGGAAACAACATCTATTTTCGATTGTTTTCAACTTTGAGTTTACACCTTTCGATCTTGCTTAACTCATTCCGAAAATAAACAAAGCAGTTTAGAGTAGCCTAATTTTATGGAATGTTAAGAAATGATACACTTTGGGATATCCCCTAAACTTTCATTGAATCATAGTTCTAAAGACAATGATTGGATCAAACTTTGTATTTTCAGTCATTAGATGCTCCTGTCCTATGTTCTTTAGAACTACTTGGATTCAAGGTGATAAAAAAATTTACATTTCGCTAGAATATAGAACTAAGTTCCAACAATCTGTGTAAAAAGCTGTAGTCGTAGCAAAACCTACACTTTAGGTACGTTGAGAAATGTATTTCTGACAGTTTTTCGCAGAACAACAGTGTTACCCAATTAAAGAGATTTGAGAATATTTATGGCTTCAGGATACTAAAGAGTTTCTGTGGCCTTTTTAATCACCGTGGATTGTCTTGCCTGGAAAGGAATACCCCATTTTTTGGAATATTTATTACCGCATCTGAAATTTTGCAGCTTCTTTGCTTTCCATCTACTCAAATATTCAAATACAAATATTCTCGCCAACATTTACTTACCTTTTGCGTCCTCTACGCGCGCTCCGCCGCAAACTTGTGCCACGCAACAGGAGCGTACTGTGAGCCGTTGCAGCCGACAATGCCGCAGTGGGTATTTGTAAATGCTCCCCGCTTGCATGTTGCAGCTGAGTAGACTGCTTGTTGGCCGGGTAGTGCTGTGGACTGCAGCTGGTAAAATGATTTGTTGATGAAAATTCCGATTTGGTTGGCGAGCAGGTGGTCGACGAGGAAGCCACCGACTCCAGGCCGCGCGACAGCTTTAACATTTCGGCGCCGAATTGATGCAGCGCCGTCATGGTGGTCGCTGTCGGTTCCGTAGTGCTGTGAGTGCACGGTAATCGCGACGAGTGAATAGAAAGAGAACAGGGAGAATGTTAAAAAAGAATATTCAAATGAAAATTGCGAAAACTTTAATCAAATATCATAGGTAAATGCATTTGGTCCCATGGGACGCACGCTCACTCACTCACTCACTCACTTTGATTCGGTCAGCCACAGTTCGTGTGTGTCCAACGTGGACATCTCGGTGTCGGTGGAGTTGGCCGATTGCGCCGATTGTGTCACTGTAGTGGAGCTCGGTCTGAGGAAACGTCGCCATGTGCGACGGCGTTCTGCAAACAAAAATATGCGAAGTTGAGCAAAAAACAACAAATGTGAGGTTAGAGTGACTATTTTAGTTACACATTTTCCTTATCTTCAGCATAATGCCTAAGAAAGCAGTTTAAATGCAACGATATTTGATTAAGCCTACAAAAACTAAACAAGAAATTCAAACACTGTACTCAAATATTTTCATACACAGACCACAAACTAAATATTGTCGACATTATTTGAGGCAAATAGCCAAGTGAATTGGCTTTAGGCAAGGCATAAACGTTATAAACAAACATTATACTAACATTGTTGCTGCCGGGAGGCCGGCAATAGCTTCGTTTGAGATGAGCTTGTTTACAGCCAACTTTTAGCTTCCATGGATTGCCAGCATGCGTCTTGCGATATCTGTGTAACCATATAGTCACTAGCAGCCGGTAGTTAGTAACACACAGCGCTGAAAATAGCTTTAAGTGGATTTAACACGTCAACTAAACTGCGATCTGACAGCTGCCAAGCTGCTGGCATACCTGTAGACTTATATAACTGTATGTAACAGTGAAAGCATTTGCGCTGGACTGCTGGCAGCAAACAAGTTATGCACTGTGAGCTTTATGATTAACTATATCATTTTATTAGAAAACCAGCGGTGAAAAACCAGCTGAGTTTAAATGGGGTGTTAAATAAGTTAAGCAAGAAGCGAAAATACTCTACATTGGTTAGGGGTGAATAGGTGATTTTTCGAGCTACAGTTTAATCTGTAAGAATATTAGACTTTTTAGAAGTACTCATCAAAGATTTTTACTTCCAAAATGTCTAAAAGGAATATTCGGAAAAATTCAGAAAGTATCCAATAATATCAGATATGACACTAAGCGAAAAACGAATTTAATAGTGTGTTGAAATGAAAAAGGGTTACAGAGAATCTAGTTACTGGGTTACAGTTTGCTGAGTTTAAAATCTTCTTTGCTCTATGAATACTTTTCTTTTAAAATACTTTGGTATATGTGTTTCCTTGCAGCTGGGTTTGCCTGAGTTTAACTTTAAAAACCTTCCGAATTTATAAAGATATGGTCTGTCTTTTTACTCATTTTCTTCGAAAGAGGAGTTTTTGAGCCAAAAGTAAATGTGTAAAAATGCATCTGTAAAAATCTATAAAAGTTTTGCTAGATCGTTCACAACTATTTCGGATCTTTCTATTGTGAACGGGCGACCTCAGAGCAGCCGAATCATGGGCTCACGAAATATACTTCGAGAGCTTCTTGTCAGAATACATCCATGGGTTTAAGAGCTATAAGCTGAAGAAAAAAAAAAAACCAACATTCAGTCACAAACCATCACATGTCATCAACGATTTATTTTGCATTCAAGGACAAAAAGGCTGTATTCAATGACAGACAGAGTTGTATATTTAATTCTTCTCACTTTAAATTTTAGAACCTTTGGTAGAGACAAATAAGAGTGTTCCCTCGGTTTAAATATTATATACATCTATAACTGAAGATCTTTCTGAACAAAAATGGGTAGTGGAAGTTCGAACACATTACGGAGCTTTGCTTAAAAATATCATTTTCAATTGTTAATCTTGGCTCTTTCCATATTCTATTTTCTCCTAGTTTCTATGTTTAGTACAATAAAGCACACATTTCTGATCAAACCTCTACATTTTCTCACTGTGCAATCGCTATTATATAATTTTTACACTTTAGTAGCTTCTACTGTTATCAACGTGGAAGTTTTCGTTGCGATTGGAGCGGCAAACTTGCTAAAGCTACCTTTAACACAATCGCTTGTACTACATTGATTGCCTTGTTGGCTAGTAACTCTTAGTTAAACCTCCTGCAATATAAATAATAGGTAACCAAACTATACAAAGGCAAGAAAACTACATGCGTGTCATGCAGATAATCTCGCCGCCGCCAAACATAAAGCACTTAGTACAAGTCTTCTCCCAACATCCATAGCAGCAAAAGCGGTTAGCATGAAAACAGACCAATTGCATCACATTTACACGAATATAATACGCACAAAAAAAAAACACAGATATGCGATACATAGCATACCGTTATTGCCTTACATTTTGTATGGAAAGAGACGAGAGACGATTGGATTGAACATTCATTCCATTGTAAGCGGAAAGAGTTGTGCTTAGAGCTCGCATCAAAGCTGGGCTAACATTTAAGCCAGCCGTCCAGCAACCATTCAGTTAGTAATATGCATCTAGATTGACATTTCAATGCTGCTTTGGAAAGGATTATGCCGGTAATGGAATTGCTTTATACCGAGGCAGGCTGCAGGTATGCAGTGAGTTAGATAAGGTTAAAAAAATTTGTCGCTACATACGAAATGCGGCAACGAAATATAGGAATCGAGCATGGTCCTAACATAAGCTTCTTAACTACACTTGTAAATTTTTCACGTTCAAAAAATATGTTTAGGGAGTCTTGACAGACCGGTTTCTAGAGCTTCTTTTTACAATTCCGACGGACTCAATTCTTGTTTCTCCCAATATACGAGTAGATGCCTACACAGAGAACGGGATAAAGCAAATACCGCTAAATCTTTCATTACAGAATTGCGCTGATTAATATTGTGAGATCGCACATATTGATTATGGACTAGTTTATGGATGTTGAGCGTCGGAAGGCTACCGACCATCGAATTCTAGATGCAATAATACTAAAATTTGAGTCTATCTCACAACAGTTATTCTTCTATTTGAAGAGATATAACTCCAAGCGATATTATGTTATGGAAACTATACCTAATAGTTGAATTTTGTGTTTATTCGCTAGAGTCTGTGGGGCAACTTTCACGGATAAGATTTTTACGAGCTTCCAGTTCAGAATATTGAATCTACGCAGTTAAGCTTAGAAGTTTAAATGGTTGTATGGCCGGTTGTCAAGAAGAGGTGACACTTACTGCTTACCCAAATCTCCAGATATGAGCATTCTGACTTTTTTTTTGCGGTTTTGTGTTGAAAAGTGTACGATAACAATCAACGGAACAATTACGAGCTCAGGATAAGCATTCATGCTGAAATCATTGCTATACCCCCCAACTTGCTCAAAATGTAGTGGAAAATGTAGCAAAAGGAGAATGGAACGGGCCTTGTATATACATATGTACACGTATATTTGTCGTATGTTGTTGTATGTTGTCACGCTGTCGAATATTTCTTCAATAATAATCCAATACTCATGAACACCATAAATTTACATCTAAACGGATAACTCACTATAAATAATTCAGTGGTGCAAAAGGAAAATATTTGTATTTTCAAAAGCATTTTGTTTCTTTTTTTTCGGTTTGAAGTATGCCTTCCAAATAAAGTGTCCTTGAAGTGAGGTCAAAGGCAGGCATGTATAATTCCATATATACAAATATACACAAATGCTTGTCTGAGCATACCTTGAGGTAATTTTGATTTATATTTAAATATATATTCTATTAAGCAATAATAATGGAATTTAAAAGGTTTTACATGTCAACGCCGCTCACAATGCTACACATAGCTTTAGGTCAACACATGCTAGGTACTTTATGTTCTCACGAATATCGATTTCTATTTAGGAAAGGTACCAGTTGGCTGACCTTGGAATAAGCAACCGAATACACGATAATTGACAAGTCCTAAAATAAGTTTGTGTATGAATTATTTATTCCATGGGGTAAAAGTTTATAGGTATGTATATATAAAATGAGAAAATTTGTCAACTACAGTTATTTTAAGTGGTAAATTTAAATTTTTAATGAGTTGTATAAGGAAATTCATCGACATAACAATTCTACTTTTAAAGTTTGTCGTATTGTCCGCTACTAAAATAGACAAATGATATTTATGGCCTTCAGTTTAGCTTAACTAGCGAGGACCGATTATAAGGGGAAAGTTAGCAAGTATAATTAGAAATACCAAAATAAATAGTGACGGTACTTTGCTGATGCTGAAATCCTCACTAATGGAGTTTATAAAGTAGTATAACTGTTTTCTTCAATGCAACCAAATTTTATTTTACTTTTTTATGGAACATCTATGGCATGTACGCTGTCCAAGAGATGCATTTCTTCGCCAGAGAGAGAAGCGCAACTTGCAGTGCAAGTGCTGCCAGTCTGTTTGAACAAGTGTTATAGTTTGTTCGATTCGGTACTCTCTAACAATGAGTAGACGCAAAGCAGTTGGCAGCAGCTAATATGTACATCTAAAAAAGATCTGTCAGAATTGACCCAAGTATCTGTTACAAGAACTGTTAACCAGACGATAAAAAATATATATTCATGCCTATAGATACCGAGCTTCGTGTGGTTGTTTGAGCTTGAAGAAAACAAGCAAAGGGTACTCACTTAATTTCTTTTGTGGCTGTCATTAGAAAGCATGAGATCTTTAAGAAAGTGTCTACCCACTTGATATTTCACAAAAACTTTTTCGCAGTTGAGGGATCTTCCAGTCACTACCTAGGACTAATACTTCGAACACGTATCCTCCTTTAATGGTACTGTATGTATCGTTTAGCCTACGTCCTTCCGACCGAGTCGCCCATATCACGCCTGTTATTTATTCGTTTCTTAAGTTGTAGCTTATTGAAGTTCTTTCATTAATTACAGGACGACTTCCAAGTCCAATATAAAATCCTACGCCTAGAGGTTTCAATGAGTAATCATAACACAACTATAAGCAAACCGCTTGTACCAGGGCAAAAATCTACCAGGTAGTTGATCTTTTTGGTCGATAAAAGTTGTGAATTTCGATTGGCCTTTAAACTAAGTAACTATTTGGCGTACATTTGTCAAAATTATTTACAGAGACAGAGGTTTAGTCGAAAATTGTCTAAAGAAAGGGATTGAAATTATATCCCAGACTCTGTTGGTCTCTAGTTATGAGCAAATGTTTATTTGATCTGATTCCGATGGCTTTTGTCTGTATTATATTTAGCCAAATTTCCTATTTCTCCATAGCATGTGCGAAGAAGTTGGAACTGTCTAACTTAAGTGGTTAGTAAGTTCAATTAACGGCAAACGCAAGACTTTCTTAAACAAAACAAGACATTGAGACAAATAATCTACCATACTTGTACAAATATCGTTAATTTATTAGCTATTTTTTGCCTTGTGTTTGCTTTTGTATTTCTATTTTATTTATCTTAAGTCAACTTACCGAATGCGCTGCTTTGTCCAAGCCAAGTGCTCGCCCAGCCGGGCGGTTGCGGTTGACACATCCCGCCCAGGTTATGACTTTTCTTTGCCAACAAGCGTATAGTGAGACAATATGTGAGTAGCATAACAAACAGTGGGATGTAAAAGCAAATTATCGACGCAACTAATTTGTAAATAGGATCCGGTATCTGACAAGTACCATTAATTAGCACCGACGCGTGATTCTGTGAATATGTAAAAGAGAGAAATATGGGAGAAAAATAAACTTGTAGACAATTGACATAAAAAATAAAACTTTTTTCAATCGTTAAGTAAGATGGATATGGATATAATATATTCTTGATACAAAAAAAAACATATACGATTTTATGTACAATATTATATTATAAATTAAATTGTTACACATGTTTATCTCTCTTGCTTCTAACCCTCCTTGACTCTGAAAACCCATTCCTGACTGGAAATTTTTAAATATTTTGTAGAGAAAATATAGCATAACCAAAAATTTCTGACTCTAAATTTAAATGCATTCGAAAAGCACAAGGAACCAAAGGTGGTAGTGTATATATATATTTCTATCTATATGCCTCCGACACAGGAGTGAAATTTTTAAAACCCCAATTTTGCTCAGTATGATTTATTTTAGATTTTATTGACTGATATATGCGATGTACGGTCAACTTCAGAGAGATGTCCATATTCGGTATGTGAGGGTTAGGGGAAGATGTGGAGCGATTGCAAAATTTCGCATCAGAGTTGCCATATGACAAGGGAACTCTTTATAAAAAGTTGGTTTTCGATATATTTGTTGTTGGCTGAGTTATCTAGTGCAGAGAGGAATAGGTTGATAGGCAATTGAAATACCGTTACAAAAATAAGAAAGTGAGCGTCCGATTGTGCACATTTTCAAACTGTACTAGAAGTATGTGATTGTCATGGAATAAACTTGGTCTCGTAGATAAAAGAGTTCATTTAAAGTGGGCGGTACTAGACCCATTATACATTTTTGAAGTGAATACTTCTTTAGCCGTATTAGAGTGATTTTTCACGGTCGCGCCACGACACCTTTTCCAATTTCTGCCTTGCCTTTGCCGAATTGTACATACATTTTGATACGTATGCTTGGTCTATTCATTTCGCAACCTTCTAGATGCACATTGGCACACACATACATCACTTCGGAATCGCTCGGGCCTTAGAGCAGTGATCGGCATGAGGGTAACTGCGACTGCACGAAAATAAAGACGCCCAATAAGAACTTTACATTTTGAGAATATTTTTATTCTTTCGTCAAACAAGCGATTTCAAGATTTTTTCAAATTAATTTTGTATATATTACGATTAAAGGAATTATGTTAGACCCTAAAGACCTTAACTTTATTGTCTTTCAATAACCTAAAACACAGCATGTTTTTCATAATCATAACGAATTTCGTGCAGGCAACAGGAACGACCATATATAATGCTATTTCATCGACTGAACGATAGAGCGTATGTCAGCTTGCACAATTGTGCTATGAACTTGCGACCACTGGTCTAAATCAGACGTGATAAAGTAATAGATTTCCTTACTGAGAAACAGATGGCGCTAAATTAGAGTCGCACAAGGAGATTTCGAGTTTCGAATAGATGTATATTTCTGTAAAAGAGTAAATTAAATTTGTGGTATAATATTTTGTGTCGAGTGATAGTTTTACTTTTATAAAATCTTTAAAACAAATAATCACGTAAGTATCCTCATGTAATCCTCATGTCTATTTATATTTAGTTTACGTGTCGTCAGGGTATATAATTGGAATATGTGTTTGTATATGCGAGAGTGACAGACACAGTACGTCAACGAAACATACTAACATTACATACGATTCGTAACTAACTCTTATTGATTAAACTTTTATTCTACAGATTTCGCAATGCCTAAAATCTCTGGAAAGAATACGACAGAGACATAAGCTCGAGAAAATGCGCCTCGGGCTAAGAAAACGGCTAATTTAAGAGCGGGTCTATGTAGCTCTCCAAGCAACGACAATGTATGTATCATGAACGACGAATCATCGCAGCAAAATGCAATCGCCAATGAAGTTATTTCAAGTGGCTATAGTCGTTCTCAGTTCCTGCTCCTTCCCTTGGGCTGCACGCCAATTTTTTTTCAACTGATCCGCATGCATTTTCTGGTATTATTTGGTAGATACTTTTTTATTTTTGGTAGTAAAAACATCACATAGGAGATAGACCTAACATGAAGTACCGAAATGCAATTTTTCCATCAGGTGTGGTAGCAACATCGAAAACGCATATGACATTCACTATTGTCAAAAACAATGGCAAATTTCTGTAGCATTATGGAAGACGGATGGACATCGAGACATACAAAAATTTATACGTAATTTTTCTCGTCCCTAATCTTCTATACATCTTAGTGAACAAAATGTTTAATATTTAATATATCTAATATTTTGGTTTAATGGTCGCCACTCACCTTCGAGTACATCAAGCATAACGGCAAACTCGTTGCTACCGATAGGAACCACACAAGACCAATTTTCAAAAATACACGCCGACTAGTCTTATTGCGACCAAAACGCATCGGAAACGCCAGTGAAAAGAAGCGATCCACCGAAATGGTGCAGAGGTGCATTATACTCGCCGTGCAAAAGAGCACATCGAGACAAATCCAAGTGAGACACCACAATGAGCTTAGCGGAAAATAACCTGCAAAGTGCGAGAAACAATGAAACAATGAACATTTAATGCTGCTAATAATAATACAAAAATAAAATTTAATAAAAACAAAAGCAAAATGGAAACAAATAAATACGAACATTTTTATATAAATATATATAATAAATAAATATATAATATATATTATATTATATTATATTATATTATTATAATAATATATTAATATATATAAAATATATATAAAAAATATAATATTGGGTTGTTCGGAAAGTCATTTCGTTTGTTCCCGCCAGAGGACTTAATTACGTTTTTTCGAAACTAACTTCACACTTAAGCCCCATAACCATTATATGTCATGAGAGCTGATATTGCAAGGCTTGTGTGTGAAAAAGTTCTATTAATTCTACCCAGTAGTTTTTGGTTGGTGCCTTTTTAAATATGGAGAGCAATAAGCAGCATTTTCGTCATATTTTACTTTTTAACTTCAGAAAAGGTAAAAATGCTGTCCAAGCGAGAAAAAAATTGACGGATGTGTATGGAGAAGGCGTGTTAACAGTACGCCAGTGCCAGAACTGGTTTGCAAAATTTCGATCCGGCAATTTTGATGTCGAAGATGCACCACGGTCTGGAAGGCCGGTCGAAGCTGACAAAGATGCGATAAAGGCATTAGTTGATGCAAATCGGCGAATCACCACACGAGAGATCGGTGAGAGGTTAAATTTGTCGAATTCAACTGTTTATGGCCATTTGAAAGGCATGGACTTAACCTCGAAGCTCGATGTGTGGGTGCCCCATGTCCTTACCGAGCGAAATTTGTGTCGTCGTGTTGACGCGTGTGATTCGCTCCTCAAACGTCTAGAAAATGATCCATTTTTGAAGCGGATTATTACTGGGGACGAAAAATGGGTTGTATACAACAATGTTAAACGCAAGAGGTCATGGAGCAGAAAAGATGAACCGGCTCAAAGCGTGTCAAAAGCCAACATTCACCAAAAAAAGGTGATGCTCTCCGTTTGGTGGGATGTCAAAGGAATCGTTTTTTTTGAGCTTTTGCCGGACAATACAACGATTAATTCAGAAGTCTATTGTCATCAGCTGGACAAATTGAATGATTCACTTAAAGAGAAGAGGCCCGAATTAATCAACAGGAAGGGTGTAGTGTTCCACCAGGATAATGCGAGACCTCACACAAGTTTGGTCACTCGCCAAAAACTTTTACAGCTTGAATGGGACGTACTGCAACATCCACCATATTCTCCAGATCTGGCGCCTTCCGACTACTATTTGTTCCGGTCCCTGCAAAATTTTTTGGATGGCAAAACCTTTACCTCAAATGAAGATGTCAAAAACCACCTGGACGAGTTTTTTGCCAGCAAAGACCAAAACTTTTATGAGAGGGGAATTATGTTACTGCCAGAAAGATGGCAAAAGGTGTTGGACCAGAATGGCCAATATATAATTTAATAAAATATTTATTCATTATACGAAAACTGTCTTTCATGTTCTCCAAAAAAAACGAAATGACTTTCCGAACAACCCAATATATATATATATATATACATATATATAGATGTTTATTGTTAAGTATGACGACAGCCATAAATCACTGACTGTCGAACGAATTCAGGCTGAATATAAAATATATGTGTTTCTGCATGAAGTAGTATGAAGAGGAGAGATGTAAAAAACAGACAGCGATACTAGAAGTTGAGTGTGGATCCCAAGGTCTTACACATATATATATTTACATACACAGACAGAATTAACAAAAAAAACTTTTTTTATACATGTATGTAGTTGTGTATGTGTTCAATGCTCTGAATGGGGTTACGTACAACATTTCGCTACTTTAATTTCGCCACAATAAAGTTTATCAATTTGCAGCAATGAGCATTTCAATAAAAGAACGAAAAATATGAAAAAAAAACGCAAACAACCAGGCGCAGCAACAACGCTGGCGTTAGGAATTCGAATAAAGTGTGTGTAAAAACAACAGCAATGAATAGTTGCGTACCCAAAAATGGTAAAAGGATGAGAAAATAAGTTTACAACATTTATCAATAGCGCGCGCACATGCACACATACAGCACTGTCAGTGATATGTTACTTATACGCCCCGTTGTTCGCTTGACTGGCGGCAAGCTTTCTTTGGTATTTGCTTACTTTTATGTTGTTTTCAGAGGGAGTTTGAACATGCGTTCAAATTTGTACACAAATTTTGTATTTTCGGGGCTCACCCTCTGATGCCTGAGGATGATGTACACTTTAATTTTTCCCGACCTATGGAGGTATTTACAGGGCTTCTGAGTCGCTTCCAAACAGCTGTTAGATTTATAACAAAATTGCCTGAATGCAACTACAATCGGACGCCTGATATTAATTGTGTGGTGACTGCTTTAAACAAAAATTGTTGAAGTAAAGAAAATACTTTTGTTCCATCAAGGACATTAGACCTACAGACGGATAAGCATGAATTCAAATTCTCGTTTCGGATCGTTCGGATCTCGTTTTCCGATCAATAAAGGTAATACGATTGAAGTTCAATTGCAATGCTGAATTCAAAACTATTCTGCTTCTCTTGCTGGCGTCTCATGGTATTCTTCGGAAAGCTATACGCGCAGGGGTTTCGATCGGGAGTCTGAAGTAATTTAACAAATTGGATGGGTTTCCTTGAATTCTTTATAAACTTAATGGTTTTTGAAATGACTCCTGCTAGCTGTTTGCTAGCCGTGATTACGGCAAACCCGAATTGTTCGCCTATCCGCTGCCAGTAGGGGAGAATGGAGTCCTTAGCCGCTGCAGATTACTGATTTGTTATTTTTTTATACTCTCGCAACATGTTGCTAGAGAGTATATTATTTTTGTTCACCTAAAAATTGTTTGTAACACCTAGAACTAATAGAGTGGGATATTGACATATAAATGATCAGGATGAAAAGACCAGTTGAAATCCGAATGATTGTCTGTCCGTCCGTCCGTCCCTGTAAGCGATAACTTGAGAAAAAATTAAGGTATTTTGATGAAACTTGGTACACGTGTTCTTTGTTACCGTTAGACGGTTGGTATTGCAAAGGGACGTAATTGGATATCTGCCACGCCCACAAAATGTCATTAATCGAAAACAGATAATGTGTTATAACTAAGCAGTAAATTAAGACATAAACCTGTAATTTGGTATACAGGATCCTAGTAGGGTGGGACATCTGCGGGCAAAAGTTTTTGTACAAGTGGGTATGGCCCCGCCCCCCAATAGGTTTAATATATATATCTCGAAAACTGTTAAAGCTATTTGAATCAAACTTACTTCAACCAAGTTTTTCTAGCATCTCCTCATATACTTAGAAAATTAGTAAAATCGAATAATAACCACGCCCACCTCCCATACAAAAGTTATGTTGAAAACTGCTAAAAGCGCGTTAACTCGCTGTAGGAACACATCAGAAACATTAAATCTTACAGCAAATATGATATACAAGAGTTGCATAGGAATCCGTGTAACGTTTTGGTGATGGGTGTGGCATCGCCCACTTTTATGTGTAATCCCATATCTCAAGAACGCCTTAACCGCTTTCAACCAAATTTGGTACGTAAGATTATATTCGTATTCTTATATCACATTGTGAAAATTGGCGAAATCTGACGTATTCTTCGGAGTGGTTAAACAAGAGCGAAAGTGAGACTATGTTGAGAAATACGTCACCATTTTTGCCAAATTTTTCGCTCTTCTTTTTTAAGCTAAGTACTTATCGAACGGTTTACGTCTCTCATTAGACTGATAGCTGATGGACAACCGAAGTGTCTTGCTTAATTATTATTTTCCACTAATCTTTTGTATTAACATGTTCCACAGCCACCTATTCAGCGATCATTCAATAATCATTCGCAATAAGAGCAAAGGCACAACTGTAGAGATCTGCGCTTTTCGCTGATCTTCAGATATTGATGACATAAAATTCTTAATTTCATAGCTAATATATATATGAAAACATAGTTCAGCTTGCAAGTCACACCCCACTGGAATCACTATATAGGGCATGGCGAAGCTGTTCGTTCCACCAATTAATTATACAACCAAACCATTCATTGGCTTGTATACTCACTGTCTGCTGTACTCGGACATTTTAATTGCGAAAAGATCAAACTTTCGTTGAGTATTTCTTAAAACATCACTAAGAGTATTTAAGGAGTTTTCGAACTGCTCTCTATTCGAACAAAAGTAGTAAAGACTGTAGATTTTCGTACATTTTAGTGGCAAAACTTTGCGAGTGTGCAAATTTGATTTCAAATTAATTTTTCCACTTTTACAATCTCAACGCGCACAGTTCATCAGGAGTCTTGGAAAAGTTATAAGCACAGCACAAACACCCACACACACACTCTCCCGCGCACATTGAAATTTATACGGCCGGGCAACGACAAGAGCCAGCAGCTGTTGGCCATAACTCTTTGCCAAGTTGTCAAGAGTTCGCCAGTGTAAAGTACTTCAGCGTTTTCGTATATGAATGCGAGTGGGTCAACTTTATTTGCGCTCGAGTTCGGCTTGTGCACTCCTGAAACTGTTATTGCCTGATATCGCTGCCAAAAAGCACTGCAACTGCTGGCGTGCGACGCGGATAGTGCCTCCTTGCCAGCGAATATGGTGTGTTGGCATTTTGTGTGGAGTTGGCGCCGGACTGCGACTGTTGGCTGCCCCATAATTTATGGGCAAGATTTATTTGCTGTGGCCAACAAAAAAAAAAATAAAATAAAATAAAATAAATAAATAAATTATGAAAACAAATAAAAAAACTGCAAACAGAAAATAAAAACCGATTTGCTGGCCTTTTTTCCGCGGCGCGTCACAGTTGAAGCAAATTAATTTTCATTTCTCTTACACTCTACTTGACTTTGCGTTTTCATTTGTCTTTTGCACTCTGATTGCGTTTTACGTTGCCATTTTCATTTTCATTTGCTGCATATTACTTTTGGGCTCTTGAAGGTTGGCGTCGAACGTATGAATGCACGCACACACACAAAGATATAGACTGTTGTGAATAAATTGTAAACGGAAGTGTTGGCTGTTGGCTGACTACATTGACCGCTGGGTCGGCTGTTGGTCAGCGTCGTGTGGTTTGCTTTTCACTATTCATGATTTTTGGCGCACACAAATCCCAATGGAAGATAAAACAACAACTGAGCTGAAAAAAAAACAAGCAAGGCCGTGCTAAAAGCTGCTGGAACGAAAATATATACTATAGCAAATTTACGAGTGCGGATATGGACTTTTATAAAAAGCTTTCAGTAAGTTCACTCCAATTTATAGCAAAATATAGATCGAGAATGATGTATGTGTGTTGCTGTTGAAGCGGTTAATCCAAATTTACAAGTGAAATTAGATGGTTTTCATTTATGATGTCTTATGTTAGGTTCGGTAAATGAAATTGCATCATCAGGTTTCAACAAAGGAAATTTTTTCTCATAGAATTGGGTTTGAGGAGGCCACAGAAAGCTTAGAAAGAACTGAAAGCGGTGAAACCTTTTCCGGTAATGGCAGTGTACTTGTGCGCGATCTATCTGAGTATCACTAGGCAACCCGAGCTTGTCAATAAGGGTTAGGGTTCTTCATAAAACCATTTACGGACGGAAATTTGATGAAGTTGTTCTTTGGGAGATGACTCTGTTTCAAGCAGCATACTATTTATAGAGCTTTTCGCGATTTCGTGATGATATGTGATATTCAGGTAACACTAAGCTTCCTGTCCGTAACCAAAGAATTTGTGAATACTGAAGGTTGCTTATACCTTTTGAGGTGGCACTTGTTCTTATGTAAAGCGAGTTACAATAAATTAGCTACCAGCTTCATAAATATACGTAAAAGTGGAATTAAACTATTGACCTATGATGCATATATACATATATATATATATACTCGACTTTTGATGAAAGTTTAATCTAGTGCTGCGCTTAGTAAACAATTATGCTATTCACTTCCGAAGGCTCCATGAATTTTGATAAAAGCCATAAGAGCCTTTCTTATGCCAAAAAGCATTTGGATATTCCATATTTTCTTCCGCAGCTAATATAACGTGTTACTTTCTATTTTTTAGATATTGACTTAGCCGAATCCGCGAGTCAAGTAGTCATTGTGAAAAAGGTGGTAACTACTACTCAATTTTCTATTTTTATGTGTTTTGCAACTATTTTAGAAAATGTGGCCAAGAATACCACACTAGTATTGACATCCGATTTAACGGTCTTCGTCCTTCGTACAGAATCGTTTTGTTAGTATTTGTGTAATATTTAACGGTTATAATAGCTATGAGTAGCTGTTTAACGGTTGCTAAATCGTTCAATTGTATCATAAATATTCAAAGCGCTTTTCTCGTCGGTTTTTACTTAGCAATTGCCTACTTAAACTAAATTGGAATCTGACTTTGGATTTCTAGAAATTGGAATGCGCCTTAGGTTGGATACCATTAAGAATGACCCAAGATTTTGGGACTCTCGATTTCTCGCACTCGACTTCCATAAAATTGCTTCACATTGTTGAACCTAACTTTGGAATTTCTATCAGTGACTTAATATCTATAGTAAAACTTGAAGAGAGAAGGAGAACTGGCTCAAATGAATGGAGAGAATTTAGTAATCTGTATATAGCGGTGTATAAGTTACGCTATATGTTGCTAGAAAGATAAGAGTTTGTACTAAGTAAACTTCTCAGACTATTTTATGATTGCTTTTCTCGGTATTGACAGTCTCAATACAGACAGCTAAATCTGTAAAACTTTCAGTTTAATGCAAAAATAATGCTTCTATTTTTACTAGAGTTTATAATATATCAAATCGAGTTTCAATAGGATTATATCTATCACTCTGGTACAAGAAAAATAGAAATGTTATAACTGAAAGGAAAACTAAGCTACAAAAGTAGAAAATCTGAAAATGCGATTACTCCGTGTCAGTTAGTAAGCCTTTTGGACCAACCGCAAACAGTTCACAGTTCGCAGTTCAATTTGGTTCAAGCAGGCCGTTCATTTCAGAGTTGTTGATTTTGTGCTCGATGTTTTTTACTATTCTTCCCAACAAGCCATGCTTCGTTATACTCATTGGCGCTGCACACCGCGAGTAGGGAATTGCCAAATCACTTAACGGCATGCGGGCAAATTGCTCTTGCATGTCCCAATCCCTTTTCATCCTTACCCAGTTTGGGTGGTACAACTAGCCAACGAGCCCATTGATTTCTAAGCTTTTATGGCTGCTTTCGCTGCTTTCGATGCCATCGACTTTTTGAACCCTTTGCATGTTTTCGGGTATTACATTTCATTTATATATTAATAATCGCTCGAAACGTTTCCGTTTTCCTTTCATTCCTGTTTCATTTGGCGTTGTGTTTTTTAATTTCACTTGCTTTCCATAATAATTTAAATCGCTGGATCACGTGCTATCGCGACATTTCAATTGCATCGTTGAACTTTAACGACACTCCGAAATAGTTTCGTATAATTTCGAAATAAAATGCGCGAATAACATGAATTCCCAAACACGAGCAGGTTAAAAGCTTTATTGGGCGGTAAATAATGCTTTAAATTTAAGCTCATTACGCTAGGTTTGCTCCAAAGATATTTGCTTGCTATTTTTGTGTAAACATTTTTTTCCATAGTAATACAGCCGAAAGAGTTAAAGAGTGAGAAAATCAAAACTTTTAGCTGATTTTGAGTTTTTGCAATCGTTTTGTATAGATTGAACAAGTGAAAGAGCTGCTGAATAACATATTTCGAGAGGGCGTTCAGAGTGCAAGAATTACTTCTAACTAGATATAGCTTTACGTCCTTAAATATTGTACTGGCTTCTAAAACAATACCGATAATAAGTCAGTTAATAAGGGGATTCCCTGACTCTCAGCGTAGGCTCTCAGATGTCACTTTATTGTGGGAAGTATCTCTTTTCGGATACTGATTCTTTTAACACCTCGGCCTCTAACCAAGTTGGTTTTGAACATTATTATCGCATCTCATGCTTACAGACTCACCATTTATGCTATATTATAGTTGTATCTTGCAGAAAATATATTGATATTATGACTCAATGCTCGGAGAACATCAATATGCTCTCCACTAATAGAATGAAAACCTGATTAAGTATATAGTAAAGACAAAAGCGATAATTAAACTTTGTATATACTATGTCGCCTTCAAAATTTTCATTTATATTTATGTGGAATGGGCCTAACCTGAAGCTTAAACTTCATAGAATGATGTATAAGTGATGTGTTCAAAAAATGGCGGTAATGTTCTTCGACTTTAATTCTTGCCTCAAGGGCCAACGGTCAATAAGGAATACTGCCTACAAGCTCAACGCCGTTCGCCCGGATTTCTGGAAAAACAATTCATAGCTTTCGTTCATTTTCGCTCAATTCTGCTCACACTTCGTTGCTTGCTCGTGAATGCTTGGCCTCAAAGAACAACGTAGCGATGCTCCGGCCTCCATATTCGCTAGACATCCCATAGGCTATCCCAAAAGGCTACCGAGTTTGAGAAGTGTTTCGACGATTGGAAGAAGCTTCGTAGCAAAGTTTTAAATTCTGGCTTTTAGATTGTAATCTGGTTCAGGTAATCTACTTATCTACTTATCTGAACCGAAAAAAAATATTGAAGACAACAATGAATTCCTTCAACTTAACCGATTCTATACATTTTTGTAATATCTGCGCTAACACTAGGAGAGTGTATCCGTTATTCACTCATTCGGTTTGAAAACTTTTCTCAGCCTTTTGCTGTCCCCGCCATGGTTTCTAGAAACTTACTCAAGCATAATTTTGACAACTTTAACATTAAAGTTCCAAACTTGGTGCAATACGTGTTTGTTATTGTTGTGCTTATACATACACACTCTTATTGGTTGCCACATAGTTTGCTACTTGTTGTGTATTTGCTATGCTCTGCGCTTTTCAGGTTTCACTCGAGTGTATAAATGGCAGCGGCGTTCATTTGTTCAAGCTGCTTGTGGCCAAGTGTGCAAGTTCAAGCGTTTCTTCGTATACTCACACCAACACAAATATGTATGTACAAACATGGAGTTCTATTTGGCTTCATTTGCTGCTTTCTTTGTTTATGTAATTGCATGTACGTGTGATGAGTCATTGTATAAGTGTGTGTGTGTGTGTGTGTGTGCGTGTTGGCCATAAACAACTTTGCATACACAAAAGAAGAATGTGAATTGAGCGAACTTGAGCTTCTGACTTGTGCAGCCAACTGCTGTTAACCGTAAAGTGCAAAGATGAAGCAAAACTATACACAATGAAACACAAGAACACATACACACACACATATATATATATATACACACTCAATTGCAATGAAAGAAGAATATTTAGAAATTTGTTTGTGTTGCCGCATTTGTGTTGCAGCTGCTTGAGCAAACAACCGAAGCTTCATAAAAGGCAAAGTTATTCAATTTGTCAAATACTGTTCTTCACATTTTCATTATAACGGTATGCGTTGGTAGCAGCGCAGCAGCAGTACATTTGGCATTACGAAGTGGCGAGAGAAGTGAAGTTCAAAGTGACTGCATATAGTAGGTGCCATGTTGTTGTTGTTGTTGTAAGCTAAGAATGTGTTTATGATAGCTAGCAATAAAAACAACAATAACAAAGAAAAAACTATATTTCAAATGTTTTCCCTCTTTGATTTGCGCTCTCTTTCGTATAAAAAGAAAAGCGGCAGAAAAGCGAGCGTCGCAGTTGAGAGCATGGTGATATGAGAGCGATTATGAACGAGTTATTGCATTCACTTAGGCAAGTTTTCGACTTCAACACCTTAAAACTTTACATTAACTTACACGTTAACAACAGCAACATTTGTTTTGTGTAGCTTTATCTGCTCAGCTTGTAACCTTGCTGAAATACTGAGTTAACCAAAACGTCGTGTCCACTTTAATCAAACTTTATTACAAAAGCGTTCGGGCTTTACTCTTCGCTTCGCGTAGCATGAATGCCGTTATATTTGGTTGGTGGTCTGCACAATAGGCTTATTATCAACCATATTCGGTGGCTTGGAAGTAAGCAAAGCTGCCAATATGGTGGTGAAGCTAGGCGAACCTCGCCGCTTTGCTCGACAAAAGCTGCTAATAATACGAAGAAGTATGGAAACTGGCTTTAATTGTATTCTAAGTGTTTAGCAAACATTTTCTGTTTCAAGCTTATTAGGCTTGGGAGAGTGCTTTGCTGTAATACTTGCGAATTAGCCAAAACTTAGCTCATTCAGTTATATTTTGAGACCCATTCCATATAATACATATTCAGTTGAAAACTCGGAATACTTTAAAGATTTTTGAGAGTTGTTTTCATACAATTCAATATTTTTTCTAGGTCGACCAAAAATTTGAAGACATGTTGCACAAATTCCAGAACAAGCAGTAGAATAAATCCTTGAGTATGAAAAGAAAAGTAAGTTTAGTTGGGAAAATCGGCCAGTACGCAAGTACTCTGTATTCAAAAAGTACAAAAAAAGTACGCAATAGAAACCAAAGTAGTCGATTTTACTAGATATACGAGAACTCGCAGCTTGGTAGTGTTCTCAGGAAGTTTACATACGATCTCGGACTTGCATCCATACGATACAACAATACTTTTATGGTAGCAATAATTTCACGGCAGGAGAGAACATCAACCTTTGAGTTAAGGATCAGAAAAAAATCATGTTAACTACGTTTCAAAGCGCCTAAAAGATAGGTCGAATTCAGCATTTTTGATGACAAGTTTTTCTTTTTTAGAAATTGTCATAAGAGTACACTGCTCCGTAGATTCTGTGGGACTAATTTCATACAAATTTGGTTCGATCTTAAGCTTTTAGTATATACTCAAAACACAATAATAAATATTAAAATAAATTGGCTACATCTAGCTCGAAGATGCAGCTGCGTTTGCCAGCATTGAGGAGGCAATTGATAAGATACATCAGCAGAGTGAACAAATGAAATAACTTTGGTTGGCACTACCAATAAAATTACTCGAGTACTTTCGTGTTGTTAATATGTCTTTGACCTAAATTATTAGTCAGTTTTGCGAAAACTGGAGAGCCCAGAAAGAATTGCTGAGACCTCAAACGCCGCGGAGTCAGCCAGTACTAAACTGCATTGCGATAACGGAGCTACGATATATTTTCAGTCTGAAGATATTGGGACGGGATTGCCCTTCCTTATAAGTTCATTAGATTTACAGTCTTATCACGAATTAAGTCAATGCAGTTAACAATGAAACTAAGCACTCCTTGACGAGTCTTGGGCACAAAGTCAGCGAGTTCAAGTCCAGTATTTTTGCTCTGCTATCGGAATGAATGCCCACTTTCCTGAAGGGAGCTGAACCCGCGAGCAGTATTTCCACTGAACTGCGATGAAAAAAGTGAAGGTTGCAGTATTTTAGAAGCTTTACTCAATGCGAATTTTTTAGCTTCTTAACTTAGTTGAATAAAGTGGTTTAGTATGAAATAGCAACAGATTATTGTAGTCCGTGATGTGAACGAACAACGCACCGTTCAACAACTGGCTCTATTTAACAAAAGTTTTTTAATTCAAAATATTGGGCAGCGTAGAAAACATATTGTCGCAATCGGCTACAAGCTGAGCAATCACAACAAGCTCTAACGCATCTGTATTCTGTAGATTCTCTAGTTTCTGCAGGTGAGTTCTTTAATAGTTTGGTCTAACCACCATTCACACTTCTCGAAGTAATTTTATACTCTGTATGGGTGATTACCTAAAATCTATGCTGATCTTCTTGCATTTTTGCTTTAAGCAACTTTTGAAATAGCGGTATGCTCTTTGAGAGTTTACGGTAACTGCGTCCTAAAAACACCTGATTCGGCTAACTTGTCCATGTTTCGTTATCTTTAATGTACATGTGTTCGGGACCCAAATGATGTTCACTGAATTCCTCACTAAAAGTTTATTAATTTCATCGTTGGCTAATCTTTACGCAGTGGAGCTTATGTGTTATACCAAGAGTTATAGTATCTATGTTCTCGACTATTCCCACTTTTGAATTGACCTACTAATTTTTCTAATGTGTTTCCGAGTTGCTTAAAGACTGCTTCGTTCTCCGACTAACTGATGTCTTATTAGACTTATTTGGAGAAGTGAGTGGAAACTGCTCAGTGAAGAGGTCTTTAAAGCAAATACAATGTGCCAGAGGTAAACTTGGGAGTTCGACAATCAATGCCGAGGCACAAACCATGTTGGAAATATAAACCAAAGCAAACCATTTCCAGTCTCGCTAGTAACTTTAGCAAGTTTTATGAGGCGGTACTTTACGCTTAAGATACTAATCCATGCAAGCTTTTCCAAAAACAAACCACAATCTGCTTAAGAAACAAACAAAGCTCGCAAATTAAGTTAAGCGTTAAATTGTTAAATTCATTACCCAAAATTAAATACTTTTGTCGTCTATATATACTTATGTACTTATATACCACACATATGTAGCTGTTAGTGCGGTGTAAATAGTTGAAATATTTCCTGTGAAAAGTTTCTCTTTTATTGCTTTGTTTCCAGCGTGGCCACTACGTGCGCTTGCTTGGCCTCCGCCTTCAATTGCAACAAGAAACTGCAATTTTCTCGTTAATTTGTGCTTCATTAGCCAGCAAATTTTCAGGGGTTGCTGCGATTGTGTTTACTTTTATTATAATTTGCTTATTTACTGCAGACCGTGGATGCCAATTAGTGCATACACCTTCAAGTACATATATCTGCAGTGGCGTCTTTGCACTCGGGGTGTGTAGAGGTCTCTTTTGTGCTAGGATCAGCATGTCGCTTTTATGATTGCACCAAAGACACGGCAGTAAAATAAATATTTTATAGTGAAATGTTTAGGTTATGCATTGAGGCTGATCCACATATGTAGATCGTTCCCTTGTGATATCATAAAATCTTACAGGTAGATCAAAACTTGCTTATATAGTCAAAACGTTTCCTGTCTATTAGGTGAAGTACTGAATGTGTGGAATCCAAGATGTTCCAAGCTTAGTCTTGCGAAAGCTGAACTAGACCAGCTGAGTCTAGAACTAAGTGCCGAGAGGGTTAACACCGTCCACTTCATGACAACTTCGTCAATTTCCTTCCGGAAAAGTTATGGAATAGCAGTTGGGTATTTATATTGATAAACTTGTTAGGCATAGATAGATTAGTTTAAGAGAAACTATCCTTACCTATCCTTAGATAAGAGGAGAAGCACTTCGTATACACCGCCTCTCTACTATCGCCGCCACTGCCAAATCGCTTCACTTGCCGCTTGCAGTGAATCATTATTCGCTTTACACCCTCCTCGCCCATTAAGTGGTGCTTAAGTTCCACACGCGGAAAAAAGATGCGATGAAGAGAAAATGCAGCAATAGTACAATATTTTGTGGTGAAAAAGGCATAATAAAAGCCAACAGCAATATTATAGTAACTTTCACTTCACTTAAACAAGTTGGGAGAAAATGATATAAATTTAAGTTGAATTTAACGGCCACGTAGAAATAAGACGGCGTCAGAACGTAATAGTATGTATGCCCACTTTTCACAGCTTTAATATTCGTTGATACAGACGCGTTTAAAGTTTCCGACAAAAGGGTTATATTAGAAATTAGTCTCACACTCTGAATTTTTACGATTCTAGAAAAAGCATGCATGCTTCACTGAAGATAATTTTTGTGGACTCAAATCTCTTGCCGTATAACCAAGACGTCTGGACTTCTGGTTCTGGTTCTGGTTCTGATAATGATAATATGTAATGGTCATCAAAAATACCTTTCTTCCTAATCTTCTTACACTCCTTTGTCTTGGTATATTGTCTTGGTCACTAGTTAGCAGCATAAGAAATTCTCTAAATGCTCTAAATGGCTTTGAGCAATTCTGCTGAGGCAACAATTCTTGACCGTATATATAACGTTTCATTTCGAAGAAGCGGTTATCGGTGGAGCGCATTGATCTACGATATATGTACATAAAAGATCCTGCCTTATTAGGTCCATGATATAACGACGACGTACCGTTTAATAACTCCAAAAAACTTGTCCGAAGTTGTATACCAGTCGGATATAAATTGGTGTGTTAAACGTCGTAGCTATTTCGTATATGGTTGCATTTGCCCAGGTTGAGAAAGTCGCTGTCTTAAGTAACTGTACTTTGTTATACGAGTTCATACTTTGAGCTCTTGATACTTTGAGAAAGAATCTCTAACCAAATGTTATCAAGATAAAGATTATTCAAGGATTTACCACCTCGGTACTTTTGATAAGGTTGTGGTGTTGCGGAAGAGAACATTTCCTAACCAATTTTAGAGTGTGATAGTACTTGGCAGAATCTGTGCCCGCTTCGGTTACGAACCACATTATCGTGGCAACGGTGCTTTCTATCAGGGGTACTCAAAATCACTCAGAACAAACACAATCTTTTTAAGAACAAATAGTAAAATGATGACAGCAAGCAAGTTCACTAGCGTTGGCGCCGTCAGACTAGTGACTAGGGACAAAAATCTATCGTCATGCAGTCACTGCTGGCTGAGATAGGCTCGCATTCTTGCTTAGCTTTAGCAAGCATATTTGATCTGGTATTGCTTTGTTGTTAGTTCAGTAGAAATATAGTTTGGGTCATTCCGAGAACTATACTGTTGTAATTTTTTTTTTAATGTTGTTGTATGGCGTCGGAGTGAAAATATTTGGTCACCTCTGCTTTATATACACATGCTTCGTTACTTATATGCAATTTTGGCTTGTCTTTATGATAACCACGACTTTATGATGATAATAATGCTAAATCGAAATATTTTCTTCGAATAACGGTTGTCACTCGAACCCGCCGCGAACACTTCTGGAATGGAAAAGTCAGTCATAAAATTCATTAGTCGTTCAGTTGCGGCTAAGAATTTGAAGGATCCGCCCACTTTCGCATATATACATATGTACATGTATAATTCAAACACCTGAAGAAGTAAAAGTTAGCACCATAGTAGCTAAAATGTCGGCGTCATAGTGTTATGATTATTAAACCACCGTTGCGGTAAATATATTGCATGTGTATTACCATCGGCACTACACTGCGGTGCTTTGGCATGTGGTTTTATGTCTTTCCAATCGGTTTTTTTTTTGCTACTTTTTCCATGTCACTCTTCTTCTTATTGTTTTGCGTGAGATATTCTGCAGTTGTAACAGTTGTTACAGTTTAAGTTCATGTTGGCTGTCACTTTGCTGACACTGCACTATCGCAACGAGTTTTGTCTGTTGTTGGCAGTTGTTATTTGCTATGTACTATGTACATATGTATGTATGTAGTTGTGTAGTCGATGGTAGGATAGGATATGACATGGTATAACCCTTTGCTCTGCTAACGACGTATAAGATGTAATATTAGCAAAGTTTTTTTTTTCTTTCATTTTGTTTTGCTAGTTTCTTCGTTAATGTCATACAGCTTCGTCACTTTCTTGTAATTTTTTTCACTTTATTTTTATGCTTATTCTTCACATAGTTGTTGTTGCAAGACCTGCTTTCTTCTTCTTTCATACATTTTTCGCTTTTCTGTTATTCTGTGGAAATCATTCAATTCTTCACGGTATTTTTTTTCTTTTGTTTTTTTTTTTTTTCTTGTTGTTTCAATGTTTTACCGCGATTATTTTGTCTTAGTCAACTTTTTCACTTAACTACATATTACTGTTATACTTTATCTGTCTAATATAACTGGACTAAAATAAGATAAACACTTTTTTTTATTCTTTCTATGGCGAAAGCTGACTCGCAGTTTGCTTCAAGTAAGAAACTATCAGCATAATTGCACTCAACTAAATGAGAAACTAGCGAAATTAGACAAATGAGAGTTTTTTTTTTTGATTTGTCGCAGTTTTGTTTACCATACCATTGAATACTAATATTTGTTTTGCCTGTAGTAAATATTGAAGAAAGACATGACGCAATATAGCAAGTTTGAAGTGGCTCGGCATTTCAATATTCAGTAGCACTACTAGTATTTATTAATAAGTAAGTACAAGTACCCATAGTGAATTGGGCGGTAGCTACTACGCGACAGTGTATCTAAAAAGGTATATTCAACGCATTTCTATTTTTGTTCACAATATCGTCACTTCAATATAAATACAAAGTATACTAAATGTAAATATTTACATAGTAACGTACGTTTTTGCTTTGACAACTGGTTTGACAGTTATCCCTTTAGGAAATTCTATACCTCCAACAAACAAACAAATACATACATATAATTGGCTCTTACAGCTCTCCTAGACACCTTTCAGTGCTTTTACACGAATTTGTGGTGACGCCTTAATATTTTGGGGCAATGTGGCGACCTTAAAACTTTAGACCGATTCCCAATGGCTAATTGATTTTATGAGAAGCCATAATTTGACCATTGCCTGTCTAGTGTCATAGTTTTAGTCTAGAACAGTGGTCAACATTTCATAGCGCAATTGTACTAGCTTACATCGCATGTACACTTACGCTCTACAATTTAGTCCAGTGATAAAGGGATGTACAACTCTCCTGTCACTTAAAATTGAGAGAGTAAATCACCTATCCGACTTTGACAGTTGGCTGGATCGGGTAAGTATGACATTTATCAACTAAAAAGATTGGAACGACCAAATTGGTATCCTGAAAAGAAAAATTTCAACAGAGACATTTGTAACCGGCGTGCAAGATCACATATAAAGATGTTAAATAATAAAAAGAAAAGGAAACGCCAAATTTAAATGTAATTTAAGCAATATTTTGTGATCTGCAGCTTAGTGGTATTAATTTGCCATTGAAAATGATACGAACCATGCATTAATTGGCAGTAGACAAGTTTAGTTTACTTAATTTATTATTGAAAGTTTAAAGATACATCGTTTTAAAATCCTATGAAATCAAAAAAATATATATATTTAAATATTTACTTTATACATTAAAAGGTCAATATGTAACACTTTTTAATCGTAATAAATGTTGCGTGCTTTATTTAAATTATTTATTTATAAAAAATTAAATGCCCATGAATGAAAAAAATTCTCAAAATGTAAGGTTACTTAGTTCTCACTGGGTGTTTTTTCTTCTGTGCTCACTCCCACAGTCACAATTCCCCTCATGACGACTACTGGTCTAGAAAGCAAACGATGGTGCCCAGTATGTAATTCCGGTAGAAATGTTTTCAAACTATTTTCACCCTTAGCAAACTTTCGAGTCATCTAATCTGTAAGCCGATTGTAGGCAGCACATGACGAAACTTCCTACATTGAATAAAACCCAGATGATTGCCATAAGTAGGAAAAAAGCTCGGCTGAATATATTCAAAATGGTTTAGGTTATGCAAAATTTGCAGAGAGAGTTGTTGTCGCTTAAATCGAAAGAAACCTTCAAACACTTTCATTCGTAACATTTAAAACAGGTTCAGATGGACAAAGGTGATCGATAGAAAGGCGGTCTGATTTACAGGCTCATTTGGTAGAGAAGGAAGTCTGCAGCCTATGTGATATACACAATTTTCTTAGAACTGAACAAGGAAGCCGCAAATTGATCTCTGGGCTAAGTGAATAGACACTGAACCTAAATCAAGCCAAATTTGTTCGTGCACAAAGCTGTTCGAACTGTTCCCGACTGAAACTAAAAAACTGTTGCCGAATTTGAATTCTGGATATAATAGTACGGGTTCTCACGAGACACTTTTCCACATTCACCTAATAATTTAGGTTATAAGGTTAACTGACTTAAATTCCTGATTTTTTCCGGTGTAAAATTCATTAAAGGAACAGCTGCCAAAACAAACACTTGCACTTGACTTTTATACATATGTATGTATTTTGACCTGGATTGGGTTTTAAGAGCTGTCAATATTTACTTGGAAAATTCGTGTCCTGCGCGGCAAACATCTACTTTGTAGTGAAAAGAATTCAACTGAAGAAATTATTCCATTTTCTGACGTGATTTCTATGCCGAAAGCATTAAGGGTCTATATTTTTCTAAAATTGGAGATGTTGGCATTGTGGCCGTCAATGGAGAGCGCTACAAGCAACTGATTCCTGCCTTTTCACATCACCTTCCACATATCGATATCATTTGCCCAACTGCTAATTGTTGCAGAATGGTGAATTAACAGCCTAACAGCGCTCCAATTGACCACTCAGATCATGTTACTTGACGCCGTTCCAATTAAAGATAAGTTCAATATCTCTAAAAACGCCCATTATGCGCCCAAAATGTATGGCACTTTCAGCTAATGGCTATAAAAATTAAACCGGCCGAACATTTTCATTCACACATCAAAATTTGAAGACAAACATTTTTAGATATCAAATTCTAATTAACTAAAATTTGCCTCAACGTTTCTAGTAAATGCCGCTTCAAACGGAAAATCGTTTTCTGCACTTCGCTTCAAACTGAAAATATATTTGTAACAAAGACTTGTCCAAGAAAGTCAGACTACCTCAGGGCGGTGGCAAGCAATGTTAAGCTTATCAAGCTTACATCAAGCTTAGCGTTGCTCTCAATAGTTCTAACAGGTATAAAAAATCTTCAATTCTCAAACTTTAAACTTTTAATATATTCCCGAATTAACTCTTGCGTGAACTCTTGTAACAAATTTATGCTTTCTTCGTATGCTTTCTTAGAGAGTCTACTTAGAGCGCCTGAGAACTACTTAGGCATATTTCCTAAGCTTATCTTAATTTTTACTCAATTGCTATTTAAATTCTGAATGGCTGAACTTTAATTCGTTTCCCACAAAAATATATATATATATATGCATAGATGTTTATATACTACATTTCTTCCAATTTGCGTCTTTTAATTTTCTGACAGCGTACACACCTCCGTTTTAATTACAATTTGCTTGCTGAAGAAACTTTCCCACAATGTCGCGTTAAATCCAGATAGCTTTCAATTTCCGACAACAGCAATAAAAAGTTACTCAATTATTAAATGCTTCCCCTAGCTGTCATTCAAGTCTTAATGACGGCAAGCAGGGCCTAACATGGCAAAATTGAAAACATATGTAACGATAAGCAAAAATATGCAAAATATTAATTACATTTAATAATGATTTCCATTTCAAAATCTTAAAAGTTTCGCCTCATTGCCTGAAGTTTGTCGCTGTTGTTGTGGAATTATACGCCAGCCAGGCAGACAGGAAGGAAAATGGTTGAAGCAGAGCATGTTGAACAGATTGCAAAACTAAATTAAAAAACAAATAAAAAATACAAAATACAAAATAAATAAAAAAAAAATCAAAATATACAAAATGAATAAATGTTGGAAGTGCGTTAGAGAGACACTATGACTAACGGTATTTTATAGTTTGAAAATGATGCTGCACATTAGGCGCAACAAATGACTTGCCAAGGCAAACACTCAAGCCCAGTTACACACTTTGTCACATTTCCATATGTTTATATATATATGCGTATTCATGTAATTGTCTCTGTGTGTGTGTGTGTCGAGGGACAAATATAAATCTCTGGCATACAAATGTTAATAGCGTGTCAACAAAACACAAACTAACAAAAGAACACTTACGCAGCGCCAACGCGTCCCAAGGCGACCCCCCCCCAACAAGCATTTTAGCGCGTTGTGCTGGCGGTGGAGCGCATACCGCTTACGCTTTATGGGTAGCGTCTGCTGCCACGTCGTCATCGTGTTGGCTGCCCAGTGACAGCATCATTCATATTCGTGGCTGTCGTGGCTGTCGTGGCTATCTCTGGAGAGCGTTGTTTGTTGAGAGCTCGGGCGTGAGGATAGCAGATGGTGTGAGAGCAAATGGTGTGGGTGCTGGGTATCCCACAGCAGCTACAACCAACCGGGGTTTTATGGGTATGCTCAGAGCGGTGATTAAATTAACAGAACAAACGGAACAGGAGCTTTTAACATCAGTTTAGTAATATTTGAAGTTCTGGACACCATTTCTGTGGTGGATAATCTTAGAAAAAACATGTTGAAACCCTAAGATGTTTCCTACAAATCTTATGGATACATATGTAAATGATCGAGCTTGTTTTTTTTAATTGCTGCTTTCTTAGATAGATGTTGTTGCGAAAGATATCCTGCAAGTGAAGAGTCACTCAAGCTTACATTAAGATACGCTTACAGTTGTGGCTTATAAACTTGAAGTTCCAACATTGTCCAAAGTTAAAGATTTTCTTTTAGACGATTCTAGATTTGACATGTATAGATCTTGAAACCGCAAAGCTGATAAAAAGTATTTACGATACTAACTGAAAGAATTAACTATCTAAGTTGAACATGTGTTAATTTATCAACAGACAGTTCGTCCAACTCAAAATAATTTACTTGGAAAGTGCTGGAAACTACTATACTCCACCCTATCTCTTGAAACACTCGGAACTAGTACGGGTTCAGCAGAGACGTTAAAGGCAAATGATATTGTACTTTAGTTGTGGTTAAGAGAGAGTCTGTAGTAGCCAGACGAAGTGAACGAAAAGAGAAGTTAATATTGAAGACACCGGTTTATCGGATGATCTCAAAAAATTAACAGAGACAGGCATATTAAACGATTGTTTAAGAAAAGTTTCAGTTTTTAATGACAGCGGCTTTTGGTGGTCTAACGTCCCAAAAGTTAAGTCTCTAAAATTCCTCGTAAAAAAACCTAATAAGGAAAGAAGATGTATAGTTAATGTTTCAAACTCCTGATCTAGTTTTTTGCCATTAAAATCACCGTTATGTTTCCAAATGTTCCAATCCAATATGTTCTCGATGCAGTTATATGAAAAAAAACGCGACCATTTGAACAAGAAATCACGTTCAATTAAATCTAACCACATACATTTATAAGGCAACGAGTGATAGAAGAACAGGTGACAGGTCATTCAAATTACAGCAGAGATATCGATATATTCTTATTAAAACAAACTTGGAGAGTCGTTTAGCTTCCAATCAATACAAAAAAAGGTAATGGAAAGGCTGAAAGTTGACATAATCCCTCTGGTTTGTTCACCGTTTCATGCATTAGAATACAAGGTAATGAAAGATAACTGATGACGAGTTGGTCCAAATGGAATGTCTTGACATATCTGAGACCCCAAATTTGATTTACTATAGGAAAATAATACATAATCGATTTTTCATGACATTGATGGCATTAATTAATGGTTTTAATGAAAACCGGTTAATAATATTCAAAGAGTTCAGTTGCAAGAAGAAATTTGCTTTTTCTGTAGGGGAAGATTTGAGTATTGATGTTACAGTCAGTGGTATGTTTTCTTGTGATACCAAGGGAAAGAGTGAGTGAATGGAGTATCGGTTAATGTCTCAGCAGGCATTGTTCTCACTGGTTGGCTAAACTATGGAGAAGTCAACGAAAAACTAGGTATGAAGAACTACATTTTTAAATGAAAAAAAAATTTTTTTTTTTTAATTTTTTTTTTAAACAATTTTTTTTTTATAATTTTTTTTATTCAAATCCAAAAGCGAAGAGAGTTATCCATCTGTTATTTGATATGTATACATACATATGTATTTGATATCTGTATGCATGTATGTATGTATAAGCATCGAAAATGTTACTGTCATAGTTTTTCGACAATGTTTGCGTTTTATTGATATCCGCAACTACATACCAAATATATATTATATGTGCGTATGTGTGACGTGTATGTGCAAAAAAATCACTCCCCTGTCAGTATCAATTTTATGTGTTTACTTTTACACTTCTCCCATGCAACTGCCATATCATATGTAACTAAGTGTCATCCACACGCGGCCTACACAAGTGAACCATCGGTTCTGGTGCACGTCCATATTTAGACAGCGTAGGAAGTGTGCCTCTGCAAATATTGGGTATGTGCATTGGTCGGGCATGTTTGCAGAGATAAAGTACATAAGAGCAAATATATAGTTACATTTAAGTGCGATGTTACATATGCGCATATTGTAAGTAACGGTTCAGATATATAACCCACTATTAGTTTTTATTTTGATGGAAAAACAAATATTTGAAGAGAATATAGCATTGGTCAGATGGCCTAGTAATTTTTCTACTTAAAGAGGCTGGTTTACATGCAGGTGTTGGGGTTTTGATAGTTTTAGTCATGATTGGGCGTGAACTGACAAATAAAAAAACAAATAAGACAAACATTCAGAATGCCAAATACAATGCACTCAGTTAGATGGCAACTCTAATTTAGCACAAATTTCGTTTTCACTACAATATTTCATGCGAAAAAGATGAATTAATACTAAAAAATCAATGTTTTGAAATTTTATTTGAGAAAGGTGGCAATCTTTTTGAAAAATATCAAAGGTTCTTAAAAAGGCTCTATTGATTTCGATAGAACTGCCCTAAATATATATTTAACAAACTTGGTGCAGTGATTTCCCTGTCTTTAATAATATGAAAAATGTAGAAAAAATCGTAAATTATAAATCGCTAATCATAAAAATAATTCAGAAATTGTTAATTGTAAATCATTAATCACTATTTATAAATAATAAATTACAAATTATTAGCTATAAATCAAAAATCAATAATTACAAATTATAAATCTTAAAGTATAAATAACAAATAATAAATCGAAAATCCTAAATCTTAAAAAATAAATCGCAAATCAATAATTATAAATTATAAATCATAAACCAGAATTCAGAAAATTAAAATCATAAACTATAATTTATAAATTATAAATCACTAATTATAAATTATAAATCATAATTCACAAATTATATATCATAAGTCATAAGGCATAAATAATAAATTGTAAATCACATATCCTAACTTATTAATCATAAATCATAAACCATAGAATATAACACAAAAATTATAAATGACAAATCATATCTCAAATATCATAAGTCATAAATTTCAAAAAATAAATTGTAAATCAAAAATTATAGATATAAATTATCATTTTATATCATTATCATATAATATATAAATCATATATCTTAAAAAATTAATAAATCCAAACTCATACAAATTATAATCATGAATCATAAACCCTTTATCTAAAATTTAATTCCTTCACAATTTTTCTTTAATCTAATCCAAATCCTTGTATTAAATTTAGTTAAATAGTACATCTTAAATTAGTCTAACATTATGACTAATAAATTATAAAAGATCATAATAAAAAATTATCATAAAACTTAGGTAATTAAAGAAAACAGTGTTTGTCTCTCAGTTAATAAAGTATAAATCCTAAATAAATATATCCTCAAACATAAATCCAAAATGTCCCTGTAGTATAACTCAAGATATACACATATACATACGTAGCTCATGCTATACACCGTAAATTAACAAGAAATCATAAAATATAAAGTTTCATATCACCTTAGAATCATATCATCCCATTTGCAACAAACTGTAAAGTTGCCCTTCCCTCCCCACTATTTCCATTCAATTTACAATAAACAAAATTCGCTGCTGATGTTGTCAAAGACCACCAAGCTTCTCAGCTTTGAATGCAATTACCGAGGAATTAATTGAATTTAATCACCAAAGGGGTGTTTGAACCAGTGTGGTCAGTTTAAATTAAAATGTGGCAAGCGACATGACATGACATGAGACTCCTTGTTTGAAACAATAACCGAAGTGGGAAGAGGAATTTTTGAATAAATTTGTTTTTTCAATACAGAGGAATTACCTATATCATACATTAGTAGAAGCGAGTTTAAACAATAAAATGAATAGAGTATTTTTATAAGATACTACAGACAGGGACAGAGAGAGAGAGAGAGAGAGAGAGAGTGAGAGAGAGAGAGAGAGATAGATACAAGTGTCTCTCATTTAACTTAACCAACGATAATAATGTTGGGTCCACAGAATAACCCTTCGAAATAGTATAAACAAAGAAAATATTTTAGACAAAATTGGGCTCTCATGTTCTTTATTCTATGAAAAATACATGTCAATATATATGAAAATACATTTATAATAAAATCTTTTATGAGATTTCGTGAAAGATGTAGGGACAAATAAGTGACAACAAATATCACATAGGATGTGACAGTGAATTTAAAATATGTTATTCTGGTAGTGAAGAGCTGAGCTCTGAAAATACTCTCGTACACCTTCATGTGGTGCGTAAGAGAACAACAGCAGCCTTCTCACTTTTATTATTATTTCTTTCTCTTATTTTACGACAACATTCATTGGACTTTCCTCACTTTGTCACTGACGTCATTTGACATTGTTTTTCCGGCAGTTGAACACGCCGCTGTCATTAACTTTCCCTGCCACGCGCTCTTATTACCGATCTCAATTGCGACAGTCTATAAATATATGCGATTGAAACTTTTGTGTATTTTTTAATGTTTTTGCCATACAGCCGCATGTATATTGCGTCCCAGTAAGAAAGCGCTAAATTCGGTTGAAAATGGAAAAATGTGTATCTTTCAAACTTTTTACGATATCTCGATGTTATTAATATATTGTTAATATTAGTTACTAATAGATTCGGCATATTCTGGTAATATAGGTAAGTTCGAATCTTGTCAAGAACAACAAGTTCATGAGATTGGTATACTTGCTGAAAGTACGCACGACACCCATCGAAGTATGGTATGCGGGTAATCGTTTATTCTAATCTATTTTACAGGCTTAGACAACCCCATATTAACTTTACGTACTTATATATAAATATAAAGTAAGTCCGATTTTCATGCCATGCTTCAAAACAAAATGGGTCTTGTGCTGAGACCCTTCGGGGGTAATTATATGTTCTATAATACCTTTCGCAACATGTTACACGTTGGTATAAAGTTGTTTTGTGCTCCAAAACCGTGTCAGCAACAAATAAAAAATGAAGTCGTTAGTTCGTAAAAATATACGAAAATCGTTTTATTATCACTTTCACTTGCGAAACTTTTTTCAATTCAACTTTCTCCTGCTGAATGTTTGCGACTTTATTGCTTCATTTATGGCTTCATTTATGGCTAATAAATAAGTTGTCGAAATTGTTCGACTTGCCAACCTAATCAGTCGCCTACTGTAAAGAAGTACGGCGTTTATTTATGTTGTCTGTTGCATGTATATATATGTTGTCACTGTCCTGTTGCTATAGGCAGTCGAGACATGCACTGTTATCATGACACCCCATTAGATAAAGCATTTGCGAAGCGCTCTTTAGCTGCTGCCGAAGTTCTGTTATGGTTGATGGCACTTATGCCGCTGATGACCGTCGATTATTACGCTGGATTGGCAATTTTTTTTGCAATTACACTTAACGAGGCAACGATTTGTCGTTGGAGCTTGCAATTGGAATGAGAATGTGAAAAAGAATACGCTAAATTTACGCATAATTCCTGTTAAAATTTTTGGCTCGACTGAGTCGCATTTAAATTGCGCTTTTTCCAGGTTGTGCGCCAATTAACTGATTGCCTGTTGCTTAGTAAAATACTTATGCTTTCTCAGTTATTTTTCTAAGACAAAGAAAAAAAATGCAAAGGAATCTAAATAAATCTCAGTTAAGAGGCGCTTATTCGCTCAATGAGCAGGCATTTCCGCATAATTCGCGGAATTTAATTTCCTACAATACCAGTGTATAACTCTATATATAATATGCTACAATATAGTTGTTGCTGTTTAAAAGGTTTGCCATCTCTCACCACTGGAAGAGAGCACTTTATAGTAGAAGATTACTTCTTTTCCTTTGTTTTTTGGACAGTGGTGCGTTTACCGAGCTCATTTTAAAAATATTAAGTAAGTACATTTGGCCTCTCTGGGCACGAGTGAAGACGGAGTTTGACAAAATAACCGCTTTTAATACTAATATATGTGTAAAGGTGCGCTATAGGAAACAAGTGTCTGGTTGATATTAACTCCAATTGCATCAGCGGCAGAGAGATCAATAAGGTTTTAAAATATTATCATCTCCACTATGAGTAATTAAGTTTTAGAAATTTGAGGGTCTCAAGGAATTTCTCTATCACTTACATAACCTAACGAAAGTAATAATTTCGCTGTTCAAACTTTGTTAGAATAAGCCTATGCAACACTAACTATAAAGCCTTCAGTTTTCTTCCATAATATTTGTTGCTTCAATTCCCAAGCTTGTTTTTATGACTTGACTGTAATGAAGCATTGTGCCCTTATTTATTTGGTATACCCAAAGCTCTCCAAAGAAGATGACGCAATCACAAAGGACCTGTGGACTCTGAACGATACTGTGCCCTAGATTAGATTTAGTCTTCTCTAAAAATGGCTGAAAGTAACAGATATCCTTTCAGTTCTGTGTAACACTAAGTATTCGGTACAACTGTTTACCATAATGCCTATCCAAAGGCACTGGTCGTCTTGGAGTAAAGGGATAGGGCTACAATAGAGGACAGTATCATAGCGGAACTATTCCAGGAAAGAGGAAAGCATGTCTAAGCCCATCTTACTGCGCTAACTGATCGTGTATGGAAAATGTGAAGAGTGGAAAGATCATCGTCATTACTCAAAGTAGTGAAGAGGGACTATACTTTAGAAAAGTTGTTTGAACCTATCAGATTAACATCCTCCCTTCTTAAGGGTACGAGAAGATAGTTGACTATGAAAACAAATAAAATATCTTGAAAGTAAAACACTTTTTTTCGTACTAAGATGCACACAGAGCAAGTAAGTCAATAAATACTGAGCTGTACCAGATAAAAGAGGAAATATTTTCGAGAATAGGGAGTTAGAAAATTACATGCTAAATATATCGGTGGATAGAAGCATAAAGCGAACGAGAATTGATTGAATTAATTATGGATGAACTCTTGGAATTCTACCTATCAAATTTTACCAAATTTATATATATGAGACAACAGGAGTTAAATTTCATAATATCCTTAGTAATACTATTCGAAGCGGCCTATGTCTACCAAAGAAATATACTATAAATGTTTTCTTTTGAATATATTAGAGGCATTAACTTTAAGTTCTGAAATATAGTTAAATACCCGTTTTGGATCAGCCCCAGCTCTTTAGGATCATAAGCAAAAACATCAGAAAGGAACAATTATTCTAAAAGGCAGATTAAGGATTCCTCTGAAGTGAGATTGATATAGAACATGCGGTTCTATTTACGTGCTACGTCTTGTTGAATGAAAAAAATGCTTTTAAAATCAGAAATGCACTCTGCGTTTTACCTTTGTCTACCGAGGAGTGACCGCTTTAGAAAAATAAAATAAATGAATAATATGCATAGAACTACCTGGGCATTTTGTAAGCATTGAATTCTTCATAATTTAGTATATAGTAAGCTTCATGAGTTATTTTGTATATTTCTTTTTGCATAAAAGACATCCCAAAGATCTTTTGTGTGAAGCAGTATATTTTAATTTATTTAAATTGAAAATTTTTACACGAATGGCAACCCTGCTCAGTAACATGTTAAACTTTAAGCATTGTTAGCCCTATTCAGTTTGCAGTGTTTCTTTTTCTGATCAATTTTCTGAGCACAAATTTTCAAACAGGCGGCAATCTACTAACATTCTTTTGGTTTTAAACCATTCAAACTTAACGAAATCGATTCACCTGTCAATAGGGTGGCACTCTCCATATTGCAAGCGTGACGAATTGTTGTAGCACAAAGCAATTTCGATTCTTCTATCATACCCACAGAAGCTTGACTTCAAACATTTTTCATTAAGTCGGTTCAGTGATCTGCTGAAAAATAATAAATAACAAGGAAGGAAGAGCTAAGTTCGAGTGTAGCCGAACATTTTATACTCTTGCAAAATTCTTTCAGGTGCTGGCACAACTTAATAAAAAAAACTGTTCCGGAAGAATTCAACATTCATTATTCGAAAAAATTGCCAATAGATTGCAATCATATTTGGTAACTTATTCACTTATATTACAGGCCATAGACTCATATAGTCTCGTTGCTATATTTTGCTTCATACCCGAGATATTTATATTAAAATCTATCAAATTAGCTCAAACGTGATATATGCCATATAAAATCAACCAAAGTGGTTAAAGAGTATATTAGATAGAGGAGGAAAAAGTAAACCAGAGAAAAGGAAATCATTACATTAGGAATAAGGGGCTTAGACCATGATCTATACCGGTTTCTCTCATATTTAGCGTGAATTCACATTGTGTTTAAGAGAATATATGCACTTAATTTCATTAAAATATCACACATATTGACCAACGTAAACATTTTAAAGTCAGGTGGAAAGTCCGGAATTCTTATATCGGGCATTTTTGGGATAGAGGTAGATCTGCACTGATCACATTAACTCTTTTCATTATTCAAGTATGTTAGGGAACAAGTTTTCACGCAATTTTGTGAAGGTAACTCACACAGTGACCGACATATTCGGCATAAAGTCTGCTAGAATAGCGAAAGTCATTATATATAGTATATGGGAGCTGGGATAATTCATTCACTGATTTCACACATTTTCGGTAGTAAACTATGGTATATCCGATATTACACGTTCACTTAATTTTGCTAAGATATCTTACATATTGACCGAAATATATGATATAAAGTCTACACAGAGGTTGAAAATCCTTATATTAGGTACATGGGGGCTAGGGGAAGTCCTTACCCAATTTTATCCAGTTTAAGCACATGAACACCCTGTTATCAGGAAGAGATGCTCTCCAAATTTCAAAGAGTTAACTCATATATTGACCGTTATATGTGTCATAAATTTTACAGCAAGGTTGAAAATCCTTATATTAGGTACATGGGGGTTAGGGGAAGTATTTACTCGATTTCTCCAATTTTTGACACCAGATCACATTATTATCATATAAAGATAATCCTCGAATTTCATTACAATATCTTATATACTTCCCAATATTTTCGATAAAAAGTCAAATAGAGGCACTGAGGTCGTTATATTGTGTATCTGGTGTCTTGAAAAGTTATAATCCGATCTCGACTATTTTTACGTATGAGATGGAATATCTTGAACCTACTATTCGCCAAAAGATTTATTCCAATATCTAAATTAATATTCGATTTATCTACTTTAAGGTGAAAGTATCAGATAAAACTTAAATTGTTTTATATGAGAAGTAGGCGTGATTTTTTTCCGATTTCTTCCATTTTCACGGCGTGACATAAAAATGCAAATATAATGTCACATACTAAAATTGCATAAGGTGTTCTTGAGATATGCGATTTTTTTAAAAGTGGGTGGTGCCACGCCCATCACCAAAACTTTGAACGGATTCCTATGCAACTCTTCCGTATCACATTTGCCGCAAGATTTAATGCTTCCGATATGTTCCCTCAGCGAGTTATCGCACTTTTAGTTCAACGCACAGTTTTCAACATAACTTTTGTATGGGAGATATCTGTATTAAACCAGTTGAGGGGCGGGGCCAAACCCGCTTTTACAAAAAAGTTTGCTCACAGATGCCCGTTACTAGGATACTCCGTACGAAATAAAACGTTTATATCTTAATATATTAATATCACTATTAATACTTAATATAGCTTACTGCTTAGTTATAGCACTTTATCTTTTTTCTATTAATGGCATTTTGTGGGTGTGGCAGATATCCTATTACGCCCATCTGCAATAGCAAACGTCTTACGGTGACAAAGAACACGTGTACCAAGTTCCATCAAAATATTTTAATTTTTATTCAAGTTATCGCACGGGCGGACGGACGGACAGTCACTCAGATTTCAACTCGTCTTTTCATCCTGACCATTTATATACATATATGTCTATATCTAACTCGATTAGTTCTAGGTGTTAGGTGAAGAAAACTAATATACTCTGTAGCAACATGTTGCGAGAGTATAAATATAAAGCTTTTCCACCAAGAAGTATGTATACGCTCTTGTAATATGACAAATGAAAGTGGTTCTATTGATTCATTATATTTTTTCTCACCAATTTTTTCAAAAGATTCCGTCTATTAATTTTGTATCTCTTGCTAGTTAAGTATCAATTTTCGATATCTTTTGCATCAGTTGCCGCTGCTTCGCTAAATTCCACAAAATATTTTATTGCCTTTAAATGACAAGTTGACACGCGCCGTCTGATTTCACTGCCGTTCGCACAAGTGATCCGTTACGTAGTCGCTTCAACTTTATGACATTTGTAATGGCAATATTTATTTGCAACAATGTTCGCTTTTGCACACTTAACCCCTAGCATGCTTCCAGGCGGCGACAATTCTGCGCGATTTTTTATTTTTTTTGCAGAAAAGCGGCAGACACACTTACAAAGCTTGCGTTGGAGTTTACGCGAAATATTTGAACTTGCTTTCACTTTCTTACCCTTATTGTTGTTGCAGTGAAATTGAAACTGTTATCTGTTTGCATATTTTATTGCCTGTTTGCTTTTGCATTTATTTGATTAACTATGTTTTATTGATTAGTTATTACAGTTATACGAAAACGTTGTGATTTGCTGCCGGTTTGCTTGCGATGGATATTGCGATGCGTTTATATATCAAATACATATATATATATATATATGTATATATATATATATACCAATATATATATCTATGAACAGCATGTGCACACCTAGGCACACCAGGCACCTATGGTTCGGCGCAAATCCGCTGATTTTCATTTTTCAACTTTTATTTGTATTTGCTGTGGTGTTACGACATCTGCGTTTCACTTCTATCGCTCAAGTGTAATACACATATACACATATATGCAGAAACGCGCTCTAAGCCTTCATGAAACTCATCTGTCAAATCTTGAAGAGCTCTTTGTCTCAGGGCTTCAAAGATTTGAGGTATTATGTGTTCACATTTTTCATACTTTTCTTTCGACATTTTCCATTCGTTTTTTGTTTTTTAGGTTATGTAGAGTTCTAATACACGCCACTGCTTCAGAAGTCATACCGAAATATTTCCAGTTAATTTTTGGTTCTTTATATTTGCTTTCAGTCATTTCCCTTATCGTAACTAGCTCGCTAATTAACGATAAGCTCTCATTAAGATATATAATTGTAATGCCCATCCGCGGGTCGCTTACTTCAGTGAGTGTGCGAGTCTCCAGACTTAAAAGATAGGCATTTAAAAGTGAGATTTTTTAATGTATCAGCTCGCACTCACGCCATTAAGGAAAAATTAGCGATTTCCTGGACTTATCGTTGTTTTCATTTTCATTCTTTATGATGGAACCTTCAGTATTATATTGAAAGAATGGTTTTGTTGAGTTTCGAAATACGAGTGCTTGTGGCACAAGTTTCCAGCACAATAATCTGGATGTTTTCAGATAAAAATTTAATATAAGATCAGTCTTATTATATTAAATGGAAGGCATACTTTCACTGTTCAGTTGTTTGATATTAAAAAAAAAGTGGATTTCAGTAATATTTTCGAAGGCAGAAGCTTTTTGACGGATCCGGGATTGGCAACCACAGTTTTGACACACAACAGCTTACACTGATTAGCCAAGTCTTAGCGAATAGTAAACCGAACAAACAACTGGCAAAAATCACATAGAATGGCATAATAAAATTGCAATAGTTGTAGCACTCCTATAGTAGTATGGTTTCCAACACAAAAGAGAATATTTGTTTTGAGCTGAATAACTTTGTACTTGTTTTTTGTATGTAAACGTGAGCACTGTTATACTTTCCTAAAAAAGGCAAACCATTTTTCGACGCTGACGACTTAAAAACTGGCCTCAGTTGATGTGACTGAGTGGCTTTCTGAAAAAAGCAGCTTAACCACTTAACAATCGAAATTGAACTTTCGTTTTTATAGTCCTCCCAAAAAAAAACAAAAAAAAAAAAGAAAGAAAAAAAAAGCAATTATTTTTAATGAAGCTTTGAAAGCCTCACAGTAATTTTATAAGCAAATATATTTACTAGCGGTAGTAAATAAAAGGTCGCTCAAACAAAGTTTATGCAAAATACTTTCTCACTGAATAACACTGACAAATTTTCGTAATTAATTTATATCACATAATGGTCCAGTTACTGATGCTTTTTATAACTCGTTTGCAGCCTTAGCGACTTCTTAAGCATTAAGTTGCACAACTTTTTGGAACTTCAGCCAACTTAAATATTTAAACGCAATAGCTGTGACAACTGTCACGCTGCCAAGCACGATTACTCAGCATTTCATATGTCACTCTTCAACCCACCTTTTCCTTGCTTGATTTTTAGACTTGCATATTTTATTTTTATTTCTTAAGGTCACTAAAATACTTTATAACAAGTTACGGTGCAGCTAACGGTACATGGAGAAGAAAAGCTAAAAGGAACGTCAAGATAAGCGCCATTAGGGGAAGGTGGAGCAACGCTAACCAGCGGAGCCGTTAAAAATGGTCAGCCTCTCAAAGTCAAATCGTGTATGTTAGACAAATGACAACAAACAACAACAAAAAAAAGAACCGTAAAAACATGCTAAGATTATGTTAACCGCTTACTACTGCTATAACTACCGACAACAACTGAAAACCCTGACGACGATGCAAATACCCAAGTGGAAGACAAACTTTAGCACGTGCTTTAGAAAGTTTCGCTCAAACTGTTGTGTTGCGGTATAGTTGATAAAGAAAATACAAATACTTAAAGCAAGAGCATACCATACTGCGAGGTATCACTTAGTAACCCACATGCATTTACATACATATGTATGTATATACATGTTGTAGCGGCTGGCGACGTAAGGTTGGGGACCGTCATTGATTTCCGCGGGGATTTTGTAGTTGGACAGTGATTAGTGTGTTGCGCGCCTACGCAGCACTCATCCATATCACAGCAGATAACGTATCGCACATATATACACACATATATATATATGTACTGTACTTGTATATTGTACTTGTACACATATATACATATAAATATATATATATATATGTGTGTATGTGTCTGTGGCACGCAAGAATTTTCCTCGCTTTGGTGTTGCCAACATCAATGGTTGGCTTTGGTCTGACATAGATTTGAATAGAAATGGCGAGATTACTTAATGGCCTATTTAAAAACTGCAGACGTAATGGTTATGGTAAGCACGCTAAATTATTTTTAAATCACTAGCGTGTACGTAAATACATAGCAAATACATAGATACGAATGCATATAATACAGTGTATTTAAATCTACAATTAGTCAATTTAAGTTAACGTATTAAAGCGTTTAGTGAACACTTGTGTCGCAGACTTCATTGTGAATTTCATTTGGACTTGAGCATTTATTTATGATATTAAGAGTAAGACTGAGAATATCTTTTAAATATATATATCAATATGTTAAGTATGAAAAGATTAATAAAGATAAATATTTGAATTACCAACTACTAACATAAATCTATATTTTTCTGTCTCTTCTTCATGTTTGACGCCATAACAAAAGGCTCTGTTCTGGGCATGATTAGTCCTCTCCCTTCATATGAGAGTGCATGTGCATGCATTAAAATAGTGCATTTTTCCCTTTCATAGAGTATCGATTTCAACCAGCCTAAGTCTAATGACACCACGTTTATCTTTATCTGATCATACCAACAAAACAGGCGCTTCCTACTTTCGCTGCCATTAAACCAATCAATGGAAACTGTTCAATACTGAAAGAGAGGAGAGAGAGAGGAACACTGAACTTGTTATAAAGTATTTTAGTGACCCTAAGAAATAAAAATAAAATATGCAAGTCTAAAAATCAAGCAAGTAAAAGGTGGGTTGAAGAGTGACATATGAAATGCTGAGTAATCGTGCTTGGCAGCGTGACAGTTGTCACAGCTATTGCGTTTGAATGGCTAAGTTGGCTGAAGTTCCAAAAAGTTGTGCAACTTAATGCTTAAGAAGCCGCTAAGGCTGCAAACTAGTTATAAAAAGTATCAGTAACTGGACCATTATGTGATATAATTTAGTTAAAATATTTAATAAATTCTCTTCAATTTGAACTTTTTCTATATATAGATCTATTATGCTGGACAAACAGAAAATTCTTGTTGATCATTAAGTTTAGATAGTCTTTCTGGGCTTACCAGATTGAAGTCATGAATGGTCAAAGGTCAATTAAAGTTCATTGATTTTAATATCCCAAAAGTAAGTTTGGTCGCATTGCAAGGGTGCGAAAATAAACCAATGAAATTTTGAAAAACCTACCATTGATTCTTTGTATGGAGATATATTCAGTTAAAAGAGCGCTTATTTCACAAGGCTTTCAAGAAACCTAGTAATTTGTTGTAAGAGCTCAGTTTTCTAAGAATAAATGTTCGTGGTCTTTCAACTCTGTTAGAGAATAAAAGTACGTATTTGTCGGATCCAGCGTATATATAGGCTATGGATAGGCTGGAATCCAGTCTGGAGAGAAACCACTGTATCGTCTAAACGGAAAAGGTGAGAAAAATTAGTGGCACTTGTTTTATTAAGCAATTTTAATTCAGAAGATTTTAATTTTCTTTGTTTTTCTTCTTTCTTTCAATATTGTTGAACTTTCAAAGTTCTTTCAAAATTGATATCAATGCCTTTGCTTTCAGTGACAATCATAATTCTAGGTGTATGCTCTCGAACTATATTTTTGTTATTATGGTGAAGTTGGTAAAAGCACAGAATTTTCAAAGAAAAACAAAATTTTTTTTTGGTTAAAATTCTACTGTCATCTCATGGAATATGTTTCAAGGAGGGCTTGAATTCAATATATATGAGTATATTTGGTAATTAGTTAGTATTGCAAAACATTAAATATAAGTAATATATAAATAAACAATAAATTATCATTCATAACTTTTGTCCTCAAACAAACAACTTTTTTATATTCGTAATGAGTCTCACTTGCCTTGCCCTTCGCTTCCCACCTGCCTTGAACTTGCAAATAAGTATGTAATTTATGCAAAATTAAATAATTTACACATATTTATTAAACTCAACACTACATTATCAACTCTTTCGAGATCTAAGAAATTTATTTTAGAAGGAATACAGGGGCATATGATTAACATTTTGCAAACATGAACTGGCTTAAGCGCGCTGGGGCGTATGATGAACATTCCAGGTGCATTTATTCCATTTGCGCACAGATTGTACGAATTCTTATATGATCTCCCAATACTTTTTTTGATTATTTTGCGCATGTTCATATATTACTACTATCACCGAATTCAATGCGTTTTTGTTTAAAAGTATTAACTTATTTATTTAGGAAAACTCACCGATGACAGAAAGTGGAATATTTTTCTCTACTGAAAAAATTACAAAATTCTAAATATACAAATGTCTGCCTTGTTAAGAAATACTTAAGCGCCCATTTATATAAACACTTCACGTAATAGAATATTTCTTTTTCCACTTACGTATGTATGGTATATATATATATATATATATATATATCGAGTAAACGTATGTATGCACATATTTATAAATAAAAGGGGATATTTACTTTATCAGCAAACAATTTAGAATCAGCTTAGTTGTTAAGCTTGTGCGTGAGTCTATATAAATACGCACAGCGCATACATACATACAGATGCATATTCATATGCATATATATATATATATATATGACGTATGTATATACGTGTGTACAAGTGTTTTTGAAGATATCGTTGATTTGTTTGGCTAAAAGTTACATTGAACTCGCTGATGTGTGTAAGTATACAATTCGGCAGATAGCTCACGTATAAGTGATCCATTGATGTCACACGCACAAGTACACACACGCATAAAGCAACAAATTTGTATAGAGAACATGCGTGCATAATATCTAATATATTTAATAAAGGCAGATGAGAGGCGACATCTGAGCTAACATTACGCAAAATCTCATATTGTTCCACACACACTTATACATATATAATATATCAATACAGTCTTGAAATATACTAAAATTTATTTCTGAACTTTGAGTTTATTTCAAATTTTGAACAATTTTTTTATATTATAAATTAAAATTCAAGCAAATCAAAATTGAGTGGAACTTATTTTAAAAAACTTAAAATTTCGTAAATATCAAAATTATAAATTAAAAATTTTTTATGTATAACAATCTTGATCAAATTTTAGCTTTTTTAGCAAAAAAATGAAAATGTTTTATTATTTAAAAATTTTGCCAGAAAAATTTATTATTAAGTGTCTGTAATAGTCGCAATTAATTGAGAAATTTATTTTTAAATTGGGTATTAATTGTTCTTGGTGGCAACCCTGCCTACACATATGTTGGAGTTACAATTTGATATCTATATTGTAATAAATTGAAATCATTTTTGAATTCTAATAATGAATAAATAGTGATTCTGCTATTATATAATAATATAAAAAAAGAAAAATGAAAGTGCCAATCATTTTAAATTTGTCGCCAAAGTTTATCCGCGCTGCATATATATGTTTTCATTGATTTCACAAACTATATTCTTCCACTTCATCTGAATCCTCAGACACATATGTCTGCATCAATTATAAAATTATTTTTACTCTGCTTTTAAATGGCAAATCTTTTTTAAATTTATATGAGCTTTGCCACTTCTATATTTTGATACATAAATTTTTACGTGACGCTTTTTTCTGCATATTTTTCCGAATTTACTAAAGCTTAAAATTTAAAAAAAGAATTTAGTTTACGCTTCTTGCCACCTAAGTTGCTGTGCTTACACATTATATGTATAACTTCTGTACTGTTATTATTTTTTGGGTTCGGTGTACTCCTGGGTGTAAAAAGGTCTATCAAATAAAGATTCATTGTACTCTTAACAATTTTACTGGCAATAGAAGCAATTTAATACCTTAAAGGAGAAATGGCATAAGTCTACTTCAGATAAAACTAAACTAAACAAAAAGCTTTCACGATTTTCCATAGCTATATTCGTGTGGTTCTTTTTTTTTTCAAAATATTATTTATTAACTTAAGAAAAACACGTACAAATAATTATTTTCCAAATTATTATTGCCCATCTGAAGCTATATTAATTTTCCATATTTCTGGCATTTTGTGGGTTCGATCCCAAAAGCACTGCGCCAGTTTGGCGGCCAAGAATGAGTGAAGACAATTTATGATACCCTGTTAAACTATTCTGATATGAACCGTACTCCAATGAGCGCGTTCTGCATCGTCCGGAACAAAGAGTGTCAAAAGGGGCAAGGTCTGGGTTATAAAGCTATAAGGCGGCTGAGGCAAAACTTCCCAGCCGTTGTTTTCCAAATAGTTTTTAACTGGTTTCTAAAGTGCGGCCGAACGTTGTCAGGATGGAAAATTATTGTCTCGTATCTAGTGGCAAATTGCGGGCGTTTTTCAACATTTTTCGGCAATCGCTATTTCAATTTAATGTGCTGTTGTTGGCAGCGTTTCCCATTAATGGTTTCACCCTGTTTTAGAAGCTCATAATACAGTACACCCTTCTGATCCCACCAAATACAGAGCATTACCTTGGCGTCATGGATATTCGGCTTTGCCATTGATTTTAGGGTTGGCCAGGTTTCACATATGATTTTTTGCATTTACGGTTGTCATAATGGATCCATTTTTCATCACCAGACACAATCCGATGCAAAAATTACCTCTTATAACTTCTTGTAGCGTTCAAGCAGCATTTCTGACATGCAAGGTCTTTCAATGTCTCTTGGCTTCAATTCATATGGCACCCAATTTCCTTGTATTTAAATGTATCCGGCTGACTTGAAACGTTTTGAAAATTGATGCTTGAGTGACTCCCAGAGATTCTACTAGCTCGTCTTGTGTTTGCTAAAAATTTTCATTGAGTAATGCTTGCAGTTCATCGTCTTCAAACTTTTTTGTTCGCCCAGGACGTTCTTCGTCTTCCAAGCCAAAATCACCACTTTTAAATAGTACAAACCACTTTTGGCACGTTCCCTCAGCTAGAATTTGTTCACCATAAACTCCCACCAAAGTACGATGACTTTCGTCTGAGGGCTAAGGTTTTCTTCATATTAAAGTAATGAAGAAGAACTCCGCGCAAGAACACTTTTTCAGGCACAATGTTCGACATATTTGAGTGAAAAAAAGTATTGTTGTTTACGTTTCGAATGAATGACACATGCTGAAGAAGACGCACAAGGACAGTAGCTTTCCAACACATGTTTGGAATATTAGAAGAATGGAATACTAATCAAGTTACGCCATCTCATGGCGAACCGCACGAATATAGTATATATGTAGAATATATATGTATATATTTTATATATGTATTAAATATTTATATTAATATTATAAATATATATATTAGGTCTATAACTATATTCGATACCAAAATCGACTTGAGCTATTATGCTTATAAAAGTGAAAGTATATATATATATATATGTAAACAACCATACCTACATGCTCCTGGATAATTACATATCAACAATCTCTTTCTTTCCACATCAATTCACTTCAACATTTGCTTCTTCTTCTTCTTGAAAATTTTGTTGTCACAACTCCGAAACTATTTTCTGCTCAGTCAACAATTTCTGTACTAAGTATTACGTTTTCTCAGATTTTGAGTTTACTACTGTGATACTTGTACTAGAATGTCAACCCTTATATTTACATATGGGCACTCACGGTTAAAGAGCATTTCAACACAAATATTGATTCGTATGCATGTTTATAACTTCACACTGTTATCTAGTAGTTTTATTTATTGTAATTTGTTGTTGTGATAATTTACAGTTCAATAAATACGGAACTACTTGAGAGCATAACAAAAATACGAAGAAATACTAAATATAATGTGGAGAAATGATCACTAGTTACATACCAATTAATTTATAACCACCTTCGGCATGCATTTTATTGTCAGTCATGCATGATTTGCAGACTTCCATGCCTACTATTTTGTTTCCACAGCACCGCTAAAGCTTCTCCAGAGCAGGCTGGAAGTAAGGGAGTTACTTATGGTACCTAAAGGAGAAAGCTGTGTTTCCAACGCCCATTCAGACAAGATTGGAGTTTTACATCTAAATGCTAAAAAAAACGATCAGCTTTATAAAAAAACCGCTAGTCCTTTGAATAAATAGTGGTCAGTGGTCCATTAAAAGACATAAGGGGCATAAAAGACGGCTCTTTACGATTACAACGATTCTGACGAGAAAATATAAATACATAAACAATTTGTTCACGGGCTCTTTTATAGCATATTCCTCCATTTTGAACCAGAAAATTATTTGTAATCTTGAAGTAAAGCTCTTGTCGGGAGGTATCGACGTCTCTTTCGCACATTCTTACTATATTACTTATGATCTTCAAAATAATTTCGCTTTATATATGTTGGCACTTTATGCTATGCGATATCTATCAGCAGGCTCAGAAACCTTGTTTAAAGTATTCGAAAATAATGACCTAAGCAAATATTGTATATTTATATGTTTTTCTCTTGCCTTTTCAAGATAAACTCTCAAATTAAAGCCTTTCGACAAGCATAAGCTCAGGGTCGAGCTGCTAAGCGAATGTGTTCAGCAAATTTTTACTTCCTTCCTTCATTAAATTCTTCACAGGTCTCAAGCTATTTCTTTGAAGCTGTTATAACCACCCTTCAAGGGATGGCCGCGTAACTCAGCTGCGCTCATTGTATTTGAAATGCATTTTTCTCAAATCAATTCACACCTTAGCCGCTCTCGCGCACTTACCGTTAGCTAAATCACTTAACATTAAACAAATTTCACAAGTAAAAGGTTTCCAATTCAATTCTTCGTTTGTAGGAATATCTAACTCAACACACAGCAGCTTTCAAGTAATCATTATCTGAAACTTTTGCACTCCATAATTCGCGCTTCGTCTTCATGGTCCCTGGTGTATTTAGTGTGTTCTAAGTCTGTACTAAGTGCGTTAGTGGCGGCACGTCATTCCTTCTGCTCTACTTCGGTTCCCCACTCTATTCTTAAGCAATCTGTAATACTTCTTTAATACTCTTAATGTATTGTTATTGCTTTTCTTCTGTAATTTATTGGTGGTGTTCTCTCTTCGCTTTTCCATTGCCATTATTTTTGTTTGGATTGCACTCAAATGGAGTTTATTACATTCTCGCTTCATTGGTTTCCCTTTAACGCCTGTCTGTTTGTTTTGATTTTCTTCTGTCTGGCTGCGAAATTATATTATTTTTCGATTTGCTTTGCTTTGTTCTCTGTGGTAATTTTATTTGAGGTTATGGTGAGCAGGTGGCTTAATTAGATACACTTGTATGCTCTCCGTTGTTATTATGTTTCGTGTGTATATTGAACTTTATTTGAGAATGATTAAGTCGGATAGAAATACATTTTCGCCTTCAACGTTTCGTAATATTCACTTGGAGAAAGAAGTTTACTGCTGATTGGATTCTAAGTTGCTATCGTCAGGAAAAAGGAATCATGCAAGCTTAATCCTTAATTATTTTAATAAAATTATACGCCTTTTTGAAATATCTTAATACTGATCTTAAATCTCTTACTTCGGCACAAATTACAATAACATCGGTGGAATAATAGTTTAAACTCAATCAACTTTAAAGCGATCTACAATTTTATTATCTATTATCGAGTTTACTACAAAACGTGGTCCATTAAAATTGTTTCTACTCACTAAATTCGTAATTAACTCATTTGCATTGGAATTAGCGAAAAGTGCTATGCCTCGAAAGTTTCGGATGTGCTTCTCTGCACGAGAGATACTGTTCATCAGTAAGTGATATATATAATCTACGTTCGACTTCTGAGAGATTCGCCACTCAACTCTCATTTCAGCTCTCTGAGAGCGCTGCTTAAAAACTCGTTATGAGTGGTGTTATCCAACCGATGGAGACAATCGGATTATCTTATAGACCGAAACAGCGATTGCAATGTCGAAAGTATCGCTGCTGTAAAAAGATAAAATTAAAAAAAAGTCCCATTAAAGTAACATCGAGTAGAACACAAGCTGTGAATGAACACTTTTACGAAACGCATTTTGAAGAGAAACTTGCTATAATTGTTTAAGAAGTGAATGTAAGTGGAGAGCCAACGGCAGCCGAAACGAACTCGCAATTTCGCTTTGACCACTTGTGATTCGATTGTAGTTTTTGGAAGAGAAATTGCACATTGAAATCAAAAATCGCTTGGCTACTGTGTATGGTAACTTTTCCTTCGATGGCGACTGTCAAAAATTTACTTAACGAGTTACGCACATCAGTTCTTCATAAGCCACTTCCGGGTTGAAAACGGCGAAATCACGGAGGATATCTGCAATCTCGTATTACATGACCGGTGTTTGCCGTTACGCGTTATAGTTGAGACAGTAGGCAACGCAGTAGACTGCGTGAATTACATTATGCATGAAATATTGGACATAAGAAAGCTGTCGACGCGATCAGTGCCGCATTTGCTTACTCCGCGCAACAAGCGCAACCGTGCGACCACTTCGTTACAGTATGACGAACAAAATTTCACATCAACCCTACAATTTTTGTGTTTAGAAATACGAATGAAGAATTAGTGAGGACTTGAGATAAACCACCTTGATCATCAAAGAAAAGAAAATCCTCTTTTGATTTTGAACATATGCAACAAATGCGGCTATTCCTTTGCATGACAACGATGATGAGATTTGGACTTACTAATACACTTTCGCATTAACACACTCTTTCTACCATCTTTCAGATTTCTACCCTCCACTTTTCACTTTATTAGCATATCCTAGCACTGCTCCTTTTCATGGATTTTCGCTTTTGTCTAAGACACTGCGATTTTCGTACCAGTCTCTCAGTCCATCAGGTCAATACGCAAGAAAATTTTTTGCTATGCTTGCGAACTTCAATGCGGCATATTTGCAATTCATGCGAAAAATCTTTTATGCAACAGCCCCATTGCGGCCTTCCAAGCTGGAGTTCGCCTTTCATTCCGCTAACTTTTTTTGTTTTCTACGCCTACTCACATAGTTTGATGAGGCGGTATTCGAGCTGTCGACAAAATATTTCCCTGCGAATAGTCGCTGTGCTATGAATGAAATGCCAACAACAATGACAACAACAACGCTTACATTTCGTGGAAGAAAAAAAAGAAAAACTTGCCAAAGGCACTCGCTTAATAAGTGTGGTGGGCGTGCAGAGGTAGCCAACCTCCTGTACTACCTGACAAAATGGTTGCGCACTGCTTGCAGCAAGATTTCTATGTGTGTATATAAATATATCCGTGGGCTATTTTTGTAGTAGTAGTGGTGGTAGTACTAATAGTAATAGTAAAACACACAGCACGAAGTGGAGTGGCCACTAAACATTAGCTGGCGTAGCTAAACGTTGAGAGCATTTGCATTTTCCACGAATTCGGTGGCGTGTTCTGTTTTTTCTTCGATTTCTTGCAGTTGCTGTGTTTGTCTATCACCGCACATGACCACATGCTTTTTGCCACACTGACCATTAAATTTATGCAAATTTATTATTCCTCCCCATAAAATGCGTAACAAAATATATGACAAGCGAAAAATTCAGCGTATACGCCTAAAAATATGTTTGATGGGCTTGTAAAATGCTGCGTAGCTAGCGAATGAAGGCAAACATATATGCATATATGACAAGTTCATTTTATGCCAATAACAACAATAACCATAACAACATGGGCATTAGAGCGTAGTATGTAGGAAATGAAAGGAAACGTCAATGAAAAGTAAATTAGCATATTTGGCGGCTTCAACGAGCATAACACCAACATGTTGTGCAAAGTGATGAGGGTAGGCCTCAACAAAGAGGTGGGTAACAATTTGAAACTCGCGCAACATAGATTAGTATATTCAATATATTAGTGCGAAGGTACGTGAGCACCGATTTGGCTTATTTTTTTCGTATCTAATTCAATTGTATATTCGAAGCAGAATATTCTAGCTAAATTTTATTGAGATATCTATCTACCAAACTGATATGTATAAGGCTACCGAATCTGGATGGAAATCATCATATGGCGCCCTCCGCACCTGTGAAGATCTGGACCAATTACACCATTTTTTGACATCAAATCACTTTCATGTTCAGGAAAACTTGGTGCATTAATTTTGTCACAATATCTCACATGCTATATGTCGATTAGGTATAAATAAAGTTCGAAGGGCGTATATAATTATATGAGTTATTTGGCGACTAGGCGAAGCTCCCATCTAATTAGAACCATTTTTTGTAGCAACTTACGTTGTGTTAAAGAAAATACGTTCACTCAATTTCATTACGATATCCCAAATATTGATTGGTCAAAGTCAAACGGGCGCACGGATCTTCGCATTCGGTATATGGAGACTGAGAGTAGTTAGTTAGTCGAATTTCGACACTTTTTGGAAGTGAGTTATAATATACCATAGGTATTATAAGTGTTCAGTTTTGTTTCGATACTTTGGTAAATGTATGAGTAGTCTATTCTAAAATCAAAGAAGCTGATGGGATTCAAAATAGAATTCTGTGGGATGTAAGCGGGATCGTGACCTGATTTTCCACATCTTTAAACTCTATAAAGTAGGTGTGCTACAAGTAAACAACAAGTGTAAGTCATGAAATTTTGTTCGCATTGGTCGTGTGATTTGTGAGTGGGAATTGTCTAAGAAACCTACATCCAATCTTTAAAGACCTTGCCACGCCACTTCAGGATTTTATGGAATAAATATTATGCTTAAGAACGATTCAGGAACGAAATGGTAAAAATTTTTACAAATCAGATATATTTATTCTAAAGCAGGGTTTTTTTTAGCAGTCCGCCACATAACATTGCAGCAGGTTCCCACAAATTTTGTTTTTTTATGCGGCGCTAACGCACTCAAGCATATAAAAATTGAATTTTTAGCATTACTAACATAAGGAGAGTTCTACGTATGCCATGTGCCATGTGCCGTTATGTTTGGTGTACTTGTATATGCTTGTAAGCATATAATAGACAAGGAATCTGAGTGCGATTCGGTTAGCTTGATTTTATAGGAAATTTAAATTTCCTTATATTTCGCTTTCAAATAAGAAACTTATTGAAATGAAAATCCAAAGAAAAAGGAATACAAAAATATATTTATATGAGAGTGTACACTGGCAAAAGTATTCAGAGTTTATTGGGCGAGTGTTCCCCAATTTTTAGTGATTTGTTTTATGCAATTCCGCGGAAGAATTCAGGTGCGAAAAGTAATTGAAATTTAGATTGAGTAAATGAGTAATTGAGAAATTCTGTTTTCTTAGAAAATGTTTTACTAACCTAACGACAAAGTCAGCTTTGATGAGTTTTCGAAGAAATCATATTCAAAAAATGAACTGAAACATATCTTCTTTTAAATAAATGTTGGTAACTCACACAGTGATCGACATATTCGGCATAAAATCTGCTAGAATAGCGAAAGTCATTATATGTAGTATATGGGAGCTGGGATAATTCATTCACTGATTTCACAAATTTTCGGCAGTAAACTATGGTATATCCGATATTACACGTTCACTTAATTTTGCTAAGATATCTTACATATTGACCGAAATATATGATATAAAGTCTACACAGAGGTTGAAAATCCGTATATTAGTTATATGGGGGCTGGGGGAAGTCCTTACCCAATTTTATCCAGTTTAAGCACATGAACACCCTGTTATCAGAAGGAGATGCTCTCTAAATTTCAAAGAGTTAACTCATATATTGACCGTTATATGTGTCATAAATTTTACAGCAAGGTTGAAAATCCTTATATTAGGTACATGGGGGTTAGGGGAAGTATTTACCCGATTTCTCCATTTTTTACACAAGAGCACATTATTATCATGGAAAGATAATCCTCCAATTTTATTGCAATATCTTACAGATTTACCGATATTTTCGATAAAAAGTCAGATAGAGGCACCGAGGTCTTTATATTGGGTATCTGGTGGCTTGAAAAGTTATAATCCGATCTCGACTATTTTTACGGATGAGATTTCATATCTTGAAACCACTATTTGTACAAAGTTTGATTTCATATCTTAATTGCTGCTCGATTTATCTACTTTAAAGTGAAAGTATCAGATGAAACCTAAATTGTTTTATATGAGAAGTAGGCGTAGTTTTTATCCGTTTTCGTCCATTTTAGTTTTTAAAGTCCAAGGCACTTTTGTGGTTTTCAACATAACATTTGGTTGGAAGGGGGCGTAGTTATTGTCCGATTTCACTAATTTTCTCAGTATATGAAGAGATGCTAGAAAAACTTACTTGGAGCAAGTTTGATTGATATAGCTTTAACGGTTTCCGAGATATATATATTAAACCTATTAGGGGGCCGGGCCAAATCCACTTTTACCAAAATTTTTCTCACAGATGCCCCACGCTACTATGATCCTCTATACCAAATAATACGTTTATATCTTAATTTGCTGCTTAGTTATAGCACATTATTTGTTTTCGATTAATGGCATTTTGTGGGCGTGGCAGATATCCAATTACGCCCATCTGCAATAACAACCGTCTAACGGTAACAAAGAACACGTGTACCAAGTTTCATCAAAATAACTTAATTTTTATTCAAGTTATCGCTTCCACGGTGGGACGGACGGACGGACAGACAGTCACTCGGATTTCAACTCGTCTTTTCATCCTGATCATTTATATATATATATATATGTCTATATCTAACTCGTTTAGTTCTAGGTGTTACAAACAACCGTTAGGTGAACAAAACTAATATACTCTCTAGCAACATGTTGCGAGAGTATAAAAATATATGGAGTACTCTACTGGTTGGAACCTCTTTCTTTCATGCTTTAACAGAAATGCACAGAGTCAAAAAAGAAATTTTTATAATTATTATTATTACTGTCTTCTTTCCGCAAACACATCTCCTGTTGGAAGCATTCCGACTGCTATTTTACTTAATGTACTCATTTATAACATTTTCACCTACTTATTTCATCAAGAATTTATGTGCTGCACCGTATAAAATTGGCATGTAAATAGCAGTATAATTCAAAATTGCCTCATATATAACTATATGAACAAATGAAAATGAACCCTGTAGGCCAACTAACAACTTTCAGACTAGTGTTTACAATGTTATGCGCTCATAAATTTCCACTCACTCATAAATAAATTTGGGTCGTGTGTGGTATATACATTGTGGAGGCCTACACCGACTAGCCCACAACAGCATATTTTTCAACAGTATATGATGACAGTCATGCCAGGGTTGTATTTGACTTTTATGAACGTTTGAAAATTTGAGCTGAAGCAGATACCACAGATGATCTATCTAAGAATAACTTCTTTGCCTAGTGACACATTAGTTTAAGCAGCTTTTGGAACTATAAAAAAAAAAAGTTTTTGTTCTTTACAATTTTTCCTACAGCGCCTTTTGTGTGCGCCTACTAGCATACTTATGTGCGTGAAATTCCGCTTCTGTTGCGGCACAGCTGTGATGGCTTACGAATTAAATTTACCTCAACTGCCAACTTAAATTGGTTGCTACTTCACAGACATTGTCGCGCCATAAATCAGAGCTCAGCGGCACAGCCGCGCATTTGTATAAGTATGCGTGTGGGTGTTTGTTTTTGTTGTTGCGGGGGTTTTTCTGCTTGCGTTGTCAGCGTTTGAAGAGAGAATAATTCCATGACTGCCAACGATAGCGCGACTCGCGGCTGTCAGCCGCTTACTGTGCGCCTTGTACGAGGAAATACTTGTGTGCGCATATGTTTCTATGCTAGCTCTAGGTAGTGATTTACTTTTAATATATTTGAGTCTCCATATATATGTGTGTTTGTGTGTGTGTATGTGTGTAGGTATTTGAAGCGTTGAGGCACACTGCATCTTGAATAAGTGGCAATTTTAACGGTGATTCACTTTGCCTTTGCGCTGTTGCCACAACTAAGCCGCTTCAAACAGATCCTTCACACAGACTCTTACACATACACATACATATCGATACAAAGGTATACATACACCCCAACACCTACATCTGCAACATACAAATTTATACATGGCGCGCACACAATTTAAATGCTCAAGACTCTTAACTGCACTGTACGCTGCGGCAGCTGTGTCGGTAATATTTATTTTTTGTTGCGTTGCCAATTTGTTGTTGTTGTTACGGCGGTACTTCGACTTTTCGTATCTCTTGTTTATCTTATTCGCTTCTCTTCACTAGTGAAATTTTCACTAGCATTGCACTTGCATACACTTGCTTGATGACTTGCGGCATGCAGGTATGAGTTGTGTGGCATGTGGCATGTGACTTGCGGCATATGTTGCGTTGTTTTGCTTAAAAGCGCGCACGCAAAACAAACAGCGGCAGCTAAATGCAATTTTCGTTGAAATAAAAATCCGGCTAAAATCGATGCGATATGCAGTGATGGCAACAAGAGCAAACGTGAAGCATACCATTAGGCGCACAGACTGCGTTAGCTCAGTTATTGAGTAAGCAAAAACAGTCCGCCACAATCAAGCTAGTGACTGTGAGAAGTAAATAAATATGAGCATGAACTAAGGTCGGACTCGCAAAGAATCTTACTTTCAAATATTTCCAAAAAATTATGAAGAATTCCGAAAGGTCTGGTGGAAAATTCTCTTAACACAGCATTGCGAAACTTTTTTATTGGTTTCTGAGTATATTTGATAATACCGAGTCTTCGCGGATTTCACAAAAAGGTCGAAGGTTCACAAGTTGGGGTCACACGGTTTTTATTTTGGAATTCTGTGCACAAAAGATATTTATAAAAAATTCCTTGTAGCCTTCAACGTTAACCCAGGTAACACTCTTTGAGTCTGATTTGTGTTTTCAATCCTCAAATGAATTCTTAGTTCCTTTAGGGATTGAATTGTTTCTCGTTTTGATAGAAATTCAGACCAATAAAGGTTAATTGAGAATACGCTTCATAAAGCATATTTCTTACCAAACGATCAAACGATATAGGGAATATAAAATTTCAGCCCTCTCTTTGGTGACAGCCACAGTTCTAGGGTTTACGGTCGGATTTTTTAATGGGCAAGGCACTCGAGGCAAGTTAGAATTAATAGGGGATACAATGGCATCACCGCCACCTAGGAGACGCATTGGACATGGACGTACTACTCGATGGGTCATATAAACTCAAATGTGACGTTGGACTCCGTCAGCTACGGTTGTTCTTCAGTTCGATGAATGAACGCCGCGCTAGAGGATACGAAACGACCGAATTTTTCTATTGTAAACGCTTGGAACGCATATATTTTTAATAAGAAATTGTTTGAAAATTTCAACGAATGTGTGGTCAAGAAGAAAAGATTTAATTTCACGGTTGGAAACGTTTGGATTCATGACGAAGATACAGAAGAAGATCAAAGTCCCAGAACCAGTCTGATCGATATATTTGGCTATTCGAATACAAAATGAAGATCTCATTAATAAAGAGGTTGTATTTCATAATATAAGAGAGGCACGAAATAGAAAATCGGCCAACATAGTATATAAGAAAGCGAACAGAATTCCTACTCGACTTGAGATATTACTTTCGAAAAAAGTTCAACTTTTCTGCATACCCCTGGGCAAGTGATATGATTTCCACTTAGCGATCCCGAAAAAAAACGAGTAATAAGGCGAGGAATTCCTTCCCATAGCGTAAGAAGAAGCCGCCACCTATTTGACCAAAACGATCTATTGCAACAGATGGAACGAAGGCGTGAATGTTTTTCGGGATCGAATGGAAGATAAGTTTCCTTAATAGACAGTGGATACTGGAGAAATCTGAATAGTAAAACCTCTCGGACGGTCGGACTATTAGCTAAAAATTCAAATAGGTTGTTGTTATCACATAAGGCAATAGAACAGACCAATCGAGTAAACTTCCCAAACAGCACAACTTGTGAAAAAGAGGCTTTCTTTGCATTTTGAAAGCCAAATATATATGCAAGGACATGGCTTTACGCATTAGCCCACTCCCGAATCGAACAAACAACTAGAGTTGCTTAGGCTTTTATACACCCATTCAAGAAAAACAGGAAATTGGCTACAGGGTAGCTGGCTTGCAAGGAAATGAAACTTATACTAAGTTGGGAGGATAATATACTTGTTAAACACAAAATTTCATGCTGTCGCTTGCGTCCCATACACACCCACACAAATAAACATTTCATACAAATATGCCACGAATGCATGTGAGCACTTCGCACAACTAATGGCAAAAGTATTGACACGAATTTCAGGAATTGAAATAAAGAATTTAGTGTGCAGAACTTTAGTGGTACGCATTAAAGTTTTTGAGGGCATGAAAATGCAAACCGCAAAATGTCACCAGCTCGCAGTGGCGCAGTAAAGTGCATAAATGTTTTCAAACTATTTGTCTCGTATTCCCGCCGCTAGCGCAATGCAACGAGAAAGAACTTTATGTTCGAGAAATTATGCAGCGATGTATTGGAAAAATTTTAAAGAAAAGTCAAAAAATTATAGATGAATGTAAAAGAAGCAATGGATGTTAAATTGAGCAACTTCGCTCATTAAGAGAATCCTACACATTCTACAAATTTGAATACACTAATATCTCAAACTTTTATTTTTTATCAGGCCTAAGGAATAGAACTACAATCTCGAACATATCTTTCTAGTAAGTAATTTGTAGTTTCCTCAATAATTGATACTATGTGATGAAGAGATGATCGCTTAACTATGCTGAGTAAAAATTACCACGAGCAAGGTATTGGTGTACTTCCACCAGAGAGCTTACGACGCGTAGCTCATCAAGAATTGAATATGTTCTATAGAGTGGTCGCATATATACACCAACTCTGAGTTCTCGTGTAGGTCGAATGATCGCAATGATAAGAAGCAAAGTACTCGGCAACTCTAGAAAGGTAGGGAAACTCGGCTAAGGCTTGTAAGCCAACAGCAGACGTCGTTGAAAACCCGCTTAGTTGTGAAGAAAGATCTAAAGTTATACCAAAGTATTTGTTCACCATAATATATTTGAAAAAGGTTGATGCTTGGTGCCATCTTAACGACGAAGTCTAATTAAAGTAAATTTTCGAATTCCACTAGAAGTAGTTTGCGGTATTCAGGTTGTAAGCGATAGCTCTGACTGGAGGAAAAGCTTTGTATTTAGTTTATTGTTAACGATTAATTAAAACATTATGAGTTAAGTAAATTAAAGCTTTCACAAGTAAAGCATGAAATGGCAATATTACACCTTCTATTTAGGTTTTGATGATTTCATGCCATTTTAGTTTAAATTCAATTATGTGACTCCTATTATTCAATTAAAAAGAACAGTATATAAATTTGCCAATAAATTTATAAATTGGATCATATATATAATCCCATCCAATTTATTTTAACTAATTTTTCTTAATTTTGATTAATTTGCTATACATCTACTCAATTTAGTTTTAATTAACAAAATTATTGACTTCATTATACTTAGCTTTAATTTAGTGATTTCACTCAATTAACCAGTGTTTGCACTACCACTGGGAAGTTCCTGGTTTCAGTGCTCGCGAACCGTGCCTCAGTAAGAAATGTCAGATCTTCGAATGAAAAACGATTTGGATCGACCTAAAACTAGTATTACATAATCAACAATTTTTGTATAATATAAAGTTCGGCAGCACTTACAAGGGGGAAAGCTGAGCCAAATTATACTTTTAATATTCTATTAAATTTCAATTCAATTGGTTTAATTATTAACTAATTAACTAAAACTGACTTTAATTTATTTAATCTTTGAATTTAGTTTATTTCACTTTATGTGGATTTGCGCAATTACGATTTCATTAGCTGATTGCAATCAGGATATTAATAACGTTTAATTCCAAAGGATCTCAAAGGATTTCGAATTAAATTCCGTTATACCAAATTATCTTATATCATTCAATTACTTATTAAATTTACAGATTTGTAAAGTTTATGCATTCAGCATTTCATTTGAAGTAATCAATCAATTTCGATTTAATTGAACTTAGTTTATTTTAGTATAATTCAATATATAGAAGCAATACTATATCATTTAAATCATTTAATTTTCTATTCCTAAATCTTAAATTATTCATTCATACAAATTTACTTAGTTATTTACTTTCCATTTTAAGGGCTTGTCTCTCTTTTCTTAATATCCTTCTAAATTGCAATATTTTCCCGTCATATATTTAAAAGAATATTTTTAAAAGAAAGAAAAAAACAAATAATTATATAAAGAGCATATTTAAAAAATAATTATCGCTGTTTAATAGTAGAAGGTAAATTAGCGCCAAAAGAGAGTGTAAAAATAAACCAAGCAGAAATTAAATGAGTACAAATCTATTTGCTGCCTAACATACTTTATGTTTATGAAGCCCACTTTTACCTTAATTCAACTAAATTTTGCTCAAGACAAGTATAAGGTTCCACATTTCTAATACGTACTTCCCATTTGAATCCCTTACATTCGCAATAAGGTCTAATACAGAGACAAATCTCAAAAAAGTATTATAACCAAACATGAGCGAAATATCGAGAGAAACAAATACTTGAGTTTTGTCTCACTTGAGGACGCCTGGATTGGGGCTGATGCCTTGTAAATTTCTAATGTTAGAAGTTCTTCACAGTTTTACGGCAACAAACTTTATGCTCAAAGCAAAATCACGTGGAAGAGCTCTCTACTCTCATTAGCAATTATCATCTTTGTGGATTCTTTATTACAGGTGACTAAAAGTAGATTAAAGAGCGAATTGTTGAATGAATAATTAGCATGCTTTAAAACAAAATTGCAGAAGGACAGGTAAAGTGTATATAAATAATAATAATGAATGAGAGAAAACAAAGAAAAAAGGGCTATAGTCGGCGTGTACAACAGCTTTATTATTATTTAGAAAAAAATAATAAAGGAAAGTAAAGAAAAGTGCCACAAAATGTGGCACGCACCGAAGTGCAACCGCAAATAACCAACAAAGTTAGCTAAAAATGTTGCAATATAACAACAAAAAGGCTAGCTTTCTAATTTCTTATTTAATGAAAGTTATAATACAGCAACGAACATATTATAATATTTCAATAGCATGCGGAATACAAGAGAGGAAGAAGGGAGGTAATGCTGTAAAACGTAGTAAGAATTCAGACAGTAAAAAGACGAAGGTGCATAAAATTGAAAAAAAAACAAAAACACAGAGAATAAAGTGCGATTAAGTACCACACAACAAAAGTTTACATAAAAATTTGAAATGGAGAGTTAACGGCAAACTGTAATTTTGTAATGCGGTTGCCACAGAACAGGAGTATCGTTTTGATGAGAAAAGAAAAGATGAGATTAGAAAAGTAAGCCCATCAAGGATTGGCAAACACTGTAAGCGACGCGAGAAATAGATACATCATATCTCAATTAATATTTTGTAATATCAGGTGAATAAAATTAAGTTGCACTTTTATAATCCTGTCTTCAATTTTATTTATTTTTAATTTAATTGCTTAGAAACCAAACAGAGAAAACAACCACTTTCTTCCTGGTTTCATCTTGCCAATGCGTTCTCATGCAAAGCCGCATAAGTTTTGTTTTAATTCTAGGTTTCATTCGTAAGCACTGCAGATGATGCACTGGTTTCCAATTCTCCCAAAGGGCTTGGAATTATGGTGAAACTAACAACTTCAGCTAAAACTGCTTCCACCCTTTAAATTGCTCGTGCATAACAACATAAGTAAAAGGTCTAGTAAGAAGAAATCCATTACTTTTCCCATACATGGCTTTAGTAGAAATCGTCGAGTCCTATCGTCATGTAAGCACTGCTTCGATTGCCCATGAGCCAATCTTAGCACAAAAACCCGTTTGGAGCCATTTAAATAAAGCTATATACAAAAAGACGCTCGATGTATGAGTACCACATGGGTTAAAGCAAAAGACCTAACGGACCACAACAACCTCGATCAATTTGTGAACCGGAAAGTTACTGATGATGAAAAGTGTGTCCGTTACGACAACGTCAAGCAAAAGCATAGCAAAGCCAAGATTGACATTTGGGAAGGTTTTTCCAGAAGCTCCTTAAGCTTGGTTAAGAGGATCTCATGCATTCACCTAATATTCTCCGGACTTTCCACCAAGTGATTATTATGAGTTTTTCTCCATAGCGAATAATTTTGCTGGTGAAAAATTCGCCTCAAGAGCAGCTTGTGAAAATCGACTGTTACAGTTTTCTTCCAATAGGCATGAGTGTTTCTATGGGAGTGGCATTATGAAATTACCTTCAGAGGGGCAACAAGTCATCGAACAAAACAGTTCACATTTGATTTAAATCGAATAATTCTTACTATGCTAAAAAAAATCTTCAATTTAATCCAAAAAAAATGGATTTCTTTTTACTAGACCTTATGTTTTGTTTATACTCTTTGTTATTTGCTTTGATGATGATTCATGCTCATAATGGGAACGTTGCGTGTGCCTGCCTGCTGAGCTTTCACTTCGCTTTCGCACGAATTATGAGTATCAGGCCTGCAGAGAGCTACGGTAACCCCAAATTAACCTTGAAATACATATCGACATATACGTAACTTCGCAGACCTCATTATTTTGCCACAAACTCATAAAAATATGTTTGTATATATGAGAGTGTAGAAGCTATTAATAAGCCCGCAAACATATCTCAGCATAGCATATGTTGAGAGGTATATTGCCTCTATACTTAGCGCAAATTTCATTACAACACAGCAGGCAACCGCAACTCTCGTACCGTGCGGCTGGAAGCTTCGCAGGCTGTTGCATGTCAGATAAATGACAGTACGTGCCATGTATCATTTTGTGCTTCATGTACGTGTGCTAATTTCCTAGAAGTTTTCATCGAGCAACATGTGCTAGGAGTTACGTACAGCTATTTATATGTAAGTTTATGTGATATCCGAAGCAATTAAGAGTTCTTATATGATAATGTTTGAGTCAGACTCTCCATCTCTAATATTAGTGAGTCTATCAACTTTGCTATAAAAAGTTAGAAGAGCTAGTTCCAGAGTTATTGTTGGTAGGTTAAATAAATAAAGAGAGATATTTTTCATGGGATCTAAGGAACTTCTCAGCTAACTTAAAGTTCAAGCTCTGTCATTTAAGAAATTTCACCGTCAAAATGAAAACAAGATTTCATTCTGTAGGAAATTTTTAGCTCCTCTGCTAGCAAATTCCATACTTGTAAAGCATTTGTCTTTTTTGGATTATCACTCCATTGTTCCAATATTCGGAACATACGTTGGAAAGCTACTGTCTTTATGGGGGTTCTTCAGCATGTGTCATTCATTCGAAAAGTAAACAACAATACTTTTTTTCACTCAAATATGTCGAACCTTGTGCCTGAAAAAGTGTTATTGTGCGGAGTTCTTCTTCATTACTTTAATATGAAGAAAACTTTAGCCCTCAGACAAAAGTCATCGTACTTTGGTGGGAGTTTATGGTGAACAAGTTCTAGCTGAGGGAACGTGCCAAAAGTGGTTTGTACTATTTAAAAGTGGTGATTTTGGCTTGACTAATTTTCCATCCTGACAATCCTCGGCCCCATTTTGGAAACCAGTTAAAAAACTATTTGGAAAACAACGAGTGGGAAGTTTTGCCTCATCCGCCTTATCGCCTAGAGCTTGCCCCTTCTAACAACCTTTGTTCCGGCGATGCAGAACGCCCTCGATTTAATACGGTTCACATCAGAACAGGTTAACAGAGTATCAGAAATTGGCTTCATTCATTCTTGGTTAGTTCTTTTGGGATGAAATCCACAAAATGCCAAAAAAATGGAAAATATAGCTTCGATATAGCATTAGATGGGCAATACTTTGAGTAATATTTTTGTATATATTTTTCTCAAATAAACATTCAAATTTTGAAAAAAAAAACGCATGGAAAAACTGCGAAAACCCAAATAAAACTTGCCATAATTTTGGGCGTCACTTCAAAAAAAAAAAATAGAGTCATTATTCCGGCAAAAAAAAAAAAATCTAATGCATATTTAGCCTTGTTCACCTAAACCCAGATATATCGTACAACATTCCGTAGTTCTTGAACCATCCATCCCTTGTGACAATCGGAACGCTAAGCACGGCGTAAGCGAACTCTGGAAAATAATTGCTAAGTAATAACGAAAAGTTCTGTGCTAGAATAAATAGAGAGATTCGCTACAGAAAACAAGTGCTGAAATCGGAACAGGCTATAGCATTGGTAGTTCACATATGCTTTCGATGAGGCCGTCATTTCATAAAAAATGTTGCATTATGGAATAATGAAGTAGTCAAGTGCTTAGTTTTCTTTATAACAGTGGGTATCTCAACGCGGTGCCTATACTCTATTTTTTTATGGGAATTAAAAAAAAAAATAAAAGCACCAATGGATAAAATTAAAGCCAAAATTATCCAGAAACCAAGCAACAATCAAATCAATTGACTTTTATTCATAGCTATATACATAGAAAAAATACATAAGTTACATTTGGAGAAATTGTTTTTGAATTCGACATTGAATATTGTTCTTCATTAATAAATATATTATATAATAATTAATCAAAATTCCATGAAGTAAACATTCTTTATAGTCAAACAACTTTCAGAGCTATTTTCTTATCTTTTCACCAACTAGTTTCACGAACACGGTTGTTGGAAGAATTCACTAAAGTAATATATTCATTGCTGTTATCATATTAGGTATGTGTCCATAGTGATAATTAGATAAAACGCCTATATGTAGCCAATATTTACTCTTTGAATGTTTAAAAGAAATATTCCTTCTTTATAAAGCGAAGCTCAATGATTGAAACGGATCCCACGCCATTTTAATTTCCCTTTACTTTGTATGCACGTATTTCTTTTCCCATGGCATTCTGTGACATTACAAGAAAAAAAGAAATAAGCTGAAAATACCACAAAAAATGTCTAACATTGATTAATGACTTTTCAAATAATTGATTGAAAACAACAAAAAAGTGTCAAAGGCGAAAACTTGATTGACAAGGATAACCTTATTGCTTGAAAGATGGTAGAAGGTCGGAAAAATGTACAAAAACCAACAAACAGAAAAATCGAAACAAGCATTCACCGCCAACGCAAAAGTAATGAAAATGCTGAAATCAAACAGCAAAATTAGCAATTAAAAGCCAATGATAAGTCATGTAAGTCCATTTATAAATGAGTGTACTCTTATTTGAAATATCGAACAGTTGTTGCACGGTACTAACGAACTTCAAAAAAACGGGGTTAAAAGCGAGTATTAGAAAAGCAGTGAACTGAAAGAAATTGCGAATATTTTCGTTTTATTGGTTTCCGTAATTATATAGCATTTAGTGTTTGGATAATGTTTTATATATATGCTCACAGGGACACTATCTTATGAAGACTATGTGGTCAGTTTAATTTCGCAACACTTTTTTCTGCTTTAGTCCACCAATAACTCGTCGAATATTGGTTTCCAAAGAGTCAGTTGTAGCTGGCATAGCAGCATACCTTTAACCCTTGACTTGAGTTACAACCAAGCCTACAATATACGACCCCTCTATCGGGGTTATAAGCAACTATGTGCTATCCCGCAGTGCCATTCCTAAACGACATTAGTTCTCTTCTTCTAATGAGTTGTTCATTTAGAACTCAATAATACACTATATTAGAAACGAGTCTAAACTTGTTCATACTTCTGAAATTCATAAGAGCTAACTCTGAATTATTGGCGAGCTCTGCACAGATATATTTCATAAGTCTCGCGCTTTCATTGCATTTATACTAAGGGTGGCCGAGTAGTTACATTTCAAGCAACAAAAGCCAATTTAAACATATTTGCGTGTGATTAAAAATGACCTAGTGAAATAGCTGTACTTCTATTTCTAGCGTTCCGAAACTCACACAACTTAAAGCTTCAAGTGATTTCATTGAAGAGGCGTTTCCGAAACAATTAGACTCGGTGTAGAAAGAGGGCAAAGATTGTATTGAAGCTTCTGCTGACAAAATTATTTTGAAGGGTTGTAGGTTGTAAATTGAAAGGGTTGTTGGATTGAAAGTTTAATACTAAGCCAAGGCAGACGGTTTGTTGAAATACCAGAACGTTAAGAGTATTCTCAGAAGAGCTTGATTTATGTTCTTCACGCGGCCCTAATTTGTTCGAAATAATTTGATTGATGGTGGTCAAACAAGGTCTAAATAAAAATCAATTGTCAATGTTACTTTAATTTAGTTTTTATTTCATAAAATTTTTAATTATTATATTAACCAAAAAGTGTATATCTAGGTTTTATTAGCGATTTTTGGTTGACTGTAAACGGTACCAATGAGCAAATGTCCTAATACTAAGTCCAAAAGCTCTACGAGATTATCTTTATTTACAAGCAAGCAAAAATTAAGCATTTCCTTAGAAAATTACCAGTAGTTTGCATATTAAAGCATTCTTCCAAAGACGATCTACACTTTTGAACCTCACTGTTGACACATCTATAAATTAAATGAAACTTGTATATCTACGATAGTTCAGTTGTATTGAAAATAAATCACTACTCGCAATCATAAATCAATTTTCCATGGGGCATTCACGCCCCAACACGCTTCAGCGAATAACAATAATCAGATAAATAGCGACGCATAAAGTCTTTCACATTATTATCATTATTATATTCGCTTTCGACCAATTCCACGTCCCACACCTACACTCCAAAAAAATACATACACATGTATATTCACTTAACTTCCGCTTTTTATTGATTGTTTTATTACAGCAAACACTTCTTTCTACACTTACTAGATTGAACTTTCGCGCTCCATTGTGGTTCTCTTTGTAAGGAACTTTGCAGTTGTCTCTCTCTCTCTTTGTTCTCAAATTGTAAGGAAATACTTTTCAGGTATGTCACACCGAAGATGTTTGATTTGATTTTTTGCTTGGCGCTCAATTAATGATTACATGTGAGAATTTAAGCAAAATTTCTGAGTAATACAAAGCCCAGCTAATAACGGGGGAAAGCTTGAGGGTGTGGTGACGTGTAAGCGGGAAGGCTTTATCAAGAAGCTAAGCTAGCACGCAATTTGTCAGCGAATTTATGGACATTAATAAATATGTGTCTATGTGTATGGTATGCTTATTATTATATATATTTAAAATGATGTCATATATAACGTACTTTTATGTGTAAATATACAGTGACCGTCGTATTATTAGGAATAAATATTATTTTTGTGTGAGTTATAACGCTAAGTAGGATTTTAAATTATATTCCAAGGAAAATAGACAACGTATTTCTAGTCGAACCAATTCCTTAGTATAAACATTATTTCGCTTATGTATTAGTTTGTTTATTTGGAAATTAAAATTTGTGGAAAACACCCACTGTAAGCATATCCGTATGTATGTAAAAAAATTTCATAGCACTTTTCGTCCATCCGATTTGCTAATCATTAAGGAACTTTTACTAAATTTGGTGAGTAAATAACTATACCTCTCTATATAAAAGGAACCCGATATTTATATTATTATAATAAACCTATGCAATAACCGCCACCCTATTTATAAATAACTTAATTTTTTTCAAAATCATAAAGAAAATATTTCAGAAACGATTAGAAAATTGTAAATATAATTATTATATTAATTATATTTGTTATATATAAAATACATAAGAATAAATATTGAAAAGCTTTAATATATAAATATCTTTAAAACTGTATTGTTGTTATTAAAATTCTGTTAAATTATGATTCATTACAAAATATTTATTGCAAAAAAAATACATCTCTATTTTTGTATCCAACACTGTACATAGTTAGATTGCCTGTATTAATGGCAGAGACAATAAAGAGTGATTAATTTGCCAAATGGATAGCGGCAATAAAAGGATCGAGGAAAATATAAAAAGTTGAAAAAGGATACCAGCCAGGAATATTTGGTATCACATACTCATATACAGTGCTATACTATAATTGTAAGTATCAAATGGGTTTGAATGAAATTTCTTAGAAATATCTATTCTCAATTTAAGTAAAAAAAATTAACAAATTTAAAGAAAATTCGCACCCAAGTGAGGGAATTGTTAACGTTTAGTGCTGATGCAATTTTTTTCCATCTAACCCTAAATTTAACTTAAGGAGACTGGTGACGCTGAAGCACCCATGTTAAGTCAACGAATATCTGTTTACACATAAACTGAAGGGTAGTCACAAACTTCTATTCGGATATTAGTAGAATATGCTTTTGAACTATGGGACCAAATAATTCGAAAATAAGCGGGGTATACACATTTTATTGACGTTTAGTTAAGTAGAATATAGTTATATTCATTATATGGGGTTTTCATTTCGGAGTTTTGATATTGTCTTCCAAAGATACAGTTAAATAGCTAGTTCAGTAATTCCAAAGATCAGGGAAGTTGATGAGAAAATTGGGTACTTGAAAAGCTAATAATAACAAAGAGCTCGCCCATTATCTTTTAACTAATACCAAGAATATCTCGTGGGTAATAAACAACCACAGCCAACTTAGCTCAAAAAGTTTATTCAACATTTTGAATGGACGTACTATTAAAAAAGGTATCATCGACATCACTCAAGCTCCGATAAACAAACAACAATTATCTCGAAAGAAAATAAAATGTTGTCAGTAGCTTTAAATACCTTCGGAGAAAATTTCGTTGAGCATTCTTTTCGCATTCGCTTGTCTTCGTTGTGAAATTTCCCACCAAGTATGCGCCGAACATTTGTTTAGCAAGTGGACTTAGGGTCAAGTGAAAGTAAAGATACATATTCAACTTGGTTATGTACCGACTTGTTTTTTTTTGTAAGTATGAAGCAAAATGGTCGGCTCAACATTATCATGGCAGTTATGGTAGCTTGTAAGTAAGGTTGATGGTTAAACTCCTACACACTACAAACTTAAGTTCCTAAATTCTTGTACGAACATGCTTTTGTTCTGCCTCCAATGCCTTCTAGCTGCGTCAGTGGCATAAGAAAATCTGCTGTGTGAGTGAGTAGGCAATAACAACACAGATAATGGAATTAAAATGCCATTTTTTGTTTTGTGAACAATAATCTCATTAAGACGCAATTTAAGGCTAAAAAAAACTTTACCAACCAACCAATACACACATACACACTCATATGCCTATATTTACATGTACATATCCGAAAACAATAGCGGAGTCACTGATAGCTTTATAAAAGTTTTTATACCCCACTGAGCTCACACACATTCCACCAAGTTCTACAAATATGTATTTATGTATAACTAAGATAACTGCTTTTAAGGCGTGAAGCATATATAAGTATGTATGGGTATGCATTGTTTGCTTTTCTTGTATGAAGATGTTAAAAAGGGTCGACAACATTTGAAAACTTCCAGACATGTAAGAAGACAGTTAGTTAGTTAAAAGTACTGCAGGAAAAGTCGTAAACCGCATAGAAATCGTTCGCCGAGGCTGCCAGTTGGATTCCTTTAAGAAGGGTTGAAGTGATTTAATACTATTGCTTTGGCTGGAATCAACGGTTCTTAAGGCATCTAGAACCATAGTGACTTTAACTTGAAAGTCGTTACATTAGCTTTCTCGAAGAATATGATGCGAAAATGCATAAATAGCTTCGTAGCCGACTAAAAGAATAATAATTATAAGAAATAATAATAAAAAGAAATATAATAATAATAGAACTGATGGCGATGTCTCTCGCTGGATTTAGGAGACGACACTAATATGGTGCGGTAGTTGAGGGGGCGCATTACCAGTGACACACGGACGGAGTTGAATGCTATTTTTGGTATGAAAAGTGTTCTATTATAATCATTTGCCGAGCCGACTTCGATCCGAAATTTTTTCGGGCAACGTATAAAGTGGCTCAACTCAGAAATCGTCGAAATAATATATAATATAAAATGTTAAGGAGTAGTCGAAGTAATAAATTGGATCAATATTTGCATATAAGGAAGCTATGTATGGGAATAGCAACCAGATCGCTAGTACTCGACCATAAGATTACTATGTCACTACTTCCGAGTATTACTTGTCGTCGGAGTATGATCGCCGCCATGTGGATCCATTACAGCATAGAAAATACAAAAAAAAAAAATGTTTAAATTAAGTGGAAGCAGTCAACGAATAATAGCGGATGTCAATTGCAGCTGCTGCCCCATCGAACATAGTTACTCCGCGGATCTAGAACCCCTTAACTATTTCTCGTCTCACAAATTTTGACCACATGATAAGAGACATAAGTCCACTGAAAAGCTCATTACACTGCTTGCTTTTACGACCGTAAAGAAGCCAATTATTCGAAAAATCTCTTGTGAATATCAGCCAGTTGTTAGTTATGTCGAGCTTGCATATATTTTTTGGCTTGCCTATGTAATCTAAACTAGCTTACGCTACTTTTTATTAAACTTTCGACTTGTCAGTTTAACCCAATTTATGCGCCCAAGGTATCCAGTTACAAAACTCAGTATAGAAACTTAACCGAAAACTTTACACATATTCACGCTTCACAAACCGCCTGTCTGTTTTACTTTTCGTTTAAGCATTTATCCTTGACCGAAATACTTGGTTATATGGCCATTTGGTCATTCGTCTTTTATCCCTGCTCGTTATCTTTTAATGACGTGTCTAACGTGGTGTTTGTGTACGCCTGTAAAACCGGCTGGTTAGACATAATTCGGCAATTTCTGGCAACTGGCAAATGGTAGCCGCTAAACCTAAGGGTGTGGTTTACTGGATTGCGGTAAAGTTATATGACAACGGTGTAATATTCCACGAGCAGCAAGTAAGATGATTAATATACATACATACACATACATATATATATATGGAAGCGTGTGTTTTAGTAGAAACTTGAGAATATAATTTCACACGTCATTATAATATAAGTTTATATTTATAAATAAGTGTCACGGGTGGAAATATTAATATACATCATTTCTTCTAATAATAAATATATAAATGAAGGATGCTCCAAACTCCAGGGCGACTTCGAATAAAAATTTTATCTTACGCGAAGCGAGATACACTGACAGGCTTGAAATTGGCTGCTGAAGGATGTCTTCTGATTTTTTAATTCTTGACCATCGAAGCTTTGCTTTGCAAGAAAAATTGTGGTAATAATTGCTTTTAGGTTATGTATTGGGTTGTTCGGAAAGTCATTTCGTTTTTTCCCGCCAGAGGACTTAATTACGTTTTTTCGAAACTAACTTCACACTTAAGCCCCATAACCATTATATGTCATGAGAGCTGATATTGCAAGGCTTGTGTGTGAAAAAGTTCTATTAATTCTACCCAGTAGTTTTTGGTTGGTGCCTTTTTAAATATGGAGAGCAATAAGCAGCATTTTCGTCATATTTTACTTTTTAACTTCAGAAAAGGTAAAAATGCTGTCCAAGCGAGAAAAAAATTGACGGATGTGTATGGAGAAGGCGTGTTAACAGTACGCCAGTGCCAGAACTGGTTTGCAAAATTTCGATCCGGCAATTTTGATGTCGAAGATGCACCACGGTCTGGAAGGCCGGTCGATGCGATAAAGGCATTAGTTGATGCAAATCGGCGAATCACCACACGGGAGATCGGTGAGAGGTTAAATTTGTCGAATTCAACTGTTTATGGCCATTTGAAAGGCATTATACGAAAACTGTCTTTCATGTTCCCCAAAAAAAACGAAATGACTTTCCGAACAACCCAATAGTTACCAAATAACCGTTTAATGAGTCTGAAGACAGTCAAGGGGGGGAGTAGCATATACCGAGTTTACAAGTTAGGCGCGCTTCAAATCAACGGATCACTCATTTATTATAAGGTTGAGTCTAAAATAGCAAGAAAATTTTAAGAGTGAGTTATCTTTAAGACCTTTTATTTTGTAAGAGGTCTAAAAGTAAGCCTGCTCCCTTAAAAGAAAAAATACGTCGACGAAATCTTTGCATTCGTACTGAATGTAGGCCGATCGTTTGTGATTCTGAAGTCCGGGAAGACCTGATCCACTGTCTCAAGAAAACTTTAAGGAAAACCAAGGCAAAAAATATTTATAAATCTCACAGGTCTTTCGTATTGGATGGTAATAGCTCCTTTGTTAGATTTTCGGCATTTACTATCCCTAAATATTTCAAATATATCCTTATAAAGGACGGGTGAAGAAGGTAACGCAAGAAAGTGTTGCACCTTTAGTCACATCCTTACACCCTAGTTGGGGATACTAACGCGAATCAGCAGACAGCAGACTCTCTCTTTCTCTATCTCTATCTCTCTATCTCTTTCTTTCAGTCCGGTGTCAGTTTCCCAATAATCGTTCAATATTTCTTTGATATGTTCAATAGATTGTACTCTCAGCAATGTTCAAGCAAATTACTTAATGAAATTGAAGCTACTGAGTTCTCCACTAAAACTGGTTTCTACCTTGCTTTGTAATTATATGTGTCGTTATATGTTGTTGATGTTATCTTTTGTTTTTCGACGTCTCAGTACGAATATCCTTGGAGCAATTTCGGTTGAAATGCATTTGTTTACACACGAGCATGATCCAATTTGTCATTTTGCTAAACACCTCAAGGCAGAGAATTTTCAAAAACAATGGATAATGTAGCCACAAAGCGACACGATTGCGCTATATACATATATGTACGTATGTGTGTAGGTTACCCATACCAGAGTATTCACACCAAAAAATAGGATTTACAGGGTTTAGCAATTAGAATGGGTAAATATAGCAAAACATGGAACACCATCGCTGCTCGAGACCCGAAGCAGTTCGTTTCCTTGAAATGATAACAGTACGAAAATACTTGCGATAACGGGCTATACTTGGGGGAAGACAACTCATAGATTTTGCTCCCAATAATGCAGCGAGATATCCCTGCTTATTGTAACTGAATTTTCGGTCTAGGTCATCGCACAGACACCTAATTCGTATTGTACAATTTTCGCTTGCTATCAAGCTCAAATAGCTCCCCCCGGGGGAAAATGTTATAAGTCGGTTGAGGTCATGAAGAAATATTCACTGAAAGAGTAAATGCTGTCACGGTCGAGTCCACACACAAGAATTTGAAACATTTGACTGGTAGGTAAAAAATAAATATTTATACTAAGGAGCATAGATATTGGCTTGTTCAGCAATCGAATATATGTATGCATATACTATATTCACACATATTGCGTGATACTGGTGCGGGTTGCGGGATACCGTGTAATGAAAACGTGACATATGTAAATTTTGAGAATCCATAATATTTTTGCTTGCACACATATATTCCTACATATAAAAGGTTTCTACTTCCTGACATTTATTTCCCCCCCCCCCTGCCCTTTTTTTTATGGATAGATAAATAGATAGATAGATTTTTTATAGAGATAGATTTAGAGTTATATATATAATATATAAATGATCATTATGACGAGACGAATTGAATTCCGGGTGACTGTCCGTCTGTCCGTCCGTCCGCGTTGGTGATAACTTGAGTAAAATTGAGATATCTCCATAAAGTTTGGTATACGTTTTCCTTGGCACTCAGAGAAGGTACAAAATGGTAATCTTTTACAGGGCATCCAAGTAGGGTGTGGCAACTGCGGCAAAATTAAAAAAAATGGAATGAGTGTGATGAGGGAAAAACCAATTAATAGGTTTAGTGTTCATATCTCACAAACGACTAAGGCTATATGAACCAAACTTGCTCGGAATAAGTTCTTTTAGCAACTTCTCATGCAGTGCCAAAATGGATCAAAGCGGATAATAATCACGCATATCTTCCATACAAATATTATGTTGCAAACTATTAGGTCCAGTAACTCACTAAGGAAAACGCCAGAACCATTAAATTTTTCAGTTAAGATCATACGGAAGATCTCTATATGAATCGGTGTAAAAATTGGATAATGGGAGTAACTTTTAGGTAAACTTATATATCTCAGAATTGCTCTATCTATTTCAACTAAATTCAGTGCGCAACATCATCCTGTCATTCTTGTGTTATATTATTATAAATGACCATTATTAGACCTATTTCAAGTTGATTCTTAAAGTTTACAGTATATAACTCAACCAGTTATGAAGATATCGGAAGAAAACGTTTCACAAATAGTGTCTTCGAGCTATGCCATCAGTCCTTTAAAAATGTTCTGAAAAGTCGGACAAAACTTTCTGAGCCCCCAGATACCAAATATGTGGTACTCATTGCCTCTGCCTCACTTTATACCGAAAATATCAACATTTGCAACATATCTCATCACCTTTGAGCCTCACAAATTGCAAGAATACTCGTATGTAGTCTTCGGTTATACGCGAACTTAGCGCTTCCTTACTTATTCCTTGGTGGTATTGGATTTGCCTTATCGCTTCCACATGCATTCACATACCTGCATGTGTATTGGTGTTTCAGTTTTTGTTTGCACAATTCTTCACAACGCTTGCGGGTTTTTTTTTTTTTTTTGTTGCTAGTGTTTATTTATTTATCAACACAGTACACATGCGAAACCTTCAGTTGGCTTGGCCTTATTTTCAGCTTTCAGGAATTTTTCGGAGTAAAATATTCAAACGTAAATATGTACATACTAGATATGTATGTTTATAAATAATAAATGTATAACAGCATAAAAGCATATTCCATATTCAATAATTATATTTGTGCACATATATTTGCTACGGCAAAATGCCTTAACATGCCTATCTGCCAGGGACATTGCCAATGGACAGTACAAACCATTTAGAATGATTGTTATGAATGATGAAAGCTAGACAACAATATATATATAGTCTATTATATATGAGCAAACAAATAATAAGTAAATTTCAACCACGACGTAGCAACTTGGAGTAGATAAGAGTAAGAGTAAATTGAGACAATTTAATATGTTTGAATATTGAGTTATATTGAATGTATAGAGGGCGAATGATTTGGCTTCTTAATAAAAAAGTTCGCAAAAATCAATATTTGGTGAAATTATTTCACTAATTTGATTGTCATAGCTTTGTAGTAATATAGTCTCTTTTCCAGACCCTGATGAGAGTATCTTCTTCTATGCCGCAATTCGCGTGTCTGAAAGGCCTGAATTAATGCCGAAAGTTTAACCTTACGAGCTCAAGCTCTAGCTCCCACAAAGAGTTCGATAGATATCCAAGTTCAGGTCTAAAATCTGGTCTAACAACTAATTTAACCTACTGTACTGGTGTGTTAAGAAAATTACGAGAATTTTCGTTTTTGAAAAAAATATATATTCATTTGTCTACATTAATGTTGTCGTCTTCAAAATAGTCTCCATTCGATATTATGCACTTACGCAAGCGCTTCTTCCAATCGTTGAAACACTACTCAAACACATTTTTTGGGATAGCCTTTAGCTCTTTCAGCGATGCGCTCTTAATTGCGTCTATACTTGTAAAACGATGGCCCTTTAAGGTACTCTCTATTTTTGGAAATAGGAAAAAATCAAACGGAGCCAGGTTTGGCGAAAATGGACGTTGGGGCACAGTTACAGTGTTAGAGTACACCGCCCAAAAGCACTGTGAATTTCTCTCTCCTTCTGAATCTCTCACACTAAATTGTCTTTTCGACAATCTAAGGCGGCTAAGATTTTTGTCGATCTGGAATTGATTTATCGGGAGCAACTTTGAAGTTTTTATTTGAAAAATGTTCTGAATTGGTTTGAAACTAGAACTAAGAACTGTTGTCCAAATATCAATGTGTAATAGAACTCAAAATCTATACTTGACATCTGATAAATTTATAAAACATGAAAACCTCAATCATTCGTAAAAAAAAACTATAAGACGATAAATCTACTCTAAGCATACTTAGATAACGAAAGTACAAATTTATTTCAATCGAACTTATTCATTTCCAAATTAACAAAAGAAAACTTTTAAATTGAATCCACTTTGTAAATACAACATTCTACCTTATGTGCATAATTTATTTATTTAGTTTATTTTTTTTTTTTTGTTAAATGCATCCACTTCGTGCAACTGATACTCGGGCAACTGAAATACACTTCATATTTTACATCTAATATAAAATAAAATACGGAAAAGATTCGCAAATTTCGTGAATGTAAATTGTGTAACATGAACTTAAATCACGTTAACAAGTTAACAAGCTAACAAGGCGCGGAAATGCATCAATTTCGCCAGCAATACATGTGCGCCACTACATCCTGCGACTTCGTTAGAAGCATATTTGTGCATGTATTAGTCATTTTGTTTGTGAATATACATATATTGTATGAAATTTCAAATGCATCTGTACAATTACCCAGTAAAATGGTGAAGTGGAGAAATGAATTTATTGAACTGAAATATATTTCAGCTTTCAAATTCAAAATTGAAACTCAATATTCAAAACGAAGCTAAAAAATTGCAGTTCAAAAATCAAAATTTGATATTGGAACGTCAAAATTAATATTTCGAAATGCAAAATTCAATATTCCAAATTCAAAATTTAAAATTGAAAATTGAAAACACAAAATCTAAATTCAAATCTCTAATTTCAAACATCAAAATTAAATAATAAAAATTTAAATCTCAATATACTAAATTTAAATTTCAAATCCAAAGTCAAAATTCAGAACTGCAAATACAAAATCAAAACAAAGTAAAGAGCAAATATCAAAATGAAAATATCAAAATTCAAATTTCAAGTTTCAAAATGTAAAATTCCAAACACAGAACACTAAACTCAAGCTTCACAAATTAAAAATTCTAATATCAAAACTCTAGTTTCGAAATGAAAAATTCGAAAGTTTCAGAAATATGAAATAAAATCACTGGGTCAGAGAAAGTAATTCGCTAGTGAGGTCTTTGGAATTTGTTGCTTAAAGGTTCTGAATGAGCAGGCTTCTTGATTACAGCGTTGTAATGAAGTCAAAGATAGGAAGATCGAAAATGCCGGTCGGAAAAATCAATTTCTGCAACTCTAAGTTTTGATCGAGTAAGGTCTCTAAGAGTTCTAATGCAGTAGAGTTCAATAAGTATCTACAGTATCTGACGGGGAACAAGTATATACAGAAGGCTCTATATTTAAAAGATTGTACTAAGAACTAAGTAACTCAATTGACCACTTCCCAACTAGTTCAGTTACTACTTGATAAATAAAATGTGTCCTTATACATATATACAGAGCCTTTTTACATCTAATATGAGCAGGAGCATACTAGAATACAAAAATATCAAGGAAGCGTAGAAAAATATGTGCAATATTGTAACGAATTGAGTGCAAAAATGCAAACCAATCATTTCTTTGTTGCGCAGCTGCCCAAAATGTATACATTTGATATGCACTTTCATGTATGAATTCCAACATTTTTGCTTACTTTAAATTGATGCAATATTTATTTCCAGCAATTTGCCCTTTTATTCAAATTCCATATTTTTTGCAACAGCATACATGTGTCTTTTGTAAGAAATTCTATTTGCGTTCGCATATCACATGCATGAGTATAGTATATCAACACATATTTTCACTGGAATTGGCTGGTAAATAAATAAGTTATGCAACAGCTGCCGAAGGCAGAAAGCCTGAGTAATTTTGTTTACGTAAGGAAGTGCTCGAAAAATTCTGAGGAAAAGATGCTGGAAATTTACAAATATTGTTATGTAACAAGAGCAGAAATATGCTCATGTATGCTGAGCGCTGAAGCTTCCTATTTCCGAAGAAATTTTGTTTCGAAAGAAGTTTTCCGATTTCTTTCAAGCAATTGTCAAAATACTTGGAGGCAAAAAATACCATTAGCTTTGTTCCATTTTATTCCCACAATATAATCTATATGAAAACAATGTCGAGTTTGTCACACCACTTATAACTCAAGAAGGACTGGACCAATTTTGTTGTTCTCTAATTTGTTGAATTTGTTGCAGTGCTGAAAAGCAGCATAACTTTTAAAATATCGAAAAATTTGAAGATCAGTTCACCTACAAAATTAATGTAGAAAGATGTACAAATATTTCCTATGTACTCAAACAGTTATGTAAACAAAAATAAAGAAGTAAAAATGCCAGCAATTGTCAAATTGATTGGGCTCATTTTGTATACGGCGCAAAGTTCATCTAGAAAGCTAGCTTATCATAGTTTTCAGATTTTTGTGATAACAACTTCCGAAAAATACCAAACTCGAATATTCCTAAAAGGCATGCCTACAAAGTAGTCTGTCCAATAAAAGTCTTCAAATCTTAATCAATAAAAATTAATCAGAGGTTTAACTATCAGAAAATGAATACGCTTAAATAAGCTCTAACTACTCTTTTAGTAAGAAGGACCGATAGAATTGAACCCCAAACTCTCGTCTGAAATATGAAATCTTAGACAAGGTAAGCATCTTAAAGAAAATTTTCTCAATATCTAATATAATATTGCAATTTCACATCATGAATTATATACAATAATATATTTCACCTACATTGGATATAAGAAATTGATGTTTAGTTCCGCCGTAACTTAGTTCCACAATTCGATAGTTCACAATATACTGAAACCGAATGAATCAAGGGTCTCGGGTATATTATTATAAGACTAACTGTATTCTAGAATAATCAAACATTAATTCGCTGACTTTAGTTATGGAGCTACTCAATCAGGCAATTCGCCACCAGATCAGATCAAAACTTACAATACAAAATGCTTGCCGACTACTGCATGAGGAGAATGTCTTTTTAGTCGACGCTCTGTGGAAAAAAATAATTGAACTTTAATAAGTATGTACGAGAAGTACCCATTGTGACTAAAGTTAGTATTACCGGGGTTGAAAGTGGCATAATGCTTTAATCGGAATTAGATTAATTTGTTTTTTTTAATTTAAAGCAAGGCTTATTGCTCACTTACATTTTACATAATTTTATAATTTTAGGTCTAATTAAAAGAAATCTTTTATTTTTGCATTAATTAAAGGTTTTATTTAGCATAGTTAGACTTGTAGGCATTTTGATTAAACAAATCTGGGACAGTTAATTTTCAAAAGGCTTTCCTGAGGCGAATTTTACACCTCATTTTCAACAGTGCAAAATCATTCGTTATAAACAAGAACAGGTAGTAATCACGGTACCATGTCCATACTACAAGATGGATAAGATGCATGAGAACCTCACAACCAAGCTGTGATGGGCGTGGCCTGGCGTTGTCTTGATGGAACACATTTCCACATCTATTGATATAGATATAGATAATGCTATATTGCATTAAAATGTAGTATATCGAATATTATACATTCACTTAATTTTGCTAAGATATCATATTTATTGATCAATATATATCGTACAAAGTCAATCGAAAGTTTAAAATTCTTATATTGGGTATATAGGGGCTAGGGGAAGCCTTATCCAATTTTTCCCATTTTTGATAATATCACAGATTGATCAATATTTTCGGTAAAAAGTCTGCCATAGGCACCGAGTCCACATATTTGGTATCCTGGGACTTGAAAAGTTATATGGTGATTTCGAAAATTTTTAGAAGTTGGATGGTATATCTGAAGGGCGGTTTTTGTGCAAAGTTTTGCTCCGATATCTTTATTGGAAATTAATTTATATACTAGGTGTGATTATATTCCGATTTCTTCAATTTTCGTACTGTAATATAAGAATGCAAATACAATGTTACATACCAAATTTGATTGAAATCGGTGTAATAGTTCCCGAGATATAGGATTTCACCTCAAAATGGGCGTGCTACACCCATTCCACAATTTTTACACCGGTTCCTTTGAAGCCCTTAAGTACCATCCAGTTAAATATATATTCTGCGAAAGTTCAATTTTTTCCATAATATTTACGTATATTGAATATATTGACTCTGAGTGATATACTATTGAGTGACACTGAGACTCACTCTGAGTGACACTGAGTGGGATACTATTTCCAAAGCAAGCACCGCATTCATATACGAAGACTTTTATCGTTCCGACTCGTAGATTGTAGGCTAGTGAGTGACGAAGAAAAACGAAGGGCACCGAATTGCTTGTGCTCGGACAACACGCTTCGTGTTCTTGTTCCTGAGAGTTCGCTGTTATGTAATTCGGCATTCGGAATGTAGAAATTTTCCCGACTCGTGTTGCCGAACTTGAGATTTCCATGTGAAACCAATGGACAATACCGAAAGAGAATTTCCCATTTATGCGGAACAAACGTTTCCATCTATGAAAGCAGAACTACAAAATTCCTAGGTTCGACGCAACCGTCATTGTCAAGGGGTTATGATAATTTTCCAAAAAAAAAAAATACACACAAACAAGTAAACTCAAACTTTGAAAAAGCACCAATATATAGTAAGATCGTAAGATTATCATAAATTATTCTTGCAGAATGAAAACAAATGAACAAAACATTATCGCTATGGTTTTGAAACAAACACATGGATTATTAATGACATTTACTAAAGGGGATTTCACATCGTTTCAAGGACACCACGGTAACAATAGTAAAATAAATCACATGTTTTCGTTTCGCAGGTAGGCGCGACCCAAAAAAGCACTGCTTTTGAAAAACAGATGACGTTATGATTCTGTTCTTTCATTGGTAGGCGTTATCCGATAGGGTTACCCTACTGCATCCTTTTGTTGTTTACTTAGTTAAAGAATAATTACAAAGTGTTGTTACAAGCCCGATTAGGAAATATGGTAACCCAATTTTTTACAAAAAAGCGATAGAGGTAGACTGGTAGAGGGAACATCTGTGCCTATACCTGCTACTTATATATGGTAAACTTATGTTGCTATACAAATCAGAAGCGCGACAGAGCTTATTCGAGTAACACGTGAAATTTTGGACCAGAAGCAAAATAAACAGGAACCATGGCATCTCAAAACAACGCTATATATGCCAAACGATATGACATCGGTATTAGCCCAACAAAGAGGATACGTCCAGTCTACGGAAACTGCACTACGATCAACAAAGCTAGTGCCTCTCGTGGCAACGGAAATGAATTGTTCATAAAAGGAAAGCCACAAGCGGGAGTTACGACCAAACCCGGCATCAACACTGAAATTCAAGATGGTAAACAACCGGATATATCATCTCTTAAATTACGTGAACGACTGATCCATCTGTTGGCTTTTAACCCATACACAATGAAGGAGATGCACTCAATCCTACAAAGGGAAGGACTACGTAGCTGTGAACAAAAAGTGATGGGGAATGTGCTCAAAAATGTTGCACAAATAAGTCACAACGTATATAGTTTGCGATTGAATATCTGGTCAGAAGTCAATGAGAATTGGCCTTACTATACAGAGAAGGAGCTGCAGCAACTGAGATCGCGCAAGGAACAGAATCTTAGAACACCGAACAGCTCAGGTGAAGTTACCGCTGCGTCCGGAGACAGTGAGCCATCAACACACAACCATCACACCAATAAACCACAACCAGCAGCAAATAATACCCAAAATGGTGGCAACAAATTAAATGCATCAAAGCGACCAAGAGTGGATAACGAAGAAGCACAACCGGCGAAGAAAAGATGCATTGATCATACTGCCCTTGATAATTGCACGGACAAATTAAGCACCACCTGTCAACCGCATGCAACTAAAAATTCCACCAACACTTATATAAATACCACCAAGCCCACCAATTACGACTTTAGCGATTATACGGAAATAACAAGCTTCGAGCAGCGCCGACGATATAAGGATTTATTCAATAGACTCTATCAAGAGTATATTCCACTGTTTCAAAAGAATCAGGAGCTGATACGAAGTTTCCGCGAACTCGGTGAAGAGATTTTGAATGTTCCCGAAGACTCTGAAGAGCACAGACGCATTAAGGAGTGCTTAGTAGTCAAATATAAAACTCTTAATAGCGAGGAGCAGTTTTGGCGTGAGCAGTGTTGCAGCTATACACACGACAAATTGTCTCACATCAGGCAGCTTATAACAGTCTTTGATAGCAAACGTACAGAGGAAGCAGCATTGTCTTATGCAATGACAAGGGCTATGGAACATCAGTTAACACAAGAGCAGTGTTGCAGTTGTACACACGACAAATTGTCTCACAACAGGCAGCTTATAACAGTCTTTGATAGCAAACGTACAGAGGAAGCAGCATTGTCTTATGCAATGGCAAGGGCTATGGAACATCAGTTAACACAACAGCATCTGAAAGCCATAACCGATATTGAGGAGGAAGTGCGAAGAGGGAAACCTGCTGAGATTCCGATCCAAGATCCAAAAGATGATAGAGCAAAAGCAGCAATACCTCTAGAGATTACGGCCCTAAAAGAGGAATACATAAGCGCTATTTTGGCCGAAGATCTATACCTATCAGATGATGAATGATTTAGTATATATTATTTAGATTAAGATTTTTAGGTTTAAGTTATATTTTAAGTTTGTACATAAAAAAAAAAAAAAAAAAAACTAAATAAAAATGTATAATTTATGAAAAATGTAATATTTTCTGTATAATAAACGAGACGTGAAGAATTTACCCGATTTAATTCATTTTAAGTACATAGAACGCATTGTTATCCGAAAGAGACGCTCTCTGAATTTCACAGGGATAGCTCATATGTTGACCGTTATATATGGAATAAAGTTTACAGGAAGGATGAAAGTCCTTATATTAGGTATATGGTGGCTATATTAGGTATATGGAGGCTAGGGGGAATTTTAATTAAAATTGTATTGTATGAGAAGTAGGCGTGCTTTTTATCCGATTTCGTCCATTTGCACAATGCGAGATAAGAATGCAAACATAATGCACTCACCAAACTTTGTTCAAATCTGTAGGTATTCTTGAGACAAAGGATTTCTCCTAAAAGTAGGCACTGCCACGCGCATCACCAAAACTTTACACAGATTCCTATGCAATCCTTCCGTATCATATTTGCTGCAAGATTTAATGTTTCTGACGAGTTCGTTTAGCGAGTTAACACACTTTTAGCAGTTTTCAACATAACTTTTATATGGGAGGTGGGCGTGGTTATTATCCGATTTCACTAATTTTCCTTGTATATAAGGGCATTCTAGAAAAACCAGTTTTGAGAAAGTTTGTATGAAATCTGTATTGAACCTATTGGGGGGCGGAACCATACCCACTTTTACAAAAAAATTTACCACAGATGCCCCACCCTACTATGATCCTCTATACCAAATAACGCGTTTATATCTTAATTTGTTGCTTAGTTATAGCACTTTCTCTGTTTCCGATTAATGGCATTTTGTGGGCGTGGCAGATATCCAATTACGCCCATCTGCAATATCAGCCATCTTACGGCGACAAAGAACACATGTACCAAGTTTCATCAAAATATCTTAATTTTGACTCAAGTTATCGCTTGCACGGACGGACGGACGGACAGTCACTCGGATTTCAACTCGTCTTTTAATCCTGATCATTTATATATATATATATATATATATATATATATATATATGTTTATAACTAACTTATTTAGTTCTTGGCGCTAAAAACAACCGTTAGGTGAACAAAACTAATATACTCTGTAGCAACATGTTGCGAAAGAATAAATATATAAACAATACTAGCTGGCAGCTATTCAACAGCTTCTCATAATTCAGTGTTGGACTTGTAAAAGTTTCTAACTCTCCTCTAAAAGAGTTGAAACTCATTCAAAATAGGAATGTACAAATAATAAAATAACAAAAAACAAATTAAATTAGCAGATTTATTTTAAAAAAGCGTTAAGAGCTGCCACATGATTATGTTTCTTTCCAACAATATATCCAGCGTGATGCGCGCAAGTGAAAAATTTCCGCCATTTTTTTTTTTTTTTGAGCTCACCGCGCTGCTTTTCCGAATTGGTGATATTATAACACTCGTGTATAATTTGAAGCGAAAATCACATATATAGAATTAGCAAGTTGTGCTCACAGGAAAATGGCTACATTTTAATTAGTACTCAGATAACAAACCACTTAATTCTCACATGAGAAATTATTCACAAGGCATTAAAACCGAATTAAACATTTCGGCATAATTTATATAAGTCTGGTTGTTTACTTTCTCAAGTTAGCTTAGACATACATACACACACATATATGTATATAGACAGATATTTATGTGTAAATGTAGACAGACATATTTTCGATTCATACGTTTATAATATTTTTGCCCACATATGAGTTGAACTTAATTCGCAACATGTGTATTTGTGTGTGTTCTCATTAGAATGCATGTGTGTTTGTTTAGACAAATTTGTGTATATTTCGCTCCGGCTGTTACTCTCACTATATAAAAATGCCTTACATAAATCGCTTCTTCACTTTCGCTCGCTAGTCAGCAACCAATTAGTCATTGAATAAGACAAATAAGATTACATTAATTTCCAGCATTTTCATTTCCAGTGAAGATTAGACTAAAATTCTATTTAGTTACTATACATGGGTGGCAGTAAAGAATTAGAAAACATAACGTATAAAACAAATAGCAGACAAGTTAAATAAGTCGAGGCTAATTGGCAGCAAAGCAAATAGATTGTGCTTTAGAAAAAATTTTAATTTCTAGATTTAGCCTGTTTGTAACTGCATACTTAAATGCGAAATTAATGCGAAATTGAACGGTATAATCTAATGTTTTCGTTACAGAGCTAATTAGCTGAAGAATACAACTTTAATCTGCATAATCTTCTAAAGTTTATATAATTGAAACAGTTTTAAAAAATGCGCTTTTATATAAGATATGCGAGAATTTTAGTGTAGCTTTTAGTGTAGCATACATTCTGGCGCAATGATAAACACAACAAAAATCAAGTTCCATTTTCACCATATGATGGTAACGAAGAGTGGGTGTTTACTTAAAAAATTTTCTGCATATAAGTTCTCTAAAATATACAAGCGATGAATTTATAAGTTTTGAGAAAACATTCAATATTTTCTATTGACTACATTTCGGCGCGTTATTAGGCTCCCGTTTCTTTCACCAATGATTTGGTTGCAGACCTCGTGATAAACTGGAGATATGATCAATAGCGCATCTCCAAGCAGAGAAGTCCGAATGGAATCTCCGCCGATTTAACAAACAACAACAGCCTAAGCAATGTTTATATGCAACACCGAGAGCGCCAAGTAATATTATACTCAACTGGTAAGTCTATTTGCTGTCTTGTAAATAGTTCGAAGGCAGTATTGGTTATATACATTTGGGCTACATTAATGCTAAATTCACATATGTTACAACATTCAAATAAGAATACGAAATATGATCATTTTCAACCCTCATACCCACCTCGTTGGCAGCGTTGTTAGTCTACGTTTTATTGAGGACATGAATATAATTAACAACAACAAGCGACGCGAGGTTTTGATTGTGATTCTCCCTAACACTAACCTAAACGAACCTACTATCCTTTATTGCTTACCTCATATATATAAGTAAACCCTTAGACATGTATATAAGCTCTCCCGTATTTTGTTCTTTGGCTGAATTTTGCAGAAACCCCATGCTCGTTATGTGGAGGTACACACCGCAGCTTGCGGTAAATGCTACGTAGTATAATTAATAATTTATCAAGGAAATGTGTTGTAAACAATCCAAAGCTTCCGTTATGCATATGGCATTTCTCTAACCCTCTCTCTCTCTCTCTGTCTCTCTCTCTCTCTCTCTCTCTCTGTTTCACTGTAATATTTTCCTACTTAACAGAATATTTTTACGCTGTTATTATTAATAACTTATTTTTATACGAATATATATGTATGCATATGTATTCTTATGCATGTATGTATATGTATTCCTAACCGCTGGAGTGCTTCGAAACACTCTGTGTGAACGTGAGAAATTCAAATCACGCGTCTTAATAATTTACAATTCACGACTCATTAGGCCTGACATATACACAAACATACGAATGTATTAATATCGCAATAGTAATAAAAGTTTATATATATGTAATATATATGGAGATATGGCCTCCTTTATAGGCCTCCTATACCTTTATAGTTCCCCCTTAGAATCCATATAAACTTACACTCTTTACAGCAAGGCTCTGATATTTTCTATAATCCAAGTTTCGTGAACTGTTTTGATTAATGATCACTTCTAAGCAGTGTAAAGAAGCCTCTCAGAGAGTTTCGGTATTACCTCGCTCGACTGTAGAACCAGCAACTCAACCTGGTAAGCATTTTAAATAATGATCACTGCATAAAAATGAGGTGTCCCATGAAGTCCTTCAATGAAAAAGTCGGATTTCAATGAAGAGCTGACCATTTGGGAAACCTAGAAATCTAGTTGAACACAATTTCTGAAATTAGGTAGAACATTCCACCCATCTGATTTTAATCTACGCCACGTCGGTATCAAATTACCGCTCTTCCTTAACCCGACAATGGTGGTTATGGCAACAATGGTGGTGTGCATGACATGGTGTGCAACAACTTACGCAGTAGCTTTCTTAAGCTAGCTGTCTTTTGTTCCTCGGGAATAAATAGAGGCACTCTCTTTCAAGAATTTACAAAGAGAACCAGGCAATCCACTCACATCAATTTCAATGTCTGTTGCTCGTTGTGCTTCGCTCGCCACACCACTATCCACCCAGTCTTAGATGTAAGGTACTTTACTTTAACGGAATGTGGGTACTTTTGTATATTTTTCCTGATTATTAATTACATATGTAAATATGCGTAATTTTATCGATTATAACAAAAGCCGATTCGTTTCTACTCATATGCTCCACCTTATTAGCGTAAACATGTAAATTTCATGCTCGCAACATATAAATTAGTAATGGCATATGGAAATTAGTATTTGCTTTTAATGGAGGTAGCAGACTAGGAGAAATTTTCTTGAAACTATTTGTTTGAAGCTCTAAAGTAATTTTTGTAAACAAACGTAGCTCAATACTGTCAATTTTTCTGATTCTAGGGGAGCCTATAGTATTTTCACTTAATTTTTCAGAAATTTTGACATAAAATGATTTAAGGGGGCGGCAAGTAGGTGTTAAAATACTCAAAATATCCATTTCAGTACAGATATTTTTGCGAGATTCCTCAGTCCTCTTTCTGGTGACTACTAGAAACAACACGAACAACTACAAAAAAGCGGAAAAAACAGGTGAAATCTTTCTTGGAATCACTTAGGTTCCAGCTTATTTCAATACACTTATTTTATATTTGAACTTAATCCCCAAAGACACTTGTATACATTTTACATCTTTCGGATAATTGGTTAGTGGGATATAGCATTTTATGTGACTTAAGCTTTGGAATTTTGAAGCTTAAGCTTTGGAGTTGAAGAAACTTTTTGGAACATAACATAAATTAAAATTTGGACATTTTACCGAGTGAGCTTACAATCGACCAAAAATAGTGGAAGGCAAATAACAAAGCTATGGTGTCTACATTCCGGCAAGGCTTGTAATACTTTTCATGGGCTTTCTTGAGAGAGCGAAAAACCATTTACAGCGGCTATTATATACTATTATATGGGAATGTTTCAAGAACGTTCGGCGAAAGATATTTGAAGGAGAAAAAGATACCATGCAACAAAATGCACCATGTCATAAATCAGAGAAATTTTTAAAAAATTTTATGAATTGTGCTCGTATCCTCCCAATCTGAAACAAAGCAATTTTTTTTTCTTTCTTCAAACCCGAAGAGAATGATAATGAATTGACTAATGAAAATGAATTTCACTCTGGCTGGGGAGAAATTATCGATAACAAAGAGGTGATCACTGAACCTGAGGTCTTTTTCGAAGCAGAAGACAAATTTGAATAGAAAAATGATATTGAAAAGCTAATCATTGCATATTACTTTGCTGTATAATCATTGCTGTTTTCTTTTAATCGCCGAGAACATGGTAAATGGAAACAAGTCAGCAAAAGTATTATTAGCCTTTTTTAATTCTTGGAAGCTTACAGTTCTCAGTTATAGAATTTATGGTTATAACCAATTTTGTTTGCTTTACTTCGCCTAACAAAACCTTAGCAAATATATTCCATTTGCAAATATAAAAAAATCAGGAGTATAGTTTTAAATAATTCAAATTTGTAAATCGGCGCAACATATTCGTTTTCACAAAAACCATTTTAAAATGCCAACATTCATCAACATTCATCAACATAAAGTGCCACAAATGCTTTGATTGTGAAATATTTTATGTAGAGGAGAATAATAAACATGCTTATGCATACATATATACACGTATGTATATGCACATAAGTAAATTTCAATCCCACTTTTACGTCAGCTCCTGTAATTATTATTTTAATCTCTTCGACTGCACCAAGGCGTCACAGCAACGCCTAGCGATGCAATAGCCTATGCAATCATTAAAATTACGAATTGCCATAAATGATAAGAGCTTAGCCAAGCGCAACGAAAATGTGCGATACAAAAGATCGATATTTTAATAATTACACAAACGTACACACCTACCAAGGTAACAATAACAATATTCATAAAGCACAATGCACGCCATAACACAACTGAGAAACCAGTAATCGGTAATCAGTAAACGGTGTATAGTACACAGCTACACGGAATGCCACCGTTACAAGGTTTTAAAAACATCTTTAAAGCAGAACACTCATCATACCATTACATCGACGATCGACCATGAACCTCGAAGCAGCTCGATTTTACTTGCCTGTGGCCCTTTCATTCGCTTTGCCCACACACACGTTGCTCTTTAAGAACAGCACGACTTTAACGCTCTCATGCTTAACCTCTATTAAGGGCACGTGACCTCATAACGGCAGTCTTGCACTTGAATGCAAACTGCATGTGCAGCAGTGTCTGTCTGTATGTGTGCGTATTTGTATTTATATATTCCCAACCGTTTCAGTTGACGTCCTTAGATGTGTAACAACAACAACCACAACAACAATAAGCAGAAATATTACAAAGTAAGCAAAAAACGCGACTCTTTACATTGCCTTATTTCATGTCCTTGCAATTGCAGCACTTAACAAGCAACGTAAACTTAGATATACCTATGCTTGAGTGTATATATATGAGTGTACATGTATATATACATATATATACATATATATATATATATATAAAGGTTTGTCTATATAATCCAATGTACGTAAGTAAACGTAAACAGAAATGTATTTGAATAACTCGTGCTCGCCTTCTAAATATCATATCACCTGTAGGTTGCTCATACGCCGGGGCGGTCATTGATTAGTATTCGAACTAGTAGGTACTTAAATTAAGGAAAAAGTGCTTAGTGGAAAATGAGGAAATATCAAAGTGGAATGTCTATTAAAATGAAGTGCACGACTTGTTCTAATTCACTATTTCAATTTCATTGAAATGACTTGCTAAGTAGCTAAGTGTACGCAGAATCAACTAGCGCAGCCAGAAGCAGTAAGCAACTAATCGGCTAACTGACTAGCTCTCTGACCTAATTGTCGCCGTAGTTAAGTGAAATTTACTGTCTCATTGGTGCCTTACTATTTTCTTCTACCTTTCAATTAGTTGAGCTTTGAGTTTTGGCCTTCTGCTGCTATCAAATTGGAGTGCATAGCTGATTGTATTGGCTTGTCAACCTTTTAACACTAGTATTAGTAGCCTATGGTACAATTTACTGCATTTGCTGCACTATTTTACAAGCAAGCGAATATATGCAAGCAACAATGCCTCCTTTTGGCTTACTTATGTCAGTAGCGCTGTTATGTAAGACCTTTTGTCTCTCACACATCTCTTTTGAATACTATAATTAATTGGGAGTTATTGTAAGGTATTTTTGTATATACAAAAGCTATTTTAATAAATTTCGGTTACTTTCGAGAGACATTATATGCCGTGGTGTCCAATAGGAAGCAAGCCGATTGTTGTTTAGTTGTACATCTATGGCCACTTCGTCTATTAACTATCAGCATAGACTTTAGGAAGCTGTAAAATAACATTTCTCCAATACTCAGCAAAAATAATAACGTGCAGGGTTACCAAAGTACTAAACGTGGGCTTTATTTCTAATTAAATTAGGCAAAAGCAAGGACTATGCTTATTCAAATATTAAAATTACTATTAATAATTAATGTCTTGATATAAAATAATGACATAACTTGTTAATAATATAGTTGCCAGATGTATGTATGGCACATAAAAATGTTTAATGAAAAAAGTGTGTATGTATGTAACAAAAAATTAATGGAGTATGTGTAAAAATAATATTTGAATATTTTTATCGCACTTGTAAAAGGGGTGATTGCAATATCTTCTGCAGAGTTGCCAACTACTGTTTTATTACTATTTTCCAAATATACAGGATTTTGCCTTGCGGATGGCTACTGAAGCCACAATACTTGAAAAAACAGTTAACAACCCTGAGTTGACATTTGCGGAAAGCACTGTTCAAAGTAATTGCCAGCATTGTCCAATGGTATACTCAACTGACATTGAGCCGTTTCCTGTTTTTAACATTTCAGCTTACTATTACCAGGGTTGATAGTAATCGCTAATTTACACAATATGTCAACTGCCGACTCAGTTGCAAGCGCAGATAGCCGGTATACACTCGTAATGCAAATTTTGGTATACTGTTATAGATACGTAATAGGGTGTAAGTATTGTCAAAGTGGAGTAATTAATAAAGTACCTTTTTTTGTTTTCAATAAAAGAAAACATGAATTTATATCATAAAATGGAGAAGTTTGTCTATTGACGAGGGTTACCATGAAAAATGGTTATGAAATGTCAGTACATGCGAGGCCAATCATTAAAAAAGGCAATATATATGGGGAAAAAAGGCATGTCATATCCCATTTAGATTTGCGTACATCACAACCTTGTGTATTTGTATATTATAAAATCTCGTTAAGCGAAGTATCGCAAAGTATAGAAGAACAAGAAAGCTCAGTGCTAAAAATTTATAAAATTTGATTAAAATATTTTATGCGAAATTTTCCTAGTATTGCCTTGAAATAGTGTATATTCAAAGGCCATCAACTTTTAACTAATTTTTTGTTGGTGTTTTTATTTTTTACGAATGTATTCCGAATAAAACTTTGTAACAAGAATGAAACTTCCAGGTATATTTTGTGAACGACTGCCTGGGGTTGAAGTGGAGGTATTTATGCAAAAAATATACAAGATTGAAGCGAAATAGCCAACCTCTGATTTCATTCAGTTTATTTACTTTACATAAACTTATTCAGTTCTCCTGCCAAAAGTATTCATAAATATGCAAATTTCTTAGAAAATATGTGATATGGCTACACATAGATAACTTATATGCAAAATGCAAAAGTGATAGAAAGGGATAAGTGCAGCTACCACAGCTAACTGAAACTTATATGCCTGTGCAACAACAAAGAAAATAGAGATGACTGATAATTTCGAGACCACAACTAAATTTTACGGTCGTTCACCAGCAAATCTTCAAGAGCTAAGCAGAAAAAAAAAATTTAGTATTGCATATCATGTAATATATGTATATTTATATATAAAATATAGTTCCGATTTCCAAATATGCCACATAGACACGAGGTAGCAGTTTTTACTATTTATCAGGCACCTTTTGCTCGCCCAACATATGAGCGTAAGAGTCATGGTGCAAGGATAAAGGGTTAGCAGTTGTTTAATGTTGTTCACTTTGCTTTTGTGCCCTTACGTCCAGCTTAACCCCCCTCCAGGTTAACAGATATACAGCACATGCCAAAAACTAAGCGGAAATGTCAAAGCGAAAAGAGATAATTCAGCTTAGAGCAGGCGGGAAAAAAGCAGAAAAGTAAACTCAACAACTTTTCGTAAGCATCTCGAAAAGACGCTGCGCCGACTAAGCAAAACTATATGTAAGCACAAAACCACTCGACACGACGTACAACAACAACAACAGATGGCCTTAACTTAGTATGCGTGTTTGTAAATTTCTTATCTGCAGAGGCGGCATCTGAGCGCGGGTAATATTGTGCGCCGATGGCTACGGCGAAGGTAAAAATGTAAAATGCCACCTACAACTACAACAACCACAAATACAAAAACACCAAGCGTTAACGAATAAAAGGGTTGAGGCGCGCCAGCGTTTCAAACGTGTTTTAACATGTCTGAATATATGAGTGCACACACACACACACACACATATGTACACACACTTATGCATATTTACAGTTAGTTATTTTGTTTGTTTGCAAAGGCGCAAAGATTAATCACAAGCGAAAATGTCTGTGTTGGCATTTTGGCGGCGCAAAAACGTTTGCCATTGTTGTTGCTGCGTGAGCATTTGTGCGCGCGTATGTGTATATATGTGTGTGTAAAAACCCTTTCATTATTCTGATTATCACACGAAAAGCTTAGGCTCTCACACACCAGCGCAGTTCTTGATATTGCCACACATGAATGCACAAATAAAGATGCTCCCATTTTTTTACCACATTCCGTTAAATCTCATTTATTTCGCTTTTTGCAGCGCTTCAACTATTCCATACGCGTACCTTGATGGGAATTATTCTGCCAGACACTTTTTCTATTTGTGCCACACGCACACCTTTTATGCCATTTCGGTAAGCGTCGTGTGTGTGTGTGTAACTATAGCTGATGGCAGCATTAATTCACAGTGTCATTTATTTAAACGAATTTGTTATGGGAGAGTATAATGGCCGCTGCCAAATATTTCCGCTAACGCTTAAGAAAGTAGCAAGTATTACCAACTATATATTGAGTTATCGAAATATACAGTTCGTGGCCATTAAATTGGAAACAATGGCAGAAAACTCGGCGCCATAAAGTCAAAAGCGAAATTTACAATTATTGGCCATTAAATTGGAAACTATAACAATTGAGCACTCCCATAGAAATCAGCTGTTGGTGAACACAATGTTGGTAAGGAAAAAACTCTCAGTGTTAATAAAACTGGAAAGCAATCGAGCAAAATAGCATACACAAACTTACAGTGGGTGGCCACAAAAGTGGAAACGTGAAGTTAAAACAGTACAAAATATTAAAATAAGTTGTTGTAATTTATAATTATATCATATTTACTGTTTTTAGTGCTTGAATTCGAAATCGATTTTGTTAAATTTCGTTAGAAAAGTTAACACTTAAACAATTATTAAAATAATACATAAAATTTTCTAATACGTTTAAATTAAAAATAAATAAGTAGCATAACATTAAGTAATTTTTTTGTAATACAAAAGCAAATAAATAAATTTTTTTTTATTATCATAAAATTGTATATTAAACGAGATACGACAATATAATTTTTCGAAAGTGAAAGACGACTCATGACTATAAAACAAACACTCATATTTTATTATGAGATACCCTTGAAATATTTTAACATAAAATGCTTTATGATGAAAAATGATTTAAAAAATCCTTATTTTTTCCACAAGTCAAATAAGAAAGGTACTGGGACCCAAAAGCAACCTATTAGTTATACCAAGACTGTGTTGGTAATAAATTACCAAATTTACAAAAATAAATTATTCTAAGGCTTTTATACAAAGTGTTTTACAAGTAAACGCTTTTACAAAACTAGAAATCATCAGTATAACATTAGAAGGATAAATTCTTCCTTTCCTTTATCGTATTAAACTACCGCAACTTAAAAAAATCAAATTATTGAAGCTTGGAAAATATTTGTAAGTCGACATATCATAATCGATTTCGAAGACTGGAATTTTTATATATTATATAATATACAATATTATATATTACATATACCCTGAAATAAGAAATTAATTACGATCGATGATATATCATCTATGCCATAAATACTTTATTGAATAACCTAGATAATCTTAACATTTTAATTATGATAAGATTAGTTTGCAAAAGGAAATCCATTTAAAAATATTCTATTTATCGATTGTTTCAATACCTTTTTCGATTTTCTAAATACACAAGAGAGATTAGTTTTTAAACTTTACTTTATTGAAAATTGTATTTAATTTTTTTTTTTAGAAATAGTGGCATGCTGCTCTTCGTTAAATTTTTTTAAAAATTATAATACCGTTTTATCGATTGTTGGTTTATATGGTCATCATCGAAATTCCGGTAATTAATTTTTACTCGATAGCTTTCACAATCGTTTCATTTTCGAAAGCAAATCGGAGGCCAATTTATTTTCGATTTGAAAATTGGAATCCAGTTGATTTTATAATAACATTTTTATAAAGAGAATATAATGGACGACTTTTTGAAGAAAAAATGCTGAGGACTTTATACGGGTAAGCTTTGGATAAGCGTTGAAGTGCACGATTTTTTTGATTTTTCTGGTCGGATCTTCCAGATAAATATCAACATGCAGGTATTTTTCCAACAAACTTTAATCACATGCGTTCACTGTCTTCGGTAGAGATTTCACAATTTTTTTACCTCGACTCCATATTTGTATAATGAAATACAAAAGATAAAACAAAGGAGTCAATTATAAACACTTCGTGGCATATATGAAATTTTTCGGATTCCATTAATTATTCTTTCAGCATTTTTGGTTAAATTTCTTGAAATATTTTCTACTTTGTAAATTTCCAACCACGACGTCCACAAATTTTTCATATATAAATAATTTTTTATCTCCCTGATTATCATACGGTTTACACATATATGCACTTGAAATATTTACAAAATTCTAATTATATATACGTAAAATATTCATATTCATATATATTCATTTATATAAGTATGTATAATATAATATAATGATTGAGAGAATAAATATAAATTCATGTATGTGTATAAGTTTATGAAATATCTAAAGCCAACTTAATAGCCGCGCATTCATAACTTATGCCGACGGCGACGGCGACAGCGAAATTTCAAAGAACTTCAGAAATCAGCCAGTGACACCACTCAAAAGCTCTTAGGCAACAGATTATGTACGATTAGCTTATATAATCGATTAGCTTATATAATATAATCGAAAAGCTTATGCCGTTGTTCACTTGTTCACTACTCGCTGATTAGTGCTAAATGAAATGTTGCCGGCGAAGTCAAACGCGCTTAAAACCATGCAGCAGCTTTGCGCTTTAGGCTGGATGCGAACGCCTCACGTGGCGTACCACATACATACGTACATATATATGAACAAACAAACAAGCATGACATCTCTTCATATATACAGACGATTATGTGCGGCTTTGTAACTACATGTGCATATATAATTTGCTTATTTAGACACTACAGTTATAAAGTTATTTTGACAACAGTTCGGTTGCTTAAGATTTCCGATGACGGCAAATTAATCCAAGTTTTCTTTTTCCTGTTTTTGACAAAATGAAAAGCAGATGCAGAATAATTAAAGTAATTGAATGGCTTAAGATTAGCAATTTAAATAGCATACATGCTGAGAGGTAGCTCCAGGGCGTATGCGTAACTTTGTTGTACTAATTGACACACAGATAACATACACACATACATATGTAAGTATGTATATACAATACATATGTAATACAATGTATAATTTATGTGGCGCACCCTAAGACATACTCTTATATAAATAGAAGAAACAGAAGTTCTAAAGTCTAAGCTAAACACCTTAAGAATTCTTATCTCATATTGGTAAATGTATTCAGACTTGCTACAACATATATATATATATATATATATATATAAAACATATTATATGTTTTTGGAAGTTTTTGCAATATGATTCTGTCACCTAAAGTGTGTCAAAATAGTGTGATCGCTTCACATGCTGTATGGCTGTAATGATACCGTTGGAGCCGTCTTTATTTAAAAAAAAAATGCACATTTACTTTTTCTGGATGCCAGAAAGCCAGAGAGTCACTATGGGTCTACCCATTCGAAATATAGTAATTTTAGCTTGGCGGCTGATTTTACAATGTATACATATCTACCTAGAAGAAGTGAATATAAAAATATTATTCAGATACAGATTTTGATTAAATGTTGTCGATAGATGGCGCTCATAACGAAATATAACGAAAAACGCTATATATTTAGAATTTTATTTATTTTTTCATCTATAAAAGCAATTAGCAAACTAACAAAAATATTTCTTATAAACTGGAGAAAAAGAATTATGATGGGAAGATGGATAGATGGCGTTGTAATCGCTGTAATATTAACAAGAAAAATGTGCTGGATAAACGATTTCAGTGGCTTGAATACACTTATTCAAATGTGATTTATTCTCTGTACCTTTTGAGAAAATCCGTTAATCATTAATGCCACCAAACCGAGCTGCCAAAGACATATGCCATATACAAAGTAACTTTAAATTAAGGTGGCTACACTGGCTGATAATATATGCATCAAGAGGTTGATTGGGTCTCCTAGAGTTAAACTTACGACCATCATATGGTTAAAGTATTTTAGAATTAATATGCTTATACCGGGAGCGCAATGACAATTAAAATCAATATATTACCGCTGCCGAGCTTGGGAAGCTTTGGCTAAATTCACGAAAGATAATGAACGGATTCTCCACTCGTTCTTTTCTGAATACTTTCAGAGTTTTTCAAAACATCGTTGCACAAGTGGTTTCGGTTAATTTGCTGTATGCTATTTTGTTCTTTGTCCGTACTAGCACCATATATACTAACTGAATTTCAAGAAGTTTGAAAGAAAAATTTATACGAAATAAAAGACACCAGATAAAAGTTGGTGCAAATTAGCTTAGTTCTAAGGTAGGAAGAACAAAACCGTTTCTATTAAAGATGACAAAACCGAATATCCAATTGTGTTGAGTAATCATAAACAATCTGATCTTGAATCAAGTAATGACATCTCCAAAACCTTTTCCACTAAACGAATTATAGAACCACCCTTTTACAACTTTGTTATGTCAAGAACATTTTTTTTTCAGTTAATTGTGAAACCGAAGAACCGATAGTTAAGCAACTCGAATAACCGAGTAAAATAATGATGGGTAAATCGACTAGCACTATCATACTGGGTAAGCTTTAACCGAGCACTTTTACATAACATAAAATTAGGAGACACTTATCTTTTGTCTAGTGAATTTCCTAATTCAATATAAAGAAAGAAAACGTTGTATATAAATACAAACTGTGTTTGTTCGCTCTGAGAAGAAGCAAGGAAGAGTAACATGTGAACGGGTTGAATTATAAAAAACAATTGACAAAAGCAAAATACAGAAAGACATCTTGAAGTCAGCGCGACAGAGCTAGTAAGTGATGACATGATGAAGTGAGAAATTAGACGCAATGGGAAATTGGAAAATACAAACTTATTGTAATAAAAAAAAGATGAGATGGTTTTTAAAAGCTTCAGGAAAAGGGTTCCGAGAAGGACGAATTGATGAACCTTTGAACAATAGAAGTGCAAATATCGGAAATGAGAGGGAGATAATAAGAGTATGATAGAAGAGCAATGGGATCATTAATGGAGGCTTCTAACAGCTTCCGATCAGACCTTTTTTTTTTAATAATTTTGATATCCAAAATACTTTAATTAAAAAAAAAAATCATGCTACTTGTCCTTACTTGTCACTCTTTTTAATTTAAATTATCACCAAATGGAAGGGAGAGCTGTAACCAAAAATTAAATTAGCCTTGCACAAACGCACTTCCACGCGGCTAATTAAATTGAAAAGTAGTTGAAAACTGTTTGAGTAAAGTCGACACAATTGAATACAAACGCAAAGAAATCGTCTTACACTCACTCTGTTAGTAAAAAAGCCAACGGCTGAGCAGTAAACTTCGACATTAAATAAAAAATCAGGCAAAAAGCGACAATAGAAAGTGAATTAGGCAACAAAAGAGAATTTCAAAAGCTCGTGGTTAGAAGCTTTCACATGCAAATATATACTATATCGCACTGACTATGCTTCGCTATGCTTCAACGAAGCATGCTACAGCCAAAGCAATTCTTTGTTGCAATAAATCTGCAACCGTGGCGAAGAAAAAAATCTAAAAGAAAGTTATAAGTAATAAAGGTGAGCTGAGATTCCGCGCATTTCCAGTAGCTGACAGATTTTCTTTTCGTATTTTCCTTTTTCAATTGAATTTATTGCATTTTCCTTTAAAATGTTGCTTATGTGTAAGGGCAGCAAACAAATCGAGACAAGAAAAGCCGCTGAAATTGAGTAGCGCCAAGGATGCGGTTGCAAGTTTTGTGGCATAAGCCAGCAAAAGCAAAAACAACAAACACAAAAAAGAATACGGAAAAAGATGAAGCAGAAACAGCGCACAACCTCAGCTGGACAGCCGTTTGTATATATGTACGTCTATGTATGTGTTAGTGAGCACATTCACAGCTAATGCGATTCTTTGCGCTGCAATTGCTACACAAAATAAATATTTCCTTTTCCGGCGGCTTTGTACATAAAAGCAGTGAGCGCAGCAGCTTTAGCCGTTCAAATGAAACATTTTATTGTAATTTCATGGAATAAAAGTGAAATTCTAAGTGGAAAGAAATTTACTGAGAATTTAAAAAGAGAAGAATGAGTTTTTTACTGCACAAAGCATTTTATGAAGAATAAAAAATAAAGAGAGGGGAAGAGAGAGAGAAATTTCTAATTGAAAGAACCGCATATGAATACTTTGAGATTTCTACTTAAGTTAATTACTGTAGATAGCACCTAGATAATAACTTACTCCAGTACTCACGTTGAACAAAAAACCTCAAAAAACTTAACCTCAAAACTAACGTTTCGGCGAAAACTAGTATGGTGTACAATCAAAGATATTTTCTGGATACAAGAGCATTCGCTGGAACTATTTAGAACGTACCCATCATTAGGTATGCATCTGTGGTCAGGTGGAGCCGACGCTCAAATAATAATATGAGAAATCTGATTATCAAATTTTAAACAAACATATTGGAGTATTATGCCGCATTAAATCTGAATACCATTTACAAGTTGAAAATAGCATTGGTATTGTCACGGCTTACTCATTCAGATTAAAATAACTAAAGTACTGGAACACCATGCAGTTACAGAAGAATTCCGAACAAGTAGTATAGACAACAAACCGCTTGGACAGTCAAACATTATTCTTCGAGTTGGCAACCACAGAACTTCATATTCAAAAAGAAAATCAAAGTGAGACGGAATTCAGGTCAAAATTGAAAGTTCATACAGTCTGGCTTGAGTTAAGTTACTAAGTTATAATATTCATTTAGGGGGTATAGCCACATTATCTGAGGTATCTGCGCTTCGACGAGCTTGCAGCAATAGTGTGAAATAGTAAGGATAACGCTTTACTTAGTACTACTTCTTTAAGTATTAAGCAACGGCACAAATAAGTGTTCTGAATACAATACTTTCGAGGACTCTCGAAGCGTACCAGCGCTGGCGATATTCTCTAACTTTCTTTTGTACTCAGACAAGCACTGCAATCCAAAATGAACGCATAGAAGAGTATAATTGTAGCACTGGCGAGTTTTCCATATAGAATTGACTGAGAGTGGCTATGAAAAAGCTACCATTAGTATAAACTCATTTTGATCTCAATCTCAGCAGATCTAAGTACCCTTTTGATACCTCTTTTTATAATATATTAAGAGATGATGGGAGGAGATGATCCCCAGAAAAATTTAAGATTCATTTAATCTTACAATCTGCTCAACCTCTGCGAGTTGTTTTTGATGAAAAATTTCAAAGTACTTGAAGCCATACAAAACATTTCAGACATTTCAATTCCGTCGAAAATCAAACTATACCAACAACCCTTTCAAATGAATCATTCCTTTTTGGAAAATTGCCGCGAAAACTGTGTTCGGTGTACAAAGTGACCCGTTTGCCCCAAAAAAATACAAAAATAATTTGGTGTTTGATGTACGCACGTCTCCTTTTGTTGCTCAGTTGGTCGCCAATACAAAGAATTAATCTCATCGCTGTATATTCAGAAGAAAAGACTGTTTTATTGTCAAGTCCATTAATTGCTTTCAATATGCTGTTGTTTTTTCATTTAAAAACCTTTATTTTCAAAACCCGGCCGATTTACCAATACCACTCACCACTTTTAATTCCAATGCTTAATTAAATAACTGTAATAATTTGCGAAAAACACATATTTTTGTATGTATGTTGGTGTGTAAACCGTTAACCCCCCACACAAAGCGCTTTCTCTCTTTCGCTCCCACTCAATTTGACATTTATTGAACTTAAGCCGTGCCTTCTGGCCACATAACGTTGTGACATATTAACAAGGGCTTTGTGGCGGTGAGGATTTTGAAGCCGCTATGTACGGCCAAGCAGATAATTAAAATAACGCCATTTGCGGTTTTTGCATTTTTGCGTTTTCGTGCAAATTGTTTGTGCAAATGTGGTCATAATAATATTTTATGGAAAATACAAGGTGTCTATAGAAATTCTGCACGTGGAATTGAAAATAACTTTTCATTTTCCAAGCATGCGGTAGTCACCTTGAATATCATGTATATTCAATAGAATCAGTTACTCGTCAAATCATGAAGAGTGGCGAATCGAACAAACAGTTGGCATAATATATTAACGTTGAATTAACAAGCTACTTTGATAAAGCTCATCTATTGAATTCAACAGCTTTTTTTTGTGTCTAAAAGGGGGAACTCAAACTTAACAAACTGAAATAATTTTTTTCTTTAATATTTTCCGCTATCTGCCAAGAATCGGTTATATTATTGTATTTAAATAACATATTTAGTAATGTGCATTAAATAAATAGATAAATCTCTTAATAAATAAATTTCTTTTTAAATATTTAGACCACAGCGGCACCTGTTAGACAACTTCATCATTGAAAGTGCTGCGCATATTTTATACCTATATGATACCTACCTATATGACTCATATACTATACATATACACATAACTATATGACTCAAAGTTGCCAATACATTAAGTTTATTCATTTACATTCGTTCGCATACTTAAAAAAATTTTTAAGAATTTGCCGACACACACTGTTAATAGAATAATTTCCGCATGTACAACAGGTCGTATACGCAACATAATTTTTTATTCAGTTCAATTTGACGCTAAAGCCCCGATACACAAAAGCACTTTGTGAAATAATCATTATTATTTAGAAGAAGAATATATAATTAACAACATAATGAATAAGAAATATACACACAAATACACATAAAGTGTGTTTAAGCCACGTTTAAAATTAAATTTGAGATAAATGGGGAACCAAGTGGAGAATCGGAATTATTGTAATTTATAATAATATTTGCAGCTAGTAAACAAAAAAAAAAGATATTATTATTGCTATACTTTGAATTAGAGTTGCCACATATCTCAAAATAGCATGCGTTTTCAACTTTTTATTACATTATATTTGAAAGGTAGCTGTGTTTGAATTAGAGTTGCCAACTAGCATATAATTTCCAAGAAAAATTTTTTTTATTACCGTAACTAAATATTTAGTAAACAAATGTTGTATATTTTTTTAATAAAATATGGGAAATTATTGAAAAATAACTGACGGCACAGTACAATTTCAACTAAAATCTGACTTTTTACATTTACATTTGTAGAGATATTATAACTTTAAAAAATTTGTAATTTACGGAATTTTTTTTTTCAATACTGTGTAAATGTGATTAATTACTAATTTTAATAATTTCGATATTTTCTTTCCCCACTCACCCTTCACCAACGTCAGTATGCCGAGTGGCATCACCAGCACGGCCACCATGAGATCAGTTATCGCTAGTGACATTAGAAAATAATTGGTCACATTCTGCAGACGTCGCTCCAAATAGATCGCTAGACAGACCAGAATATTGCCGGCGGCGGTGGCGAAGACCAATACCAGCGCCAACAAGCCCCAATAGTTATTTTCGTGAGTTTCGTATGGATCATAGGCGCTACTGGAGTTCGTCGCCACCGTCGTCACGTCTTGCAGCGGGGTGATCGTGCGCAGCAGAATACCATTTGCGGAAGCCATTACGAATTCTGTGGTATTAAATGTGACATTGTTGTTATTGCTATCGGTATTCCACAACATCGCGAAGCCAGAGGCCTCGTACAACTCCTCGCCACTGCCGTCATTATCAAAGATATTGCTGCCCCACAACGGCTCCGAGCTGGCGCTTTCGAATGTCGACGCGGGCGCGGACGCGGCTGCGTATAATGTTGACGGGAGCGCCGCCGCTGCCGCGCGTCCACCTAAAATGCCATTGGTAGCGTCGCTTAACGCTAAGCGTTGTGAGGCTCCATGCAACATGTTAAACAAACGCATGTTTATGAATGTGTCGGTGTGTTTGTAGGAAATTTATAAGCTGTTTGTTATTGCTGCTGTTGTTGTAATTATTTGGTGCAACATTTCATGCACCTGCTATCCACTTCAACCTTGAGCTTAATAAATCACTTGCACTTGCGCTGTAAAATACTTAAACGGTTTCGCGTGCAACAGCAATGTTGCAACGCCTGATGCTTCTGATTATTTTGTAGCGCTTGTGCTTTTCGGCTTGTTTTACAGTTAACGCAAATGAGTTTCGTCTCGGTGGTATCTAGTGAGCGGATATTACGCTTTGTTCTCGAAGCTGTGCACTGTTGCACAGTTGCAAAATAGATTTTCTTCCAGTATTTTGTTTTTATAATTATTTCTTTGTTATTACGTTTATTTCTTATTTTTACTTTTGATTTCGCAATGGGAAATTAATGCCTTCGTTGTGTCATTTCGCGCTGGCAAGGAAATTAACTGTCGTAATAGTTGCAACATTTTGTTGCAAGTTGCTGAAACTGTCAAAATGGAATTTAGTAGTGTTTTTTGCACAATTACATTTAATGAGTTTTCTATTTGTTTCCGCTTTTTACACTCAATTTGACACTATTGTGGATTCAAGAGTCAGCCGGAAGCCACACGCTGAACCGAACCTGTAAGTGAGAATAATTTATTAATCTTTGAGCAGCAGCATATTATAAATATATTGTTATGCTTTGAAATTTGCTCATTTTTATGACATTCTTTAATTTCTTTTTAAAAAATTTAGCTCTCAAATTTTTGTCTCTACCTTCACTTTCGAAGTTAACTCCTATAAAGAAGACCTTCAAATAGTTTCAATAAAATACCATGTTTATTCGAGCTTCTAACTTTATATTTGCTAGCTCTTCTTCTTAATGAGAGCTTCTTTCAATGTTCGGACAACTTTTTTAGATATGCCTTTGTGATCTGAAAATCCATCTGAAGGTTTTATATCTCCAATCGCGGTAAATGCTTTTAGTAACATTTTTAAGCCTACGATCTGGCAATTGATATTCAAACTCCTCAACTTTTTAATTAGAGTGGCCTTATTCAAATAATCCCCAGAGAAAATTCTGACTTTATATTAGTCTTAAGAAGAAGACTTAGAAGCTAGACAACTCTTTAGCGAACTCGCTTATCTTCTATGACTATTAACATACCAAAGTGGAAACAGTAGAGCACAAGTGAGCCACAAAAATGTTCAACTAAGACCCACAACATTTATGAATTATCTCGAAAACAAGCAAATATATGTTAAATGTATTGCCTCGCACACCAAATAATCAAAGACCACACCTAGAAGTATTTGGTATACCGATCTGATGGACGTTGAATCTAGGGAACATAAATCATTGCAAAAATATTCGACTAATAACTTCCCTCCTGCTCAATTAAATCACGTTTATGAGCAAACTGGCGCCAACTCAAATGAACTGAGAAAGCTAAGACTTTATCTATTTAATTTTTACCAGCGCAGAATATATTTCCCTTTGCCTATCTCTGCAAACGAATTTTTTTGCATTATATATTTACTTCTTTTTTTTGAGATTGAGTTTCGCAACTGATTTACTAAGGGAAGTTTTGTTATAAATAGTCTTCCAAAACTAAGATATATTTGCCCGCGTAAGTATGTCTATTTTAGGGAACATTTTATAAGGCATTCTGACATCCAGCCATAGAAGATTAAGAAGAAATCCAAAGGAAATATAAAAATATCAGCAAATAGAGTTTCTTAATATATTCCTCATGAAGCAATATATATTTTTGTGCGCCGTAAGCACTGGTGAACAATTCAGTGCAGATCTTAAGGGGCTCCTTAAATTACTTGCTTTCGGCAAGATTCATAGTTGCCCTATTTGTCTATTCTAACTAAGTATTCCTCAATGGGCATCCAAGCGGCGAGACCAAGGAGATTTCGCCAACAAATATGTGATAGACTTAAAGCGATTTGTTCAAATGACAAACTAGGAATTTGATCCATACCCAGGAGTTTTTGGCATCATGAATGACCGGTGTTTAAACTGCCTAAATGTTATCTCTGTGTGACCCACCGCCAACGTCAGCCTCAAAATCATTACACACTCATTAGAACCTGTTTAACATTTCTGAGCAGCACAGTCCAATTCTAATGCAGATCAGCGCGGTCACTATTGGGTGAGATGAATATTCGTTACACCATAATAAACTCCAGATGTATTTACTCCGTCCAAATTATGATCTCAGCTGCCTCTTCCGCCCTTGTAGATCACATTGTAGTAGAAGCTTTATCAAACATCTGTCTGTGTTGTAAGTAGCCTATTAATATTGTTATCATATCTACTATAAATATGTTAGTAATACTTATCTACATGCATATTTTATATTTATGACGTTCTAGCTGGCGAGCAAAGTTTCCAACACCAATTTGTCAAAACTTATGTAATATCAGCACTGCCAGCTGGACCACTACAACAACTGCACTCACTCAACCGCCGCTGCTGCAGGCCAACACCGACGACCTGAGCGACTTGTTCGCATGTCCCAATGATCATTTATCAAAAACCGAAAGCCATAGCAGAACGAGCGACAGAAGATTATGGCAACAAGAGTAGAAATGTAGAAGAGACTAAGGGACGAAGCTACTAGGAAAAGAGTGATAAACAAACTTGCAAGTGGCGCTATGACAGAATAGCATCAACGAAGGCGATAACAGTTGCCAAGTTGTTGTTGTAAAATAAAATATACGCACGCGACAACTACGTATTGCCACTAACGGCACTCACAACAACTTTGGTGCAAATTCGAAAGCGTTTACCGAATTGGCCAAATGACTAAATGACATTAGGGACGTGTGGCGCCGCAAAACGTTTGGTAAAAGAAAAGTTGGTTGCACCAACGCACGCACGCTGCCATAAACAACGGAATTCACGTGAAACCGTTTACATACTCATATACGACTTAATGACTCTGCTGGGATTAATATGACTAATGATATTCCACTTTAACTTCATTTGCTATGCGCCATTGCTGGACGCGTTGCTCATTCGATTTGACCTTTTCGGTTTTGCGCTTTCCAGCATACACTGAACTTTAACTGGACTTGCTGTTTATTTCGGTGGCAAATTTGTTTTCTGGGAAACACGAATATCTGGCTTTCCAGCAGGGATAAACAAAGTGTGCGACAAATGTTGGAAAAGGGATAGAGATAAACCAAAACTACATTCAAATTTACATCAGCATATATACATACAGACATGCACATAAATATGTAAGCGCTGTGCGTGTGTGAATTTCTATTTTGGTGACGATGACGTTATGCTGGCAATTATACACCTTGGTAACCAATTATAAGGTGACTATGAATTAATGAAAAGGAGGAGGTTAAAATTATAAAGTAAGAAATATGACGGAGTCTTTTTCTTTCGCTGCTTTTACAAATGATGTGTCCGCAACATCGTACAAAGGATACAACGAATCTACCGCATAGAGTCGGCTGAATGCGAGCGACGAATAGTATGTGTGGGCTCTATTGGTATAGTATTGTGACACTATATACCTTAGAACAGCAAACTTGATAGGCTTAACGTCTCCCCGAACTTGGATCCTCATATGCTCAAACTGCACATCGAGAATATCGAACTAGACTTCTCGTTATCGTATTTGAAAACATCTGTCTTGTTTCTCACGTCATTTTCGTGTTTTCGAGTACTAATGTGTATTTTGTAAATTTTCGTCTATATGAGGTTAAACTTGCTGAGTAAGTAAGATTTATTGATGCGTTCGCAACTTCTTACAAATGATACGATGACTCTCGCGCAACTATCAAGCGGAACTCGCCTCACGACTGAGGTGTATGTACTATATTGACATAGACTTCCAATATTAGATACCATACAAAAAGAAGAAGTGTTGAGCTTAAAATTTCCTCGAACTTCGTAGCGCTGCGGTGGACCTCGACCAAAAACGGAAAATCGAAAATCCTGAATATCGAACGAAATGTGCCTTTGTTGAGCCTCAATGAGATCTGGCTCCTGCTTTATGTAATTTTTGCTTATTAAGTATTGTGCAAGTTTGAGGATCGTGATGCCCTAGTCCCGAAATTTCCATCGAATAATGCTTTTTCAAAAGCAAGCCAGAGGAGAAATGCCAGAAATGACTAGAAATGACTAGAATGAAGAGATCGGTTACTGCTTACGTGGTTGGTTAAAATTTTTTGCGTTCTCATAGACATTGACTTGATCTTGTATTTTGAGACGAAATGTCTTTAAGAAGAGGTCAAGGGTCGCACTTGTATTATGATCAGGCACTGGCTGTTATGTGAAATCAGGTATAGTCAAATTCACTACCTATAAACCGGTCTTCCATTAGAGAACCTAAGAGAATTCACTTTATGAAAACAAAAGATATACTCGATCGCACATATTGCTGGGGATGGTATCGTGTCTAGTGAATACAAATTGTTGTATAGAATTGATCTTCTGATCTTCGTTAAACTTTTAGTTCTATAGCCAATTATCTTGCTGTAAACCAATTGCTATCAAATATTTCGCTTCCATCGAATAAGGAAACGCACTCTATATAAATTTTCTGTAGCTGTTACAAGAAAATATTAAAAAGTTGGTTAGAAAAATAACGAAGGTTATAAAAAGATATAAAGCTGATCGGAAAAATACCGTATGTGAGTACTAAACTTAGCATTTGTGTAATATATGTGATCGAGAGTTTCTTGATTGACTGAACAAAGTTATAACTGGAGTGCTTAACCTCACATTTCCGAACGCTGAAGAACGGGGTTGAAAATGTTGAACTGAGTACTACAGATCTGCCTACCAAAAAAAAAAAAAAATTATTTAGAAAAATTGTGACCACACACAAAAAGTTTTGGTTACGCTCTTCATCTGAAGCCCTTCCTTATTTAACAAGTTTTGTAAAAAACAGTATGGGTTTTATGAATTCACTCACTTAAAAATATTAAGAAGATACATCGCACCACAAAAAGCCGAATCCTTGTTGCCAACTATTAACATCTAAAATTAAATACGAGGCAATACGAACTCCACACCACACTAGAACAACAATCCACTAGATTTTTATCTAATGCACCATTAAGGCGACACCTTTTCACTAAAGCCCAAATGTATACATACTGAATATAAATAACAAGTATATATACTAAGTGCTCGTTTATTATTTGTCTGCTCGTTCATCAATTACGCAATCCTCTCACAATCCCTACCGTTATCATAGTGATCAATATATTATGAGCTGTCTTCGATTCGCCATTTCTCTGCGCGCTCTCTTTGTGCGCTGCTCTCTTGCCAATTAAAAGTACATGTAAGAAGTAAGAAAGGGCTAAGTTCGGGTGTAACCGTACATTTTATACTCTCGCAATGTGCAAGGATCAGAGGCGAGATATGCTTTCAGGTGCTGGCATAACTTTATATTAAAAAATGTTGCGGAAGAATTCAAGAATGTTTTTTTTTCAATTTTTTTTCAATTTTTTTTCAATTCAATGACATAGGAATGCAAATATGATATCACGTTCCAAATTTTGTTCAAATCGGTTAAGGCATTCTTGAGATATGGGATTTCTTCTAAAAGTGGGCGGTGCCATGCCTGTCACCAAAACGTTAAACGGTTTCCTATGCAACGCTTCCGTATCATCGCTTTTAGCGAGTTATCGCACTTTTAGTAGTTTTCAACATAACTTTTGTATGGGAAGTGGGCGTGGTTATTATCCGATTTCACTCGTTTCTCAGTGTGAGAGGAAATGCTAGAAAACCTTAGTCGAAGTAAGTTTGATTCAAATAGCTTAAAAGGTTTCCGATATATATATATTAAACCTATTGGGGGGCGGGGTCATACCCACTTTTACAAAAATCTTTGCCCACAAATGCCCCACCCTACTAGGATCCTCTATATCAAATTACACGTTTATGTCTTAATTTACTGCTTAGTTATAACACATTATCTGTTTTCGATTAATGGCATTTTGTAGGCGTGGCAGATGCCCAATTATGCCCATCTGCAATACCAACCGTCTTACAGTGACGAAGAACACGTGTACGAAGTTTAATCAAAATATCTTAATTTTTACTCAAGTCACAGTCACTCGGATTTCAACTCGTTTTTTCATCCTGACCATTTATATATATATATACATATATGTCTATATCTAACTCTATTAGTCCTAGGTGTTACAAACTAGGTATTGGGTGAACAAAACGAACATACTCTGTAACAACATGTTGCGAAAGTATAAGAACAACAACAAAGTTATCGAGTTAAATTCGTAGAAGAGCGTATGCGGATACCTCATTAAAGTGCCACAAGCGCCATTTTAAGTGTTACCAAGTTTTGTTTAGGATATTTTAGACCAGTTTTACTATTGTAAATTGTTTATAGAAAGCTAAACTAAGGGTTTACTAAAACGTTTCTTGGCGCGGAAAGAAAAGTTTCTCCACCAAGGCAAGAATGGTATAGTTTGTTCGATTTGGCACTCTCCAACGCTTGGCGAATCCAAGACAGCTATTATCTCAAAAGAGTTCATAATGGGTGATGGCATAAAATTGGCCTTTTCGAACTTCAAGTACTTAAGCGATACATGGGGTAGGCATGAGTTAATTTATACGAGTATATTGTATTATCAGAGTACTAGTATATATGTAAGTATATAAGCACCTGTGTTCAGCTACAATATTCACACCATTATCAGCAACATGCTGCTTATACAAATATAGGTATGTCTCTTTATAAACATACATTTGGTAATGCGGACATTTCTGTACGTATTGTAATTGTCTAAGACAAAAGCAACAAAGAATTTGTTACCATAAAATTGTGGACCAATTTTTTTAACATACTTTCAACTCTCCGTCCAATATGTGGCTTATAATTGCGAAAATGAGGACCCTTGAACAACCATATACACTCTTTTAAAAGTTTTTTAATATTAGATTATTGTGAACTCGACCTCAATTAGACCCTAGGGCTTACAAGGGCTAATATAAAGCAATTATAAACTTCTGGATAAAATATTATAATTGCAACACTTAGACAATATTCCTTATAGCAGTTATACAGTTCAAAAAATATTATAGTAGGCTCCGAAATATATGAGGTCATAGTCGACAAACAAAATTCGCGGGACCCCATATTCAGAGATAATAGTGTAAAGTATGTCGAACCACTTCCAAGAAAGTCGGGTAAATGTAGCCGGAGCGGACCTGAGCTTACCACGTATCCGGTCAAGAACTGCCAACTCGATCGAAAATTAGTAATTTCTAAAATCTTATCGTTCGAAATCTACTTGCTTAGCTGCAGAGCAAGAAAAGTGCGTATTACATATGGATTTCGATCAGTTGCTAACACTTAAGAGAGTGCGGCTCGATGGCCCTTCTGATCATTTCTGCTCCTGCTTGAAGCAATTTCTTTTCCTTCATTCGAAGCATTTTATAGCGAACCCTTTTTGTTTTTTGGAAATACTTTCAATAATGTTCTAACTATCCATGGTTTCCAAAACCGATGAGTATTTCGAACATAACTCTGCTCAAACACACGTATCAAAAGTCCTATGTAGAGACTGAAAATTCAGTGAAAAGAACTACAGTTATGTCAAGCAAAGTATGATCTCGCAAGCCCCAGTATTATAAAAGAGTGAGCTCATAAATTTCATTAGAGAACAAACTGAATTTTAATATGGTATGAGAATCTGTTTCCAATCTGAAATGTCCAGAAATAGTTAGTGATTTTAGAGCATCGACGCAGTGGATACAGTAGTTACATCAGAAACTATCGAAAGAAACTATATGATGATGGTTGGCGATCCAAAGGAGAAATGTTTGAGGTGGCTGGAATATAATATTTATTATATGACAGAGACTTTCGGAACGAGAGATCCTTTCAGTGATAGATCTGGTAATTTACCATCATTATGCGAGCAATTTTAAGTGAACATTAATCTAAAACGTTAATGTCAAGTCACTGAACTGTGTGCAGTTTATGTGGGTGCCACAAGGCTATTGACAACTTACGTTTTTGGAGTGCTCGATGGGTGATCATCAAAAGAGACTCTTTACGGACGAACTCGTCAACGAAGATCAAAAATTATCGTCACGTTAGCCACGATAGCTAGATATGCGAAAGATCTGCGCAAAGTGAGTGTTGCGCAAAAACACAATCAAATGAAGACGAATCAATGAAAACAATGGCAAAGTCGCTTCGAATTGCCCCTGTTCATAGACTTCCTTAGAATGTTCGGCGAAAAGAAATTTACCGACAATGAATGATAATGCGATGTCAACTTGACCGGAGTTGAAATTGTCAACATTAACGAACTTGTCTTACAATTTTATTATCTCTCTTTGCATAACAATTGATATATGTAAAAGAGTATTGAATATATTATATTCCTATCTAAAACATTCCATGATATATATAAGCATATCCCTATATGTGAATATGCCAACCCTCTATGCTTATAATAGAACCCGAGTGGCAATATAGATTGCGCTTGATGTGTTTAGAACCTAATCCGCAACAGCTTCGGTCGATTGTTTGGTGTCAAATGTGACAGCTTATCACATAGACTGTCTGCGTAAACACACTTGTGTTATGACAAACATTAGGGTGGGTTCATTTTCTCCAACATAGGTAGTTAGCAACATATATTTTCGTAGATGATTTTTGCGTGAACACTATTGATCTTATTATTCAAAGGATTTGGCCCACTTCCTGAGGAGATTTTATATGCTGCCTTAAAGTGACGACTAATACTTTTAACTTTCGCTTCGTCTATGCATGGACCCACAACTATGTACATGATTATACAAGGATCTGTGGCAATAGCCGTTATTAGTTGGACGAAGAAATAAAGACTTTATACGAACATTACTATTAATGAAAATGGATATTAGACGGTTAAGAGTCTGAAAACTATAGGTGGTATATTTGAATGACTCCAAGCGATCAATAACATAAACTGCTCAATACCGATATGATCCCAAGAGACTATTTGGTGGTTGCCCAAAAGCTTGATGTCTGACAGAGAAACGCAATGAATATAATAGAGTGGTCTAAACTCACTGAAACCCATTCAGCAGACACTCGCTTAAAACAAAGCTACCTCTTACGAACATCAGAAGGAATCTGTTGAAATTCGACGGCACCATAGTACTAGAAGGGAAGCTACTTACACCCAGGCATCCTCAACATTCTTCGCAGCACTGAGTTCGCCAATGAGACTAAGCGCTTCCCTTAATGTCTCTGTGAGCACTCTCTCTCTCTCTTACGTTTTCTGATTCTATCTTTAGATGATAGTACCACATATTCAATTTCGAAATAAAAATAATTTGTTTCCAAATTAAATGAACATAACCCAATATCTCAATTTTCAAATGTAGTAGACAATGTATTCTCGAACACATATTCACAAATAATGACAAAATCTGCAAAAGACATCTAAACGGAAGTACATATACTATCCATAAAAATAGAGATTTTTCTATGGAAGCATAACCTGCTATGCTCTCAAAACCTTTGTGACTGATGTCTTCTAATGTTTCTAATTGGATAAGGACTACGGCTACCGAGAGCCCGAACACCTTCGGTGTTTCAAGAGTTCCTATCGTGAGGATGCATATTAAAATTATAGAACAAATTCGCCGTAGTATTAAGGGCTCAGCTAGCGTAGTTTAACAAGATTAAGGAGAACTCCAAAATGTTGAAGACAAGAACTTTTACTAAATTAAGAGTGCTTTAAATTAAATAATATATTTTCATTTCAGAAATATGATTTTACCCAAAATTACGGTAGGTCCCTAATGTGTCTAGCTCCTAATGTGTATGCTCTCCGCTCTCAATGATTTGCCAATGAAAAGCCTTTTAGTTTACATATTCATGATTATATCCAAACATAAAAAGCTACATAAAAGAAGCAGCATGCCTCACAAACACGCATTCACACACACCACGAAGCAGTTATCCTGCCTCTCTTTACCACAACCCAATCACTTCATTCTTATTTATCGTGCAATCGACCTGAGCGGTCATACGATTGATATTGGGGTCGGACGGACGGGCAGGTTGATTGGTAGCTGGGAAATTAATTAACGGTAAAACTGACACTTGAATTCTTCGATGGAGACATTGTGATATCAAGTGTACACACATACATACATACACATGCATTGTGTTGCCGCAATATAAAAGGATGTGTAAGGCTCACGGCTGGTCGTATACCTCCATTAAGCGGCACATAGCCACTCGTATGACCACACAACATCATTGTGTCTGTAATTAAGCGGTCATACACACTTGAGAAAGCACACACACACATAAACACATGCACCATGTCCATCTCCTTCGAAACATCGATATTCCACGCACACCACTCTTCCCACCAGAAAAAGTGAATGTGTGTTGGTGACACAAATTGACAGGCGAATAAAATATGGCAGAAGGAGGAGAAAAATACCGCACAAAATAGAAATATGCTTAAGAATTAGAAGGAATATTGAAATGGGAAAGATATTGTCACGTACTCGAATGTACCTATTTGATATTTGCAGTTGCTTCACATGGATGTTGAAGTGCTTGCACGTGCTTAAATACATATTCATAAGTATGTGTAAACTTTGGTCGGTGAGTAAGGGGACACTTATATAATGATAGTAACAAACGGTCTGCACCCTCGCAAGTGTTGTTGCAGCTAAGGTATCTGCATGGATGACCAATGCCGTTTGAAAGCCAACCAAACAACTTCAGAGATACTGTGTGTCCTGTATTAGAGGCAGCAAATAATGTATTTTATATATATCTACCCGAATTTTGACATTAGATAAAAACAATATTTTATATTTTGGATCTGTCGATCTCTTTCCCTAACTTTTTTTTGCATGTCTATCCCAAAAAATGATTTACTTATTTAGCAGTTTACAAAGCAGTTAGAAGTGAGAAAATTAAACATAATGCGTCGAACACGGCAAGCATATATTATAGAAATGTGCACAAAAAAAAAAAAAACTTCATTTTTACTAAACTCAACATAAGTTTATTTTAGAAATAAACTAAATAATTTAAAATAATTTCCAAGCTGATATACCACAACCGTTATGCGTTAGTATGAAACTTTAAAGTATTAAAAATTCAAATAATGCAACCCTACACACATTATCACCACTATCATGCAAACACAATGGCAAAAATCATTTGAAAATGAGGAGAACTAAAGAGAAAAGGTCATAACCGCATAAAGCTAAAATATAAATATATGGTCTTTAATATACACACATACATACATTTATAAATGCTTGTGTGCCAGTGTTTGCGGCGCACTATCACAATAGAACCGCCTGTGACGAGATTTCCGACCAACTTAATTAATTAATATGGCAGTCGGCAACCAAGAGTTGAGCAACCAGACACACACACACACATACAGAAGCCATATGACACATTTTAAAAATAGATGCAGTACCTAAACACACATGCGCCTAAATTTGTCTGCTTGTACGGCTATAAAAAAGTAGAGTATTCATTTTGCGAGCTCAAGCTGGCGTCAGGTGTGTCGACGTGCCAAATTCAAATGTGCTGCCACACCGTAAGACACTCATACAAATATGCAGAAAATTTGCATATATGCATACATATTTTAATTAAAAATGACACGAAGGCAAAAGTCAACAAATACACTTCGCTCATATGTTTTGTTTAGGTTGGATTCTTTTCTTGTTTTTTTTTTTGTAATATTCAGACATTTTTGTTTTGATAAGATTCGGCCGTTATTATTTCGCTGCCTATACTTTGAATTTCCACTACTGTGTTGTTTTTGCCGTGTGCCAGGTGGCAGTCGTGCAGGAAATTTTAAGTAAAAATTTAATAGATAAAAAGGCGACAAGCATGATGGGGTTGAGTTCAGGCTAGCGTTGGTTGATGACCTGGCACACGTCGATGTTCATAATTAATTATGCTAATATATTTCAGTATATGTATGCGAAATTATTTTTATGGCTTACATGACTTTTATTGGATTTTATTATGTTTTCACTTAAATTTACTTTTCCTTTATGCTTTTGTCTTTGTCTCTTTCCATTTTTAGCTTTACCGTTATCTCTATATTTATCTCTTTCTATTGTATTACTCTCTGTTCCTTATCTCTACCTTCCTTTACTTTGAGTTTTATCATCATTCTTCATCTTCGTCTTCATCTTCGTATTTATTTGCACTTTCTTTGTCTTCTTCTTCTTCATCTTCATCTTCGTCTTCAATATCGTTCTACCTTACATCTACATCTTCGCCTTCATTTTCATTCTCATATTAACATTCGTATACTGCATATCTTCTATTTCGTCTTCATCTTCATTCAACTCAATCTTCATCGTCGTTTCCATCTTTATCTTTATTTTCATCTTCATTTTCACATTCATATATATCTTCAGCTTCATCTTTATTTTGTCTTCATCTAGTCTTCAACTTCGTTCTCACCTACATCTTCAACTTCACTTCCATATTTATCTTTATCTTCACCTTTACTTTCGCCTACATCTACATTACTATCTTCATCTTCTTCTTCTTCTTCATCTTCAACTTTATATTTAACTTAATTTTTTCATATTATTATCTTTATTTTAATCTGCTTACTAAATTATTCATATACAAATCCAAAATACCCCAGAACATTATCTTCCATTCTGGTATAAAAAAGCCTGAAAAGAACATGTAATAATCACACAATCGCCTTATGTCTACAACGCGCCATTTACCTACGATTTACTCGGCGAACTCATCCCCCCGATCAGTTGTCGTGCTGTCATGCGAATCGCTGGCGCGTGTTTTAAAAGGTTTTCATTCCCTTACTTCTCTCTTTTCTATGAATTTATTTCACGTAAATACATTTTTTGTTGAGCCAACACTTCTTATTGCCATTTTAAAACAATTATGATTATTTCTGTTTGCGTCATTTCGTTTCTGCTGTTTTATTGTCTTTCCCACTTAGCTGGAAAATGAATTCTTACACAGCTAAATTGACACTTGATATTAGGAGGGCTGCAGGCGATAGACGTACGTACAGTGGAACTATGTGTGGAAAACTAAAATCTGTAATCTGTAGATATTGTCCTTTGGACAATACAGTCCAATGAATGAGATGATTGAGCAGATGTATTGGGGAGAGAGAGAGCGAGTCAAGTTCCTAATGCTAGTGCGGAGAGAAGGTAATCGTCGAAAGCTGAGATTAAACCTAATTCATTGGCAATCTAAGGAACGATTATTAAAGTACGAGCTTAAAGTTAACATTTTATAGATCTCTTGTGTTCTTGATATTAAGGCTGGTGCATCTATTATCGAAAATACCAGAGAGTTAAGTGAGAGTGAATATTCTCATCATACGGTTGGATCTCAGGAGCTCTAACTTAGCGATGAGATACCTCCTCATAGTGACCATAGAAGAGAATTTTCTTCGAAGATGCTAATAAACCACTGTGCTGGCTTAAACATTTATTATCATTTCCCAAAAGTCAGCAGAAATTCTGTGTTGATAGCACATAGACTTCTTTCCATTTCTATGAAAACAGAAATATTATTTTTAAGCCGTAAAGTTTTTAATGTATCTTTTTTCCTTACTTCCTTTGTTGTTGTAAACTGCAAAACAATTGAATTTGAGCAACAAACTGATACCGATACTGAGCATACCGTTGCTCAGAGTACAAAAGAAAATAAAAAAGAAAGACAAGTATGTAGCTCTTAGAGCAAAAATTGAAGGAAATAAAGGAAAATGGAAGGAAATGTAAATTTGTTGTTGAATTTTTGGAAATCTAATGGTAAATCGGTAATTTGGTTGCAAAATTCTGAGTAATAGCTGTATTTCACAATTTAAAATTCCATTTAGCATAACTTTTCCGCTCACTTAAGAATCATTTTATGTAATTCTTAAAAGGCTAATAAAAATATCAAATATTAAGTTAGAAGCTCACTAATAAACTGATAACATTGAGTTCCGATTAAATTACTTGCTTCCAAAATATTTTTCGCATGTGCCATAGAATTTCACGAGCAAAGAATGTCATAACTGTGAAAAAGAAGAGAAAAAATCTACATAGCATTTGATTTGAAAGAGTACGCAAGTTTAAACTGACTAAAATGAAAATCATGGCGGCCTAAAAACTGACAAAAATTTTGCTTTTACCGGCTTTTTAGAACAATTTCATTTAAGCTCATCATAGAATTGTGAATTGAGAGTGGAAGATATCGTATGAAAGTTCTCCAACAGTTCCAACAGGAAAATTTGTATAATTAGAGGAGCTGTAAAGATGAATTGAAAGATTGCCATTAATGTAATGACAACAAGTCCGTGGAATATCAAGATCTCAATTGCTGTACGTGGCGTCACAACTTCTTCGATCTCTTTCACCTAATAGCTGACGAAGGTGTCGAATGTTTTACTTTAGATGTTGAGGACACTCGAAGACTTTAACTTTTTGCTCTTAGGCATTAGGTAGTTAATTGTATAAGATTAGATTTTTGCGGAGGGTTTTCAAAAATTGTATTTACCGAGTGAGAGAACTCTCTTGATGCTGTTTTTGTGGATATTTTTGAATCACATAGACTATTTCAGAGAGTTTTTCAGAGAGAGGCAGTGGAGTTGATATCCAGTTCTGTATATTTTCCTCCGCAGAACAAAATTGAAGTCCTTTGCAGAATAAAATAATGAAAATTAAAACAAGGTCGGCCGCAAAATAATTAGTATGCTATTCTTGGAAAGCAAGGAAGACACGATTAAGGGTTTGTCTATTTTATTTCTTTCACAACCAACAAATTGATGAGTGCTGATGATGAAATACTCACTCACCATGTATTTATTATGACTGAAAAATAGTAGCAGACGTAGGAGCTTTCTACGGCCAGCAATTAATGCCAATATTGTCAGAAAGAGAAGGAAATTTAATTTGTTCGGTATTGTTCCAATTACTGTGTTGTAATGAATTGTCGCAAGCAACATTTGACAACGACAGTGTGAGTGGGCAACAGGAATTATTTTCGCTTCTATGGACATTGCAATGACAGATGGCTTCAAATTAATGCAATTGAAAATGTGAAAAGACAATCTCCATTACCATTAATATGAAGTAGCCGATGGTAGTGGTATGAATAAATAAAGTAGACCAAGGCTAAAAAGTGGAATTAAAGCTGGTTGACTTTCGGAGGTGAAATTCAGACTATTTTAAGCCTTGGATGAGAAAGTTAATCGAAAGTCTTTGTTATACTTGCCGAAGCAGCTACAGCTCTTCTAGGAGAAAACCCTCGACCACTGATAGAGTTTTTTCTCTAGCCTAATTTCGTCTGCCACAGTATCTTATGATTCATAGTGAGCTATAATAAGGCAATATTGTTCGATTTTTAAAAAAGCCGACGAGATGGCCAAGTTTCGACTACCTTTCATTCAAGTTCCCAAGGCATTCTCAAGAGCTTTTCTCATTCAATATTGTCATAATTTATTATTTATTAGTATATCATTCACAGCAACTAATTTAATCAATCGTATAAAATATCTGATTGGTTCGTTTTTTGAATTTTTTTGAATGAAAACATCTAGATTACCTTAAGAATAATCTCAAATAGCCCACTCTATTCCAAGCAAAGTACATAAGAAGAGTTCAACTAGTTTATTTAATTTGAGAACGATCGTATTTTGAACCGTGGGTGTTTCATATATTAAAACCTGTGGCTAGCTGAGGATTTCCATAAGGCAGTACTGCTTGCAGACCACACCTTTCATTCACATTTCTTCATCTAATGCGTCATGTCCTGTTATGTTAGAAAGCAAACATGCATGCAAAACAACGGACACTTAAAGCCTGCTATATGTAAAAATTTTCGCAGTTAATGTAGGCGTTCATGCTTTTCTGCGATTAGAAGCCGAAACGTTTTATTTACAAATTAAACCGATTCATTTCCATTTCATTTATTTGCAGTATTTTTAATGTTTCTCTATTATTATTAGACGCCTATACATCTATTTTTAATGCCTGCTTGCCTCGGTTTTGGCATTCTAGGCCGTTTTTGTCACAACTCATTTGTTTCGATGATATCAAGCGTTTTTTGCTTACTTATTTTTGTTGTTTTCTTTGGTTTTTTAATTTTTCGTATTTTTGCTTTTCTCTTGCTTTTTCACTTTCTGCGTGTGGGCATGCAATTTGTTTGTGGCGTCTCTCATGTCTTTCATTGTTCTTTCAGTTATATTTTACTCTCATTGCCGACCTTGCCCTAATTTGTTGCCGCTGCCGCTTCAACATGCCACGTGGCCAATTAATCAACGCGTTCGCGGTGTCTTTCGTATTAATTTCCGTTTCGTCTAAAGCGCATTTTTGCTGCGTGCGAAAGCGGAAACTATAAAATCGTGTGCAGCGAATAAAAATCAAAACAGCCGGGTAGGCAATAATATAGAAAAATATGAATCTATCTCTATTGTTCAGCATGGGAAACTCAAACGGTGGAGGAGGAGGTGTAGGGCTGTGTGATATGCGTTTCCTTAGAGAAAGTTTACTTTTTGTTTTCAAAATGCTATTCAAGAATGGATGAGACCAACACTTTGGCTGTTTCTATTGTTTGCTGGATCTATAGTTCGTGTTTCTTTGGCTGCTTTACTCAAAAATTCAAACAGATTACTTAATTATTGTCGAAAAGCTGTTTTGACTGTGCCTCTGACGTATCGCATCTGAAGCGAAGTATGTGTAGCGAATTTCTGTAAACTGTGAGGTTTCTTTACATCTGACATGTTATACGTATAACCTCACCCTTTTCATGCACCTATTCTTTCCGATGAACTCCTGAACTCAGTTCAGCCCAAAATAGTCTGTCAATTGTATAATCAACGTGTTTTGATTGTCCTAACTGGGGTCACTTCTAGTTATATGTCCACAATAGAGTTCAGCAACGTTATTTGTATCCCCAATATAGTATCTCTGTAACGCAAATTAGGCTTACCGGAGTTTTGAGCATCGATTTTAATGAAAACAATCCAACTTCTGTTAAAAGAGATCCTCATAGTAGTTAGGACATACCTAAGTATCTTTTACAAAGCACTGTTGCTCTGATAGTCCTAGATGTCCTCAGATAAAAGTTTAAAGTTTCTGAATACGATACCTCGGGACTAAAATAAGTCAAACACGAAGAAACTATGCGAGATCTGGGACATTTAGCTAACTTTTCTGCTGAATTTCATAAACGAGTGAATAGAAAACATCTCACAGAAGAATGGACTGCGGGCATACTCAATTAAACTCCAGTTTTTAATACTTCGTCTGTCAAAATATTTATAGACAAGTTCAGCATTACACTGTCAAAGTATGTAAAGTTTACATCAAAAAAATGCACGGGCTATAAATTTCTTGAATTATGTAACTGAATGAGTTCAAAAAAAGATGATTATATAAGCAGCTTTCAGCACTATTTCTAATGGCATGAGACAGCAATGATAAGAGTACGTGGTTTATAGTAAGCAAGTAATGAAATAGGAAGTTAAAAATTGCATATCTATATTTATCGAATTCCATGTCTTTCGAATTCATTGATTGATCTTAGCAATCATTGCTTTTTTTTACATATTTACTCATATTCATACTACTCGTAATACTCACACTATACCTATATCACTAAACCATAAATTTTACATCATCACCTGATAACACGCGTTTTGGATTAATGGAGTGATCTTGGATGTAATTCAATTCATAGTTGTTCTGATTCATACTCCTACTTATACTCATTCTTATACTCCTATTCATAGCTATACTTCTTTAAATATTGGTATTTTCAGTCAGGTTCATACTTAAATGCGAATCACGTGCGATTTATACTCGCACTAATATTCATATTCATACTACTTATTCCTGTAAGGTAAAAGTATAAAGGATTCACCTACGCATTTATATTCATATTGATGACGCATTCTCATAAACCAAAAATATTAAATATTCGCTTATCGAATTTCTTGGCTTCAGGATTTATTGATTCACATGCCGTATCATATTCTAATTTATAAATGATTTTACTCATGCTCATATTATATTCGTACTCATATTTATTAAAATATCGCTTTTTATTAATAAATTTCATAAGCATACTTATACTCGCATACCTGATATTTGGTACCCATATTAGTACTCATATTCTTACTGTGTGCTCTTACTTATATTCATACTCCTTCCTACTACTATTTAATATCAGTATAAGTATTCGCATTCCTATTGGCATTTATGTTTTTTTTTTTTTACTCTTATACTCATAACCATTCAAAATATATTTCATCACCTGTATACTTAAAAGTGATATCTGCTTAAAATTCAAAAGTATAAAAGGTGAGAGTGAAACGAAAACCAGAGATATAAATTCAAAGTTCCAATGTTTACGAGTACTGATCGAAATTTAATGAAGCTTGCGACTATCTCTTTTATTCAAGAAGGATCAATTTTATATTTGCTCTGGTATGTATTACATCTGTTCGAAAACTATAAACTCGTATGTACTATGGTACACATCCAAGGGAAACGAGGAAATTCGTTGGCACTTTCAACCATTTAATACAATTTTAACTGCTTTCTGTAATCCCTTTTACTTTTTTCGTATTTTCCACTTAATGGAATTCTTTCACCTTCTGCGCTTTCACTCATAAAAAAACAACACTCTCTTATTGAGCAGCAATTAGAAAAAAATAGCATATTTTGCTTTTGAGTTGCTTAGCTAACCGATACCAATGCGAGGTGTGCAAGGACCTCACCAAGTGTTCATTGGATTAATTTGAGTGGAGCCAAATTATCTTATATGTTTACTACAAAGTGACTTCCATTAGCTGTTACATCTCTTTATGCTGTGTTAGTGTCCTGTTCTCTTGTGAAAAAATGTTCATGCGAAAGCTGTAATAAACAATTTATATCTTTAATATATGCTTGTTCGTTTCATCAAACTCTAAGTGTTTTCGGATCAAACGAAGTATGCTTTTATATTTAGCGAATTGTCCGCTTAAATGTCTTCCTACGTAGAATAATGTTTGGTAATCACACCCAATTCCTCATATCTCTCTATCTATCTCTCAGTTTCGACAGTTCTTCTTCAAAGAGTTTAGACAAATAAAAACCCACAAGTTATTAATGTGAGACTGCAGATTAATAAAGACACATATGTTAGGTTTTACTAGGCTAACGCCGATATCATTACATTTCGAGGGAATTTTACTTTAGCCTTGACTCTTGACTATGTATAAAGATGGTTGTTTTCTAACTGAGTTTTGTGAGTTCGAAGATACAACAAAATTTGCTTCAGAACCTTTATTAACTCAAGCAGCAATCTGATGCTTAACGAGGTTTACTCAATGTATACTTTATCTATCTTTCTTAAATTTTAAAATCGCTTTATCTTTGGAAATTTTGAACAAGTATAATTTATCAAGCTCGGTCGAGTAGCATAAGTAAAAATGATATCGCGGACAAGAAGCGGATGGACCCACATGGGCCCATTTTTCATCCAGCAAGATCTGTTGAAAAAGTAGTTATAGGCTTAAAAATATTGAGAGAAATTATTTCTATGAGGGAACAACCTGAAGACGTTCCAGCAAACAATTAACCTCCCTAAGGAAAATGCAAAGCTGTTATTAGCAAGCTCAGGTGTCAAGTGTACAAAATTACTCTCCGCTTCAAAGACACCACAGTAACCGTTAGGTATAAACAAGATTACCCATCAGTGAGATAAAGTCCTTGCAAATTAAGACGCTCAGGTTCATACCTCCACGGTTCGAATTATACTACCCCTCCAAAAGCTTTAACGTTAGCAAAGTCTAAAATTTTCCATGAGCTGGTCATTAATTTTTCCCAATCGTATAATCGTACCCACATCTATTGCTTTTGTTGCTGTGCTAGCAATTTTACTTTAGCTAATTGCATTTGTTACAATTTCAGGCAATATTTCTCTTATTTCAATGCCTTTTCCCAAGAAATTGCGTGTATGTTTATATATTTTTAATGCAATTTCAGACGTGTTTTTTCCCCCCTTGGTTTCATTTTGGTTTTGTTATTATTTTTGCACCATTTGTTTGCAGTACACATTAAGATAAGCGCATTTTGAACAAATGACCCACAATTAATTTTCGAGGGCGTGGTACCAGAGGTGCCATATCGGCTGTGTTGAGCTGGAGGCACTTCGATTTTATGACTTTGCAAGTGCAGTACAAAAACAAAAGCACAAAATTGAAAACAAACTAGAAGGCAATAAAAAGCTGATTTTCCGGAATACTGAAAAAGTCATGATCATTACTATTTACATTATTGTTGGCATTATAAGAATGCATTCCAGATTCCGTACCTAGAACAGTAACGCGTAAAGCTGATGCAACGACCTGGCAACATTTCAAATAGGATGACATTCTGCTTTTTCCGGTGAATATAATTCACAACATATCGGATATTACTCAATATTTTTGCTGCAGTTGGTCAAAGGATTAAGATCTCATCTGAAACTGGCAGTGTGGAACTGCTTTAGGCAAAGTCTTAAATAGATTTTCAAGGAAAATTTACTTCCTCGACGTCTTCCAGCAACGTTCACCTAGGAACGATAAAAATCTATATGTGTTTATGATATAATTCGATAAAAGGGGCTGAGTTTGTTCTTTAGTAAATAACTTAATTGCATCACAAAGGGGTTGAGGCATTCCTCTCAACCCAGTTTTATTAGGCCCTTTACGAATCTGAACCTTACTCTCTCAAAGGGTCAAAATAACCACTCTTACTAAAACACAAGTAACTAAATCTAAACCTCCGATAACTGATAAAATAGATTGCAGATATAGAAATAGATATTAAGATATATATAACGGAAAGGTTACCAGAACGTTAACAAGGAACTCTACAGACAATTTTTTTTTCCTTTTTGACGGTTCCTTCCATCTTCTACTAACGGGATCTAACGATATTAAACTTTATTAGACTTCGATACATTACAGCCCCTGGAACACCGAAGATTGTATAATATAGGCGTCTGCCTTCGAAAGAACTAGATCATTGCTATTAAAAGTACGACGCATTTCATAAATACATGGCTAATACCTCCAACTGCGTATTTGATGCCAACCGTGTGTAATAAAGTCTATTTAACCCAGAAACTCACGACTTGATTTCAGCGATTGGTTACTTAGCAACTCCTCTATCATTTAGGAATTACTACTCATGAGCAGGTTGGATCAAATGAAAGATATAACCATGTGTTATCCATTATGAGTTACCAGGAATAGACTTCTGGTCAATTCTAATAACAGACACTTGAATAACCCTCCTACTGGACTATAATTTCTATAAGCAATCTTCTATACGCTCAAGTCAAGGTCTTACCTTTCATTCAACTTAAAAGCAATCGAGTAAAAAATTAGAACTACGCGTTCCATCTAGTTGAGGGTTTTCATAGACTTAAGTAAATTAGAATTCGTTAAATATATAAGTGAATGTTTCCACAACGATTACAACTTTCCAGAACTCCGAATCAGTAGAAAATTTGAAATCTAGATACTGTTCAGCGAAAGAAGCGACCGAATTAACGAGGTATTATATAACCTTTCTTATATGACCTAGAAACTTTCTGTTCAAAAGTGTTACCGGGCCGTCTGTTTGTTTCTGTGAAAACTTATTCTGGCAGTTGTTCGTAATATTTAAAGTTATACAACTCTAAATGGGCCTGAATGAATGTCTCATGCTTCTAGCTTTCCATTCAATTACGTTTTATGGTAATCGGTTACTACAGTGAGTTTCAAACTGACTCTAACTGTACTCTAATGGCATAGCGACAATCAAATTGTTTGCGCTAATGACTATTAAGCTGAAGATTAAAACTAAACATATTCGAGTTGGAGTCCTCTAACAAAGAACACTTTGAGATGACTCCGCTTATAGTCTCCTCTTTGTGATATGAGTGAAGTTGAATAACGGCTTGGTTAATACCAATATTTGTAAGTTCAGAATACCTCTCTGATCATGGATCCACAAACTGAAATAATGGAAATTTCTTGAGGGTTTGGGCCCAGATTTGTAGATGCTACTTTATAAAAACCGAAGAAACACTAAGGAATGAACTTGACATCTACTTTAGACAGTGTTTGTCTTTAAATGTAATCGTTTTTGAAGTTATGCCTTCGGACTTCAAGGGGCCATAGTAGCAGGTTTTTTTTTTTTTAAGGCTTATGTTTAGGATTAGGGGTAGGTTAGGTTCTATGGCTGATCTCCGAGATGGGGATAATATTTGCACATCTAAAGACAGAGCTTTGTGAATCCAGAAAACGTCTGTCTTTAAATCTCATGTATCTACAAAGGTCCTAGAAACCAATACAAATCTACTTTGGTATTTTATTTGTATTCAATCTGGTTCACCTGTATAGCTAACGGTTTGGGATCTTAGGTGTTCTAGCTTTGATCTCGTAAAGGCGGATTGAGATGCTTATACCTCGTCTTCCTCGAATAGACTTCGTCAACTAGCATTAAGAGAAATTACCATATACAATCGGTTCACAAAGGTATCAAAAGGCACCAAAGGCTTACTTCTTATACGGTTACTTGTTTTTCTCAATACTGTATTCCTGTTTACACAAAAATCAAGTAATGCAACAACAGCAACAAATTAACATTTTTATATCTAGCACTACATTCACTTCTCCTCATTCCGGTACTTACGACACTGATTTCTCGCATTTCGTTTATGACCGCAAATCAAAAAAGGATCATGGCGTTTTTATGAACTTACCACACACACAACATAACCCGCATGCAGGCACACGCACACACACACACACACACAATTAAGCTGATAAATGCAACAAGCATACATTTTTACATAAATGCAAGCATACATTGTGGCGCATGGGCCGCTTACGTGCTGTTGCTGGTGTTGGTAAATACACACACACATATATATGTATATACACACATGCGCGCACATACCAGCGCTTGCGACCAGCTCTCGTAAATGAATGCGTGTAAAATTAAATTCAGGCATAAACGCACAAGACTAACAACAACAACAGCAATAACTCTATAAGTAAACGCTATTTACGTTTATATGTATGTGGGTATGTGTGTACTATATATTTATATGCCCCTCTACTTGGCCTTAAGTACATATGTATGTGGTGTGTTGCAGCAACGTGTGGCAGTAAAGTGGAAACGCAACAATTTCATCGCACTTAATGCGACATTAATGTGGCAACAACAACTGCAAAAGCATAACATCGACAGGCAGAGTGTCGAAATGCCGCATAGTCACTACAAGTCCAGACATAGATACCCGGCGACATGCAAACACAATGTCGTACGTACATATACACACCCACAAAACAACAGCAATGATGAAGCATTGAGGCAGCCAGTCGGAGCGTTGCCAAACATATACAACAACTCGACGAAGAAGCAAGCACTTAGGCTTGCTTTATGACAGCATGAAGACTAATGACTGTATAGGGAGGGATAGGACTATATAGTCTACTGGATTTTATTGATTTTGTATCTGAGCATTTGCAACTAACTTGAATACTACTTTGATGGTGATGTAAAATTCAGAATTGTTTCAGTAACTAAAAAACCAACAATTGTTTCTGTTATTGTAGCGACAGAAAGAATTCCCAAAATAATTTTAAAGCATGTTGTCGAGTTGATTATCCTTGACCGAGTGAAAATCCAAATGGGTTTCGTCTACATAGACCCAACTGGCCTTCTAATATATGGCATAATTCTTTTGCCATATCAGACTAGATATGTTTAAGAACACTAGTTCGGCCTTTGAGCTATTTATGTAGTACTATTTTCATTACCTTCAAGTGGAGTTTATCGTTGTATTGATCCATATCTTTCCCAAGTGAGAAACTCAACTCAATTCTAATCAGTATTCTCTCTTTATATATTGTGTATGACATTCTTCACCGATCTCATACCAGAAAAAATTGTCGACCTTATCTCTTTTGTTGCTCTCTAACGTATGCCAAATACGTTAAGTAACAGTTAGGAGAAAGTTTTGGCAATTGTATTCAAAAGTCCCCTCATATCATTCTCTGCATGAGATAAAAAGAGACATGAAATTTTTTCCCCAATACCTAGTCGACTTCGGTATATAAAAATAAAGAACAACAAGTCAGAAAGGGCTAAGTCCGGGTGTAACCGAACATTTTATATTCTCGCAATGTGCAAGGATCAGAGGCGGTGATATGTTTTCAGCTGCTGGGTTAACTTTATATTAAAAAATGTTGAGGAAGAATTCAACATTCATTATTCGACGAATTTGTCAATGGATTGCAATAATATTTAGTATCTTATTAACTTATATTACAGGCCATAGACTCATGTACTTTCATTGTTATATTTTGCTTCGTGTCAGAGATATTTATATTAAAATCTACCAAATTATCTCAAAAGTGATATATGCGATATAAACTCAACCAAAGTGGCTTAAATGAAAATATTAAATACATGAGGAAAAAGTCAACCAGAGAAAAGCAAATCATAATATTGGGAAAAAGGGGCTTAGACCATGGTCTAGACCCATTTCTTCCATATTTAACGCGAAATCACAATATGTTTAAGAAAACATATCCACTTAATTTTATTAAAATATCACACATATTGACCAACATAAACGGTTTAAAGTCAGGTGGAAAGTCGGGAATTCTTATATCGGGCATTTCTGGGATACAGGAAGATCTGCACTGATCACATTAACTCTTTTCATTATCCAAGTATATTAGGGAACATGTTTTCACGCAATTTTGTGAAGGTAACTCACACAGTGACCGACATATTCGGCATAAAGTCTGCTAGAATAAGAGAGAGAAAATCGTTTTCTGTAGTATATGGGAGCTGGGATAATTCGTTCCCCGATTTCACACATTTTCGGCAGTAAACTATGGTATATCCGATATTACATGTTCACTTAATTTTGCTAAGATATCTTACATATTGACCGAAATATATGGTATAAAGTCTACCCAGAGGTTGAAAATCCGTATATTAGGTACATGGGGGCTAGGGGAAGTAATTACCCGATTTTTCCCATTTTTGACACAAGATAACATTATTATCATCACTCTGTAGCAACATGTTGCGGGAGTATAAAAACGCGAACACACGCTAACTTCCACTTAAAAGGTTTTATTTATTTTTGCTATTATTCTGCGCGCTTGGCTTAGAGCTTATTAAATACTAAGCTGCTAACTTGAGCACAAGTTATGCGATACGTAACGGCAATTAATGCCGCCAATGTCTTCCTTAAAATACTAAAATCAACAATGTATGCGCATATGAAACTCAGTAACGTGGTGTTGCCGTATAATTGGAATTACTGGAGTGCAGTAGTGTGCATTAATTAATAAATTACATTGTGTGATCCATAAATTTTGCAGTATGAGCAGACTCATTGGCATTATAATCACCAACAAAGAAGTAAATATAGTGGGCTTGAGAAAATAAAATGCTGTCGGTGTGTCCCTAAAAGATGACTTTGCATTACTCGTTTATTAAAAGTGAATATTTTTCTTATATTAAACAAATTTCTTGCCAATACAAAGTTAAGAGCACTCAAATCTCCCATCTTCGAATAGACAAACTTTCCGCTGACTACATGTTAGTGAAAAAAGCCCGCACACAAGGTCAATTCCACCACTATTTCTCCATGCCAAACTTTAATGAGAGAATCTAATGAAATAGAGAATCTAATGAGAGAATTTCTATACTCTTGTTGAATTTTTGTTACAACAGTATGCGGCTCAGGTTTTATATTTTGGCTTTTCCTAACAAGTCCTCCTTTGCTCGGTTAGTTCGTCTCTATTTCATTTGTCCACGTTCCTTATAATCGGTAAGTTGACCCACATTTCTGCAAATCGAAAAAGTTGTTGTTGTCCAGTTTATTGTTCATTTCAGTGTTTAGTCTTAAATGCCAATTTCAGAAACGAAGTTTACCGAAGGAAATTTTTTGGTGTTTTTGGCGACACAAACACGAGTTTATTGGCAATTTTGGTATTAAGAAGTTTTTTAAATCATCTCAAATACCACTTTTTAATTGTTTATGAACACGAAAGTTGGTTTAAGCTATTATGTTAGGTCTAGTAAAAAAAGAACCCATTGTTTTTCCAATAGATGGTTTTAGTAATCCATATCTCGTGCTGTATAAATGCTGTCGGATTACGCAATATGGCGTTAGAAATATAAGATTTCGCACTATGAGCAATGCAATTACAGCAATGAGAAAACACGCGATAAAAGCCAAAAAGCAAACCAGGCGGCTGAAAATGGGAATAGTATTTATGGTCCTGATACTGTAACAGCCAATCATGCGCAATTTAGGTTTCGCAGATTCCCTTCCGGTAATCTTGATGTCGAAAGTGCACCTCGATCTGGGATTGCCCAAGAGCTAAACATTGCATAAAAAACCAGTTCGAGCAATTTAAATTAGACTGGTTACAAAAATATGTATGGTGCCCCCCGAACTAACAGAAAAAATCTCAGGGGCTGAATTTCCTATTTTTCCGATCTGCGAATCGTTGCTGAACGCAACAAAATCGATCGATTTCTGAGGCTGATGGTTGGTTACTGGTAATGAAAAGTGGGTCACTGACGACAACGTCAAGTAAAAACGGTTGTGTTCGAATCACGAGGAACCGACGCAAGCGATGGTCAAGCCACGATTGACGATCAGTAGGGTTTTGCTACGTGTATGGTGGAATTGGCAGGAAATCATTTGCAATCCGTTACTACCCTGCAGTCAAATTCTTAATTCGGGCATATATTGTTAACAATTGGAGCGTCTGAAAGAAGCAATCGTCAAGAAGCGGCCAGCTATGGCCAACCGGACAGGAATTGTTTACACACATCGATAGTGAAAGATCGATAGAAGCTCCGAGAGCTTGGTTGGGTGGATGTTATGCATTCACCTTATAGTCCCGACCTGACACCAGGTGGTTACTACTGTTCCAGTTTTTTCTACAGAGGAGCTTGTGAAAATCGACTGTCTCAGTTTTTTGTGAATAGGGTGAGATTGAGAGAGGTGAGAATAGGAGAGTGACATTATGAAATTAACCGCCAACTTATACAAATTATCGAATAAAACAGTGCATATTTGACCTAATTCGTATCATTCTAACCGTGCTAAATAAAATCTTCAGTTTAATACTAAATAATCGATTTATTTTTACTAGACCTAATATTTGAAAAATCTCAAGATTTCTTAAACTCGAATTTATGCAGCATTATAATGTAAACAGTACTGCCTGCAGCCCCACAAACGACAGCAGCAACCACAAAACCACAATGGCGCAGTTAACATATTCGCTTTTTATCACAGCCATCAATGTCTGAGCGAGTGCAAATGTTTTCAGTGAGCCATAGTTGATAAGTGTACGTATACTACATATTTATATTGTACTTGTATACTAGGAGTATATTTGTACGCACTCAGAAATGTACATTGTAATTTACGGAAGTATGCTAATGCCTTAAGCTATGCACACAGTGCGGTAGTCAACAAATAAGGTTTGAGCGTAAAGTGTTTACAATGGGAACGAACTGTTGTAAAAAATTTGTATAATAATAGAATATAGTAGAATAAAATATATCACTTCAAAGTCATTTAAAACAAAATATTTAGATAAAAATACGAAATAAATAATCCTAAAAGCAAAACACATGAAAAAGAATTTAACCCATTGAACCTAACCTCGTTTTAATATAAAATTTAAAGAATTAGAAATTATATTTGCTTATAGTTTTCTGCTTAATCTTTATCTTAGAAATTAATTACTTTACATATTGCATAATAATAAAAAATTAATTAATTTGACTATAAGACCAGTTAATCCCAAATCATTTTAAGTGTTTATCTTCCTCTTCAGTCTTTTTTTTTTGGCCGGTGTGAACCAATAATTATTTAAACGCAACACAATTACTACATTTTTATTATCTTACATTTTTAGTGAACCACTTATTAAGTATATGTCTTACCCGGCTTTGATACTCGAATACTTCTATTTTAAACTCCACTTCTTTCGATATAATTCTTTCATACAGTGTTGCATTTTACATAAACGAAAGTTATAATATTCATACTTAAAAATAAGTCAACATTCGTGTAACTTCGTTCTTTCACTACACTCACTACTCTCATTATTAATTTTCAGTCATCATTGCTGTACTCGCAGCTGCACTATGCTCATAGCCTTAGTTGCAAATTTGGTATTCCTTCATATAGTGTTTGCCTAAAATACCATATTTGCTGTACAACTGCACAGCCTAGTGACTGTTTTCTGGCGTTTGTATGCGCATGCTGGTAAATTAATGTTCAGCCATAAATAACGGTTCAAAAAAGCAAAAATATTTCCTCGTACATATCTTCTTCATAGATTTCTGTGCATTTGACACATTTCAGGTATAAATGTGCTGTACACTTTTCGTAGCATAAGCTCGTCTGTGTGCGGAAATGGCAACACTGAACAATTTTTCAAGAGTTCAAGAGTGTTGACAAGGAAATGAGGTGTGAACTATGAAATTTAGCCAAGCATCCTTAAAATACATTTTATCAGACTGGAGTGGAAAATGTAAATATTCCGCAGCTACTTTTATAAAGAATGACAAATGCACAACAAAATATTGAATTTTTGCTTTTGAGAACCTGAAAATGTGATTATAGTATATGTACTCGTATATAAAAATTAGTTACGCCAATATTCGATTACTTTATTAGAAACTTTTTTCTTCATTTCGGCTTAATCGCTAAAGATCTGATCCCTAATATATAATGGTAAATTCCAATATTTTGAATGCCACGCAACATTTCAGTAAACTGTTACTGGTCACACGTATCGATAATATACGTAATTTTGCTTTGGCATTGAGAAATAGTTGCGTGAATTTCTAGGACTGAACCTTTTTGTAATGATGAGCTTTCAATAAGTCATATGAATTTATAATGTGAAACTCAACACAATTTTTAGACATTTCCGAGGAAAAAGAAAGATTGATAACCGACGGAGACTTATTTTCATTCCTGCACAAATTTGGTCCAACACTTTGAGGTCCAACATTTTCAAACTCTCATTTATAAGCGAAAACAGACATCTTTTGCAACCATCAGTTCCAACTAGCTAAATAACTTCGAGCAGTTATCTTATATATAACTTAATGGCACTAACAGATATTGATTTTTATTTATCCCGAAATATATTCGATATATTGTTGAACTCAATTTTGTTTTTGTTTCAAAAATAGGTATCTCAGTACAAAGCCTTCGTTTTAGTGAGAACAATAAAATATAAAGAAAGTCTCTCACTAAGTGTATTTAAAGGGAGCGTTTAACTCCACTAATCCCAAAAATCTAGTCTCTCTCTCTCAGCCAGGTTCAAAATAAACTGAATATCCCAATATGACCCTGTCTCTCTGTCTACCAAAGGCATACGGCATCTATTAAGAGGGCGGGTTAGACGTAGAAAGGATGTCATTAGTGAAGGGCGGTCCCTAGGACTGAAGGGAAAGAAAGCATTTTTGGAGTAATAAGACAATAATCCTTTTGGAGAGATCATGCATAGCAACAAGCTACAGCGTAAATGACTGTTTCACGTTCTTCCAAAGCTTTCGAAACGAAAAATTCAGTTTTTTGCAGTAGAATAAAATTGGAAACGAGAGAGCCGATGAATCGGACAAAGTCGGAGCACATCTACGTAAATCTGAAGCAACGTCACTACAAACTTCTTTACGCGACAGAATCAAAATCCACAAACTTCCTTTTCAATTTTGAGATGGCTCAATATGAAAATAACCTGATTCCTAAGAGGACCTTGCAGATATCGAACTATGATGAATCAAAAACATATATGTTAAAACAAACAATGCATACAGGGTCTCAAACACAATAAGTTAACGTTGAGAGAGAGCATAATACAGCGAGAATGAGGCTCTCTCGGATGTCAAAGGGAACAAGACTTTCTTGAATTTCTTTGCTGGTACCTGATTTTACGGCGCATTAGATAGGAGTTCCTTGAAAAGCTGACGCCCAGAGGTTACTAGTGAATCATTATACACACAGATCCCTCCGGAGATCTCTATGAAAAAACCCTTATGAGAAACTTTTTATGTAAGGAATAATGAAGAAAACGTACAAGATGTGCTTCTGAAATTTCATGCTTCATCTTTGACTTTTCTTGAGGGCTGTACTAATAATTAATGAACCTTAAGCACCTTCTGCGATAATTCATAACGTACGGAATATTTCTTTCCATACATTTTGCTTTCAAAAGAACGAACCGCTTGTCCTCTTTCTTTTTCACTTTTATGGCATTCAGAGCTAGTGAGAACACGGCACTTTTCGCTCTCTGGTTTATATCATAATTTATTATTGATTCGAAATTGACTGATATGCATTTTACCTTTTTTTTGTTGTTTTTTTTTTACATGAATAAACACTTGGATGACTGCTTTAGTGCGCTGCTGTAACGCGTTGTGTCATAAATTTATCACATAAAATTGCGACAAAGGGCAAAAATATACGAAACACATAAACAAACGTGTGTATATCTGTGTCGTGTATGTGTGTGTATATATAGTATATCGTAAATATTTATATTAAGGTTACACAAATATTGGTTGTATGTGTGCCTTTGGCGTGTCCTCTTACTTTCCAGCATTGCTCAATTGCCCACAAGCAGATATTTTTTTATAGCACCTTCACATTCAGGTATGAATAAAAAATTATAGCGCACTCACACTCGCACACAAGGAGTACATAGACTTAATTTGGCCAACCCAGTGAGTTTGAGGTAGTTGAAGTCGGCGAGAATTGAAAGTAGTTACTCTCTTTGGCTAGTATCTTTCAAATGTTGGAACCTTTATATGTTGAAAATTATAAAATTATTTTTTCTCAATACCGTTATTGATGATCATATATAACCTCAAACTGAAGCTAAAGAAACCCTCCATATGATTCTAATAGAAATTTCGAAATAGAAACAGATCTCTTGTAAAAACCACATTCCTTAGCAGAAAAATATAAAAACATAAAAATAAAAACTTTTGTAACCAGTGTTGCCATATCAAAACTGTTCTAAAAATCTAGTATAAATACATACTTTTAGCTCTTTGAAATTTATTAATAAAATCCATATCGAGAACAAGAGGCCACTGTCACTATAGCTCAATCCGGTCTAGTGAAGAATTAAACTCTGAAATTACTGGAAAATCGTAGAAATTTAAATCTATATAATGGCCGGAATGTGCTTGGCACACAATAATTAGGAATTTGTCTTTTTTACGATTAATTCGATTTTCTGCACAATTTTTATATTCCTCGGCCGGATTGGATTTTTATTTTCCAAGGCCTTGAGTCCACTCAGCAATTTTTTTTAGTCATCCCAATCGATTCATATGCTCTTCCTGGAGCGGATGTTTCAATTTAAGACACAGAAAAATTGTTCAGCAAACGATATATGCCCAATAAGTTGTCTAAGTGGTGTCTTTTCTTCGGTGTTTGACCGCAAAATCCGTTTACAAATCTTTGAGATTACGACAAAGTGCTTCACGTAGATACCTAAAAACAATAGTATTCCTTATCGAGCGTTAACTCTCCCGAACGAACTTATGGTGGATCACACGTTAATCCTAGAACCGTTTAGTATCGTTTCGATTATCGAGCGATTTTGAAGATTTTATTTAATTATTTCTACCATTCGCTAGATTTTTGAGCATCTCGAATACTTATTTATAAACCTACAGTAATACTACATTTACCACATTTATACGGTTCGGATCTATACAAGGAAGATCCCCTGAATGGAAAACTTTCTGCCAATATTCTTTTGTTCGAAAACATTTTTGGAATGACAAAACAGTTTGCAACAAAAACGCAATACATAAAGAGACGACATTTTTTGGTTGGGTAGGAAAAAGAGTTTTAAATAATATGTAAAACGTAGACATGCAGAGTCCGCTAGTTTTCTGTTGACTGCCACTTTCACTCCCGCTTTTGTTGTCATTCTCTTTTGATTGCTTTTTTATATTATGTTATGGCAAAAACATATTTTTATGAATTCTTCCTTACGTGCGCATCGTTATATCCGCAATTGATGATGCTAGTTGATAATAACGGCACAGTGTGCGAGTATGAAAGTAAGTGAGTAATTCGTTTAACTATTCTTTTGTTAACAAGATTTTCATTTCGATAATTTCTAGAAAACATGATTTTTTAAATAAACAAAACGTGTGTATCTTTTGCTATTTAAAGGAAGCAGTATTTTTTTATGGCAAGAGGAGCTTGGTTGAAGGGTCGTTTTTAGTACGCTTGTGTTGGGATTGTTAAATGTTTTATATCAACTCATTGTAAAGAAATTTGGCTGTAAAGAAATTTTGTAAAAAATCAAAAAAGCATAATTTGGAGACATCTTCAACCGGAAACACCAGATTCTGAAGTTCGCCACGCTGGAAGAACAACTCTCTACTCATTCAATTGTGTGTTGGGTCTACGTTGCAGGATGGGGTTAGATCTAAATTTGGTTAAGATAAACAAGAACTGGCCTCTTCACAGGAATCTCAAATATGGATTTATCGTATTATCCTTAAAGATATTTCAATTTCCATATCTTACTCTCTCTCTCTTTAGAGCGAAAAAATGGATTTAATTTGTATGATTCAAGTTTCCCGAAGAAGAGAAGCCGAAAAGCTTCTTTGGAAATACCACTCTAACTTCAGTGACCTGAGATTAGATCCATTTAAGTATGGATCACATATTGAACGATGAACTATAGTTCACAGAATTCAAAACCGTCCGCGATATCATAATGAAAGTAATATAAGAAGAGTAGAAATATATGGATAGAAGAAGCGCTTAAAGGCAATATGAGCTCGTTCTTTCTAGCCTGAAGATTAAAGTAGCTATCAAGGGAAATAATCCTCACTTTTATAAATTTTTTACTATATTTTTGAATGACTATTCAAAATACATAGCCTATATTTTGGTCTATATTTTTGAATGACGCTAATCTTGAATATTTTGTTTCCCTATTTTTTCAAATATGCAAAAGCCAACTTTTGTCCTATATTTCATTGAGTATTTACCACTGTGTTTTCACTTCTTCCACCAAATTACCCATTTAAGCAGAAAAGGCTTAAATTATCGGTAAATTTATGCATTTAAAGAACAAACCATAAATCACTAGACAAAGCGTAAAGAACAAAGATTGATGTGGCTTCGGTTCGTAGGAGTGTTGTTGACAAATTTGCGCACTTGCTCAAACCACAAAAGGGTTAAGAGCGCGAAATATATACAAACATATTTCAAATAAATTATGCAAATCGAATACACTTGAAATTTTTGGTAACATATGCAAACTACATAGCTGCTCTTCCTATCCTTTTAATTTAAGTCGTTTCTACTAAGGTCTCATATATACTTAAGTTGTTTTACCTAACATAAAACAAAGATATAAGAAATTAAAGTTATTTTACACGTGTTCTATTGATTTGATGTTTGGAAACTACTTTTGCATTTATATCCAAAAAATTTCCCAACAATAGGCTCACCCACGTCAATATTTCTGATGCGTTGTCCATCTATGTGATTTCAATACCATTTCAATACCACTCCATTCCAAAACATTTTCCATAAGTATTTTCTTTTTCTACATACTTTCTAACCTAGCGTACCTTTAGATCCAAAATAATTCAAGTCAACGAAAATGAATCGAACTTAAATCTAATCCTAGAAGTATTACGAAAACTTAATTCAAAGAACTGGATAGTCTGACGCTATAAGAAACTTATGGTAGTTAGAAAAATCTTATCTGAGAGAGATGGCTTTGTTCAAAACACTTTAGAGATATATTCAGAACATGCCTACTTATTCAGAATCCAGAAAACTATGTACTAGAAGCTCAAAACATGGATCTTGTATGATAGTAAGCCACCTGGATATGGATTCATAACTGATACTTGCGAATACAAGAACAAGAGACATTTATGTAAATATAATCATTAGCTCATAATCTACAGAAAATGTTAACTGTTTTTAAATCCATTAATGACTAGATAACTAACTGATCAGTAAAGAAATGGTGTTACTAAGGAGGAATAAGGAAACAGTAGGGCCTTGCGTTGAATATTTCGAATTCTGTGTAGAAGTAACATAATTACCATTGAATTAAGTAGGGGTAACATGTTCTTAGTCTATTTAGAGATCGAAATGGACTCTGGTATAGTCTTGATACAACTGCAACACTATCTTTATAATAAAAGTTCCAGAAAAATCTCTACCGTAATCCCTTATTTCCTCACTCTAAAATAATGGACAAATTTCAGGTTCACAACAACATCTGAAAATACTACTTAAAACAGCTTTTATGTAAGTTTTATGGTATTTTCATGTAGACACCTATATATACAGATTGGCAAAAAACAAATAGAAATAAAGCCTTCACTAGCAAGTAGGAAGGTTAAAACGGAAGGTTAAAAATTCAAAGATAGTGTTACGGAAAAAGTTTATAATATCGTATCACCGACCACTACAACTGAACACCAAAAAATCAAATTTCTTAATTTTTTTCGATAAACTAAAACACACGAAAGTGGTTAGTTTAGGAGAGTCCCTTCTTTTATTTTCTACTTTCGAAAAACTGAACTAGATTTTATTGTTGCTTTTGAGGAATGTCTTTGTTCGAGGTAATCGACAAGATCGGAAATAGTAACAAGAGCATTTAGAATATTAGATATCTGGGTGGAGATCGGCTGGGTGAATGGTGTATGGGCGAACGAACTTCCAAATCAAATACATATTTCGATAAGGGGTTTCTTCCAATTCAAGAGTACAACAAGTCCAAATCAACTCTGTTACACTCACTCATTGAGGTTATGGAAAAAAAAAACTCGCTTTACCCAAATTGACACTTTTTTAAATTCCGCACACTTGTATGCCAAAAATATAGACAATAGAATCGATTCATGCTTTTTTAGTATTATACGTTCTTTGCTGCCAATTGCAGCTCTTACTTACAACATTAGTTTTTACTTTTCCTCTTTATTTTCCAATCGCTACTGAAGCAAAATTGAAGACTTAAATGAAATGTATACCACTGGATGTCGACAAATTCCCGACCCATATCAGAAAAACTCAGATACATAAGTATTCGAGCATGATCGACATGTGTGACATGAACCACCGACTGCGACGGTCGCAAACAATTTTTCAACTAACATAATAGTGTAAGGCAACAAAGAAGTGAAAACCAAAAACAGGAAACACAAACACCAAACCTATCATTACCGTAAAATCAACAAAAAAGAAAAAAAAAAACAATATGGGGTGTAAGGAATTTCGACTGTAAGTAGTTCTTCGTACATATTCTTTTCGGGTATTTGAAGAGGAGAGTGTGGCTTACGACCAAAATGTGCCGGCAGAGAGAAATATTATTAGAGAAAAAACATTGTGTAACATTATAGGGAGCGCTTGATTAACCCTTTTATTACCAAATCATTCTTAGAAAAACACAAAAAAAAATCATATAATATTTTCTGATGGAGTTTATATTATATTGATGCTAACAAGAAACTCTGTGATAATTACTTTCATTTGAAGTTTGCTTTGTTCCCTCTTAAATTCCTTTTGAAAAGAAGAAGATGTAAATTTTAATATTTTTATTATATAAATAAGTATATTGGCCAAAGAAGTTGAGCTGTATCAGACTCATACACCATCATTTCGTATTGATGATAACGAATTAGATCGCATGGAATTTCAGAACACACCTTTTAGTTTTTAGTGAAAATTCGTAACTTTAGCGGGTTTTATACCCTGAAGGTAATGAAAGGATTAAAATAGGTAGAGTTTACTTCCATGACCTTTAGAACACATATGGCATTTATGCCGCAAAATGAAGAAAATAATATAGAAAGTAATATTTTTATATTTACATATACCTTCTTAGATTAATAGATTCTATTTAGGCCTTAAGAAATAAGAAATATTAATGTCACTAGGATTTTCCATACAAAAAATAACCAAAAAAAAACAAAAACACCCAACCATTTAGGCTTTACTAATACTTTTGGCTAGATGGAACACAAAAACAACTGAAAATAACCTTAGGAATTTGCAATGGAGGCCATTCCAAAATAAAAGACGGTTTAAAGTCAATGAAATGGAAATGTACAGCTGTGTTCAAATTAAAAGCATTACAGCCATTATAAAAACACATTATTTTCCAATTTCCGGCGCATAAGAAATGGTTGTTGAGTGCATTACCCGGAAAAATGCTCTCAATGCTTCTGTTATTCAGGCTTTCCGACACTTGACATAAGAAACTAGTTTCAATGAAATGTCTAAGCAGGCCGCGGGTGGAAAGCGCACTTGTGAAAACCGGAAATTGAAAGTGATCGAGATCGTACGAAACTGCAACTGAAGCAATCGAGTTTTGTAAACAGAGTACCTCGAAAAATGTGAGTACATATTACAAGGTACTGTCTTAGAAGCAACAAAGTTCTTATAAAAGTGTCAAGAAAGCAAAAAAGAATATCTTAACATATCTTTAAAGTCTGTCATTATGGCAAAATAATTTATTTGACAAGATTTGATCAAAAAAAATACTTCAGACCCATCTCAGCCATAATATTCCTCACCTCACTAGCATCTCACATGGTTGTTATAGTTCTGCTATTGAGCTTTATTCTATGTCAATTCAGAAGTGAAGTTTTGTCTGAAGAGCGTGGACGAACTCTGATTTTGAAGATTATATTTATCGAAAAATACTGAAGAAGCTCTGAAGAACTCTTGATCAGAAAGCTTTCACAACCCCGGATTCTAAATACTTTAAATTCCAAGCGCTCGTTTAAGTAACGTGTGCTCGGCCAAGCTCTGAATTCTCTTCTACGATATCCTGCCAATGAATATTAATGTGGCCTAAGTCAAAAGGAACCTAATCAGTAAGTACTCGAAAGTTATGGATAGCCTAACTAGGGACTTGAGTTTTGATCGAAACACATCTCTCTTCTAATCGGCACCAAAGTTTATGACTTCTTGGCACATTGACGTGTGAGTCCTCCAAGTTTTTTAAAATAATTTTTGTCTTATAAAGCGTATACCTCATACCTATGCCTTTTATTTAAACGCCAATGTATATTAAACGCATACAATGGCGTAGAAGCGACAAAATTTATTTGGAATTTATTTAATTTGGCAAAAAAAAGAAGAAGCTTCTCGCTTTCAATTCAAATACAAATTAAAATACCTTCAGTCTATTATTTCTGCTTCGAAAGCTAACATAACAACTTTTTTTCATTGTTTTGTTTTGCTTTTCGCATATTTGCGCACATTGAAGCAACAACAACAGCCGAAAAAAAGTCGCACAACAACGCAAACAGTGTGTATTTGAAATTATCCAAACAATAGCAGTCAAATGGCGCGCAAATGCATCGCTCCGTTTGCAATCTCCTCGATTTCTGGCCTGCGCCGCTTGTTGGCCTCTACAGGCTTGCATTTTTTTGCCGAAATATGTGCAGTCTCGCAGTTGTAATGTGCCCAGAGGTTGTGGAAATCAGGGTAAGAGGCGGCAGTTAAGGCAGAGATTGTGCTCACTACATTTCATGCTGGTATATATATACCTGTGTGTGTATATATAACGACCCGACAAATGCAAATGCAATTAGCTAGCTTACTGCCAGGCACTGCTGACATGCACGTTCAAGGCCGACAACATAAAATAGCTCCAAGGCAAACCAACAACAATATTGTAAGCTTAAGGCAGAAGACAGCACAAAACAGCACAAAACGGAACAACTAAGTTGAAAAGCAGCCGGCAATATTCAGAAGACAGGATTAAAGTTTTGGAAATTGGCACTTCAAAGGCAATCGAAAGTGATTTTGTATACCAAAGTTTCATCGCATCTGAAGCTAAAGCTATTAAATATAAAACTAGTCTGGAAACCCTTGCATAACATATCGATACAGAAATCTAACGTACACCATATACTTCAAACGCCACTATACATACTTCTTTACAGATTTTTCTTATTCATGAGTCTGCACCATATAGCCGAATTGTCATCATAAGGAACTTCATAAGGAAGGAAGAAAATCTTGCTATTAAACTCTTTACTAGTTCAACTCTATGCAGCTTCAATGATATTTCCATCAATAGAGGCCTAACTGGTATAGTCTATAGTCCATATTAATTTTTGGGAAGTGCTCTGAAACTATAACTGAAAGTCGCGAAAGCATAATCGAGTATTCTGTTGATCGTATGTTTGAAAGTACGATTTCTATAACAGCAGTCCTTATCATCGGTCGAAATCCGATATAAAAGCACTCAACAAATGCAATATAGCCGCTATCAATTCACCCATCCATCAAAGGTTTAAGGATCACATAACGGTTACTGTTATTTGACTTCTCTCGCTGTAGGGTAGTATATCGGCCGCAATTAAGCAGTTCGAAAAGTCTTCGGATTATCTTAGGTTGAAACTTCCTAGATAACATAAGGTGATTAACCCATTTGTAAACATAGTTCACTATTCAAAGATCGGTGGAATATATTCCATTTAAATGTTCATTTAACTCAGAAAGAATTGTGATTGAAACCTGTTATAAAAGTTTTCACAAAAAGTATGAATTTCAGACTCCTCAAAGTAGATTCAAGACTTCTATATATTTACTAAAGTTCATATGAAGGTAGGTTGGAGTTTTGATAGATATGTCAAACCTCTACATAATAGATGTATCGAAATTAAAGAGAGAGGAATACCACCTACCATCCTCAAAGCAAAAATTTGGCCATATTTTATATTTTCGTGCAATCGGAACTATGATAAATTAAGGATCACTTGCTACCACTTGCTGCAATTTGAAGTACTGTGGCTACTCTCACCATAATTCACGACTTTTTTTTTAGTTAATTGAAATTTGCTATCACTATGCGAGATAGTCCAATTTAGCCAGCCTTAGCGACGTTTGTCTGTGGCACATCCATACCTCCTTCCAATCGACTAAATGACTTTCTCTAGCGAAGTTTCCGAACGAAAAGTCCGAAAAGTCTTCGAACATCAACACTTTGACCATAATTTCCTACATTTCCCCCGCTTACCAAGAAGCTTAATATTTGTTATTAAGTATTCTTTGCTCAAGTTTTTATTGCGCCCCATTACAAACTATAAAGAAAGGGAAGAGCCTTTAACGCCGCTAAACTTTTTATCCTCGCTGTACCACTATGGAGCGGGAAATTCCGTTGTTGCTTTGAACCGCATGTGCTAACTTAATTAGCATTCGCTCAATTAGCCACAGTTCGTAGCAAAAACAAACAGAATTTGAGTGGCAAACAATAGTCGCACTCGGAGGGAGGTGAACAATAAAATGGCTTAGCATAACGGTAGCGCTTATGCACGTAATTTGTGCAAATTTAGCGGCATAAACAAACAAATGCTTTGAAAGTACCACATGTTTCTACAACCGTAGTAGGAGTTTTGCAGTAGAGTTGCCAGAGTACCGGTTTTCATTCAAACAATTTACGAAAAAATTTCTTATAATGAAAACGAAACTGACTACCGTGCTTCAAAAACCAGTTCTAAAATTGCCTTCGAAGAGATTAGTGGCGTAAGTACCTGGTCGAATCTGGAACGGTTCCTAAAGTTCTTATGCGCCTCAAAGGCGTGTTCAACAAGGAACTGCGCTTTCAAAGCATGCTTGATTAAAGACCTTTTTAAATCCCCTGTAATCCAGAAATCATTCCCCTGCCGGTCGGAGGATAAGAATAACCCGCGGTAAGGCATGCCTGTAGTAAGAGGCGACTAAAATCCATAAAATGCACTGCTTAGCGATGTCAGAAATAGTGCTATATTACTTAGTTTGAACTGAGTTTATAACACACATACATATAATGTATTATGCACACACTTAAAAAGGCATATGAGTTCAAGCTACAAATGACAGCAATCTTAGTTGAATGGATGGCTCAACTGGAATTAGCCCAGGCTACGAGATCTGACCGGAGACTATAATCTCGTACCACGGGGCCGGAGCCGGAGCAGGAGCCCGTTGGAGTTGGAAAGCGCTCCAACCTGCTCATTGTGGTAGACCCTTCAGGGAGTATCGTGGTGGCTGTGGTTTAATACCTGAATGCGGATAGAGCTGTTAGGCGGTACAGTTCAGTGTGGAGTTGCATTACAACCGGGTGAGGGATCCAATGTACGGCAGAGGTTTTAGATAGGCCTCGAGCCTTACCAAGGTGGTTATTGTGTCCATTTCCACAATGCCGATCCGTACCGTTGGTTTTAGCAGAAAGCTATTATTGACGGGGCGCTGATCAACGCATTATATTGATTTGTTGTGTTTTTGAATACCGCGGAGTTAGGCTGTACGTACGGCAGGTACCCACCCTCGTTCGTTCGTTCAATCCAGAAATCAATCCGGGCTCACAACAAGTTTCTAATTAGTTGAAGAATTTAAACTATACTGCAGCAACAACTGAATTACCTTCACCTTGGAATTGAGGTAAATGATTAGGGTACTGATAATACACTGATCACACTACCCAGTCACCGTTTATACAATTCTGAAGGCTATCTTTAAACCAGTCGAGAAGGCACTAGAAATTTATGCTTTTACAGAAATTCTCTTTTTTTGCTCTCATTCAAGGTAGCCTAAGTTACAAAGATTTTTCGAAACCGAGTGAGTTGAGTCGAAGACTATCGATCGATTTGTTGACGGTAAGGACCTCTGATTCTCTGATATTCGAAGGTAGACTAAAACTTTTACAACTCTAGCCATTAAACCGTATCACAAAGAAATACAGATCTTAAAGATTACTTGAAAAAAATAACTCTCTAATTACAAAGTTTATCTTGAAAATGTTAATAATATATTTCGCAAACATTTTTTCGATAAATCGAACACAATTTGATAACCCTGCCTAAGGTTTGCATTCACGCTCTACAAGTTGCTGAGTAATATAACATCAGCGTCAACAAAGCCTCAACCCACGCCAACGCATGCATTCTGCAAGCTGATAGAAGCAGCACCCGCATGGAATTTACGCAAGCAAAAACACTTTTGACAAACAAGAATGCTGTGGAAGCTGGCAAATAGTGGGGGAGCTTCTTGAAAATTTACCACATTCCAAAATGCATGTAAGAACACTAATGAGATTGCGATATGTTTGTGAGTTGGAGTTTGGGCTTGCACTTTGACTTAGGTGTATCCATATGCGGGATTGTTAAGAAAGACAGCTATGCAGCACAAGATTTTGCAATCCATTACCTCAATGCTGTAAGAGTGAAACTTAATTTTTAATTATTGCAGCTGCCTTTGGTTAAATGCAAAAATAATTCCAAAATCAAATAAGGGAGTTTAAAACATCAATATCTTTAGATGAGCTGGGAAGTTGGATTAGAGTTGTGTACTAGAGAGATAGCTAGTTTAGAGTGTAAAAAAAATTTAAGTAGCGGTGTTTTGGAGTAAAGAAATTGTGGTGAATACACAATAAAATGTGCTTAAATGTTGCATAATTGATCACTTCGGTTGCAATATTCGCAAAAAAATTTCATAATTTATATTTTCTACAGGAAAAACGTTTATTCCAAACTTGTAGCCAGTTTTGAAATGTATTTTAACAATCAGTGCGCGGAAAGTATGCAGAATTTTAAAGCTTCGAATTTTTAGTGGGCATCCTCTATAAAAAATAAATAATACGAAATCGGTAAGTCTATATTTTGATCACAAACACAAAACCACTGGATCCTATTATTTGGTGTACAATTTTTGTTGGGATTGTTGTCAGAAGAAGCCATTAAGCCCGGCCTGATACTGACAAACTTTTAGTCGCTGTCGTTGAGGCCAGCTAACTGAAGTTGTAGAAATCGTATTTTTTCGCCGCTATTGGTCCAAGTAGTCTTAGATATGTATATTTACATATTGGTTCATATTGGGATCGCCTCTATATAATTAAGAGCTTAATCAAAAATTGGGTGTTAACAGAAAAACAGAAAGAAAAGCCACAACAATTATTGACTTGACTTAAGTCAACTTAGTAAAAAAACTCATTAATATATGGCAACTCTAACATATTTAAAGTGATATTTAAGATATTGAAGGAAGAGATTTAAATAAAAAATAAAAAAAAACCCACTACATGAGGTTTATTTTACAACAACTGCTTTCACTTTATTTATTCGAGGACCTCTACGCCACCGACATTATTTAAATTATAGACAATTCTTCGATTACACTTTGCTTTTCACAATAAGACATAAAAGATAATGATAAGTAGAAATCACCACTAAAAAATTTCAATATATATGTTTCCCTAAAATAAATACACTAAAAATTCTATACTTTCGAGGGCTTTTCACATTTTGGAGCTTTCATAAGAGCGTTCGGTTAAGTATGAATCCTAGCTACTAAGTACAATAGATGAACTATTCTTGAACTAGACTTTATGACTTATTATGAATTATATTATTTGACTGCTATACGTAATCCCTAAAGGGATCCCTGCTTTAAGAAATATTTGTAGATGACTTAGCAACTAAAAGTGTGCGAAATGAATTATGCTTTCATTATTTTGGGCGTTTTGCAAATCATTCGAACAGTTATTCCTTGTGGCGAATTTGGATGACATACAGACTTAGAAGGAATTAACATAATATAACACTATATACTACTATAATACAAGACTATTAAATAATTGAAGGGGTGAAATTCTCTTGCTGAACTTTCTTACAAGTAGCTTTCACATTTTGAGAATGGCCTTTTATTTTCATATGCAACATTTATTTTACATAAAAGAATGTCTCCTAGCTAGTATTATATATCATCTAATAATATTATCTAGCTTAGGATACAGATTTAGCATCGTACATATATAGTTATTGCCTCTCAGTATTCCACTACATAACCCACCAAAATGGAACTAAATTTAATATATCAAATTATTAATTAATTTAAATATAATTGAGAAAGTAATTTTTGACTCACTAAAAGACCAAAACTTTAAATATTTCCACCTCACTTTCAAGTAGTTCGAAATCCGCTTAAGAAAGTAGTGAAAAATTTTAAATTAGTTGTAGCTTTGCAATAAGAATAGCAACCAGTAAAGCTCAGCTGCTCAGCTCAGCTTAAGTATGTGGTAATGTGGTGCGGTGCGGCCATAGACCGTTAGTCGTAATGGCAACCTAGTCCGGCTAGAAACCGGAGATTTCATGAAAGTATTTCAGTTGAAATCTCTTTATGTACAAACATTGTGTAAAGGTACACGAAATTGTGCTCATGTAAAAGTTATTAGCTGTCATTTGAACAAAGAAAATGGCAGCCAACTTTGAAATACACATAATAATATATATATATATATATATAAATGTATTATGTATGTAGGTTTAAGAGTTTGGTTATTAAAACCTGCGGCCATTGTGATTTTAATGAACGTCTTGCTTGTTAAGGGAACGGACTTGGAATTTTTTCGGAGGCCTTGCTGTGGACTTTAATTGAAAATGTAATAACAGTTTAAAGAAAAAGAGATTGTTGTAATTATTAAATTTGATAGGTGAATAGGTGTGTTATGATATATGTGATTTCAATTAAAAATTAATCGACAATATATTTCGCACGATTGCCGGTGTTTATATATAGCCAATATATACTATTAAAAGATAATCTTATGATTATTAAATATTATTAAAGTAATTGAAGTGGAGTTACTGGGGTTTGCATGATATTGTATATTCCCATTACAAAGTTACAAACATTGAAGGAGTTAAAGGTTTCAGCTTACCCATTAAATGGCACCGATGCAGGGATTGTTTAGCCAGAGCCGGTGAAAAACTTTTGTGTGTCATTGCCTAAAATGTTTTGATGGTGACCAAAATCTCGACTGCTTGAGCTTTCTAATGTAGGCAAAAGACTAATTAATTCCACAGAATAATTCTGGTCACAGAAGGAATGGCTGAAGTCAGCGCTCTCTTGCTCAGGCTATTAAGTGGATTACATAAAGTTGTAAGTTATATACCCCTGACGAGCGCCCTGAAAGCTAAAACCTCTGTTGGGCTCGTAAAAGTTTCTCTCGATCGTGTGATTGGTATCTATTTAATAATCAATAAATCTTTCCGACTTTTGGTGCACTTCTCATTGTAAATCAACAAACTCGTAATATCAAAATTAGTTCAAGTTTTATTTAAATTCCGGTCTTCGGTTTGTTTTCATTCTCAGTTTTAGTTTTATTATTCATATAAGCTGCGTATTTGCTATTTTGGTTCGAAATAGGATTACCAGACCTCAGTTTGAGTAAACCCCACTCTTAGTTTTAGTTCTGATCTAATCTTTGATTTATATCTTAATCGATTGACTAGACTATAGTCACAACTTTTATCAAGATTTAGATCTAGTCTGATATAAATCTGAGCCTTAGAGTCAGTTGCATGTGATTTTAGTTGTATTCCTACACACCGTTCCAGTTCTATCTAATCATATTCATAGTCAGACCCTTAATCTTAGTCTAATTTGAAGCTTCATTTAAATTATCGCATTGTTTTCTTAATGCTTTTCTTACTTTATTTAGTATAACTTTTGAGTGGCATTCTTAATTTTCCTCTAATTTTTAGCATAAGTCTAATTGTAGAACTGAGCTTGAGTACATTGCGCATTCCTAGACTGAATCGAAAAATATAACTTTTAATTTTATTTTTCCTTCTATACTCAAGTTCTGGTCTAGGCAGTATATTGAGCTTCGTCAAGTTTGTACCTTTTCTCTTAGTATGAATCTTTGAATATTTTTTATTCTAAGTGTGAATTTTAGCTCCAATTGTTAGTCTACGTCTACGTTTCGGTCAAGGTTATCGTATTGTACTGGAACTAAATCCTTTTATACTCTTAGCTGGTATATAAAATTGAATTAAATTTTAATTGGATTTTTGAGTATTGTTCAAAAATAATTTTTAATAAAGCAAATACTTAGATACACAGTAAAATATGAATTAATAATTTAAAAAGATTATACTTTTATTTTATTCCAGAAAAAATTCGAAAGTCATTTACAACTGCCTTAATTATGAAAGTCAAAGTAAAATCCTCAGTTCAAAATCTTATTTTGAAAAATTGTTAATAAGCCCCTAATTATTTAAGTACAGTTATTTTAATTGAAATATTACAATTTTTATCAACCGAGTGATTATTTTATTGCCTTTATTCCATACCCTACATATACAACACAAATTTATCTCACCGACTACGCTACCATCCTGTATATATTTTCTCATCATTGTCCTTATTATTATTATTATTATTATTATTATTATTATTATCGTTATTATTAGAACACGTTGTTATCAGGCGTGTTGTCGACTGAACTCGCTTGCTTATAAACATTTATTGAATATCGCCCCAACTGTTTTGCTTACTTGCTTCTTTTTTGTGCAACAACAGCTTCGTGTGCATTTTTTACATGTTGCAGGAATGCCAGCCAATGAACAACAACAACAAGCAACTACAACATAATAACAACAATAATATCAAAGGACAAGAATCACAATTAAATTCCACCCTCACTTTTCCTCAATGATAGTTGCTTATACGCCTCGTACGACATGTCGCTCAGCAAACAACAAACACATATACACGCCCACATTGTGTTGTGTCTATCGGCAATAGACCATGCGCTATATATATTGCAATCTCATCATTCGCCCACTAGGTCAGTGTGTTTGTCTGCCTGCGGTCATACTCAAATCGTGGAACCGAGCTTGCGCTGGACCAACGTCGAGTAGCTTACTGTCTGTATATATATTATAAATATATATGTTGTATAACTGTGCGCACAAGTGTAGCTAATTACAGTAACAAGTGTATATTTGTATGTGCATACGTGTCGGCTGACATTTATATGCTTGGCATACGGATATTTTTGCTCTATCTTAGAGGAAGAGAGAAAGAGAGATATCTGTATGTGTGGGTGAGTTGTTCAGCGTATCCGCATGTTCGGCTTGTGGCGAATGTTTCACCATGAAAATCCGATTTTTACAGCAATCAATGGTGAATAAATTTGTCGTTGAAAAGTATGGCTTAATTGATATTATGCAGAAAATGTCGGTGAGATAAGTTACAATTTCAATATGATTTTGCTTAGATTCTGATTGATGTTTACACATTTTGTTCTAAACAAAAATGTTTACAAACAATTTTTACAAGGTTGAAAGATGCATGTTTGAACCCAGCCCATGCTTGAAACATTTTCTTAACATAGACTGTTCTAAATGTTCGGGAGAACTTTCGAAGATACAAGAGTTCTTAAATAAGTCTGTTAATTTTTGCATTTATCACATCGGAACCTTAACTAATCAAGTTTCCGGCTCTGTGCCAGGAGAAGAAATCTTTCTTAGGTAGTTCGCTAAATTTAGAACAGCAGAGATGAAGCAGCCAGAGAACGTCCGGCTGTTAAGGACTAAAACTTAAAAGAAAAAAAAACTGCACAAAATGATTTCGTATGACCAGAAAATTAAGTTAATAGGCACTCTGAAGATATCAAAGGAGGTGTTGGACATTTATTCATAAATATTTAGTTGTACGAAAGCTCTGTACGGGCTCAGAATTGACTGACCTATATCATTTAGCTATTATACCAGACCTTAATCAAGAATTTAGACTTGATATGTGACCGAGCTAAAGTTTGATAAGGTATTTCTCAGTCACTCAGATCCGAAAATATTTAAAGATTCTCTGCTCCACGAATTATATAAATTAATCACTGTTTCTTTCCTACAAAAAAGTTTGAAAATAAAATTTAAAAATATTTCCTTAATTATTGTTGAAGAATTAGTTCGAAATGCACTAGAGTGCGCCCAGTAAGTAACTAGTTAATTTTTGTTTAGTGTAATCACTGTATATATATCCCATTATTAATTCTTAAAAGCATATTCGATAGAAATCAAACAATAAAATTTTTATGACAATAGCTTGAAAAAAAAAATTAATTTTTTTATAATTTCCACTTAATCCTTCGCAAATAATCATATTGAATCCGAGTCATTTAATTTGAATGGCAAATACATTTGTCAATCAATTCTTTTGAAAGTCACAACAATTAACAAGCATATCAAAAAAAAAAACAAAAAAGATTTTCACGCAAAAACAAATGTTGCACTTCACACACACATTTTGACTGATAAGTCCAAATCCAACATAAAGAAATAAGGAAGGGTTGAATTCGTGTGCAACCGAAGTTTTGTCTTTATTATAATTGCGTTATCGATAAATTCAACATTCTCTATTAAGATATATTATCCGAAATATCGGCTATAAATATGTTTAATAGAAAATGGAATATTCCTCATATTAGTACTAGGGTTAACCGTTAAGTTATGAACCGTTATCTTTCAATTTTTTTATCCCAAGCACATTGTACTATACGAAATAATACCGAAAAATCTCCCACTTTGACAGATGTGTATGGTAGAAAGTTAACTAAGAGGCACAAAGCTTTATATCAGGCATATATAGTGAAGCTTAAATAATATAGACTGTATTCATTTATATTTGGCACCAATCCATAATATGTTATATATGATATAGTTGAATCATTTCCTTAAGATAACTTACATTTTGACCGTTTGTTTTTTGTGCAATACGAAAGTAACCGGAAGGACGACAATCAGACAATCATCATTGTTATAAATGGGAGACGGGAATGTCTGAACTGATTTAATTTTTTTTGCGCATTGAACCAAACTATTGGCGAGAAAAGATTCCAATAAAAATCCATTGAAATTTTTCATATATAGAATTCATATATGGCGCATAAAGTCAACCGGCAGTACAGAGATTCTCGTATGCGTGTGCGTATATCGAGACTAGTGCAAATTACGAACTGATTTGAACTATTTTTGAAACACAATTACCACATATAAGGAGCAGTATTTGTTTTGCGATACCTCTTTTAATGTTTGAAAAACGTTTCCTATGACGCAGCAAAAACTGACTGATGAAATTCATAAGAGTATTTCTGCGGGAAATGGGCGCTTCTTTGTCCGATTTCGCCCATTTTTAGGCGTTACCAAGAGGGTGTAATCAAAATATTGTGAACCAAATTTGTTTTGAAATCGTTGAAGTAGTTTATAAGCTGTGGAAATTTCAACGAAAAGCGGGCGGGGCTATGCCTAATGACTAACTCTTACAAATAATCTACAAGTGAGCCTTCGACATCTTTCTCTTGAGCAAATTGAACATTTCTGTAATATTTCTTTATATTTCGTGCGTATTTTTACACATTTCGAACATTATCGTTATATTATACGTGATGTGGGCGTAGTTATTACCCGATGCAGTTTTCACAATGTCACAAGAAATGGAAAAATGCTATGGTTTCACTGTGTTTGATTGACGAAGCTTTAGCACCCTCGGAGATATATAGTTTAAACTAATTAGAGGGCGTGGTTATGTTTAAAAAATTCTGAAACAACACACAGCTTAAACAACCATCAGGGAAACAAGACTATTATACTTTGTGCAACATTTGACGAGGATATATGTGTTTATGTACATATACTCGTACGCTGACTATATATATTTATTAATTTCCGAAGGATTAAACTCAAAGATAACTGTATGCTCGCAAAAAAAACCTATTAGCTTATATTTTAATGGTCAAATGCACAAAAAGCTTTTGAAAAGCTTGTAAATTTTTTATAACTTACATACTATTATAAACAGTATATGTGCTTCCCACTTCACTTTTATTGCAAAACAACAAAAAAAATCCATTCAATGTTACATTTAAGCGCATTTAATTCGTTTACGCTGTAAAAAAAATCAAAATAAGTGAAATGTTTTAATGCTGACAGATGCATTTGGATAATAAATTTTCCACAAACAAGTCAATTAAATATCAAAGTCATAGCGGTGTTAAAGACTTTTTCTATTCAGCATAACATTTGCAATCATTTTTTGAGTGATAATTTTTTTCTGCACTCGCTAGATTACAGCGAATTTTTGTAGTGCCCTCCAGCTGTATGTAGTACTGAGCGCTTTCTTAGTGAACGATGAACCGATCCGAGTCAATATTTGAAGTTTTTGAAATACAAAATGCCAAGGTTGCCATTGCTTGAAAGCACTTCAAACTGAAGAAGAAAATAAAGCTGTAATATTGATAATATAAATATATATATACACTTAAACAATGTGCACACCAAAGAAACACTACTAACTAAAGTGGATTCTACTAATTTAAGCTGAACACACTGTTTGAGAAGAGTTACCATACATTTAAGAAATAAGTCACTAGATTTGTTAAAAATAAATCAATAAATCAAATTAGAAAAATTAAGAAAGTTTGAACGGAAGATATTACCGAGTAGTGTTGCCACATTTTTTTAAAGTTCGAAAAGCGAGTTTAAGAAACAGAAAAAAGGCTGTTTTTTGTGAGAGGTATAAGCGTAAAAATCATCAATAAGTGCGAATTTATGGCGCGACGTATATATTCTATTAGAAATGGAATGTAATCATTTTCATATAGAAAGTCGAGATTTTGAGTTGTGCCACATACACCATATGTAGCATCAAATAATGGAGAAAGATGCAAAGTGAGATCTTGTCTATCTGACCGTCTGACTCTACAAATTAAACTTATGCCTTTGGACTATAATCAATCTATACTGATCTAACAGGAGTCTACGTATCTTTTAAACAACTGAAGCCATCGCATAGGAAAGCATAGCATAGCATAAGAAGTCGAGCTGTAACTTTATTCCTATTGTACTGTGAATATTCTGATTTATATTCTCCGATTGACTTTACAATAAATTTTATATAAGAGATATTAAACCAAACGTAGTATTAATTAGAGGTACAAGTACTTTGAGAAGGACAACATATGACCTATTCTAACACATTGCGCATTAATTTTTTAACCCATAATGAAAAAAAGTACATACTACATAGTCAAATAGAAACCTCAAAAGCTCTAAAGGTAGACCTACAATTTAACACAACACAGCCGTAACAGTCTACAAATAAAAGGCAATGTGGATTTGATACCAGGCAGAGTTCGGTTGTAATGAGTCGCTTAATATTCGCTTTCTGAGTAGAGATGAGTGGGTATAAAGAGTTGTTAAAAGAATTGAGTATCTTCCCCGATTTGAGAACATGAATGAGAACACAGGGGAGTATCTACATACTTCCCTTAAGAATGTCTAATTCCATAGCGTCTCATATACAAATTTTTGGAAGCCTTCTCTTCTCATTGTACCCTCTTGACTAAATTTTCAGACTACCATTAAGTTCCGTGATTTCTTAGATTGGCAATTATGTTCAGATATGTATAATTATGATTAAGTGAATATTGATCGGACAAGTTTTCTTATAACCTAGATGTATACCGGGGTTGTCAAAATCTTCTGAGGAAATTTGGTGTAGTACGAACTACACAATTATGGGAGATTTTCATTATAATTTTCAAGCACCTCTGATCCTTTCTTTGCCTTCATAACGTTGACACATCGAAAACCGTACTACTGGAAACTCCACAAAAAGGCATTTCATTGCAGCAACATTATTGAACACATTTTTGAAAGTCATTGCACATAATGAATGTGATAATCCACAATTTTAATTTTTCACATCTTCTATTTACTATTCCTTTTCTATTATTAATAATAAAAGCAACCACACTAATCACTCATAAAATATTTTGTGGCACACAGGTGCACAAAACACCAACAGGTATACCAACGAATACGTCCAGCTGATTGCATACTTCTATATATATATAGGTTTAATGGAATATCTGCTGTATTCACGGCACTAGCTTTGTCGAGCTCAGCGAAGTGTTCGTGTGTGGCATCGTAATGAAATTTATGACATTTGCAGCATTAAAAGTAGCTGACGCGGAATCCAGACAGTGGCGGCGGCGGCGAAGGGGTGACAGCATAATTTCAACATAATTTCAGCTGAAAGTGGCGGCCCAATGGGAAATGGTATGAAAGTGGGGAATGGAAAAATAATGAATGCAGGAGCATCAGGAATTGAAGGACGATAATGATGACAATGGCGGTGGTGTTGGCGATGATGATTATGATGTGCTGCAAATCGAATTAAAACCAAAGCAAAAGCAAAGAAGATAATAGAAATGCGAAGAGGAACGATGCGAAGTGAGGCGCCTGCAGCGGCAGCTGTCTCATTATTTCATTATGGCTCAATGCAAGTTGGCGCAAAGTAGTCGGATGAAAATGCCATAAAGAACTGTGGAAAATACAGGCAAATAATACTTATAGTGCAGACGATAATGTGAGTGCATAAGAAAAGCTGACGCAAAGCCAGACACAAAGGCAGGAAGGCGTTACAAATATTCACATTTAATACGTGCATTGTCGGCATTTCGCGCATTCGCTGTATTCGTTGCAATTTTATGCGATGTAGAAATGTATGTTGATGCGAAAAGTATATATAAAAACTACAATACCTTCGAGGGAATCTGAGAAAATTTTGAAGGAATCTTTTTGACCAAAATATGTTGAATAGAATCGAAATAGCTCTCAAAACCCATTTACGTAGAATTACCAAAATATGTTCGATATATGGCACAGTAGCAGTATTATTAGGAGGTGATGTATATGTCAACCATTGCACGGTTTTGGAATGAAACTACATCAAATTCAATGACACTAATTTGACAATAGCACAAATTTTATTCCGCATATTTCGCCTTAACGAGAAAATTATTCAATTCACAATTGACTTTTTGACTTGATTTTATGTTTGACCTGAAAAGCATTGTCAAAAAATAACGCTTACGTATGTTGCACAACGTGTGTCATTAAGTTTGACGTAAGGAAAGTGTAACATATTAAAGTGTTTAGTGAACATATATATTTAAGGTGTAATCTCAAGAAGTTAATGTATTATATTTTTCTGCGCTACCTCAAAGTGTGAGTTAAGAAACCGCTGGCAAAATAGTTGAAAAACCGTCTGTAATAATGACAAAATTATGGCATGAATAAGAGATATAGCTTAAATCTTAATGATTTTATAAAATTATGTTTAATAATGTTATTTTGTTTTTGGTAGGATTAAAGATTTACCTTATAATTTTAATATAGGTAATCGTCAAAGCAAATTTTTGATATTTTCAACCAAAACTTATGCGGTTAGATTTGTGAACTAGCCATTTGTACAAGCGAGACTATATATATACCTAGGCATTGTTATATGAGCGACGATGGACTCATGCCTGATTGACCATTCCGCCCGTTTTGCTTTGATTGCTTCATTATGTCAATTAAAATGTAAACGTAAAGGTCAGACAACATGTCATGATTTCCTTTATCGGAAGAAGTACAGGCTAGGGGATTGAGTTTTATGCTGTCATAATGGAATTAATATGTAGAAATTTTGGAATACAAACAAATAAATATGTGTTCTCTTCGCTATGTTTCAAAGGCAGTCGCTTATCCAAAAATTGGCGTGTGAAAACAACAACAAAAATTTTGAAGTTGAATTTAATATTAGCTATTAGGGGTGCTATTTTGTCCCTTTTTAATCATTTATTTGATTCGCCATTTTCTTTTGAAGCTTTTGAAAAAAATTCACTGGAACCATATCCACAAATAGATATTTTATTACGAAATCTTATTTAAGCCACATACAGAAGTCTTCTCGTCTATAATACCTTTAGCATTTTCTGTTTTTTTTCTTTTTTGTTCTTTGCTGAGAAACTTTTAACTATTCAACAGATATAAATTACATAAAAATATGAATATTAACAAAAATACCAAGTGCAGCATAGCTTTTTAAGTTGCAATTACAAGAATTTTCTCCGAAATTGAAGCAATCAAATGAACTGCAACGGAAGCATATGGAAAGCATGACTAACAAGTGAAGCCAGATGAAGTTTTAGTGCGGACGTGGTAAGAAATATAAAATGTTTAATTGCCAAAACTATTTTAATAAACCGAAAGTAGGAAGGAGAAATCTCGAATACACCAAGGTAAAATTTCAGAACAATTTTCATGTAACTATTATTTGAGTCATTTTATGGTATTTCAAATGAAAATTTCATACTGCTGGGTGTTTCCAATGAGAGACGTAGGAAATGTTGTACAGTGTATTAGGTTAAATCCAAAACTAAGGAAAAAAAATTTTTTTTTAAATTTTTTAATAAAATCTCATAAATTTATTTTTCGAAAATATATTTCAAATTAATTAAGCTAGATAATAGTAAATAAAGAAATTGGTTTCCCCATTTGAATATCCTAACCCACTAAATACGAGGCTGGTTCGCATAAACTCATAAAAATATATTTATTTCGTAAAAGTTGCTTCACCTGGCTTTGGAATATCTTAACCCTTTAGATCGAAATTTATTCACTTATGATAATATAAAAATAATTGTTTAACTAAATTTTTTATTCATTTTGTTAATATACCCGATAGTTAGTAATAATTTTCTCATTTTCTTAACCCTTTAAGGGAAAATTGATCTCAACCCTTTAAGTGCCAAACTGCTTCTGATAAGACGCCATAAAAACAACTTTTACTCAAACTTTATTGATTTTATTAATACGACTGGTAAAATAACAAAGTACGACTTTTTGAATATATTAACCCCTTCAGTGCCATCTCGCTTCTGATAAAAAAGTGTGTAATACATTTTTATGTAAAAACTATTTCATTTTTTTACCCAGAAATATATACTTAAGAGAGTCTCTTAAGAGAGAGAGAGAGATAACTATTTTTGTTGAACAACTCTCACCCGCGAGCATTTTAATCTAGATCCTTACATAACTAACACCATATTACTATATATTTTCTCCATTTACTTATTCATTTAAACTTGTTTGAGCGCAGCTAATGTCTTCTTCGCTTTCTGTTCTGTGAGTTTAGCAAAAGGTAATTGTGTTTTCGTTTCGTATTTGAAGGTAAAACATCAATTATTTCTTCACTCATTTTAAGAGAAGACATTTGTCTCTTTCAGGCACCGAATATTGAGGATTGAAGTCTAGTCTGCTTCTTTCTTCGTTTCACTTAAGTGATTTTTACTAAGTCCACCATATCAGCTTGTGGTACTTTCGTTTCCAAATTATGTTCAAAACTTAATCCTTTCGCATCTCTGATTCAGAGGAGACCTATCTCTTCTTCGCACAACATATTAAGGTATGAGGACTAGTCTGAGGTTTACTGCACCACTTACTGTTTATTGAAGATTAATGTTGATGGGTTTTGAGTGATTCTTCCGTGAGATTAAATCGGCGAAAAGTAAGTAGAGTTGGATAATGTCCAAATGAGTGTTAGCTTTAGTGTTTAAAAGAAGCGCTTGAGAGTGTCTTGTAAAAATATTTTTAATAATAATTTATAATAATAATAATAATAAGTAATATTATATACATTACTATAATATATAGGTATTAAAAATATAAAATTGCTAATTACCCAAAAACAAAAACAACTTATTATTATTATAATAAAAATATATTATTGTTTGAAATATTATTTCTTTTATATTATATTAAAAATGGTATTAATTTTATTTAAATCACTTGGATCTAGTAAAGAATTCTTTGAATATTTCATATGTCGGGGCAGCCAATTTATTTAAGGATTAAAGACATATATCTGTTGAAGCAATCGATTTCCTTTGACACACTGCACACCTGATATACAGTTATATATATATATATATGTATATATACTCATGTATGTATTGTTTGTTTTGGAAATCTAACACGCCGAATTAACTAGAAATTGGCAGGCAGTAAACCGCAATTGACTTACAACCACCATTTACAATAAATCACCAAGTAACGTCTTACTTGCACATATATACACATACACACACATACACACACATGCACACACATTCACATGCACAGTAACATGGCTAAAAATTACAAGAAGAACGACAACAACGGCTGCTATAAAATTTATGGCGTCATAATTTTATGTTGACTATGCGGTGAGCTCTTCTTCTTCTTCATAACAGCCACATTCTTTCATAGAAAGCCGTTTCGTTTGGCAAGTGTAACAGAGTATATATGTTCAAAGCTGCTGCTAGGTGGCTTAAAGGCATGCTAAGCAAATATATACCTCCATTCTGTGGAAAAGGATCAAAAAGAGTTTGCAAAGCATTTATATGAAATTGATTTCAGACCTATTTGAATAATTTCATGCAAACGTTTATTTCCTGCATAAATATTGAAACGTATGATTGGGGATGTGTGCATGTGTTTGTGTTTATAGGAGGAAAACTTGATTCACCTCAAAACTGAAAATTCAAATTTGGTTTGCTAAATAGGTCTCTTATAGCCCAGAGCTTATTTTTGATATTCTTTTTCGGAAACAATAAAGTTATGAGTTGGATAATTTAGCATATTATCAGGATGTGAGAGACAATGGAGGTAGAGTTATTTAAAATAGCAAAATTAATAAAAAAAATCATAGATAATAAAAATAAATCGTACAATAATGGGAGAAAACTTTTTTATAGAAATAGTTACGGCAAGAGAGCACATGGAAGAGGAAGGTTTGATAGCGCGTGGTCATTCTTATAATTAGTTGCATACAATTTTATTATTTTGCATACTTTTTGGGGCCTGAAAATGGTAAATCATATTTTGCTATGAAGTGATTAATAGAGTGAACTGAGTCAATAAAACCTTCTCCGATATTTTATCTAGCTTACCTTACCTCTTTTTAGCTTACTATAGAGGTATTTGACAGAAATTTCGCAGACAAGTACATTTTTAGAATATAGTAATTATTTGAGAAAACTGTGTGGTTCAAAAAATAAAACTCACGGCACTGATTCATTGGATGTAAGTCTTTGCATTATGATTCCTCAAAATATCTGTGCAGCTCAGAGCATAAAATTTCTTTATCTGTAGATCGGACAACCAGTAAATTATCATCGAGCAACCAAAATACGAGTATGACCGAAAGGTAACACATGGTTGCGCACTTCAGAGACGTTGGTGCATTTTTCTCTGAAAAAAGCTGCTAAAAATACAATTGCGGTTAAAAGCGACGACAGTAGAGCCAAGAAATGCAAATTTTTATAGCCGGTAATGGTAGACATGCAACAGGCCGATATTTTAGTACTGCTGTATGGCGACCGTAGTGCAAGTTATCAGCCTTCTTGGTGGTGTCAAGTACACTTCAAGTGAACTTTCACTTATTGGTGTGGTATCTTGAGGGCAGACGTTATTATAGAAACGATGCTTTAACCATTAGCATCCTTTAGGCGAATATCAAACAGTTCTGTCGTGAGAAGAAGCTTAGAATATCACTAAGGTCCTGAAGAGCTGACTTCAGAGAGTGAGCCGCGTCGAAACTAGGCTAGGACTAAGAAATGGCTCAAGCTGTCGTTAGTTGCCAATGAACTTATATAACGGCTTGAGATTTCAAAATTTTAGAGGAAGAATAGATGGATATATATTCTACACAATTTCAAACTTTGACAAGAAGATATTAAACTAAAATAATCTTCTTATAATGTCTCCTACAAAGAATGTTGGAAAAGCAAAAGTCATTAGTTCATTAACTTTGCAATAGAAAGGACAAGTAAATAGTTTCCGAAGCGGAAACCTTTAGTTTAATATAATAATATTATTAAAATAAATGTTAAATGTTAGTTAAAGCTAAAACCGTAATTTGGCTACTAATGTTAATTTTTATTGTATTAACAATAAATTGTAAAAATCTACCGTGCACTGTTAGATACCGGTTTCGAATTGTAGCTCATTAGTCGCTCATTTACTACTAACAAGATAGCTAATTATAAACTTCCCGCTAACTATTTGCATACTAATATCACAATTTTTATATATTTCCTCCGCGTTAAAATTCAATTATCCTTTTAATAAAATTAGCTTTACTATTAGTCCACAGTGTAAATGCATTTGAAAAACCCTCAATGGAGTTTTTACATCCAATACTTTCAGCTATTAACATATGAAAATTAGAATAATTATTTTAATACCAAAAATATAATGCAAAATGAATGAACAATGCATGAAAGCACTCGCTTTAATTATGCCAAATGTTTATCATGCACAACTGCATAAACAGTTGCCAATGAGCTAAATTCGGCATACAGAAGCATATACATGTATGGAAATCTACAATCTTTCCATAATGCAAATTAGCATTTAGCAAATAATACAGTTTAATGAACCAATATTTCGTTTTTAATAAAATTAACCATTCAACTAATATTACTCATACGCCATGTACGACACCATTCCACAAACACTTATCACAAATTAACACAAACACAACGTCCGTCGAATTTATGAACTCCGACATTTACTGCAAACGCAAATCAAATATTATAGAAAAGAATTCAATTTAATTGTAGATATTTTTATTATTCATTTCATGCTTACAAGGTTTATGACCAAAATTAGCATATATATTGCAAGCACTGAGAGTATTTTCTGGTATCAGCCCACTATAGTAAATATTAATTATATTACATATAATGGACTCTGGTGAATCTACGTTAATCACACCATAGTTTTCAAACCTTTTACTTAATCTATATATGCTTATACTTCTAATAGTTTTAAATTCTGAATATCTGCGTATATTTCTGGTAGGGAAAACTCTTCAAGTAAACCTTTCGACTATTTCGATGCAGCTTAGAGTTTGAGAGGCCCACCACTTGTTGGTTAATATTCATAATATGAGGAGAAAACTCTTGAAAAAGAAACATGTTTTCAGCATTTTAGAGAAGCATTCTTGCTTCTATTACTATGCAATAGCATTAGCATTTGGCCATTTATGAGTTATCTGCAACCAGTATAAAAATGAGCGTATCCACCATCGATCGCCTTCCATGGCGACAGCAGTGGCTATTCAGAAATATATAAAGCAAGTTACTAATACCTTTGACCGCATATCTCTAAGCAACTTGAGCAGAAGTTTAGAGATCTCGATAAATCTTTTATCAAGTTAAGATTCGAAAAGGGAGGCAGATTTTATAAATTGGCATGAACATAGTTACCACGCCCATACCGGTAATTCAGTAACCACTGTAACTGTCAAATCAAAACTTAGTATGAGACATGACATTGCAGTAGGATTCAAAAGCACCGAATCGCATTCTTCGAAGTGAAAAATACTTATCAAGATGCCTCAGATATTGACACAGATATTTTCGGTATGAAGGCATGAAGATCCTCATACCCGAATATGTGGAATAAAGAAATGTATCAACCGATTTCGTCTATTTTTGAATCAGGGTTGCCACATGTCAGGCGTACTATTTGTATTAAGTTTTGCTTATATATATTTACTGGTGCTTGAGTTAACAATTACAAAACAAAAGAGCCGAATTGGATTTAAACTGGCGTTATATAAGAAGTAAGCTGTGGTTCTGGTCATGAAAAAATAATTTTTGTAGGCGGAAAGTATAAAATATATTAAGAGCATTATTGGTGCTGTTGCTTGAACTCTTTAAAAATTTTTGTGTAGAATACCGAGAAAGAGTCTTATTATAAAATAGGTTCCCAACGTTACGGTTGACGTACCATAAGTTGAATAATTAAATAGCTGAGTCCGGATGATTTCCCAAAAACTACACATACACTTCTCTCTCCTGAGGCTCCTTGCTCCAAATATATGGGTTGTTACTTAATTGGATTTCCCTCAAATTATCACCTGAACGGATAGACAGTCAAACGATATATATATATATATGTATATATAGATAATATACTATAACAGATAGTCAAACTTATATCCGGAAATCAATTCCTTTAGGATTGCTGATCATTTGATATAAATAACTCTAAGTCTATGTCGTTTAATTTTAGGTGTATAAACATGATTTAGGTGTAAAAACAAAACTTTTGTATCCAGTTTTCGCATTAGACTTTAATTTATAAAACAATACCTTTTCTTATCGTTCCATAGCCAAAAAAAATTTTATTGAATTATTAGATCTCTTCTTGTTAATTTTGCTGCTAAAAATAGACTTCTGCATAATTTTTTTCTTCGAGATGTTTCAAATCAATTTACTAAATCAACATTAATCCTACCTTTTTCTTCGTCAGAAGACATATTTCGGGATACGAGAAATTCTAATTCGGAACTAGTTGGAAACTTGTGCTGGAGATAATGGAGATGGAGATGCTATGATAACTAATTTCAATATTTTTCTATTTTCTATAAATGTTTTGTTTGACAGAAATTTCAATCTTATGTCTTCAGGGGTCCCAACTGTAGCTGTAGGACTTCATATTCGATGACCTTGTTTGTCCTGAAATATAATTAGTATATAGGAGTATATGTAATATAGTATATAGTATATAGTATATATAGTAGTACATAGCATTAGCATTTTGCATATTTTCCAATTATTTTGAATAATAATAATCGAACTATGACGAAGAGAATATACTAAAAACTTATTGGGTACAAAATATCATATAGAATTTATTGAGAAGTAAATAAAACCTATGAAAAATATTAATAATCTTACCTTTAATAGTCTTAATGGTATTAAGGTATTTTGTGTTTTTTTTTTATTTGTTATTTATTTAATTTATTTTTTGTTTTTTTTCTCTTTTTTATTTTGACTTGTGTGTTTTCAAATAAATTTCACTGCAATTTAAGACAACTGTATTTCACAGTACTGAATATTGTTAAAATGCATTAGTTTTTTAGTTATAGTAAAGTTGTTTTTAATTTTTTTTTATTTTTTTTTTTTGTTTTGGTTAATTCTTAATTTTTCTTTAACTTTAATTTTTACTTAGCACTATTTTACAATTTTTTCTGAGTAAGTTTGTAACTTTTTCATAGCAAATTCATTTATTGTGAAACCCTTTAATCAGCTCTTGTACCAAAGAAAGCAGAAAAATCTCTCATTGAAATTTATAAATTTTTTTAAACACTTTAGATTTATCCGGCACTATTTTATTTTCACTTTCATTTGGCTTTCATTTCCTGTCAACACTTTCGCTTCCTGTCGGAAAAATATGCTGTTATTTTAGCTTCCGCTGGGAACGTTTTCGTTGATAACTTATTAAATTTTTTTTTTTTGAATACATCCGAAATTGTTTGCACTCTTTGACATCTATAAACACATAGATATGTTATCTAAATTGTTGTTGTTACTTTTGCTTTTTGCACCACACTTTAATTTCTCTATATACATTTTACTTTAACTTTAAGGAAACTCTCAAGAATTTAACCGACACGTGCCGCACGCGACTTCGCCATCGGACACTTCTGTTCAAACTGTGCTCCACGGAACGAATGCAGCAGCGCTCAGGTCTTCAGTGGCTCTAATGGTATAAACAATATGCCCATTTATTTTCCGTGTGTGCCATATGTCTGTATGTATTGTCGCTTGGAAGGCAGACTTCCAGTGAGTGTTTCGCAATATTCTGTTTTTATATGTGAGAGCGGGCGCCACAACGGCTGATAAGAATTGAAATGCCAATAGCGGTGATGTAGTTGTGGTTGAGGTCACTAGTAAAGCATTCAGCTTCTTACAAAAACAAATACGGAAAATAAACACCTGAACAGCTGATTGGGTCTTCTGTGGCGGTTTTTATGAATGGCGAAGGTACGTGAGGGTTGTTGCGTTGCGAAAAGGTAGTAAAATTTGTACAATATTACCGAGGAACGTTGTTAAACTTCCGAATCAGTACGATTTTATAGGAAAACGACAAGGTTCATCTAGCCTAAACGCTAAAAAAAAAGCCGATTCTAATGGATTGCCAATTCTACTTAACTTATCGGAATGTGTTACTTCACGTTGTAAAACTTCCACAAAGTCAAACAATGCGATACAAAACGGTAAAACGATGCCTAACCCTTCAGTGCTAGAATCATAACCCAAATAGTTTAGGTAAAATGTCCATATATTTTTCAATGATGCTCAATGCATCTCAAGTGGTATATTTTCGACCGAAAACGTTAAATATCTTATCGCTTATATCAGCGAAATTCCGATAAATATATTATCAGTGTAATCGAAGGCCTAAAGATACATAACACAATTGAAATTTTCTTGAATAACCGAAGCGCAGATGCATGTATAAACTAATGGCATCTTCCAGATGTCTGAAATAACAACATCTGGATCTATGCTTTTATAAACTAGCAACAAGGCTCGATTTTTTTTCCCGCCCACATAAATGTTTTTAAAGGACTTAAAATCTACAGACGAAAAGGTTATCATCTTTTGTTGTTAAACCTGCCCGGCTTTAGGTTAATTAGGAAAATTACTTCAGGAAGAAAGTATTTTGACCATTGAAAACACAAAGGAAATAATATGGGATGAGGGACAAACTTTCCAAATTTCTCAAGACCTACCGATTTTCAAAAGAAACTTATTGTAATAAAATATGTGGATCCATTAAAATTTTAATAAACTCTTCAGCCTCCCAGAAAACTGTCGTATTGCTTACTTTTCGTACAAACTCGGTTGCTGTTTCTCAAAGAACATAATTATTGATTTTCAAAGTAAACTATTTTCTTCAATTTCAAAATTGCTTAAAAATGTTTCTCAAAACCCTTTTATTTACAAATATTTATCATAATTTATACTACACATTCCCAATTACTCTCACTTCCTGCACATTCCACATTACACAAACTTGCACATGCGCTTATGAACCCCTCTCTTTTGCGGCATTCCAAAACAACGAACTGTTGCTTTTCGCCCTGCAGCAGGTCAATCAGCTGCTGACTGCCATGCCGCAAACACACGCTAGCGGTCGCAAGTGATTTCGTTATGGAACATAAAAGTTTCGTGATTGCTTCGACAAGTACGCAATCTAATAAAGTATAGGAGAAAGGAAATGCAAGTATAGGAGAAAAATATGTTGCGCTTTAAAATATTCTTATTAATGTGGATTATGATTCCTAAGTATAACTATTTTGTTATTGTTGTCATATATTTAGGTTAAGCGCTCGTCCATCCATAAGAAGATCACATAGTCTGAAACTTCGTGCGATACAAAGTCTTAAAAGTTCTGACTAGAAATAACTAAATGCCGCAACTTCAGTTGTGTATATATAAACAAGCTAGGGAACTTGGGCTAAGCACCCATCTTCCTGCTCATACTTGATTACTGAAACTAAAAAGAAAGTCAAAAGAGAAATCCGAAAAAGAGGTGGAGGACCATATTTAGCATGAAGCAGGCGTGTAGCTGGTGCTTTATAATTTTATTCTTAGGCGCTTCTATTCTAGCTGCGTTATCTTTGTCACAGTTGCAGAATTTAGGCATCAAAGAACTTAGCTTTACTTTAATTTTTACTATTTCATAATTTTTTTGTGAGTAAGTTTGTAACTTTTTCATAGCAAATTCATTTATTATGCAACGCTTTAATCAGCTCTTGTACCAAACGAAGCAAAAAAATCTCTCACTTGAAATTTATAAATTTTTTTAAACACTTCATGATTTATCCTGCACTATTTTATTTTCACTTTCATTTGGCTTCTCATTTCCTGTCAACACTTTCGCTTCCTGTCGAAAAACTATGCCGTGTTTTTGAAGTGAGTGTGATGCTGTCAAGAATTATCGTTCAAGAATTTATCTCATAAGAGTCTAGGGTTAGAATAAAGCTTATCAATTTGATGTTGCGAACATGAAAAATCAATCAATCAATGTGCTAAGCGAGAAATACTAAAGAGCGCCTGAACCACAGATATCGTGACTTTACATAAAGACTTCAGAAATAACAACTAATTATCATGATTTTTCTTTAATTAAGCATGAGTTAGAGCGAAATGTATTCAGAAAGTTCATAACGCCAAACTTCCATAGCCCCACGGTACCCAAAGCCTTTTGTGACGGTATCTGCTTCGGTTCTACTAACTTGTTATAAGACTAAACAAACTGATTTCATCGAATTGTAGTAATGGTAGTTATGAAAAGTAAGTTTGACTATCAACAAAGATAGGGTATTGGATGGCTTCGAAATAATACGGAAAATACCTGATATAATGATGCTAATAGACTATATCCATTTGTAAGCCATAATGGCTTCCACGTTATCGCTGTAAAACTCATGTGACAAAGTAAATTTATAAAGACAATGAAACTTGCCCAATAAAATATGGGAGAGAATTACTTCCAGTCGTTCGACTTTGAAGGAGATTTCAATGCGAGCTACTCAAAATTATGAGTTTTTTAGACTTTCACTACGATCTAAATAATAGAAATACCAACGGTATTAGGTACTTGGCTAAAGTACATATCGAACGGAGTATATATGTAAGGTAGGTGGAACCAGTGTAACCACCATAAAAATGTAAAAAATAATATTGAAAAAATATGAAATATATAAAATAAAAAATATATATTTTAATATCATCGAAATGAGGTTCCGAATAAGAAAATTTTTTATTTAAAAAGTATTTGTAATGTCATACAATATTAACGTGAATTAAAACATTTTCCACAGAATAAAAATGGGCATCAAGATAAACCGCAAATACTTTCATATTACATATTCTCCCACAATTCCCACATAATCTCTACTTTTACTTGGAAATATGAGCTCACTACAAAGAAGGCGACTAAAAATATTATTCGATCATTGCAATTGTTTATATAAAGATTACTGCAATTACTGAATTATAACTTTGGTTTTTATAAACTTTTGGCTTTTTTATATCGAGCTAATATTTCCAAGTAAGAGTAATTTCATTTATTTTGTTTAATTTCTGTAGAATGAAATTTCCTTTGAATTCAACATATTCAGGGTAGAAGTCTGAAACTTTATGCAATAAATTCAAATAACAAGAAAATTCGTACTTCAACGAACGTCTAAATACACAAAATTTGGTCTAGTAAAAAGAAATCCATTATTGAACTCTCGTAAAATGTTGCTACAGAGTATATTAGTTTTGTTCACCTAACGGTTGTTTGTAACACCTAGAACTAAACGAGTTAGATATAGACATATATACATATAAATGAACAGGATGAAAAGACGAGTTGAAATCCGAGTGACTGTCTGTCCGTCCGCCGGTGCAAGTGATAACTTGAGTAAAAATTAAGATATTTTCACGAAACTTGGTAAATGTGTTATCTGTCACCGCAAGACGGTTGGTATTGCAAATGGGCGTAATTGGACATCTGCCACACCCATAAAATGCCATTAGTCGAAAACCGATAAAGTGCTATAACTAAGCAGCCAATTAAGACATAAACCTGTAATTTGGTATACAGGATGCTAGTAGGGTGGGCATCTTTGGGCAAAATTTTTTGTAAAAGTGGGTATGGCCCCGCCCCCAATAAGTTTAATATATATATCTCGGAAACCGTTAAGGCTATTTGAATCAAACTTACTTCGACCAAGTTTTTCTAGCATCTCCTCATATACTTAGAAAATTAGTAAAATCGAATAATAACCACGCCCACCTCCCATACAAAAGCTTCAAAACTACTAAAAGTGTGATAACTCGCTAAAAGCGATGATACGGAAGGGTTGCCTAGGAATCCGTGTAACGTTTTGGTGACAGGCATGGCACCGCCCACTTTTAGAAGAAATCCCACATTTTTTTTCTTTGTTCAAATAGTAGAACTTTCCCACTCTTTATAAAAAGTAACTGCGCTCTTCAACCTACGCAACTTCACTTCACAAAAGTCACTCATACGCCATGTACAATCACTGCATTTTAAGTGGCGCTTAAACAAGTAATGCATTAAAAAAAATTTAGTTTTTAATGCACTAAATTTGCAGCATTTTAAGCTTACATAAAGTGACATTCATTGCCACCGCAAACCACATTGTTGCGCAACCATAATGCTGAACAACAAATGTGAATTTAAATGCTATGAATTGTCAAATATTATGCTTCAATTATTATTTCGGTTACCAAATGCTCAGCTTTAACTCTGCATACAATTATGTATATGCTAAAAATATTTATATAACGAAAAACCGCGCTGTAACGCTGTCACCGGAAATGGAAGTAGAAACAAAGCGAAGGGAGAAGCACGTGCATAAGCTAACCATTTATTTGGATTTCCGCGTGAGTTGACGTGCTCGCGCCAACGGCCAAAGTTTACTGCAAACGTACACAACATTAGAAGCAGCAACAAAATTTAACGAGCAGTAAAAAAATATAACGATAAAAACCTTAAATAATCAGCACCATTAATACAAATGCAAGATATTAGCAAATATTATTAGTGGTGGTTTGTAGACAAGGGCGAGGGGAGCGTGGTTTATAAGTGGCAAATAGCAAATCGAATTGCTACAAGTAAGCACATATATACAATTGTGTTTATGTACAAAATTAGTAATTGGCATTAAGACCAGCTCATTACTCATTACTGCTCAGCTAGATCAGTAAACATACTAATCTATACATTCACACACATATATATATACTCAATATACTATATTATACTACTATACTATACTATACTAAAATAGTATACTATATATACTACTATATTACTGTATACTACTATACCACTATACTATACTATACTACTATAGTATACTATACTACTACTATATAATAGTGCATAGATTAGTATGTTTACTGATCTAGCTGAACAATAATGTGTAATGAGCGGGGCTTAATGCCAATTACTAATTTTGTACATAAGCACATACTATATATATAAATTATGATTATACTCATACACACTCGTATGCATCTAAACACCGCAAGGACAAGTTCAACGTCATGTAATCGTTAATAATTGATTTTGTTATTTTGCCATACATACCAGGCATACACGTGTCCTTAAGCATTTTGAATATCAATCGATGACAATTGCTATGTCTTTGCTTGATATGTTTATTGTTCCGTTATTCTATATTCATTTTACGACAATTGCTCGCTCACCTCCCACGCACTTTGTCCATTGCACGCCATTTCCCTACAATTTCGCAAATATTTCATGCATTCTCTTAGCCATTGATATGTCACTTACATACACCCATATATGGTATATACACACACATGAACAGATGCATACATATAAGCATGAGTGAGTGTGCGTTTCATTGCCGCCACTAATTGCAATTACTGCATTCTCAACGCAATTATCAGCTATTTCGAGCGATAATCGCCAAACGCCTTTTTTGCTTTTTTGTTTTTTGAATACCATATATGTACATACCAATAGGTACATACCTATTCACACATATTTCCTTAGCACATTTTTCCGTCAACAATATGATTAAGGAATTTTCGTAATCATATATGTATTTACTCATACATGCACATATATGCATGAAAAGTATATATGCTTGTGGGAAAAGGTAATATATAAAGTTGGCTGGATACAAGAAAGGGAAAAAACTAAACAATAATTCAAACCAAAGGACCCTCCGGCCAATATACCTACAATGTTTCAGTGTGCACCTACCAAGATGTTGGAAGAGAGTGGCAGTAAAATATATCTCTTAGCTAAATAAAAGAGCTCAAAGTAAGACAAAAGTTTTCCGAGCCATAAGATATACATGTCTTCCAGTTGGAAGGTACTAAAAAGAATTGCAAACAAACATAGAAATACAGTACTTCTGGCAGGACCTTTTGACGACCCAAATGTCGATCAGAAAAATTGATATCAGGAATAGATAGAGAAACAGCAGAGACGTCCTTTATTAGTTGTAAGCGATTTGTGCAATTTTGCTGCCCCAGAAGATCCAGTAAACCCAACATTCTATGACGTTGGCGGTGTTTTCTCAGCACCCCATAAAAGTAGAAAATTACACCAATAAAATCATCAATAAATCATCTCGATTATAAGCTCGCGGTCTAAGATCAATCTAGACTACTCGATTTTGAGTTAGATTCAATGATTGACACTAACCCGCTAAGTAGGATAGGTTAGGTTGGGTTTTGGGGCTGAACTCCGCGACGAATATCACAGGGATCTCACTTTGACAACAGAAACAATGGTGCTATGTGTTGTCAAAACTTCCAGATATGAATCAAGATATCCCCACGTACCGAGGAAATGCTTTAAGCGTATTACAAATTTTTTGAGGCGACTAATATCGATTTCGGCCAATTTTCCATGACATCTAATATGTATCAATCTCAGTCTAAAAAAAATTAGACAATCGAGTAGAAAGTTTCGAGATTTTGCCACTTCGTCTTCTTTAGGGAACTGTTGGCATTTGAGAACCCGATGGTTAAGTAGAGATAAATCTCAAGGAAGAGTATTATCAACGCTGTTATTGGTAAGAACGCTGAGCTCGGTTTGATTGTCTTGATTTGATTCGGAGCAAACCTCCGATTGATATCCCTTCCACATTTATTATTATAAGGAAAGTCTGTTGAAACTGTTGAAGCAATACGGTCTGAATGAGACTCTGAGTAATCCTGCCCTATACACTTACTATTTGACTTTATGCTCTTACAGTTATGGTTTCTCTAAACGAGACTAGATGCAAAGTTATATGGGCCAAAAGAACACGGTCTCAATTTATACCGGTAAGTCCAAAGACGCCTTTTTACCTTTCTCTCTCTTTCTCTCGTTCTCTCACTTTTTCTGCCTGTATTCAACCGTTTCCTACTGGGATGTCAATATGTCAATTATATATCCATTTGATTTTATTCCCCTTTTATTTCCCTTGTATTCCCCTTTTTATTTATATGCGATAACTAAATTCGTTTATCGCCTCAAAGTCAAGGTCTTTTAAATTGATTTACTCTACAGCAATACACATGTGTGTATTTACATATATACATACATTTATATGTGCAGTTAAAGCATTAAATATTTATGAATTTTTCACCCTGCTAGCAATTCTAGCTGCCTGTGTTATTGCTTCTGGTGGTCAGCTTGCCATTCACAGTCCTTTGACACAGACTGCCAACATATATTTGATAAGCTACAGGTGTAATTTATTCCGACATATAAGTAACGGTATACACTCGTTAATAATATTGTGAATACACTAGCATTGAGTTGTACACGACCGAGCGGCTGTCGTGAATTGTGTTTGCTAGTTGCCTATGGCTAGAGAATAGCAATTGCAGGTATAATGTGCTTTCCTATAGCTCGTCCTTGTATATATGTATATAGTAGGTTAGACAATGCGAGAGAAGAAACCTTGTCCTCTACTAATTACTGCTTTTATGCTTGTGGTGGATGTCATTAGACTTATAAGTGATAAAATTATGGAGAAGTGGAATAATTTTAACCCATAATTATGGAAGACAGAACAACTTGTCTATAATTAAGCGTGAATAACGATAACCACTCATCGATATCCACAATCGTTAGACCCATCTTGCTTTAAGTTTAAGAACGAAAAGCCGTGGCCCGGTGATAAGCCAAGCCTTACTTTTCTTCCGGGCTTTCAGTATACGCAACATAATGTCAGTCTAGGATTAATAATTTCTGAAGGTATAAAGTGAGTTTAAGCGAAGCGTTTCCTCTACGGGCATCCCGAAAAATCGGGCTAAACTGTAGTTTGATTTCACAATCTTGGCTAAAAAGCGGTTTAAGACAAACAGTTATCCGTCTACATTATTTTCTCTCAATTACAGAATACGACTGGTTGAGTATTATTCACGTTAATTTAGTTAGGTAAAAATTTAAAATCTTCATTTATACTGAATTTGTGTTCAGTTAGAAGTACTTCGGAAACATTTTTTATTCGAGAAGCTCTTCACTAGTCTCACACCGATGCTAGTTAGGGATGTGAAATGCTTAATATGTATAAAATTTACGAGATTCTTTCCTCTCCCAATTTCCTCTCCGTTTCGTCTAATATAGATTAAATATTATTATATGTTATATATATATATAACAGACTCACTTAACCTACAATTCAAACAAGTTCTTCTGATTACTTCATAACAAGCATGAATCTAACAGTATTTTACATGAAGCTTAGCAGACAGTATGGAACTGATCTGTAAGATACTTTATCCATTTGTAATCGTACGTTTTATAACAAATAGGATCAGTCGACTTAGATAAATGATTATAAATTTTCGAAGACTAAGTTCAAAATGACCAATCTATGAACACTAAAGAGTTAAGGTACTGCTCCAAATTTATCAGAAATACAAAATAATATAAAACGATCATGAACAATGTTTCATAGAATAACTTTAACCCTTCCCATATCGCACAAAATAACCTTTAAAGAAAAAGAAAGTAAGAAATAAGTTCGAAGTGACCAGCATAGTTAGGTGTTAGCGGGGTAAAGTAGTCCTCCAAAATCAAAAATTAAACATTACAATCATAAAATATGTTTGGAAAAAATTTTTATAAAAAGGCCGAAATATATCGAGAGAAGGTCGAAGTAGCTCAGAAGGTTAAGGTGATGCGCTAAATGTATCAAAAACAAAAAAAAATAAAAAAATAAAAAATAAAAAATAATAATAATCTAAACAAAAATCAGTATGCACAATGAATCAATGAATAATTTTATTCATTCCATTACAGATTCGAATAACGTGATTTTCTTAAGCTCTTTACTTCATATCCTGAAAAACTCAAGTACACTACAAATTAGTAATAAACTTTAATACTCCAAAAGCAGGCAGCAAACTCTTATGTCAAAGAAAAGCGTAATATAAAATCACAACAACAATGTTTGGAAATTTTTTTGCCTTTTCTACGACAACTTTATGCATTTATAGGGCTTTGGGAAACCACCGTGTGACCCATTCAGCGTAGCGCGCATAAAATGACAACATTTTGTTTGTCGAAGCGTGTCACCTACACACACACCCACGCAACCAATCGGCGGGGGCTAACGACAAAGCTGAATGGCATCCGTCGTTATTGTCGCTTTTGTTTTCATTTTTCTGTTTGCACTTTACACTGCACGTGATTTGCATTGCAAATTAAGAGGCCCTTTCGCTCGCCTTTCACCTAACGCCGCTGAATACGCTTTTGTCACCACAATTATCCTTTGTCATATATCCTCAATTCGCTGTGCACAATCGCAACTGCGTCAGATAACTTCCCGCCACTTTTGTTTGACACTCTTCTTTTCTATTGCTTGGCTTTTGTTAGGCCGCCCCGGGAGCGTCAGTGGTGCTGACTTTTGTATGTTTGTATATATATGTATGTGTGGGTGCTTTGGTAAAACTGTCATTTGCAGTATTCGGTAACCTGTTGCGGAGCAGCGAGCAACCGACCGTTGACATTTCACGCTGATGTGCCCAAGTGGATTTCATTTAAAGGCTTTAAGTGTGCTAATAAATTCTATATTTCTTGTAAGAAGTGAATTTTTCACTTGAAAGTACGCATACATGAATATTCATTTGAAGGAAAAACAATTTCAAATGTTAAAAAAAAAAATAATATGCAAATGTGTTTATTATGTTTAGAATTGAGTTAAAAGGCCTTCTAAAAATATGTGGAGAGATATGAAAAAAATATTGGGGTTTTCATTTAATTTAATTTTAAGTTAAAGAAGAAAGTGGGAAATCTAAACAACAGACGACTTTGGGCACTTACATATGTCCACACTATTTGTGTACATGATGGGGGTAGCCTTTGAACCAAATTAATATGGTTAAGATAACTTAATTGTTGGTCGAGTTATTCCAAAATTATATGAAAGAGAGAATTTAAGAAATACTAAAATGCCATTATATAGTAGATTTTAGTGTTTCTCTGGATATCAGATTTCTTCCAGAAGTTAGCCTATAGTTTGTATAGACGCTAAGGTATATCGTAGCTACGAGTATAAGCTATTGGTGAAAAGCTGTTGGACTTGTGTGCGTGGCTTTTTTTTTTGGACAGTAGAAGCTGTTAAATTGTTCGGTGAAAGCTACCAAATACCAAATCATCGAGTATAAAATCATAAACTGATAAATATATATATATATAATAAAATGAAACGAAAATTTAACTTTTTCAATCCGAAATTTAAGTGGAGTCGTTTCTTTAGAAAAGTAGTCTTAATAACTGAGATTCGCCAGCGGAGCAGTAACTGTAGATCAATCTGGGACAGGGACTTCGAAATTGCTCTACCTCAGGAAAAAACTGTGAAAATTGAAAACCATTGGACTTTGATGGTTTCATATCTGAATGTATTTTAAGAAACTCAATTATGTAACGAAGAGTAGAGTAGGTGAGATTGGGTTAAAAGCAGATTCAATTCCCCCCTTAGAAGTAGACTTCTTAGTAACAAAATCGTCTAAAAAGATACCAAAAAGTCATTGCGGTCCAGTAAATTTAGTTAAGCACGAAGATACTCTCAAACAAAGTTGAAAGTTTTTATTATACTCGATCTAAACAGCTGCGCAATATTACCTAAGACTCTCTAGATGAAAGGTCTTTGCATTTCATTTCCTCTACAAACATCATTACACCAGTAGCTACCACCAGTCAATTCGCTAACTATACACTTTATACAGTTATTGCTTTCCGTCTCTCTCCACTACCTCTGCATTCGAACGCAACTTTCTCCCCCATTTACTCCAATGTTAATAAAGCTGTCGTACTTCGCACATCCTGTGGCACAAACAGCTGCGAGCATCTTCTTGTTGACGTTTAAAATGTCTTAATTAGTTGCCGGCAAAATGAAAGTAATCCAAGACATGCTTCTTTGCGTTTCGGTATTCGTCACAAGCAGGATTAACGGAATTAATGAACAGTCATTATTAAAACTGTGGAAGATTGATTGCAGACAGACATAGATTTTGAATATGGTTAAAAACCGTGAAATTGTGGTTTATTGGTGACATAAAATTCGATTACTCCAGATTAATTCGTAAAAATTAATGATTACAGTGTATACGAAATGTAAATATGCATATTTATGAATATGAAGACAAGTACAATAACAACATTACTAAGTCAATAACAGTTACAAGGGGACTCTTCGAGGCAAAAGTGATATCGACTATACGATACGATTGGTTTCAATCACTGCGTCCGGAGAAGTGGAGAACAAAAGTATTGACTCATACCGTACTTAATATTTGTCATAGATTATTAACGCTCGTAGCGATCTAACATTTAATCAACTTGCTTGGAAGTTGTAAACGCATTGAAAATAATAAAGTCGTCTCCAATTATAGAAGGTCGAGTCAATGAGTCTTCAAAGGTATAGTACACCGGATTATCAGACATGATCTGAAAATAGCTTACGATAGAACTCTTGAATTTTATTTCTATTCTTTCCTAAGATGAAGTCTGTATACAATAAAGACCAAAAGCTTTCACTGCGCCAGAGCTGAACTCGAACCCAATTTAGACGTATACAAATTACTCGAAAACTACGGAGGGCGAAATCCGGCTAGACTTAAATGCACCATGAATTGATCTAAGCCTAGAATCAACTCAAAAGAGTGTGAACAAAAAATTAGTTATGAGTTTTAAATATATTATATAATCGCTAGGTATAGCACTAAATCTCAAATAAAAAGCTCTCACTTATTCGAAAAGATATCCTTAGGAATAAATATTATTATATTCAGTTACACGCAAAATTCTTTTAGCAAAGATTTATCTCTGAGTTTGATAATAAACAATTGTTAAGTATTCCACCAATGCTCAAACTAAAGCTTTCACTTATTCAATCATATGAGACGAATTTTTTTCACAAAAATAGCTTTCAATTCAAAACGAGGTTTTCATACATTCAGTGCTTTATAAATTACCATATGCAGGTATTTATCTGTTGATTGGCAGTAGACCATCGCTACATACCACTAAAGCTCAAAATAAACCTTTAATGTATACCTGGAATATTTCCTTAAATTAATATATCATAAAGCTTTCGATTCAAAGCGAAGCTTTCATATACTGCCATATATAAATATGTTATACTGCCACGTATATATTATCATTCCTGTATATTTATTACGCTTTTTGGAGGAGAGTACTTATATAATAAAAAGATATCTAATAGACAACTTAAGCTCAGAACTCAGAATTAGGTTTTCAAATACTTCAATATACCGTTACCGTTATATGTTACCGTTATCGGCGTTTTTTTTTCTGTGGATTATATTATACATACATCATTGTAAGATTTCTAAAGCTTTCGATTTAAAATCAAACTTTCATATATGCCGACATACTTATGTTATATATACTTATATTACATACTTATATTATTTATCTGAGAACCGTTCGCGTATGTTCAAAAGGTATACAAAGCTTTCGTAAGCTTTCATAATAGCATTAAGCTTTTAACTATTTTTTTTTATTACTTTTTAAGTTACCCTAAGAGTTGTTAAGCTTTCTTATTCATCATGTATGAGGAGCAATTTTTGTCTGATAACCAAAATATGTTCAAATGGCTTAATTAGATTGACTTTTTATTCTCAAAATGTTATCGAGACTTTTTTCAATATGCTATTTAATCAAATTACAGGCACACGTTGGTAATTTTTTTTTTTAATTTTTGCTTGCCATTTTAATGCATGGCTATGAACTACAACAAATCTATTGGCATAGAAAAGCCGGAAATTGCGTAAAATGTCCTCTTAACTAAGGAAACGGTTGCGGAAAGAAGAAGCAGCATAAAAGCGCTATATGCGCGTTTGTCCATTCAAAGGGGCGTCCATGGTTGACTGCGAAGCATGATTGAAATGTTTGTTGCTTTTGCATTGTACGTGCATAATATACGCGTCAACAGCAATGCCTCCATTTTCTGTAAACTATTTATCAACAGCAAGTGAATCGTAGCAATAATAATAATAATAACAACAACAACAACGACTGCCGCATGACCGTTGACGCAAACGACGCAACGAAAGCAGAATATGGTAGCAAAATAAAAACCGTTTTAAGGATTGAACGGAGGGGAAAATGTGAAATAAAATTAAATATAAACAAAGTTAAAAATGTGCAGCGAAGTTGTGTGCATATATATATGTGTGTACGTGTGTTTGTATGTAGTAGTGACTACTGTCTGTTCAACTGGGGAACTGTATCAATACCAATATATATATATATATATATACACATAAATATAATATATGTATGTTTGTATGTCAGTAGGAATGACCGTAGTTATGAAATTTACCTGCACCGGCTGACCAGGGCTCCACTTCGCTGATTGGAGGGATCCATTGGAGGCATTACCTGCAATCCAATTCGCCTCAATAACTTTGTAATGGATGGAATGGTTATAATTGCTTGTTAAAACTTTCAGTTAATGGAAATTCATTTAAATTGCGCTGTTGTTAATAATGTTGATAAAAACCAGTGTTATTGTTACGCTTGGTGTGGTCTCTTTTGTGGCTGCGTTCGCTGGTGGCGGGGCGTGAAGCATAAATGCAATTTAACGTTGTGACCTCGTACATGTTGTAATCATTACAGCTATGCAGCCGGCATTACAAGTGTATCGCGCTGGAGCACCAAGCGTTGGCACTAATTGTGGCCATTTATTCCTCACATAGAACTATCCAGTTATTATCCTTTAGTTAGTGTTATGAATTTGTGGGCAAATATATGAGAGTGTAATGCACTTAATACTGACAGCTATTGGGCCGCGCTTCTGCCACAATTGCGTGCGCTTCTTGACTTTCACAGAGTGAGTTTTTGTTCAATTTTGAGGCGCTACCGAATGCGCCATGAACGCTTGTGAGCAGTGCTTTTAAGTCGGTAATCAATTCGAATTTTCAGACAATAACTGTCATTTGCAGTCGGTAATTCGAAATTCGAACTAACGAAAACGTGGATAGTAGTCATGCTCTTTGTTCACTACCTGGATTTGTCTTATGGAAATCTGTTCAGATAATTTTACTTACATTTTTTATCTATTTGATTTATGCCAGTTGCTTGTTCGAATTGCCACTCTCCAAGTATGAAGCAATATCAATTGGACGACCTCTTCCGTACGTAAATATAATTTTATGTCAAATTAATAAAATTTACGTTAAGTATTTATTCTGTCTTTTGTATATTTGTTTGTAATGGAAAAAGTGAAAAGAAAGCGGAAAAGTATAGATAACTTAGCTCCGTGAAGACGTTCCTAGCTTTAACGTTTGTCCCAAATAAGAAAGTACATTTCTCTATTCAACCAAAATTTACTAGTAAAAAAGCGAAAGGAAAGTAGATGGAACAGAATTCTTACAAGACTTAGCGAGATAGAAAGTATTCTTTTTTATTTTCATTGACAAATGACAGTTTATACCGTTTCTCAACAAACTTATCGGTTAATTTTTTATATTGTGTAAATGAGAAAATTTTTATATTCTTTCTGGAGAGCAAATTTTCTATAACATGGGGAGCATATTCTAATATAAAACCGGGCCAAGGAGTGAACTAAAAGCTGAAACTTTAAACGGCGTCATAACATTGAATGCTAGCGCATTGATAGCGCTAGCTATAGCGCTAGTATATATAATATTTACTTCAAGAATTTTAGGCAATCTTTTTTTTTCAAACCAGAAGAAAAAGTTCTAGTTCTCATTTTATTACGGTGAATGCATATTTTATTTATTTTAGTACAATACATATGTGCTGCCTAACTACATAATCCTTTGATCAGCATTTTACTAAGGTCATCTATTTTCAATTTTCTTTTTCCACGTTTCCAAAACAGCAAAGAAAATCAGTAAATAAAGAAAATGAAAATAAAAATAAAAATAAAATGCCAACAACTATATACACACATACTCTTGTGTTATATTCTTTCTTCGACCTTATAAAAGGAACACAACATGACGCACAGTTTCTCTTTACCATTTTTTCGATTTATTTAAAGTGGAATTGCAAAAAAACAAAATTATAGAGAATATTTTTTTTGTTTTTGTTTTATAAGAATGCCATACTTTCAGTTTCTTGGAAATTTTATGCTCACTTATGCTTTGACTCTGAGCACGCCCAGAGATATACTTTTAGGCTTTGGTACAGAATTAAGCAAGTGGTTTTTGGGAAGCACCACTATTAAAGCGACTTGAGCAGCTGGATATTTGATACATAAGTGCAAATACCAGAGGTATGTACATAATACTTATATACATATTATTTTATGTCACTGTAAGATGAAACTTTCAGAAATTGCTTATAACCAGAGAATTATACGAAGTGTTCTAGTGTGTGACTAGCACTTGACGTGTTTTGCTCTAAATTAAAAATTATTCTTTTGAATCCAAATAAGGATTATAGCAGACTGGTTAATAAGTATAAATATATATATATATATATAAATTAAGTAGAAATACTGTTTGAGTTTTATTAGAGTAGATTTATAAATATTTGGTTTTCTTTTGAGCATGCCGCTATATTGCGAAATTTTTTTTAATAAATCTGAGAAATAATGGAACGAGAATCCACTGCCTACTTTTTCGTTATAAAGCAAGTTTAGAATAATCAAAGAGCTAAATGATGTTCCAGACAAAACATTTGCTTATTGTAGCTTTTGTTCAATCTAATGCTGGAGAAGGTATAATTTTGTTTGTACCGCTTCCGTCATTTTAATAAAGGAACGATGCAAAAGGGTCTGGTTGAAAAAGTTGGCAAGATCGAGGCATAACAACGACCTCGTAGGCAATTTGGTCTAGCATCAGTTATCGGTAAGAATGTCCGGTTCCACGGCAATCCCTTTTATTTAATCGAAACAGAACCAGATTTGTAACCACAGTTTCCCACAACTATTATAATAATATAAAAGTATCGACGATGCAATGAGACTTCCTTTAACAAGTACTGCCTTGGACCAAGTAGACATTCGAAAGTAAAAACCTTGACGAACAGAACTAACACTTTATATATCTCACATCTTATGCATGATTCAGGAGAGCGGACTATGGCTACATCCAGTGAGACTGCTCTTGAAATATTCGAGAGAAAGACTGTATATTGGGTTTGGAACTTGGAAAGCCAGAAATCACCAAGGGTATACGGAGTACCTGTACGGTCTTTATACCGAGTGCCACATAATACTAGAATAAACGGACACCCGCAACTCCAGTGAATACCTGATGCCAAAATGGCTTTAGACTCTCAAGCACTAAAAGTTTTAAACATGGTACATACTGGCGACAGCAGCGAAAGGTGGAAACTCCGTTGCGTTGGAAGTAAAAAAAAAACTTTAAGAAAAGTCGCTCGAGCATTTGTAGATCTAACCGAAATGAAGACAAAAATGTATGGCTGTTGAATAATTTCAGAAACTCTGAACTGATTAAAGAACGGAGGAACCTCTCTGGTCTGCTTGGTAGCTAACGAGATTTCACAGAGTGCTAATCCTTGGATTTGTAGATTTAAAGATTCTAAAAGAATTGATGAAGGTTCAATGAAGATTTTTCATAGCGTGCTCACTTAAAATGATAGAAGAAGAGAATGACAACCTATTTAAGTTAAGATGAACTTGTGAAACCAAAAAATTTACAAGGGACCCATGAACAATTAATTAAGCACTTAAAGCAACAAATAAGGAGTATATAAGTGGTTCTTAAATGGCATTACAACTTGTTTCTGAGATTATTATTTTATTTTTTTTTAGAATATTGGTAACATATGGCCTCTTACCTGTTGTAGAATTGCATGTGGGTGCTTGTGAAGCGATCCACATCATATTAGTATATACCAAAGTGCAAATAGTACACGTTTATCTCGATATAATTACATGTAAAACTATACTCCTACACATGTATAAAGCTTATCTGTCAAAGCTGCTGCAGCGCACAAGCATACAAGCGTACATTAGTTTATTGTTGTGCACATTCAGTAGACCTGTGCGGCACGGAGGTTCACACACATGAATTATTCATAATCACAGAGTGCCACACGGCATTGCACACATTACCCGATATATAGATATATATATCAGCAAGTGGGAAATGCAGCAACAAAGTTAGCATTTTGATAGGGGGCCATTAGAGGAGACGTGTGGTTGACAGCAGCACAGCAGGAGCGACACATGCGCATGTAAGTGGATATATGTGTATATCTTGCTAATGAACAACAACAACAACAACAATAATAATAATTTGCAAAACAACAATAAGTTTGTAAGCATTACATGCAACAGCTTAATCAACCTACACGCACACACACTAACACACATGCGCGCATACGAAGTCCGTCCGATAAGTACTAAGCCTACAAAAGAAAAACGAAAACTTTGGCAAATGACGATTTATTTTTCCAGGTAGTCCATTGTTTTATCGACAGACTTGACCCAGCGATACTCCAACTTATTTAATACGCCTGAAAAATACATTTTCTGAACATTTTGAAGTTTGGAAACAAAAATTAGTCACACGGGCCAAATCACGGGCAAAATTCGGTAGATGGCACAGTTGTTGCGGTACGCTGACATAGAAGTACAAATTTTTTTCGCCCAATGGGGCCTTTCAATTTAATCGGTCCAATGATTCGGCGCAGTAGAATCCTGCGGCCGTTTAACCCTTCTCCAGAAAGTCGATGCTGATTGCACTTTGTGTTAGGACAGTTTACTTCTCCTTCGGAGCAGATTCGCGAGGTTTGGTCCACTGCGATTCTTCCTTAGTCTCCGGTGTGTCCCAGATGATCCATGTTTCGTCGACGCTCACGAAACAAAGCAGAAAATTCTACTGTTTTGTTGTTGTATACTGTTTTTATCTTGCTGGTCTTTTGAGATACCTACTGTCACAACTATTGATGTCTACTTATACGAGAACGTGCACTTTTATAAAGTTATCCATCGTGCAAGCCATTTTCGGGGCACTTGGGCGCGACCCATCAGAAAACGAAGTGCGACCACGTTGAAACTCTTTAAACAAATTTTTGGTGGTCACCATCAACGGAGAAGAGTCGCCGTAAATTTCTCTTTCGATTGTGGCGCCATCGGACAGTGAAGCTAAGTACTTTGCGGACCATCCCCGTACATACATACTTGCACCCACACCCGCTGAGAAGAAAGCAATAACAATAAATGTGTATTTATTTTGCAAAGATGTCATTTGAATCAAATGGTCAGTGGTAAATGGTTTTGTGGCTAAGTGATATGAATATAATACGAACATATCTGTCTCCATGTATGTGTATATATATGTATGTATTGCGTTATAAGACCTATGCGTGGACGCCTGCATGCATGTTTGTAGACGAAAGTGCTGCATTGGGGGCGGCTTATAATTATACATATATGTGTGAATTGAAGTGAAACTTTCATTAGAACAGCAACAGCAACAGCAACAACAATTATAAGCTTGGTCAGCTAATGACTACAAGGTGTGGGCGGCGTTTGCAAATCCAAATACACTTTCTAATTAGCAGCTGCATAAATGATGCTTCACTAGTTCGCTGGTGCAATATTTGCGACGCATGCAAGACATTTCCGATTGATTGATGGCAGAGAGGCCATCCTTTAAAGAGGATTTATGTACTCATAATTTTACTTAAGGAATTAATTGTGCTTATAGCTCAAAGGGCTGATAATATAGTGATAAGAAATCAATCGAACATATTTCAGCTAATGCTAAGTGCGATCGATCTGCTCCTGAGGCAGGCACCTTATTGCGGTGCAGAGGCTCAGATGTTTTTCAAATCGGCTTCTCCCCACCCTACAAAGGGTTTCCTATTTGATTGCTAGCAACCACTGCAAAACGACGACAAAAAGTTGTCACCTCCTAATCTACGGTATTATGCGACACGGCATATCGAGCCGTCTTGTGGAGTAAGTAGTCATGTAATGGAGTACCAATTGCAGGCGCTTAGAAACCGGGGACAGCCAACGAAAGAAGGTTACGTTTATTGGACGTTCTTTGAAAGTACGCGAGGGATGAAGTCCACCTGAACGATGTTGCGGTAGCCAAGACGAAATGGTAGTGATAAGGCGAATACCTCTCTTCAGCAAGTCCAGCTGCCCGGAATCGGAGATTCACACTGGACTACAAGCGATAATGTGCCCAAAAGAAATAGGCACAGAATAGCAGGGCAACCTCTAGAACCAGCAGCGCGCTGTCTCTGTTGCCTGGATGAACCTCGCAGAGCATGAATGAGCGCTGCCAGCCAAAAGTGGTACCTGATGCACCTCCAGTAGCGCACCTGCTGAAAAAAAGTCGACAGGTAACACCGTAGAAGTTCGGAAAGGCTCCGAAAGGCAAAGAACCGATCAGTATCGAATTGGTATTATGTACGCATTTCAAAGAAATTATAAGAGCTATAGCTACAACTTACCTAAACCTTCGGAGCACCTTTTGTTATGGACATGACAATAAATAGACTATTTAAATCTTGGAACATATTGAAAATTCGGTATATAGCCATCGCAACTCAGTCTTTTGAAAACAGTATGTCGGTTTTCTAGTGTTTGCACCGATTTTTCCAGCATATCCGGCTTTAACGCGCCAGATCGCGAATTTTCTGAAAAAATTTTCACGGTTTTTAAGAGTTACTCCGAGGGAAGTATTTGTATGGTAATTTTCTAAAGTGTACTAAACGTAAATGTCAAACGCATGCTTTGCTTTGGCAACTGGTTTGACAGATGTCTCCTGAGGAAATTCTATACGACGCAAAAAAAAAACGCAAAAATTGTACCAATGGGAGTTTTTCTTTTTAAACCCCTTTTAGAAGCCTTCATTCAAAGGACAAACACCTATTGAATTGAAGAATTGTCACCATTCGGAAATAAAAACAAGGATATAAAAGTATAATACCAATTGCAAAAGCAAATAAAACAGAATTTTGCAAGCATTACGAAGTATGATAATATTATTAGATTAAATAGCTATAGACTATCAAGCACCACCCATTTGCTGTTGCTAGGTGCGTATGTAATACATGTAAACCGCGTAAATAACTAAACGTTGCTAGAAAATTCACGCTGGTGACCTCACCACCAACTCACTATCTTCGCTGCTGTGTTACGTATTTGGGTCACACTCAGACGCAGGTGTAAGCTTACTAAATCGCGAGCAATAAACTTTTATCCACGTAATTTGATATTCCCTGCAATACATCGAAATAGGAAAAACAGCAAGGTCAAGGGTAGCTGAACAAGCGCCGTAGGAGTGCGCCATAAAAGCGTGAGTGTACTTGGGGTTGAATAAATCCACTCTCAAATATGGTCGCCTGCAAAAACAATCAACAAAGTGAACGATTACAGTACCGAGGCAAAGCAATTATAATATTTACCGTTAACATTAAAACGTACATATACACGCAGAAATGCTCGGATTAAGTGAATAAGATAGGCAATTAGCCTTAGAGAAAATCGCCGAAGATTGAGATAAATAAATGGTTAATGATTGGAAAGTACTTAAATGGCTTTAATGCTTTGATAACTAATGACAGGGAAATAAAGCACTTTGAATGAGAATTTAATAAAAGGACTAATAAGAAGGACAATAAAGTTATGTTAGATGGTAGTCCATTATAATGTGCAGTTATTCTGTCAATCAGAAGTTTGGCGCAGCTGTGGAAATTTATCTAAAAGCAAGTCTTTCGCTGCTCTCTTTTTCCGCCAGAGCCCAGCTCTACTTCGTCGCTTTTATAGGAGTTTGTTTGTAATTGACCGGATTTTAGAAATCGCGGACAGCGAGTCGCGATAACTTAGGGAAAATATCCCATTTCATATTTACTCATATACACGTACACGTTTTTTAGAACACCGAATTCGAACGTAAGGATTTCAATTGCTCGAATTGAATATTTCGAACCAGGTACTTGATGTCACAATAAAGGGCTGGCGGCTATGGCTTCTATAGTTTCCTATGTCTGTAAGACTTTCCATTGTCCATTCGGCAGTACTAAATGCAGAAAACTGTGACAATCAAAATGGTGAAAACGGTAACCTAATCGGTACAACAAAGATTCATATTATTAGATTTACTGCAGAACTGCGTTGAATAAACATCGCGAGGATTTTTGATTGATACCAAAAGTTTTTGGGTTCCAGAACCGAAAGGCGTAAGAAACTCTAGAACTACATTTCGGGAAACCTGTTATACTAGATACCTGTTATACACAGGTATCTGTTATAGGTCTATGCTATATACTTACCTGTTATACAATAGACGAATTTATATACCCGGCTTCCTCTTTTCGATCATCTTTAAGACGTTTCAGCAGCCACATTTCTATAGTTTACAGCTTTAGTAAAGCATTTACTCGCAATTCGCTCCACCGATATGTTATCGAAGAAGTTTGCATAAAATATCGTTTAAACTTTAAATTTCGCAGCTGCAGAATTGAATTGAAGCCGTCATTTTGATGTAAATAACCTAAGCCAATATTACATCAGATTAGATTTTACATTGAACGAATTAAAATAGACAGATTAAATGTTTACTATATCATCCTAATAAGACAAACAATATCCCGAATAAGCTGTCGGCACCCATCTCAATTTCGGTATCAAACTGGAGCACATAACCTAAAAAAAAAAACATTAGAATATTGGTAAGCTCGGCGAGCTCGTTGCGTTATCGACGCTCAGTCATGCAGACATATCGTAATTTACGCCAGCAATATGTGCCGTTATATTTTACACATACTAAAATGTTTACCAATTTCAATTTATATGCAATGAGCAGCAAATTGACAGCTATGTTGACATAGCACAGCTTTCTTGAACCGGTGCTAGGCTAGACTAGGCTAGGCTGTGTATGTTAATGTGCATATATGTGCAATATGTAGTTATGTAAATCGAAATCATATTTATCTGCAGGAAGTGCTCCATATTACAACAACAAAAAACATAACGCGTTACAACATGTTTAGTGAATCGAAACTAGAAGGAACTAGATAGGCATACATATACTGTAAACGGCCTTTCGCACCTAGTATAAAAGCAGCGCGGGTGGGTCGGGGTGAGGTGCATATTTCGGTGCGTGGTAGGGTTTTCGAAAATACATGCGATCGACCTTCGATGTACGCACGTTCCATTTGAATGCACGCTGTGAATATGATAATAATTTATGCTACAATAATATGCAAATACAAAAGCAACAAATGGCCGAGAGGCACATGAGAATATATTCATATTTATGGGTGGATATACATATGTATGTGGGAGTGCCACCTACAGTGTAAGGATAATGCTGGGTTGTTAATGCGACTATCTGAATTATATAGCGATTCTAACCGATTTGAAGAGAAACGGCTTTGAGGTGCGATTTTGATATACCGTTATTTGGATGGCCGAACGCAGTTCAGTTAAGAACTTACGCATGTGCAATTTTGAAATAGGCAACAACACAACAATGAAAAAAATCAAATGGAATCAGAATTAGTGTGACCATGTGATTACAGAGCATGTTTGCCTAGGAGGGGTAAAGGTTCCATTACCCAAATAAAAAAGTGTGATTATTTGCTTACGCCCATAATACTGTGTCGGGTCCATAAAGAAATTTCTTCTCTCTCATTTCAGGGCGCATAAATATTGTAAGAGTCAGTTATATTCCAGCAAAGCTTTAAACTTTTTAGAGCGCTCATTGACCTAGGTAGCTTAGTGGATTGTACGACTTCCCTTTGGTAAACTGTGATTTCGACTATCGACGAAATTTTTGTTTTTAAAAAAGCTGCATAATAACGGTTCTAGACCTAAGCGAACAATGTCAGACCCCGAAAAAAAAATTCTAAAGTGAAAAATATGCTTTAATTCCTGTTTTAATATAACGCCCAAGTTGATGTGCTTACTCCTTGTTCAGTTTCTTGGTAATTGAAAAACCGTTCGTTTTCTTTATAACACTGATGTTAATTCTCAATCCTAAGGCGATACGATGAAGGCAGCAGTTTCTGTTCTTGTGCAAATATTTCACTTGGTTTTCATATAAAATAATTGAAAAGATCTTCACTTCAGTAATAAGATTGAGCTTTCAAAGCGATATTGTAGTGTATCTCAAAGCAATGGACACCACATTCCTAAGAATGAGATCAGGTAGAGATCTCACTTTTAGGTAATGCAACCCTTAAGAATTAAGCTAGCTTAAGAATTAGCCAACCATATCTAAGAATGTAAGTACCATTCGGTGTTTCAACTCACGAGTGTGAGTTCAGTGAAAGTTTTTACTTCGAGGAATCGCAAGCTTAGTAAATTGGCATACTCAAAAACTCTTCCATCAATATTTTGGTATGCTCTTCCTTTCCAATCTAGTTCTGAGAATATTTTATCTAGCATTAATATGTACTCTAGCTCACTTTTTCATGCTCTCCATTTTACTGTTGTTCGTAACGGCCCATAAGTACATATTCAATTACTTTGGTATACTTTTTTATACTCGCACTTTTACACCCTGCTGATTTCGTCTCTATCAACCGTGCTTGCCTGCCCTCGTTCGTTTTTGCTACCTCGCGCTCCATTTTTACGCTTACTTTGTGCTGCTTTTTTGTTGTAAATATCCAAAATTTGTAAATCCGATCAGACAATTTCATAGGCGATAAAGGAAATTCGATTTACGCCCATTTATTTCATGATTTATTTTTCATGCACATTTGTTCGTTTGTTTGTGTTTCATTTTCTTAAGGAAGGACTACAGTCAAAGCTCCAACCCGTCTCAGTGAAATTTATATTATTTAGGAATTTCATTGGAATCCTGTTAACCTCTAAGGTAAATTTGTTTCCTTTTCACGGTTTCGGTTTCATTCGCTTGTAATAATATTTATAGTAAATAAATTTTTTTGGTGTACAATCGAGCCTTTTCTCTTTTAGACCGCATTTTGATGTGATTTAGCCCACAAATGTGTTTTGCCTGCAGAATGTTCGCTGGTGGCTAGGTGGTGGATGGATTTGCAAAAATTTTTTAAAAAAATCTTTTGACTTAAAGTACACGTTAGGGTGCTAAACACATCATTCAACTGACAGCATAGTGAAAAAAAATCCTCACCAAATCTACTGTTATGTCGAAGTGTTCGGCTCAGTCAGCTTCAGCACGTAAAACTTTAAACGCGTTTTTCTCGAAACTGCGTTTTTCACATCCAGCAGCAATGGTACTCGGAGACGAGCAAGCTAAGTATATTTCTATTTTATAAATTTTTTTTTAATTTTCTTAAATTTTTAAATAAATTTACTGCTAATTTCACTCAAAATTTAAGCTTTTTACAGTTCCGCCAATTTGTGAAAATTTTATATAAAGCTAAAAACTAACTACTAACAAATCTTATGAAGATACCGTTTTTTATTTTCCTTTTTTTTCAGATAACACGAGTTCCTAGAATCAACATCGCCCGTGGAGACCCACTTGAAAAAGGTAATTCCGAAACCGAGCCCATTAGTCGCAATTTTGTATCACAATTGCGACATAAAAATTTTTTGCTACACACAAATACAAATTTAATAAGGGCTGGGGAAAGAAATTTGATTTATTTTTCCTTGCTTTTAAAAAAAACTTTCGAAATTTTAACTGTTGGGGACTCTACACAGTTTCTACCGACTGCTGCGACGGTGTTTTGCATTAACGTTATAATTTATGACTTTACATTAAAAGAAAATAGACCCCGCAAATTTGTTAAGAAAACCGAGGGAGAATTGGTTTATTTTTTACAAATGACAGTGATAAAAAATTCATCCTCTGCCCATAAATTTAATTTTTCGAAATATTTATATATGGCAAACCAAGAATCGTAGATTAAAGGATTTCGTAATAATCATACGTTGTTTGGAATATAAATGTACCATTCTATATCTTCTCCAATGCTTCTCATAAACTCTTACAAAAAAGATTTAAAGAAAATTTTAAAGATTAAATTTTAAAATTCTATGAGAGCGTCACAGCTCAAGTTACTTTTACTCGTAGACTTCGAAGGTTCACTATTTATTTTAAAAACGAAACATTCAAATTTAATTAAATACCTAAAGGCTTGTTCCTGGATGGAGAAATAAGAGTATTATCAATTGAAACATCAACTTGCATCACTTGCCTTTTTAGCTGTAAATTATAGAAAAATCACAATTTCGGGTACTAAAATATAAAATCATAAATTTTTCGCGCTCTATGAAGAGCAGGAGAGAGTTCCTAGGATCTATCATCTATTATCTTATCAAATAAAACACTTGATCACGAAACGACAACACACACATCACTTCACTTTATATTTATTAGTAGATAATGAAAACATACAAATAACACTACCGTACTTAAATGCATTGTTTGTGTATAATTTGCGTTAATTAACCGACTTTTATTAACAAATTTCACAACTTTTCACACAATAAAACACATACTTTTACAATAACGAAGCGGAACTATTGCAATTTGATGACAACTAACGGTTCTTTGGGCGCGGAGGCTGATGATTCTGCACAGGGTGACACAAGTGTCGAAAAATATTCTTCACAATAATTTATTTTTGATAACCGGTATTTTAATTTATGCCTGTTATAAGTGCTATTTATTGTTTAACAAAATTAAATAAATAAAGTCTGGTGCTTGTATAATGTCACAAATTAAATTAGTAAAAAATTAGTAATTTAAATGGAGTTTTATGTTAATGAAGTACATATTCATTTAATAAAATTCTTACAAATAAGACACAGAAAAATAATGTAATTATCAATATATAGTTAATATATTTACTACAAATAATTTGTTAATTCAAACCGATTAGTAATAAAACTTATCTATCGTTAATTTTGTATGAATTATACGAAAGTGACATCTTACATGAAATGCCTTATATGCCCTTTGACAGATCAGTAAAACGAGTGGGCCTTCAAAGCAGGGTTGCTAATGTAAAAACAAAACTCACATGACTTTCGAACCTTTTTTTTACCGTGTTTTTGTGCTGTTTTGTTTGCCTAAATATTATTCTAAATAATACATATTAGATTAATGCTTTTGAGTTCAACTAATATCGTACGAAATTATACACACCGCATCTTATATGAGGTAAAAGTTTAGCAGGGGAGTATTTAGCATTAGAAAAGGTAATTCCATTTCCAATGCTACTTTAAAAATCAACTCTAGGAGGAACTCAAGTAAAATTAGATATAAGAAAAATCAGCCGGGTGCTAGTTTTGGTATTTAGAACAAATTGAATTTAATTATTATAATTTAATTAACACCTGTCTTTGCCAAAGTAGTTGTATCTTAGGATAGTAAAGTGAGTATAACAAACTCCGTGCAATACTCACACAAAAGGACCAAATGTTTGAGGATGCTGAGAATTTTGCGGATATTTTCCGCGGTGGACTGCCATATCTGCTGATTGCACTGCCAGTTTTACTCATATGCTCAGCTAATCCTGTATTGGCATCCAGCGAATTCTCTGTACAACGGATGTCACAATTTGATGTGAATGGTTTGGCTTATGGTGAGTAGTACCAAACTTTCATTGATATTAAAATGATGTGTCACTATGTGCCAGTTGGCCATTATTAGCTCCTGTTTTGGTTATTGTGTTTAGGTTATGTCCTATATTTACTTAGTGTTATCAAGGTTTCATAGCTTTTTCTTAACTTATCTTAGTGGTTAATTGTTGTATTTCCATTTGAGGTGTTGTACATTTATTAATTAATTAATTGTGTGCTATACAAAACCCAAATGTGCGCTATTTGAGGTTAGAAAAATGTATATTGACAAAAAGTAAAAATGAAGAAAAGTTAACTAGCATTGGCAAAATACATTTTAATTCATACATATATATTTAAATAACACATATCTAAGACAATATAATCTCTTTTATTTGTAATTTCAGGATGCCGTGCATCTGCATTATCGCTAGAGGCGAAATCGCTCTATACTTGGAGCACTGGCAGGCATTGTGTGGTTGCAAAGTAAATTATTAGTAAATTAATGCAATAAGAAATCTGCAGAATACTAAATATTTTTTTATTATTAGATTACAAGATATAACTATCGATCAGTTCCGTGAAATACGGCAAAAAGCTGGAGGTTTGGTTATACTGCTGCCGCAGAATGTGAGTGGTATGACATTTGAAGAAAAGGAGGTAATGCGCATATTTATTATTAGAATTTGTGCAGATTTTAAATCTTATTGGTATGAATTTTTAGCACCTTAACTTGCTTGAAGAAGCTATGCTGGCACAAGCAAACTCGATACCTATATACTTTTCACCGTATAATCCAGAACTCGAGCGTATTATAATGGATGTCACAAGAACTACTAGCAATAATATTGAAGGCAATGCTCAACGCACATCAGCGGCTACAGAACTACTGGCTTCGATATCAGCCAATGGTTATCAGGTTATTGTGTCTGGTGCCAGTCATTTGGCAAGCAAAACTAGTAGAATACCCATTATACAAGGTGAACTGTCAGCGACAACCAAACTTTTGAAACAGGTGGAAAATGGCGGTGAGTCCAACAGTAAACTGCCCTTAATCATCATAGCTTCACATCTCAATACATTCGGATTGTACAATGTAAGACAACATGTTTCTTTCTTGTAGACATTTATAATTAAACTATTTGTTTTTCTATACACAGGAATATCCATTAAACGCCGATGCCGCTGTGTTGCTGACACTCGCGGATGTATTTAGCAAATTGTACAGTACACCTAACGCCGTACCTAAATATCGCTTATTATTCTTGCTCACGGAATCGAGCATGCTGTTGAACTTCCAAGGTGTCAAAAAGTGGCTCGATGAGAATGTGCAACTGCAGGTATTGTTCTTTAGTTTATTTTTATTTTATTTTTTTCATAAAAAATATTATATACATTGAAAATGAATATGTAAAATGCTGCTATACGGACCAAAGGAAGACATCGTGTCCATTACGGGTTCTTTAATTGCGGCCAAGAATCCAACAAGTATTAAAGACGAGGTTTGAGCGCGTCTACAAGTTAAATGCCTAAAAAGAAATATTGCTATATTAGCAGACAATTAGCGTATATTGCTTGAAATCGACCAAACTTTAATTTTAAGTTATGAAATTTACAATAATTTAGTTGCTGGTTGCTAGATACTTGCTTTATATGTGAAACCTTAGTTTTTATATTTATTATTTATAATACCAACTCTTCACTTTCTACTTCAGAACGTTGATTTTGTGCTCTGCTTAGACACGATTACCCAATCGTTGAACGCCGAAACTGGCAATCTTTACATGCACGTCTCGAAACCACCCAAAGAGGGCACCGCAATGAATGATTTCTTCAAGTTACTTAAAAACATAGCAGCACAATATGGTAATGTTACAGTTGATGGCGTACATAAGAAGATCAATTTGGCCGATCAGCAACTCGCCTGGGAGCATGAACGTTTCAGCATGCGCCGTTTGCCAGCTTTCACAATATCCACATTGAAATCACCCAAAGAGCCAGTACGCGCCACTATATTCAAAGACGCTGAAGACCAAATAATTGCGCAAACGCAACAGCATGCCAAAATTTTAGCTGAAACGCTAGCGCATTACGTATATGGTTTACAAGAGCCATATGAAATCTTTGCTGGGCCAATGGTGAGTCCAAAAAAAGTAATAGGTAATTATATAAACGATTTATTTATGACATACTTTTATTTGCAGGGCATCAATAAGAAACTCATTAAAGCCTATCTGCAAGTCAAATCTGCGCTACATAATAATGACCTGAAGAATGCTTTCGAAAAGTACCTTAAGAATGTGAAAATCATGTATGATAAACCCGACACGCGCGATCCGGACTATATGTTCTACGATGGCCAGGAGGCGCGCCTAAATGTATATCACGTGAAACCTGCCATTTTCGATCTCTTCCTAACTATACTCATATGCGCATACCTCGCCTCAGTATACTTCATCATACAATTCTTCCCAGCGTTATATGACACAATTTGTAAAATGACCAAAGCGCAAGCGGAATTGACGTACAACAATTCCAATAATACAAAGTCAAAAGTTAATTAGACAAAATTAAAAATGTCATAATTGAAAATAGTAATATTTCTGAAGAGCAGAATTTTAATGTACACATGTACAAATGTAAAGAACGATTTTCTTGAACACTTACTAACTATATTAGAACAATTAAAACTTACAACCAAATAGTACGTTGTATACACAACATATACATATGTATATATGTATGTAGGTAGTGGCGAGATTTTGTATGACACACAACAGAGTGAATTTTATAAAAGAGAGACTCGCAATTCATGTAAGATAAGTAATAAAATCAATAATTCATTTATTAGTTGTATACGAAATTTGTGAAAGAAAGGTGAAAGGTTGTTAGTAAAACAAAAAAAAAAAAAGTATAATTTAAAAAAGAAATTATAAATAAAAAAAAAAATATGTATAAATAAAATAAAACTGTTAAGCGGTATTGTAAAAATGGTTGATTTTACGAGCACCCACATATATGTTCCGTTATTAACGTAGTACGAACAATAATTAACTCGAAATTAGAAATTGTGCCATTACTGCTGCTCATTTAAGCACTTTCCACAAAAACACATTGCTAAATTATATTTTATTTTAAAGTAATCATTGTGAGCAAACAAATATTCCTAGGAAAGCATTAGGCACACATTTCCGCACAGTCCAAAAATGCATTTACACACTCACCCGTGCACACAGCAAGCGTCGCAGCAGTAACTGTAAGCAATACCTACAAGAATACATTAAAAAGTGAAATTATATAACAATAATTAAAGCAAAATATTGCAGCCAAATGTTTTCCACACATTCTTTTAGTATAAAATTAAAATATACACATATATTACATATGTATATATTTCATTAGCTACAAATTGTAAGTGGAAACTAGTGTGGCAAACGTTTAAAATGTTCATGATTTCACACGTATTACTTTAAATGGAAGTAAAACTGTAAAAGAAATAAAGACAAATAAAGAAAACTGAATTAAAATAGTGTGCTACTCCATGTGTGCTGCGCATTTAATACATACAAACATGTGAATATGTATTGTTTAAGAATTGAATACAAGTTAAGTAATGTAAATGTAATATTTTTAATTTATTTCCAGAGTTTGTTGCTCTTGTTGTCGGTCTTGCGATAGATAGATAGAAGGAAACACAGTAATTCTCGAAATAACGCCCCTTGGCCGGATGTGAAAATCCGCAGAACCGACTGTTGTGGAAATTATATCCTTCTCCGTGAATGTCGTCCTCGGCATCCAACCACCACCTATTGCAGAACATGAGCTCGTGTTGCCGCGCGAAACTAGAGTGACCCGGGCGCAACTTCGTTCTGGATACTGTAGCAGGTTAAACTCCTATTCTATCTAGAATTGACGCCAACATAGCTAACCTATGTCCTGCATGCAACGAGTCCCCGCATGACTCTAACCACCTCTTTGCATGCCCCCTGAAACCAACTCACTTAACACCCCCTTCCCTTTGGTCCGACCCTGGCGAAACAGCTTGTTTCCTGCACCTACCATTAAGTGAACTAGATGACAGTTGGTTTTCGCGCTTACCCCCAAATCGGGTCTGAGTATTCGCTACAATAACAACAACAGGAAACACAGTATAAACTTGGTCTCGCGAGTTAACCCTCTTTCACCATGGCCATGTCCGTTCCGGTTAGGCAAACCCAGCTGTCCTGGCAAAAGAATAGCTTTGATTAACGGTACTTGGTACATTGAATGTTTTCGAAATTTCAAGTGTCTCTTGTCGCCATCCTCAGAAAGGTTGCAATAAAAACTATAGCGCACACACTCTTTTGGTTCCGACGTCGTATGACCACTGCCAGAGATGTGGTCAAATTTCTTCAAATGTCAAACAAAATAGTATCAGCACATTGCCCTCGACTTGGCTGTTCTCTTCATCAGCCGTCCAACTCGTCTCGTCTTTTTTTGAAAAAGATTGAGGCTGATTAACGTTTTAGTTCGCAAATACTTCCAATATCATTAACCCGTTAGTGTGTTGACCTTTGTGCGTTAATGGAATTTTCCGTTATCCGAAACGGTGTCTGTACTCAAGTTATCGCTTGCGTGGATATATGGAACGGATAGATAGACAGACAGACATCTGGAATTCCACTCATCTCGTCATTCTGACCATATCGATGCATATAACTCTAGAGATAGATAATCTCAATTAGTTTTAGGTGTTACAAACAACCGTTAGGTGAACAAAACAGCATGTTGCGAAAGTACACACATATTTGATCCCAATAAGAAAACACAAAGGAGCATTTTGGAAAAAACAAATTATTTTATACAAAAATCCCAATCAAACATATCGTATATATACACATTATGTATAAAAAAATATACAAATAAATACAAATTAACAGAAAAAAAGCAAATGAGGATAAAGAAGAAAATGAAATTTAAGTGGACTTTTGAGAATGTACATATAAATTTTAAAATACAATATTTTTTTGAACATTTTATTGTGATTAAATTTTCCAAAAATTCAGAAACTCTACTGCGAGAAAAATGTTGGATTACGATGTTTCTTAATAATTTCAATGCCAAATATAATATATCTGGTGTTTTTTTTTTTTGTTTTTTGTTTTTTTTTTTTTGTTTAATCAGTTCAAATATAATACATATAATTGCATAACGTACATATGTATATGACAACAGTTTTATAAACGTTTAACAAAGAATTGTATCGATTGTGTTACAAAACGACAAATAATACAAAACATGAGAAAATGTAGTGTGGGCATGAAAATACTTAAATATATATGTATATGCATATTTGCTTATTTGCCCTTCTATACGTAGGAGTATCATAATAACTGGAATGCGCATGCGCACTGCTGCTACTTCTTTATCACCATTAATATTCCTATATCATTTTCCACATTAGTGATTTCATAACGGCTGCCTAAGAAGAAGTAAATAAACGTGTATGGTACATTAATTAATACGAGGGCGGGTCAATAAGTCCGTGACTTTTTGAATTTCTGACCACTTTACTGAAAAAACAACACTACTCCTACACTACTACTAAAAAGTCACGTACTTATTGACCCGCCCTCGTATTGTATGCTAAATGGGTATGCGCATGCGCTTCTTACCTATATTAATGGCTACCATATCGCCAACACCGAATTTGCCACTCTCGCGTTCCGTGCTGATTTCAAATGTACCCGCAAGTACAACAAAGTGCTGCAAAACATATGTTGCATTTATTTAATGGAAAAATAAATGACCTACAAAATATTTACCAAATGATACTTTTTCGCACGCTTCGAAGGCTTGCTCTGCAGTGGCTTGAAGCGCAAATAGCCCAGACTACATTTGTCATCCGTATCGTAGAAGGCATAGTCGATACCCTGCAAATCGGTAAAAAATAATTTACCAGCAGTGGCTAGAAAAAAAAAAAAAAACCATAATAATAACAACAATTAGAATGAGTGCAGCTATCAGGATAGTACTCGTATGTTGTAGGGCACTTACAGGGTCGCATATCCATAAAGACTGGTTGCTTATCGGTGACCGATTGCAAATGTGTTACATTTATCAGCCAAGCCAGCAACTCTTTGCGACCACCTTCCGTCGTTTGCGTCGACTCACTGTTTGATACGCTGCTCGACGCAGAACTTGTACCGGTTGCGGTGGCAGTACCAGTGGCGGTACTGGTGGCGGTAGCAGTGGCGGTGTCGCGTGCTGTTAAACGACGCAAACGTACACGCACAGGTCGTACACGATCGTTAGCCACTGTCGAGGTGTTCGATTCTGCTCCATTCGACGTGGTCGCTTCTTCGTGCGAATTGTTGGTGGCATTTTTCAATTCATCAAACATTTTACTGAGCTTCTCCAGCGACGGTGGTGGTGGCAAATGCACTCGACTACACTCCAATAGGCCTGTGCGATTTGTGGTGTCGTCGTCTGCCGCTTGCAGTGCCTCTTCCACCGTGTCTATTTCTACTTGCTTTCGTTTTTGTTGTTGTTGTTGTTGTTGTTGTTTTCTTTTAGCGCCTGTCGCTGCTTTCCTTGTTCTACCTTTATTTTCCGCTTTCGTAGTTTGCTTTCTAGTTGCTGCAGTCTTTTTGTTGGCTTTTGTTGCGGTTTTATTTGCCTTATTTGTGGCTTTACTGTTTTTGCTGGTGTTGGAGGTGGAAGTGGTTGGTAATTCTTTGTCACTTGGCGCTGGTGTCACTACAGCTGCCATTGGACTCGTTACTGTAGTTTCATGATCATCAGTTTCTGTGGGTGTTTCTTCAATTGCTCCCAGTCGTATATAAAACGTATCATATTCGGTATTTCTTTGTGAGCATACGGTACTCGATGTTACATTCGTATCGCCGAGGTAACTAAACGCTTGCGCTTGTGCCAACAATGTGTTTTTAGATTTACCTCTCTTCAACACATTGGTAACATGTGCTGTGCTGGAAGCGGCTGGCGTGTTCAAATCATCACCTCTACTCTTAATACTGGAACTGGAACTGGAGCTGGGTCGATTTGCTTGCTTACTTTTAGCTCTAGTTGATGACTTAGACTTTGTAATGTTACTGAACAATGATTCGAGCAGTGAATGACCATTCAGTTTGGAGGTGAGAAAAGATACATTTCTTGGCACCTGTCCGCGCTTCGATCGACGTATGCCTGTATAGTACAAAAAAAAAAAAAAATTAATTTTATATAGACATCAAATATATAGTTACTAAGAGGGTGGCTAACTTCGGACGGAATCGAATTTTAAAAAAACATTCAGTATATGGTGGCAAGGGGTAGTTATCGACGAATTTTGGTTAGTTACTATAAGAGGTAATATTTCATACCACTGCAACAGCACAAACAAAAACAATAAAATGATTTCGATTATTTTTTAGAAATGTAACGCAAATTTTAGAAAAGTATCAAGCGGACGTTCCAACGACAATCGGGTCCACATAACCGAAACTTATCCGGATTTGTATCCGACCAATGACTATCGACTCGGTAGTGTGCTGAAAAGTATTTATTGTTGAATTGTTTTCTGCTGCTGCAACAACAACAAGATCAAGTGGAACAAGTTTCACTCTTATATCTCTCTTAATATTTTAGTAATCCACTACAAACACCAATATGATATGTTTGACGTTAAAAGGGCGCATTTGGCAGTGGTTGTTGTTGTTTATCCAGGCCCTATTTGGTGGTAGGTGCGCAAGAAACGAACTGTTTCGAAGGGGTCGCACCATATGAAAGGGGTGTTAGAAGAAGAATCATATGGGGACTCACATTGCTTGCAGGACATATGTTGGATATGTTGGGATCGAGTCTGAATAGGAAGGATTTTAATCCAGAACGTAATTACGCGAGTGGCGCTAGTTTCCAGAGGTAACTTGAGTTCTCCTTCCACGCCGGACAGACCGCATCAACGAACTAGTTTGACTCATCATCTCTAAAACTCTTATATGTGTCACTTACCTTCCGTGTCATCTGTGCATTCCGTTTGATTTACATTGCTGGATCTGTATGTGCTTGTATCTCGTGTCTTTTGTTTACGTGAAGTACGTGGTGCAAGCTTTGTGGGCTTTTTGAAGAGTTCATCATCGGTTTGGCATGCAACTTGTGATGCAGTGGTATTATTTTGCGACGCGGTTAATGTTTTACCATTCGCACTGCCTTTGGTCGTTTGTTTATCCGAGAATGGTGTTGGCGGTAAAACCAAATCTTCCGCTGGCAAGCTCGGCAGCATATATGTGGAGACTGTCAAATCGGCCAGCGGTGGCGGCAGTGGCGGTGGCGGCGGTGATGGTATTTGTATATCACTTACCGGTGAAACTACTGGAGGTGGTGGTATTGGTTCCATTAGCGTTGAAATATTTCGAAAATTATCTTCTTCATTATCTGAACGCTCGCTTTGTTCATCAACAGAGTCACCTTTGGAGTAGAGCGAACGTTTGGATATGCTATGCTTGCGGCGCTTCTTAATATTTTCTTGTAATTGAAAATATTTTTTTGTAACTTCCGGCTAAAAGGTATGAAAAATATATTTAAATATTAATAAAAACGTATGCAAATATACAAATATAATAATTTAAAGACATTTGATTGACAACACTGAGCCATCACAGCTTTCCTCTATTACAACAAACACCACTACACATTTGTACAAGTATAATGATTTTATAACAGTAAAATTAACAACATGAAATGCACTTTAACAGCACGACACTATTGTAAATAACAATATACGATTTTTGAATGGTTAAAATATTTGTTGAGGTTAACTGCTCTTGCGAAAAAAAATTTATTTATATTTTCACAAAAAAATTATTTCATTGTTAAATTACATACACACACTCACATAACACTAAAATTTAGTTCTCACACTTAAACACCAGAATAGACTATATACTTCAAAAGAATTTGTATGTGATACATTGTTGTGATTTCACTTACCAACGGTTGTAACTTTTTGGTTCGTCGACGTGACGTTCTCTCATTTGTACAATTGTTAGCATTATTAGGTTTGGATGAAACAAAAGTAACACGTCCACTAAATCTATCATCAATTAATGAGGAATTATAATATGATTGTTGTGTCAATTGTAAGACCGTTTGTTGCATTATGTTTACTGTGTCGTTAGTATTAAATGGATTAGGTGCAGCGACAACACCAGCATTATCCTTAAATGGCTCAGGAACTTCAGGCGTAACCCCAGCATCAACATTAACCTCGGATGTTGTAGCAGCAACGACAGCTTTGTCATTATCCACAGATGCTATAGCTACAACGGCCGTATTAGCCTTCAATGGCGCAGTTGCTACAGCAGTATTATCTTTAAATGCATCAGCTCCAACGGCTGTATTATCCTTAAATGCTGCAGGTGCTTGTGGTAGTTCATCAAATATGATTTCTTTAATTACCTCGACTACTTCGTTTACCAACGGCACTTCGCTCTCACTTAATTCCTCATGATTTTCATTGACTTCATTATACTGCTCCCCATGGAAACCTTCACTGTTGTCCAATAATTCACGTCGCAAAATTTCCAATTGAATTTCTTCCTCAATTTTCAATTTATCCTTCAAATCCTGCTTCGTGCCAACTGAAGATTTTCTAAAACGATTACCATTCATAAAACCCATCGAATTGCGTTTGCGCAAATCAAGAATTTCATGTTTTGTTAAACGTGCCAAATGTGCTTTCAACTCATCGGCGAACAGTTCACCATTTTTAGGTGTACTTGGTGCTTTATTCAAGGGTCGTCGCCTTAATTGTTGTTGTATTTTTTTGTGTTCGACAGGTTTGACATGTTGCAAATTAAGTGGATGCGCTGGCGGTGGTCCGTTGGCAGAATCCGTTTCCGTATCACTTGTGAGTGAAAGTGACCCGAAAGGTCTTGTAAGATGAGTTCTCATTGAACGTTTAATTGTTCGCCGACTACGCTTTGTCGTCTGCGCTTTTTCAGTGGCAAGATTAAGTGGACCACTTTTACGTAAAATTTGTCTTTTATTCATGGCATAATGAATATCTTCCTCATCTTCGTCATCTTCGTCATCAGTTAAAAGCATAGAAATCGACTTCTCTGTAAGTGTACGGTTGGCCCTAGTCGCTTTATTAGCAGTTTCAGTGGGAACTTCTGGTCTGTTATTTAATGTTGTGCATTTGGAGGCATGCGCAACGCTATTATTATGATTGACGATGGTCTGTTGTTTAACTAAATCGACTTCTAAAATTTTATTGTTAAACGTAGTTTGAGCTGAGGGAGTTGTAGAACGCTTATTGCCAGTATTTAAAAGTGTTGAATTGACTCCCGATATGTTTGGTTTGTTGGTCGCGACAAAAGCATTTCGATTAATGGCCGATCTCAGCTCTCTAGTCGGCTGTGTCGTTGACTTTGCAATTGTTTCGATGTTAGATGTAATTTTACAAGGATTTATTGAGTGTTCTTGCTTATGGTGTCCATTACCGACTGTATCAATCACTTTATCAGTATGTGTACTATTCTGTTTAGTAGAAGTTTGTTGTCGCCACGTGCGTAAGCTTCCACGACTTGTTGCATTGTTATGTTGCAGTGAATCTATCGGAGGATTAGTTTTTGCTGTGTTATTGTGCGTAAAAGTAGGATGATTTATAAAATTGTTTGGACTATTAGAATTGATTGCTTCCTTCAAATTTGACTCTGTTATTGTATGCTGTCGCATACAAGGAGAATGCGTGAATGTGCCATTCATATTGTTGCGCGATATTGCGTCGGTTATTGTTTGATCGAATTGCGTCTGCTGCGCTAGTTTAGAACTTCCACATGCAGGGTTATTTTCTTTATCACTAATCTGTTTGTCTGCTGCTGCGTGCGCATTGTTAAAAGTCTGATTTACTGGTATAACTATATTTGGCGCTTTCAAAGTTGAGTTCTTTAAATCTGCAAGTGTCTTTTGCACTTCCTGCAGCAAATCCTCAGTAGCAAGCACTTTACTTATATTTACTTCATTACCAATTGACGCCTTAACAAGATCTTGTTGTAATTGTTCTTGTATTTGCGGCAACTCTGTGGCATTTGTACTCGACTCGGGTGTATCGGTGCGTGTGGTTGGAGGGTTTTGAAAACTTTTAAGCTTTTTTATTGTCTCTTCTAGCGCTTCAACCATATTTTTTATTAATGGTTGTTCCAGTAGCTCTTGTTGTACTACAGCATTATGGTTTATGTGTTGCAAAGCCTCATCATTAGGAATGTATACATTTATTTCAGGTGTTTTCGGACTATTTAGTATATTATTTACTCGTGGTGGTGTTTTCAGTAAATTTTCTGCTGGTATGTGGTGCATTGGTGTACTGCATATTGGTGGCGACTAAAAAATATGAATTTTATATATTACTTTTAGTTCAGAATTTTTCTGTTATACTTACAAAATCTGTTGAGTGAAGTGTACTTTCAAATTCCTTAAGTAAAGTTCGTCTACCGTTGTTTTCAATATTTGAAAGACATTTTAACAGTTGACGACGTAGTCGGTCGCCACTTCGAAGACCTCCGCTGTGGGAGACCTTTGATATTAGCGATCGCGGTGTTTGTGGTACAATGGGCGTTGACGTTTTTGGTTTCAGAACTGTGGGTGACTTATTGTTTTCGCATTCACTTCCCCGTAGATTAGGTTCCTCCGATCGCTGTGAGAAAACTGATTCAGGGCATATTGGCTTTTGTAGTCCTTTTGTTTGTTTATTTTGTTCAGTTATGATTGAGACCTGCACAGGTCCTACTGTACATTGCGGTGCATGTGATTTCGCAGGTGATATTATCATACTTTTATTTTCACAACAGGAATTTCTGCTACGCATTGGCAACTTACATGGTAAAGAAGCATTATAAGCTGTTGCATTCTGCTGCGTATTGTTTACTTGTGAAACTTTTTGCTGCATGACTTCTTCTTCAAGCAATTCAGCCGCCTGTTCCTTATTTCGCGCATCTTTCTCATTATCGGTAACCTGGGTTTCGGGTATAACACAGTCGTTTCTAACTTCAGTGACATATGTTGGATCTGGTGGTGAACTTAAGCGCTTCAGACGTACATTTAAGCTAAACCTCTGAGGTTCACAATCGAAAATTCGTTTAGCACCATTACGCACTGCACCACTCTTTTTCTGCAAAAACTGTGCCAAGCGATGACCATCGGTATCGTCAAGATATTCCGAGAATTCGCTTAAAGTGAAACTATCGGAAGTCCTGTTGAAAAACAAAATCAATTATTTTCTGTCAATTTCAAAGTAATGCAGAAATATATATTTATTAAAACACTATTAGAAAGAACTTTTAGACACAAATTTCCAAATACGGAGACACCAAATATTCACAACTACCAAACAATTGCAAACTTCTTTGCATCCACATCACTTTCGTTAACATATTACTAATTCATCGTAAACGCTTAAACAATAACACAGCACTTACATATCGCAAAATAAACACACAATTTTATACTCGAAAATCACTTTTTTGTTCAAATAAAAATCATGTATTAGATTTTTTGACACTTGTGTTTGGCCTTCATTGAGCCGTTATAGCGCCGTTTTTTGAAATGCCTCAATGTTGCCACTGTTGTCAATAAAATCTATGGAATGCAACGAATATTGACTACTTACTGAAACTATAACTTACCTAAAGCTTTTACAATTAAATATTATTTATTCCGTTTAACTAAATATGTTTTATATAACATTTTATTTGTACATATATTATTTATTAGCGTAGCTACGCTAAATGCTACTCTTTAAAGCGAATGCATTGTTTATTTGTACAATGGCAACGCTTTCAAGTATTCAACATATACTGCCAAAATCGCATGAAACACAGCTTTAACCCGTTTGGGGAATTTAGATGGTAAGCAAATAAATTGAACGTGTAAGTATATTTGCATTATTTTAATCAGATGATATTCAGAGTAAAATTAATTTTAACTGTTTTAAAATTTTCTCCGATATTTATTATTATTTGAAAATCGATAATATTTTTAATACCTTCTTTATATTAAGGGTACCCCTTTTTGTGGCGAAGAAAAATACTTGAAAACCGTTCAACGGTTGCTAAGCAAAATTTCTCCAGGTTTCCAGGTCTTCTAAACATCTCTTTTATGTTCCCCATATTGCCTGATGACTTTACTTTAATTCTCCAACATAATAGTCGCCGAGACATCCCGTTAATTTCTGCAAATTAATTTTTTCAACGGAGTTGATATTTCTCGATCATTCACTCAAAAGTAATAGTATAAATAGGGATTACATCAGTTTCGAAACATGTGACAAAAGAGGATAATAGTTTTATTCATCTGACGGTTGTTTGTAGTACCTAAAACTAATCAAGAATATAAATTATTAGGATGACGAGACGAATTGTGTGGCATCGCCCACTTTTAGGTGAAATCCTATATCTCATTACCGACTTGACCAATTTCTGCCAAAGTCAGTGCATAATATTATCATGACATTCCTATGTTACATTGTGAAAATGCTCGTAATTGGTGTACAACCACGCTTATGTCCCTTATAACGCAATTTTAAATTCCATCTGATTCTTTCACTTTACAGTATATAAATCAAATACCAATGAAGATATCGGTAAAAAAAACTTTGCACAAATAGGGACTTTAAGGTATTCCGTCTTATGTCTAAAAATAGTCGAAATCGGACTTAAACTTTTCAAGCACTTACATACCGAAAATATCGGTCGATCTGTGAGATATATTACTGAAATTCAGAGGGAATCTATTCCTGATAATAATGTGCACTTGTGTTAAAAGTGGATAAAATCGGATCAATACTTCCCTTAGCCCCATTTACCTAACAGAAGGATTTTCAAACTTCCTGTTAACTTAATACCATATATATAGGCCAATCTGTGAGATAACTTAATGAAAGTCAGGTAGCATCTTTATTTGGTAATAATATGTCGTGATGCCAAAAATAGAAGAAAACGAGTCGATGCTGCCCCTAACCCACATATTCCTAATATAAGGATTCCAAACTTCCGGTTAGCTTTATATTGTCTATATCGGTCAATATGTAAGCTATCTTAGCAAAATTAAGTGAACGAATACATATTATTATATATATATGAATATGTATATGAATACAGTGAATACATTCTTAAAGAGAGGAGGGTCGTCATAAATCATTTCCACAATCAGAACTCTATATATGTTTTGTACTTTAGAAGCACTCAATGCCTAGACTTTGTTAACTACTCAAGTAGATAACTAACAAAAGCAGTTATCAACTGCTCAACTTTGTAAAATATTGTATACTACCGCTTATCAGTTAATTGTTGTTACTTAGTATTTTATAGTTTATCATTTAAAAATAAGTTTTTCATATGGCACTTTTTTTTTTTTTTGTAAAGGGTGATATATGCATAAATATAGCTAAATAAGGAATGTAAAAATAACAAATAATCAGTTTGTTCTACTTCTAAGTGCTGCTGCAGGCTGATCGTACAAAGTGATAAGAGTCACAGTTATTTCGATTGTCATTGTTTGCGAGCGTCTGAACTACCCAGTAAACATTTCGGCTCGAGTTCCATTTGAGCTCAGGAGCCGTCGCCCTTTGAACAAAGTCTAGTCATTACTAATGGTGCGGCTGAAAGAGCCAAAAACATGAAAAGCTTGAGGTTTCACTAAATGACAGCGGTGTGGAACCGCACGAATTCTTGATAAGATTATGCTCGGCCCATAGTGAATAATACTTGGAAGTATTGAAGTAATGCTCTTTTAAAGTCAGAAAGACTCTACTCTAGTCTCTACCTAAAAACTTCGGAGGCTGAGAGGAGATCCTGCTACCACTTCCAAAAAGTTTTGTAAAGACGGAACCTTGCAAATGAGTCTGAGTAGATAAAGTCGGTGTTAATTTACGAATTCGATTCAGTAGTAATGATCAACTAATATTAGCGGAAGTACTTAAATGCTGTATACAAATAGATGAATGAACTATATTTCGAACCTTTTTGCGTTCCTCTTCATTATCAACAAGTCTTATGTCAGTGGAAAGCAAGTGTAAGTATATTTTTATTTGCTTTCCGGGTTGCATCAAATAAACAATGGAGCAATAAAAATATAATAATATGGACTCACGTGGCAGACATTCAAATATAAAACGTGAGAAGTAGGTAAAAAATTTTTATTACTATATTTATAATCAAATAAGAGGGAAACTGGAAATTTTGCTGACAATGAAAGACTACAGTTTTACAGTTATGAACATATGGGAAATGAATATGTGAAGATAGGTCCCGCATATTCGTACCTGAACGTCTTAGGAGACTTGTCTTGAAGTTTGTACCGTAGCGGTATTTTTGACATTGCTTTGGCAATTGCATTGTCCAGTTTTGATAATATAAACTATTATAAATCGTTAGACTCTTATTTTCTACTTGCTGGTGCTGCAACCTAAATCATCTCTTTGGATGAATCCATTATGGCGCTACAGAAGTTTTTTCGTTCGCAAATTACCAGCTGTACGAAACATGGAGCGAAGACAAGCCCAACTCCACTTGGCCTTTCCTATGTAGATGAGTATTTATTGCTCTCTGCACCAGATACTCTTGGATCGAATTAATGCTTTCTAAGCTGTATAGTTTTTCAGACAACGTAAAGGCTTTCTTTCACTAATTTAAACTGAAAGTTCGTAGCGCACGTCGTTTCATATATAGAGTATTTAACCTTGCTATTACACGAAGACTCTTAGAATCGTCAGAAGGCATTTTTCTAGAAGCGCACAACAGCCATCACAATCGATTTTATCAGGGTCTATGCTTATGTACCCTTTCCATGGTGCTAGAGTATCCTACCGGTGAGGAATTCTTTAAAATAGCAACGCCATACCAGTTCAACCAGGCGATTCCGCTTTCAGCAGTTTACTCAGCTATTAAAGCACTGAAAGCAAAGCGGCCTGTAAAGCCGAAGTATGAAGTTGAACTTCTAAACATTAGCTGAAATTCAGTACCAGCCTATTTAGGCCTTCGGCTTTTACCACTTATTCAGCTTAAAAGATCGACAGCTGACTGAAGTACTGAAAAGCAAGGTGCAAGAAAAGGCTCGTTAGTTCCTCCATATAAACACATAAGTTTTTCTTATATTCTGAGTACCCCTGAATGGGACAACTATGTCTTTAATTTCGGATGAACCATGTCTTGAATAAAGAGATCTAATCAATTATTTTATTCCGTATATTTCCGGACCGAATAGGCTAAGTATTATCAAAAGCACAAGAAAGATGAAACTTTTCTAGTGCATTCCTTTCCCGTGAGGAGGCTTTTCATCATGCTTCATAAGCAATGGTCAGGCGCCTGGACGTTCAGTATTTCTACTACATCGACATAACAAAAATTGTTTGGTCAAACGTCTAATATTCTGTAACAACGATCTTTGATTGGAAGAAAGTTGTCGATGTCTTTTTCATGGTTTTGATCCATACCACCTTGGACTATGTTGTTTGCTGACGCGTTAAAGGAGTCCGAGCGACGCTGGATCAAGTGTATCGAGCTGAAGATAGACAATGTTAAGAAATAAATCGCCATTTTCACAAAAATTTCGTCTTTATTTTATAAACTATGTACATATCGGTTACATATACAAAGAGATCGTGGCCCGATCGTCATCTGTATGCTACTGTGGGAATTAGTGTAGTAGAGTTTGGGTTCCATATCAATGATGTCGCCGGTGAAGCAGTTACAAGTAACTTTTTAAGGTAAGAGTCATTCGCTTTACCTTATCGGTCTACAAGAAAAGGTCACATTGTTAAATTCCGCCACGAGTAAAATTTATTGCCTTTCTGTTTATCTTATCACACCGATCAATATACACATTGCTGATGTATACAGATACCGTATATACCGACGTCCATGTGTATGTCTGTCGTCATATGCGCTTGTTCTGCATGAGAGCGATCGTTGGGAAAATTCGTTGTTTATTTGAACCTCACTCCAATTCCAGATCGACTTTGTCAAGCTCAAGGTTTCGAATCTCGCGCATTCGCTCACGTTGCCCTGCACTCTTTTGTGTTTGCTTATTGCTTTTGTTGTTTGTGTCACGTTTAATCAGCGGATGCTTCCTGTGCACTGCGATCCATGTGGGTCTACAGTTAGTCACTGTCGGTCGACAATCGATTGCGAAACATTGATGTGCATATTTAATTTCGATTGCGGTCTGTGCGCTGTTTTAGTGCATAAATTTGACCGTTAAACCCATCGTTTGCACTTTCATTTACTTCTCACTATTCGAATATTATATGGATGCATACACGTATGCTTGTATATATTATATTAAGCACTTTTTAGTGTGCTATGCGTAGGCCAGGGCATTCAGTAGAAAATGCTGATACCATCTATTCTTTCATTCGTCTGATCATTCCAACGGAGTAGATGCCTTCCTTATACCCTACTTCCTTCAGCGGTTACTGCATCGAACACTTTCAAAGCTGGAGTGCTTTCATCCATTCGGAGAACATGACCTAGCCAGCGTAGCCGTTGTCTTTTTATTCGCTGAACTATGTCGCTGTCGTCGTATAATTCGTACAGCTCATCGCTCCAACGTCTGTGTTATTCGCCGTTCCCAATGTTCAAAGGATCATAAATCTTCCGCAAAATCTTTCTCTCGAAAACTCTTAGCGTCGTCTCATCGAATGTCGACATCGTCCACGCTTCTGTACCATGTAGCAGGACAGGAATAATGAGCTAATTGTAGAGTTTGGTTATGGTTCGTCGAGAGAGGACTTTACTTTTCAATTACCTACTCAGTCCAAAGTAGCAGCTGTTAGCAAGAGTGATTCTGTGTTGGATGCCAAGGGTGCTCGTGAGTTTTCAAGGGTCATTCTTGGTGTTGCTGATGCTGGCTCCAAGATAGACGACATTATCTGTCAACAGGGACGTGGGAGCCAAAACGCGCCCTGACTATTGGTTTGATGACAGGAGCTATTTCGACTTGTCTTCGTTCACTACCAGACCCATACGTTTCGCTGCTTTGTTTGCCTGGAAAAAGCAGAACTAACAACACGGTTGTTAACGACAATGATATCAATATCATCGGCATAAGCCAGCAATTGTACATTTTTATAAAATATTGTATCTTGTCTATTTAGTTCTGCAGTCTGACAAAATGCTCAGCTCAACCACTATAAATTCAAGAACGGACCAGTTTAGATATGACTAACGTTCCGCGTACGGTCCGTTCCAACGACAGTCGGGTCTACGTAACCGGAATTGACCCAGAGTTATATCCATGAAATGTATGAAAGTATAAATCCTTGTTAGAAGCACTTGGATCTTTTGTGGCTTGCTATGGCGCTGGTGTGAATGATCACTGCTTTTAAGCAATGGTTTGCAGGGTTGCGTAAGTCTTCTAGCCACAACTAGACCACCCGAACTCATAAACTAATCAAATTCTACCACTCAATTCTAGTTTGGGGTTTAACCGTGCATGGTCTGTTCAGAACTAAGAAACTATAAGGAAAGCTCTCGGCGCGCTCTCTCTGGATGGAGGCGGAAACTCTCTATTTTGCCAATCCGCTCGAAAGCATTGCTATCTTACTTCTTGTCATATGTGCTATCATTCACCAGCTGATTTCTTAGAGTTTCTCGCGCATTAATTGCCATTAATTGGCTTTCTTTTATGGTTATATGTCTTATACTTAAATAAACAAGCACACATATGTACTCTTACACATATAATGTGTAATACTACAAGTAGTTATGTGGTGAAAACTTTGGCGCACGAAGCGTTGCAATTGATTTGGGCTGGTTGGTTGCGAAATTCCAGCTGTCACGTGGTCGAGACTTGTGACTCCCTATATACATATAACAACTTCTACGGCATTTCGGCGGCCGGTATCGCTATCTGATTTATTTATTTATTTATTAGTTTTTTACGTACATACAGATATACATATGTATGTATGTATGTATGTATGTATCTCTAGTGTCTGGTGTGCACATCACGAGTGTCTTTTATTGTTTTGTCTTACTTTTGATTTGAATTAAAACACTTTCATGGCAGTGTGCAAAGAGTATTTACATACGGACATATGTATATATATATATTTGGTGCATAGATATTGCAACAGCAACGCCAGCAGGTGTAAGTAAATGGCAAGCAACGGCGCATACACGTGAATACACTCATATAAGTGTTGAGTTTATTGATCCCGCGCTGGTAAGCTGTATGCAAATACACTCATATACTCACTCATACAGCTACACTTATATCTATATACTAATTTATGCAAATAGTTAGATTTACTCATACATATATGTATATATCAATTATAAATGAGTGCTCATATAAGCACGACCTCTTAAATTAGATAATGATTACCGGATGTAAGTCGATTCTTGTATTTGCATTGAGCGAGTGCAGATTACTCGTAATGGAATTGGAACTGGAATTTTTTTTATCCAAAACAGCAGCGCGCCAGTGAAATAAGCTTCTTTGCTTCGACATGTACACAACAGATCGTTGAGCAGTCGTTGTTCCGATTGCATGCGAACACGTATATTTACCAATCGTAAAGCAGTGTGCATACAGTACGTTACAGTATGTTCGACAATGCATGGGAAATTTATTTTCTGTTTTTTTTTTATTTTATTTTTATTTTTGAAAATTATCCAAAAAATACATAACAATACATAAGCAAATTCTATTCGCATTCTACTGCTATTTTCGGATTCGAAATGTAAACATTTATAAATCAATGAAATCTTTCCCAATAAAAGTTAATATATGATTAAAGTCCAATACAAACGCAAATTTGCATACGGCTAGGGTTAGGCATAGTTGCCGTAAAGATATCCAGAAAAGGGACGTTGTTTTTGCGAACCCCATAATAAGCCCACGTACACCCCATATAAAGGTTATGTTGAAAACTACCAAAAATGCGTTAACTCGCACAAGAAATACGTCAGAGCCATAAAATTTCACATCCTCGATGGTACGGAAGGGGAGAGAACTTCGTCGGCGTAGCACCAAACACTTTCAAATGAAATGTCTTACCTCGAGAACTGCTAAACCAATATCAAGCAAAATTTGTGCACAAAATTATGCTGACATTCTTATGTTACAGTGTGAAATCGGATGATAATCACGCCTATTTCTCATATATCGGAATTTTAGATTTCAACTAATTATTTCTCTCTTTGCACAAGTCCCTGTCTGTAAGTTATGTCATCTCACTGCCGAAACTGGTCGAAATCAGGCTACAACTTTTCAAGTATCCAGTTACCGTATATGTGGATCTCAGTGTCTATGGCTGTCTTTATACCGAAAATATCGACCAATCTTACCAATATGTAAGATTTGTTATTGAAGTTCAAAGAGCATCTTTTCCTGGTAATAATGTGCCTTTATATCGAAAACAGAGGTGAAACAGAGGCTACTTTATTTTTGTTTATCTTCATCTCTTGTGTTTCCAACTGGGTTTTGTGTTAGTTTTGCTGCTGCCGTCGATTTTTCTTTCTTTCTGCGAACACAAAATATTTCGTCTCACATTCGTTTTGCCTCTGCCATTTTTCACACGCTCTTCAGACCTTACTATGTTTGTATTCATATTCAACGTCTGCCGGCCTGCCTCTATGCTTCGAAAGAATGTACTAATTTGTTGGTATGCATGTAGTTGAGGTTGGTTGCTTTGTAGATAAACAACAATAACGTCTTTATAGCTTTCCTTTGTTCATCTTATTTAATAATTTTGTCTTTTTTTGTTTTTTTGAATTTGGAACATTTTATGGTGTTTGATGCTATTTTGTCTTTGTTTGGCTATAGATGGGTTTGTTGTTGGTTGCTTTGTGATCGTTACACGTGCTGCCAATTCAGGCATGCATACATACACACGTCCATACATACATGCATACATACGTACATACATACATGCACATATACATACATATACTTGAATAGTGCCAAGTGCAAAGGAAAAGTAAAAAATGCATGTGTTCATTTGTAATTACAAGAAATTGAACAAAATCAGCACATAGCAACACAACAAAAGCAGCAACAACAATAGCAATAAGTAAAGTATAAAAAAGTCTGCGTTGAACTGTGTCTGCATGTGTGTTTTCTATGCTTTGAACGTCACTGAAACAAGAACAACACACGCACAGAGATAGCGATGATGAACAAAAATCATCTAAGTCGCATACTTAACATAGCATAACATGAAAAAAATGTTTAAAACAAGTAAGAAACGCCTAAGTTCGGGTGTAACCGAACATTTTATACTCTCGCAATGTGCAAGGATGAGAGGCGGGGAAATGTTTCCAGATGCTGGCGCAGCTTTATATTAAAAAATGTTGCGTAAGAATTCAACATTCATTATTCGACGAATTTGTCAATGGATTGCAATCATATTTGGTATCTTATTCACTTATATTATAGGTCATAGAATCATATACTTTAATTGCTATATTTTGCTTCGTATCAGAAATATTTATATTAAAATCTATCAAATTAACTCAAAAGTGATATATGCGATATAAACTCAACCAAAGTGGCTTAAATGAAAATATTAGATACATGAAGAAAAAGTAAACCAGAGAAAAGCAAATCGCTATATTAGGAATAAGCGACTTAGACCATGGTCTAGACCGATTTCTTTCACATTTAGCGCGAAATAACATAGTGTTTAAGAAAACATATCCACTTAAATTCATTAAAATATCGCACATGTTGACCAACATAAACGGCTTAAAGTCAGATGGAAAGTCGGGAATTCTTATATCGGGCATTTTTGGGATAGAGGAAGATCTGCACTGACATTATCACATTAACTCTTTTCATTATTCAAGTACAGTAGGGAACAAGTTTTCACGCAATTTTGTGAAGGTAACTCACATAGTGACTCACACATATTCGGCATAAAGTCTGCTAGAATAGCGAAAATCATTATATGTAGTATATCGGAGCTGGGATAATTCGTTCACTGATTTCACACATTTTCGGCAGTAAACTATGGTATATCTGATATTACACGTTCACTTAATTTTGCTAAGATATCTTACATATTGACCGAAATATATGGTAGAGAGTCTACCCAGAGGTTGAAAATCCGTATATTAGTTATATGGGGGCTGGGGGAAGTGCTTACCCGATTTTAACCATTTTTGATGACAGAGTACACTATTATCATGGAAAGATAATCCTCCAATTTCATTACAATATCTCATATATTTCCCGATATTTTCGATAAAAAGTCAGATAGAGGCACTGAGGTCCTAATATTAGGTATCTGGTGGCTTGAAAATTTATAATCCGATTTCGTCTATTTATACGCATGAGATGGCATATCTTGAAAGCACTATTTCTGCAAGGTTTGATTTTCATATCTTAATTGCTGCTCGATTTATTTACTTTAAAGTGATCAAGTGAAACTTAAAATTGTGTTATATGAGAAGTAGGCGTGGTTTTTATCCGATTTCGTTTATTTCCCCAATGTGACATAAGAATGTAAATATAATCTCATCTATCAAATTTTGTTGAAAGTGGTTAAGGGGTTCTTGAGATATGGTATTTCTCCTAAAAGGGGGCGGTGCCACACCCATCACCAGAACTTCACACCGATTCCTATGCAGCCCTTTCGTATCATATTCGCTGCAAGATTTAATGTTTCCAACGTGTTCGTTCAGCGAGTAAACACCCTTTTAGTAGACTTCAACATAACTTTATGTTATAAGTGTATGTTATGGTTTCATCAAAATATCTTAATTTTTACTCAAGTTATCGCTTGCACGGACGGACGGACGGATAAACAGTCACTCGGATTTGAACTCGTCTTTTCATCCTGATCATTTATATATATATATGTCTATATCTAATCTCTAACTTTAGTTCGAGGTGTTACAAACAACCGTTAGGTGAACAAAACTAATATACTCTGTCGAGAGTTGCGAGAGTATAAAAATACAGCTTACGATTGCCTTTAGTTTGCCATGCATAATTCGCTTTGCACATGAAATACCTTTTCTGACTGGTTTTTGCGTCGGCCATTATTTCGCTTGCTCGTGTTTTTGGTTTCTTTCGTTTTTTCCAACGTTTTGCAACTTTTCGCTTTATTTTATTATTTTTTGTTCACAGCATGCATAGCAAGTACGGCCAATGGCGTCTGGCACGTAATACGGTTCCCTCTCTCTATCTTCTTAGCAAGTTAGCGATCACAGCGGTAAATTCGTGTCTCGTGTTAATGCCCAATTTTCTGCTTTTACTTAAGCCCATATTATTTCTATTTACAAATTTACCATTCTATTCGGTTCAATATTGCCTACATTGCTCATTAAGCCTTACGTAATGGACAACTAAAATAACGCTTTCGTTGTTAGAACTTCAGATATTTCTAGAATAGCATAATAGCGTATGGAGAATAATGTCTGTGAGAGACAACAATGCCATCAATAAATATTTATAGAAAGCTCTACTTAACATCCAGAGCCTACCACGCACCACTTTATTGTTAGAACCTTCATTTAGAACCCGTAGTTGACTGTAATGACCAACAGATATCAGTTTTCAAGAAAGACAGTCACGTTGAGCTGAATTCCGCGCCATATTATATCGTTTTGTGGATGTTATCGATACTTTAGCGAAGCTTGTGTATATTAGAGGCATCCAAGGCACGGCAGTTCATAAATTTTCACGATTCATCTTACTAAATATACCCGATCAGCCGAAATTGTTACTCGTCTCTAAATGCATCGGAGTCTAACTTGCAAAAGACGGCGCAATCTATAATTAATAACAATCAGAACCTTAAGGTATGCAAATATAAATCGGAATCTAAGAATAATTTAATCTCAAAAAAAAAAAAATAAAGAACATTGAGTTAATTCCCTATAAATATTTTGAGGTTGTTAAAATTTGGGCAAATTTCTTCCAAACAGCAATATTAGTTTTGGAGCAATTGAAGAACCTAACAAGAACGTACTCAAACGTACAGTAGTCGAACGTACTCAGTGAACTAATCAATTGTTCGTGTGGGCCTGGAAATGTTCTTAAAGTCTTCAGGAAATCTTTCCAACGAACTAATATATTTGAGGGTGTCTGCTTCTAAGTATGATTGCTTTTCTCTTCGGAAGAGAAGGTGAGAAATACTAGCTGAAATATACGGAGAGATAGAGTGACGGAATAATATACAAAAATTAGCCTAGATGGAGAAGAGGAAAGTTTTTCGTTTTTTTTTTTTTTGATCTTCTCAAATCATCGATATGGAGGCAGCAGCAGATTTAATGTTTAAGGTAGACAAAGCATGCGAGTTTGTTCAATATTTTTAATCAGAAGACGAAGTGAGATATATTAGCTGAAAGGGAGAAAGAGCGATAGAGAGGGAAAGGTTGGTAGAGCGTAATATAATCTAAAAGGGGAGACTAAAGCTAATCGCAAATTTTATCAAGAGATGCTGCAGATTAGAGATTACAAGATCGGGAAGCTTCTCTTTTGGTGTAGTGCTTGGGGAAAACAAAGAATGTTCTCTGAAGAAGAGATGCGAAGATGTGAACATTAAAGAAGACACGAAGTGTTATTACTTGAACGGACTTTGCCTTTCAGATTCTTGCTTAACTCAAGCGGAAGAAAGAATTATGACTCGAAATTAAAAACGTCGTTGTAAGTCATAGTTAATTTGTTTGGACGGCTCGCAGCATAGTCATAGTCATAGTCATCACAGTCATTCTTTAGCACAGTAGTAGGGTCTACAAACCGGCCTGTGTTATATGATGCCATATAAATGATTTCAAATTATATACCACTCAAGGCGTTCGGTAGTTCGAGAGAAACTCGTTTCGTATAATTAGTTTACTAATGTGTTAGCTTTCAATTTAGCTTTCAATTTTCAGAAAACTTTTTGCAGCAAAAACGAAAACGCATGAGTACTTCGTGGTTTGGCACATGTTGGCATATCCACTAGTACAACGGCCACATGTTGTGTATCGTGTTGCAGCCACCATTTGCTGTAAAACGTTGAGCTCGCTGTTACAAGTTGCATGCTTCATTGCCACACACCCACACGCACGCTTTTGCACACTATATTTGGACCTGTCGGCTTTGGTTTTTCGTTATTTAGCCTTTGGCATTGTGATTATCTCATTCGGCCTTACTTGCAATGGATTCAAAGGGGGCTTCGGTGTTGGGCTATAATGAAAATAATGCGGTACATGCGGTCAGCACCACAAACACCTTTGGGGTGTTGCAAACATATATGTATGTAAAACAATATGTATGTATTTATTTCAGATTGCTTTTATACATATGACCGCAATGGACCAATAAGCCAAGTAAAAAGGATTGTTCAACTTTTGTCGACGATGTCTCAACGCAGAACAGTGGCTATGTTGTAGATATTTTTTGCATAAAAATTGTTTTTTACATTTTCTTCGCTAGAAAAATATTTAGAAATTAAGAAAATTTAATAATATATAATTTATATTTATATAATATACATAATAATCGAGTCAAGAAATTTTGGCGCCCATATTCATTGGCACCGAAAAGAATAGAGGCAGCGAAAATCTCACTTAACAACTCTCGCTGTATGGTCCAGCTTAGTTTTTTTGATCTTCTGCTAGATAACGTCGATAGCAATCTCAAATTTCTTACAAAAATTTCTTTCAACAAAAACAATACTAGGGAGTCGAGTTCTGATTTACTATATATATACAGCGATACGCTACGAAAACTTTGAAAGTTGGGTTAAAAATGACATTTGGTTTTGAACCGCTGTTCCGCATTAATGACCTCGTGAATCTTTTGAAGTTCAACTTTCGATTTTCTGCAATATTTGTTGTCTTTAGGGCGCCTAATTCAAGAGCTATTCTCCCTTTAAGTTACTTTTTGCAATAAGTGAGGTCAGGTCTCACTTGTATTTTCGATCTAAAGTGTCACTAGTTCTCAAAGGTCTTGCCTAGTTGAATATCTAGCCATACTTAGTTGCTGCGCCTTACCAATTAAGCGAAATTAGCTTCAACTTTGAAACTATGAATGCCAAAAGCGACGCTTATGTTCCAAAGATTGTTATAAAAGAAGCATAATATCTATGAAATGAGGTTAACGCTTTCCTTATTTTCTTATTTTTAGTTTCAAACTGCAGCTTTTCTCTACGAATATAGGCTTTTCAACCTTCAGCTTCATGGAAATGGCAGATTTGTATAATTTTTTCCCTGTAAGAAATACACTCGTAGGTTTTTGGCTTTGCCTGTTTGAAACACCACTTCCTATGAAATGAAGTCTTGGTTAGCGCGCTGTAGTCAAATACTCAACACAATCGAAACGCTTACCTAAGCACTAAAATTATCTAACTGTTAGCTACTGAGTAAATACCATTATTGTTATATTAAATATCTTTAATTTACTACTTAATTGACTTAAATTACAAAACGATCGTTGCTTCATCACACGAAATCTCTCCAATGCGGCGCAAAATTATATAATAATGAAATCAAGCGAGCAAATATCTGCAATCAATGTACCGCCCTTTTACAATGTTTTTATTGTTTTCGTTTTTTTTTATTTTTATTTTTTTTAATTTCCTTTACAATCGTATAATTACGCTAAGCTTTAACAAAAATTAAATTAATTGCTTGCACATGCAAATAACGGCAATAAAAAGTTATATTCTCCAACAAATTAATTCATTCATAAAACACACTGTAACCGCCATGTATGTGTGTGTGTGCCTGTGTTTACATTTGTTTTTGTTTTTGGGTTTTTTGTAAACGCTCGTGTGCAACAACATGCATAAACATTTCGCGTTTCACATTAAAACTGGTACACAACAAATACTTTGTCACACACACACACACGCACACACATGGGTATATGCGTGTGAGTGCGCTTGTGTGCGGGCGCTTTAAGGTCAAGGTGTAGGTGCGGTTGGTGAAATGGCTTACACGTGCAGCAAAACGGACATTAACACTTCTGCCAAATTATGTGACAGGGTGTGTGTGTGTGTGTGTGTTAGTGTGTGTTAGTGCGACAGTGTTTACTTGGGTTGGGGGAGTATCCACATAGCTATATAAGTGGACATGTATGTATAGGCGCGTCAGTATTTAGAAAAGAGGGCCATCAGAATATAACGGAATGATATCAAAAGCGTGTTAAACAAACGTAGCTACACACATACACACAAGCCTATGGATATATTTGCGTTCCACTCGCACATTAACACCATACACCGCGGTCGGGGTGGTTTGTTTCAGAAACGGCGCACCAAGAGCGTAACACACTTTGGTTTTGCGGTGGGGTGTGGGGTATTGCCATTTAGTAGCGCGTCATATATATATATATGTATATGTTTGTATGTGTGAATGTAAGCACGCTGGATGCTTTGTGAGTATATCGTCGCGGGAATACTTGCGTTTGTCTCTCCACGTTTACCAGCTTGTTTGCTCTTCTCAACTACCGTGGTGAGTTTCGCATATACAACATACCAGTGTTGCTTATTTTCAATCAGGCTAATAAGTTTTGGGGGAAATTTTACATTCGCCGAAGAAGATTTTTTTTCGATGAATTATTTTTTATTAAATGATTGTTTTGTTTGTTGTTTTTGTTGTGGTGTGTTTTATTATGTGGGTGAGGTAATGGGTAACTAAAGAATATAACATAAGGAGATTCCAAGTCTACACAGTCGAGATTTTGCAACAACTTTCTAATGCTCGTCTAAGCCGCGGTAAATCTTACTCTAAAAGAGAACTTACTAAGGAAAGAGAGCTTAGATATATTCGTGACAGATGGACATACCATGTTGCCCGTCAAAACATGGCCAATATCAACGCTTGGATACAGCATTTTGACCTAGGTTGGTTGAATTTCTTTGGTTTTTATAGTCAAGTATGCATCTCCTAGGTACTGTACTTGTTCTAAGTCTTGTTATAGCTTGATAAATGTTTACTTTTCAGTGTTGGGATGTGAACTACTTGGCTCTCCAATGTACTCTTCATGCGCTTTTCATGCTCTCTTTAGCCGCACAAATACGCCCAATTTGTTTGCATTTTTAATTTTTAAAGAAAATGTTGTAATGACTTAAAGTTTATTGAACTTAAGCCTATTCGATGCTTCTCTTGCATTAGTGAAGCGAAATTATTGCTATAATTTTAATTTTTATGCGATCAGGCTACTGATACACAATGGTGCAGCTGGAGTAACTGAACGTCGCAGAGAAATATTAAGGGTGATTTTGGACCAGTTTTCCTGGCTGTAATCATTGAACTCATACTAAGATAAATATTTGTAACTTATATATATCTTCGTTTTTTTAAATGTTCAATTGTATATAAACAATCTTAGTTAATTTAGGTGGAAGGTCGGTTACCTGATATGCTACCTGGCGGCGAAAATCAATACCGTATATAAAACATTTTGTAATTCTAGTATGTAATGTATGTATGTAAACCCGATTTGTTTTTAATTTTCAAGCCTACAAGTTTGCTCAAGCTTATTTTTTTTTTCATAATAATTTATAATAGTTTAAAGTGGCGCTCAAATGTTGGTATGAGTGATATTGGTTTTAGAAAAAATTGCGCTTTTTGTTTGATGTCGAAAAGGCAATAAATGCTCGCTTTTAGCTCTTTTACGGTGACAGATTTAAGAGAAAACATTACTATAATATTATTGGCTATGAAATTTTAATAAAAGATTAACGCTCATCATTTCCTTCCCATTCGAAAGCTCTAAGTTAATTTTCTAAGAGATTCTCTCTCACCCATCTTTGCTACAATGACGTCAGGTTCAAACAATATTTGCAAATAGACAAAAAATTCTGTTAACAAATTTTCTTCGCATAAAAAGCTTAGAACCCGATCGGGCCCCAAACGTAACGTTGGCAACACCGATTTTAACACTTTGCAGCCAATTGAAATCAACACAGCCAATACAAAAGCGTACGCTTCGTACGGTTACAACGCACTCGCGTTCGCTTAATCGTTTATAACACATCATTTTAGACGAGCGTCTTTTGAGTAACGGTATCGCCGATGGAAATTCTAATAAAACGAAAAGTCTATCAACAAATCGTAGCAATTTTTACGATCATAAACAAAAGCCAAGCAAGAGGCAGAGTGTAAACGGAAGATATGCGCGTGCGATAAAACACTAAATCACACATACATACATCATACACACACATATAAATAGAAATAAAAGAAAAAGCGAATATTTTGGACGCGGACGTGGACAATTTGAGAAACTACACTAATTTATGACAAAGTGCATAGATAAAAATTTATCAGAGCCAAAAAAGAGGCAATATTGAAATTTATACAATATAAAAATACATATATGCATATGTATACATGTTTATATGCAAATTGAGGAATCTTGGTTCAGTTGAAGCAAAAATAGTGCTAACAAATACGCTGAGCGTCTCGTGTGTCTGCTTTTGTGAAATTTTACAAACTTTACCACAGTCGATGCACACGCTACAACAGACCGGAGTGTAAAACAAGTTTTGGCGAAATAGTGCAAAAAAAAAAAAAAAAAAAACAATAAAGCAAAAGAAAATTTTTTTGTTTGCAAAAAGTCGAAAAGACGAAAAGTGTAAGCCGAAATTGTGGTGTAATTCCGTGTTTAAAAATAGCCATTCACTAATAAAGAACTTGGCGTGTCAGCTTGTCACGGCATAACGCAACAAAAGCAACAAAAAGAAAAATAAAGTAAAAATTTTTGCAAAATAAATATTGCAGGAAGTGTAAAATACAGTAGTAGAAGCGAAAATAAAATTTGTGTCGGAGTGTTGCATGCAGCAAACACCATACATACAGACAAGCGCACAAGCAGACTTTCAAATAACGCTGTAAGTATTTTAACCTTTAAGCAGCAACAACACAAAGAAATAAATCCCATAAATAGTACTGAGAAAGTAATAAATGCCTGGTTGTTGTGGAAACGATGGCGGGAGGGAAACAGGCGACACGTGCCGCTGCTGTCAGGGCCATTTTACACACACACACACACACATACACACATGTATATCCCCAAAGTGTGCTTCTAAAAACTCTTATTCATGTGAATGAGCGTGTGTGTGCATGTGTGTGGCAGCAAACAAAACACAACAAAGCGGCAGCAACGACGCGCAGTGATGTCGCAAACATTTTACTCACCTCCTTTGTTGTTGTTATTGTTGTAGTTTTCATTTCTGTTTTGACGTTGGCTTCTGTCAGTTTGCCTTTAGTGGCGCTTTCAAGCAGCGAAACGCAAGCAAAAGCAAGTGTAAAACGCCTACGAAGCCGCGTCACACATGCAAACACAAGCACACATATATATATGTATATATATATATATAAATTGATGTATATATATTTTTTATTATTATATATACATATATATGTTTTATTATTTTATATATTCTGTCTCATCCATCCATGCAACAAATGCAATGCTGCACTTAGCATGACGCGAATACTTGCAACAACAACAACAACAACAACTTTAACAAAATCGTGAATTTTCGCCTTCCATTGTCTCTACAATCCCTTTGATTCCTTTGACTTCTTTGATTGCTTGCATTTTGTGTTTTGCCGTCGCCTATTTACGCTGTCTGCCACGCGTACATGCCTACAAACATATGTACATATGTACATACAAGAACTATAGTATATTTGTACGTATGCAAGTTTATTGCAGCAGCCATTTTGTTGCGATTGTATATTTTTTTCTCCCATTCGTTTTCACTTCTCTTCCATTTTTTACATACATACATACATGCATATGTATTTTCCAGCTTTATTGTTGCAAGCAGTCGCCGCAATCGGTTTTACATTGCCAAGGACGAATTTAGGTCGAATGGGATAGGCGTGTGAATACGCGCTCTTCAATGCTCAAAATAAGCGCGCATATATACACATACATATGCATGTACATATTATAAATATACATTTATATATGCTATATTGTATATAATACAAACAAATAGTATGCATATATATATACATATAGGTATGCTCACAAGGATATCCTCCTGTCGGCTGCCGGCATTGATTTTGAATACAAGCGCCAATTGGCGCGGCAAAGCATGCTCCCTAGCATCTGCTCATTCATATATATGTGTTTTATGTGTGTGTGCGTGTGTGTGTGTGGGTATAAGCTAACGATTTGCACGTTCTTCTCATGCTTAACATTGAAACACAGTGTCCTTAAAATGAATTAAATATAGATAATTATATTCTAGTTATTTTTGGGCGAAAGAAATTTCATTTTTGTAATGAAAATCGAAAGAGAATGGAGATATTCTTAAAGACATTTGAAAAATTTTCGCTTTCTTTGTGACACCAGGGTTGCATTAGTAATAAAAATAAATAAAGAATAAATATATATATTTATTTGTTAACTTATTCAAAAAATTTTACTCTAAAAACTAAAAGCAATAACATTTATTTTTGAGCAAGCTCGTTTTTTCGTTTTCCATGGCACTCTTGATCGTGACGGAGTTGTATTAGAAATTAAAAAAAAAGTATTTATTTACAACAAAAGTGTAATTGAATGTATTCTATGTAAAAGTATTATTTTTCAATCTAAAACTAATAGTAATTAGAGCCACAATAAAGTTATGTTTTTCAATAAATTTTTTTCAATAACAGGGTTGCATGGGAAATGGCAAAATAAAAATGTAATATATATTGTTATCTACTTACTTAAAAAATCCGCTCTAAACGATCTTTGAAACTTTGATAGTTCTTAAGTTGATATATGGAAATTGATAGTTGGTATGAGTAATTGCATTTAGAAAAGCTAAGTCTTTAAATAGCAAAAATGCAGAGTGACATTTTCCGTGAATGTTGCGAGTCCAGCTTGAAATATCACCTCTAGTCAGACCTTGCCAAACTCCGTCAAGCAGGAAAATGCAAAAATTTGCACAGCTAGCGGATCAGAGTCAAAAATTCACTCATAAATTTAGACTATAACGGGTTTGCACTTGTAATTATCGAAGACATTACTTTGTAATCCAACTTCATCTAATAGCATTCATAAAGCTCTCAACGCCTAGGAAGTGCAATCCATAATTTCAACAGTTTTCGTTCAATTTTTGAAGGAAAGGATGTAGAGGCATAAGTAGTTCCGTTATATTTTTTAAAAGATCTGAAGGTCTGAAATGTAATCAAAATAAAGAGGGATGCTCTACAACTTCTACTAGCAACTGTGAATTTTTGTTTTTAAGTCAAAGCAAAGTATTAGCCGTCTTCGATTCGCTAATTCTTCTTTGTCTCTCGTATTCTCTGCTCGCTTTGTTTGCGCTCAGCTCTCACGTTAAAACTATTTACAAGTGAAAGCGAGAACAAAGCTATTTAGTTGAATTCGACACAGCAGAGTACGTGGATGCCTCTTGAAAGTCGTATGATATTTGCTATTCTATTTTTATTTTTTTACGTTGGTCTATTTTATTTACACTATTTGCTTGTTCGATTCACTACTCTCCTAGTCTATGCGAATTGAAAACAGTTAGCATAACCAAGATGTGTTTTTCCCACCACTAAATCCATTTCAAGTTTTGAAGCCTTCCGTGGTGACCATAATTTCTCCACAACTTAAACACTGTTCAGCTGAATGCCACCACAGCTTACGGCATGTCGACTAATATTACGTAGAATGGTAACAGAGAGAATTGTAAAAATTTTACACACGCAAATATACCAACAGGCACACGCGCCTTTGACCGGTCGACCTCTAGGGTATATCCTTTCTTGTTATCCCTCTTCTATTCTGCTGTCTGCTATCCCGGCAGCGTAACCGTGTCTACATTAGATTGTTATAACACAGGCGCATCGGAGCGCATTTCAACCGAGCAATAGCGTGGGTGCGTGTGGGGGTTTAATTATATCTTTAGGCAATGGAAATTCGCAAAAGTTAAAGGAAATATTTTATAGAGTTCAAGGTGTGTGTGTTGGCGATGGAATTTCAGTATGTAAATGTAAAAAGTAAAGTGTGTCTGTGTTCAGGTTGCTTCTGGCTCTGCATAAATTTTGTATGTAAAGTAGGAAATGGCTGCAAAATTAGAATGTTGGATTTACAGTTAATTTCATTTTTTTTAGGGGGAGGAAAAAGGGCAAGTACTTGGATTTATTTAAACATATACATATATAATTAGAAAAGAAACAAATGCGAACTTCGATTTTCAATTGAACAGAGTCATGACGTTCACTTGGTAGGCGCTTGTCTTAGCTAAATGGTGGTAGTTCTATTAAAAAAAAAATATGAAAACGAAAAAATCGCAATAGTGCATAAAAATGTATATATCTAATTACTATTATGCACTTTTATTATTATAAACAATTCTAGCTTGGTATATGTATGTATGCATTGCCTCAAATTATCGCTTAAATATATATTTACCAAGCTAGCGTTTGTAAGCTAAGGTTAAGGGAAGCAGTAAGCTTATAAATATTATAATTGTCATATATCGCTGATTTTCACCTTTAATAAAATATCGTGCTTATTGATTTTGAGCACGTATGAAAGCAGAAAAAGGGATACAATTAACGTACTAGATACTAATTAATAGATATTCTATCATACTTTAGTGAGTATACATATGTCTTGGCTACATGAAAATGGCAACTGTAGTGAACATGGCAGGTAGAGTCTGAAAATTCACTAAAAACCAGTTAAGTGGATTAGTTAGAATTACAGTTATAGGTGATTTTGAATTTGTATGATTTTCTAGATTAGCCATGGCTACTATATTAACTTACCCTTTTCCCACAATTTTAGCAACCCCAAAGTGAAAATTTAAAATAACTTCATGCACTCCAAGGTACCACTAAACGGTTAACTTGGAAACTTAGTTTTTCAATGAACGAATTTTTATCTTTTTTGTTGGCTCATGGGCATTCACCAAACATGGAGTAGAAAGTGAAGAAGAAATTGTGAACTCCGATGTGCCACAGAAGAGTTAATTGCAAACTTGAACTGAAATGAACATTGCTGCTCCTTAAAATTAATTTCAAGCTTATTCAACGGCAAACCAATTAAAAATTTAATATAAAAACATTTACTTTAATGGGTCACTTAAAGGTTAATATCAAACTTTTGTTGGTGTGATGAATGAGATGACCATTTTCCTTTCTCGAAAGTGTTTTCAAAGGAATTTACCATCCATCAAGTAAAAATTTCAAATAAAATTATTTACTCCAAGGGGCCATTTAAAGGTTAATATGAAATTTTAGTTTCTTCAATAAATGAAATGATTCTTGTTGCTACCCAAAAGTATTTTCAAATACTATATTTACAGAAAATTATACATATTTTAAAGGTTAAATAATTCACATATTATTTGTTGTGACTGTTTATTGTGAATATGCAAATATTTATGCCTAAATAAACCGCTTTTTATTTATTATTCATTTGCTTGTTAAGGAGCAAATGCCAAAAAACAAATATACATACATCCGGTATAAGTACCTACATACATAGATTTATGCAAATAAAAATTTCTTTGCAAAATATTGTATGGAAATAAGTGTAAATCAATAAAACAGTACAATGTAAAGGTAAACAAATATTTACACCAAATTAATATAAATATGGACAAAGTTGTATAATATGAATAACATACTTGGACATTAGCATGCTTAGCAAACTTCAGACACTTCGTCATTGAACATACATATGTATACATTCAAGCATGTAAGATAATTTTCAGAATTTTGCATTGGTAGTGGATTCCCGGAATTATATTTAAACATATAAGCGTAATACATACATTTGCAAAAAAAACAATATGAAATAAAAATAGCAGGGGAAACTGTAATAAATTGAGAAGAGATCCCGAAGTATTTAATATTACAAACGGATATTAAAATACCGTTATTAATGTGCATATGCACGATAAGCATGCGGGTTGAATTCAATTAGTAGTAAAATTAAGGCGGCTGTGTAGCAATACTTTTCTAGGTTATGACAGAAGTGTTGCCTTACATTCGAAATTCGAACCCATTTTTTTGTAATTGTACTCATTGTATTGCAATATATAATATAGCATATACATACATATGTAATATAGATGTGTATATATATAAGTAAATATACATAACTCCAACACTCAATGCAAATGAGTTGTTGATAATTTTATATATTATATATATATTGTGTGTATTTATGTATGTATGTATGTTGTGAATTAAGCAGAAATTAAGGGGTTACTCGCACAAAAAATGAATATTACTTGCATATGTACATATTGGCGAACGCACTTTTTGTAGCACTCTTTATTTCGCCACTTAAACGGCTTAAAATTGTATGAGCAGCGCCTTTGTTCATTTAAACGTTCTTCGATGTACAGTAAGCACACGATAATTGTTACTAGTTGAGAACGAGGTAGTAATGGCAGAATTTTTGGTTCAGGATTTACATGTGCTTAAAAGTAAAGGCATAATATAGCAAATCCGTTGTATTTCCCAATCAAATAAATTAAAAGACTTCATATATATTTCGAAATATTCAATGTATTCATTTCGCCAAAGAAAGAGTTAAGTCCAAAAATATTAATTGAAACAAATCAAAAACAATTACAAAAAAAAAAAAATTTTGATTTGCTTTCAAAATTTTAAGTGGTGTGTTTTTTTTAAAAAAAAAAAAGTTAAAAAAAAAAATAAAAATTTCAAAGCAAAAAAAATATGCTGTTATAAATTATTTTAAAATTGTTATGATTTATTTTTAAATTAAATTAGTTAAAAAATTATTGTTTATTTATTTAGCATTATTATTTTGTTTTTAAACTAACTAAATATGTTTGCGTTGCGCACAGTTGCGTTTAACGAGTGCATACTGTATGCAGGAATATCTTCTTAAAAAAATAAATAATAGGGTATTTTTGCATCAATTTTCTATATAAGAAAAACTTTTTATAATTCGTAAATATGCTACATTCGACAAATTATACGCTTTAACTTATATATAAACGATGCCATTAACCATAATTTATTAAATTTCAACAGTTTTTTTCACACTCGCATACACTTGAGATAAACACTGTCAATTGTCACCGTTGTGTTCATGGCCAAATTACCCAATGGGTGGTTCAGTTCATGGATTGACTTTTCGTTTGCGGCACATAAAATTATAATATTTGCACATATATATCATTAAAACATACATAGTATGTATATACATATGTAAATAAAATATGCGGCAGTGTGTAGTGAACTTGGGGTCGCAACAGTTAACGACGTTGGCGCAATGCGCTCAGCGTGACGCTAAAAGTGCTCGGCGTGTGTGCGCATCAGAATGTCTGTGGGCGCATTGAAACAGTGAAGATTGATTATTATTTTTTACTTACTCTACAGACATGTTACATATACATATGTATTCACTTATACTGGGTTTTATTTCTTGTATTTAAATGCGATTTTGCAAATGCACACAATAATACACGAGACAATCTGTGTCAAATGTGCAATGCCATATTGATTAAATTATTTTTGATATTGTGTTACCTGAGAATATTTTACCGTCCTAGTTTTCCCCAATAAGATACTAACAAAGAGAAGCCTAATATACTTACAATTTCAATTGCACGAAGCATTCTCTAGAAAAAAGAGAACGAAGAAATACTAAAAACAGTGACGCAACACACTAGTTTACTCTAGGCTAAATATTTAGGTATATGCATATAGTATTTTTAGTTTCAATATTTATTTTTCAAAACGAGTTAGAGCCACCTTAAGCCCTGTTATGTTCTTCTCAACTAGTTTAATATGTGATAAAAAAAAAATTAATTCAAATGCAATCAAATTTGTGTGTGTATGATATGCTATTATGGCGCTAAAGTGCGCAAATACAGGGCGTGTTTTAGAAGTATGGAATTTCCTGGAGTTTAAGTAAATTTATTACGCCGACACAACGTTTCATCGGAAAAAATTAAGTGGTTTATGGAGAGACTTTTGTTTTTTTGTTCTGTTGGCAACTCTATTAAAAATAAAGTGATATTTAAACATATCATAGATTACCAGTATTAGACAAAATGATTTAACTGTAAATGTAATGTATTTATGAAATTTTTGTATTAAAGCATTTTACAATTATTTAAATTTTATATTATCAAAAATTATGCAGTAGATTTCCTACAGTGTATTTTCTTTCATACATACACATGTAGTAGAAAATAGGTATGTTGTGAGTTGTAAACAATGGTTCTTCACTTGTTGACGCTAAACTCAATTAATTTGGTTAATAAGAGTAAGTTTAAGAGGGTTTTTTCTTATTTTCTATAAACAAGACTTTGACTGATAAGACTAATTTGACTATTACTATGTCGCGTTATCGATTAATTTGGAATATAATTATGAATGTACGTATGTATATAAATACATACATATATATGGGTGACGTGAAAAGTGCTTTGTCACAATTTGTAATTAATTAATTTGACGGTGCATGTTGAAAGGCACAAATTTTGTAGGTATTTTTTATATAAATATGTGTGAATGTATGACAATAATTTGTTCCAAAAATTATTGTATTTCATACATATTGATATATATGTATGAAAATAAATCAATTAAATATGTTAATGTTGGAAAATAGAAATAAAAATGAAAATTTGCTTGAATAAATTTGTATAATAATTTACAAATATTAATAAAAATAATTTTAAGAAATAAAGCTAAAAACCTAAAAAAAAAAATTAAAGACTTAAAAAAGTAATATAAAAAAATAAAAAAATAATTGTTAAATCTATATCAAAATATGCATTGAAAATAATAAATAATATAAGTATAAAGAAATAAAAGTTTTGAAAACACAGTTAATAAACAAGCCATAAAATTTAAAAAAAATTTTTATAAAAATTAACAAAAAAAATGCAACATTAATTTATGAGATGAACAATTTTGAATGAAATTTAAAAACTAAAATAAAAAAAAACAATAATTAAAAATATTAATAAAGGTTTATTAAAAAAAATTTAAATTCGAAATATAAATTTAAGCCACAAATTGAGTATACAATATAATTACTACTTTGGTAATTGAAATATAAAATAATTAATAAATTAAGAAACTGTAACAACTAACAAGAAAAAAAGAATAATAAATTGATAGGGAGATCCAAAATAAATGAATAAATAAAGAATAATAGCAAGAATAACAAAAATTAGTAAAAAAAAAAGTTTTTAATAGGCGAAAAAAGGCCAAAAAAAAAATAAAAAAGTTAAAGCTAGTATTTTCAAGCGAATTTCATTAATTATCCGAACAATACGGAAGTAATAAAGAATGAAATTGAAAAAAAGTATTTCACAGATTTTATATAAACATAATTAATACAGTTTCGCTTAATGAGGTATATCTTCTTATTTATTATTATTAATTAATTATTAATGAAGTACACTTTCTTATTCATTATTAATTATTTTATTATATATTTTAATAACATTTAATAACATAATATATAACAACAATATAATAAAAAAATATATAATAAAATAATTAATAATAAATAAAAAAATGAACTTTATCAAGCGAAAAAATACACATTCGATTTTAGCGTTCCCGAATTCTCCCGCAACGCGCCAGAATGTCTAACGCCACTAAATGCAAATATAATTTGCACAGCTTAATTCAAAATATTTTTACGCACATTTAATCTCAAATATTTTTCCTAACACTCATCATGCGAAAAATTTGCTTATAAATAAGCGCACGAAACCGTAAAATAGTTCACACCCCAACAATTGTACGCCTTGCACCAGCTGTGCCGTCGGCACGTAGCCGACATAAGCAATTAACGAAGACGGCGAAAAAAAAAAATAGTTCAACTAAGGTAAAAAAAAACTAACAATTTCGTTCTCATTTGTGATACTCATACATACCTAAGCAATTTTTTTATTAGACGGAGCATTACCAACATAATTATCGCCCCAAATTATAAGGGTATTCACATTAAACTAAACACTAAGCTATATAAAATAATAATCAGCTGATTGTAGTGGTGTAAATTCATTAACTGATTGACATCTGCTGATTTCATTCTGTTACTTTTTCGACCATATATTTTCTCGGTAGTTTCAAATTTGATTAATATTTGTATGGTGTAATAATTTTTAAGAGGTGTTCAGCGCAATTTGGGAAACATTTTCCGGAGTCCTCTATACGCTGTGCTACAATATGCACAATATGCTACGTTGTACATTATTAATTTTGTTTAATTCTCAAACTAGCATCTAAATAGTGTCGGGTCCTTCCCGAAATTTCGAACCCTGACAGGTGCTGAAAGATATTTTTACGAATTCCACTATCGTATGAGACCTGACCTGAATGTTTGCCGAATTTTTGATATCAGGCAGCTAGACAAATTTAAGACTGGGCTCCCTACTCTACAGCTACCGCAATTTTTTATATGAGTCACAAGTCATACAACTTTTACAGGTATTTTCTCAAACAATATTGTTGTTGTGACCTCATAAAACGTTGAAAAAATAATATGGTGGTATGCTGCCGAGTTCACAGTTTCTATTTCTATAGAAATTCGGTCCTTTTCGGTTAAGTAGAGTGCATAAGGCGTGGGAACGTTTTATCAAGCACTACATAGGCTCGCTGTGAGTACCAAAATTCTTTCTGAAATTGCAGATTTTGTCTCACACGGGTTTTAAACCGACAACTCATCGAGCTTTAGTCTCGACTGTTAATTTCGAAAATGCATATGGGTACGTAATCGGTACTTATACCTTGGTTGTATATTTACTTGAGCTTGTCCAACAATTTATGATGTGCGCATCGATTTTAATCCAACAAAAGGCGGGTGCTACAAGCTTAAAGCCTCCGAACTCCGGCTGTTGAATTTTGTGAAAAGCTTTCTCATGGCAAAAATTCAACTGGTAGTTCATTTTGTCTGCCGAAGAGTGATCAGAACGAGAAACATATTTTTAGTGCTGTATACCTCGATTAAACGGAGTTTTACAATTGCCTGCCGAGTAGCAAACAAAGCTCGTTTTTAATGTTATTAGAAGACCGGCAACGAACACTGAAGTGTGAAGAAGTACTCGTGCACTAACTATTAGGCTCAAGTGAAACTTATGAAAATGGACTGTCGCAGTTTTTTGCCAATAGGTTTGAGGGTTTCTTAGAGTGTGACATTATGAAATTACCTTCAAAATCACAACAAGTTATCGAACAAAATGGTCCATATTTAGCCTAAGTCGAATATTAAAACCTTAAATTTTATACAATAATAAATGTATTTCTTTTTACTAGGCCAATATTATATTTAAATAAGTTTAAGTTTGATAAACCCAAAAACTCCAAGCCTTTCCAAATTTCACTTCATATTATCGAAACGTGCCAACATTTATGCCGTTAATCTCTTTTATGAATGTTAGTTGTGCGCTGTCTTATCGCCAGTATACACTGATGACTCCATTCAATTTTCGCAGAAAGCTGCGCCCTACTTTGTTGAACGGCAACACAACGACGACACGACAGCGCCGGCAACGATGATTGAGGAGCGCTCGTGCAAAGCCATTACCACACACACACACACACACACACACGCCACACACACATATATATATATATATATATATATGTATATGTATATGGATATCCATGTATGCGTGCATTTGTTTAGATCATTTAATATATGAATATGCGTAGCGCGTGTGTGGCGTTTAAGCTTGTGTTTGTAAGCGTGTTGAGATATTCGCACGCCAAATTTGTTATAGTTTATGTACATACATAGATAGATAGATACACACGCGCAGACAAACATAAATGCATTATTAGCACATACATGCCCTCATTCATATATCCATATGCTTACACAAAAGCTTTCGAGGTGAACGTGCTAATCAATTTTTGTTTACTTTTATTTATTTATTTCATTTGTTTTTATTTTTTTGTAGAGCCAAAAGTTGCTAAACAACTACAACAACTACAACAACAACTGCTAGCAACCAAATAAACAATAAGTTTAACGCGCATAGGTACATATAATGGTATAAAAATAATAATGTTAGTAGTGTTAGATAGATATCTGGTTAATGGTTGTCTGATTCAAACACGCGCATACGTGAACGCGCTCGCTGTGCGTCATTGAGCGCGCAACGACATAGTGCTGCTAAATATACGCGTAGACATACTTACATACATATATACATGCGAGTGGTGCGTCATCGATGACGATGATGATGTTTAGTGAGCGCGCGTTTTAATAGTTATTGTTGTTGTTGTGCTTGTGTCCGTACGATTATGGCCAAAAGCGGCAACACGTGTAAGCAAATTGAATCAAATATTTATTATCAAGGCGTTTTCGTTTGTATTTAGCAACTTTGTTATTGTTGCTTTTAGATGGTTTTTTTTATACTCAAAATGTTGCGTCTAATATTACACCACACTGTTTGTATGCAATGTGGATTGCGTATTTTTAAAAAGTGTTTTTTTTTTTGTACTTCAACAAATTTTCTTCCCAAGTGTCTTCGGAAACATGTTAGCTCCTCTTACTTTGACCTTACCGGATATTCGACAAAAAAAAGTATATGTATATAAAAAGTTCATCACAATTATGTAGAAACCCAAATTAAAATATGAAAACTTTTGCTATTAGTTAAAAATTCTTATTGCCATTGTATACAAAAAATGTTGAAATAACTGAGGAAGCGTAAACAAGTTCACCACAGCAAAGGTGTAGACGAAAATATAATTTGCAATATTTTTTAAGTAAGAATCTTTATAATCAGCTTAAAAATAGTGGAAAAGTCGTAAAAGAAATTCACCACACCTATGGTGAAAATAAAATTAATTTTTTTTTAACAAACTAGATATTCTTTGTCTGACTATATATATACCACACTTGGTATTAACTCTGTTGAAGTTTCATAAAAATAAGAAAACATGAAGAACGTTCACCACAGCTATGGTGTGAATAACTAATCAGTATACGAAAATTAATGTTACTGTAATTTAAGGTTTCTTTTTGTGACCATGGACAACATTTGACATGAATAAGTAAAACGACAATAAAAATTTCACCACACCTTTGGTGAAAATAAAAACTTTAAAAACACAACAAATGCATGTTGTAGCTTAGATATTCTTTTTCTGACAATAGGAAGTATTTGATATTAATAAGTTTACCGACAACAACAGGAATAAAAAGTCAATAAAAAGTTCACCACAATTCTGGTGAACATAAAGTCTCAATTAGTAAAATATAGCAGTTTGGTTGCACTGAGTTTCATTTTGTGTTTATAAACAGTATTTAGTATTTAGCGCAAAATTCACCACACTAGTGGTGAAAAACTTTAGTATTCTGCACGCTAAATATCTGTTTGAACGTGTTTAAGTGTAAATATATATTTGTCTACATTAACAGCTGATGTCATCAGAGAAAATCATTGGGTATGAAATATGAAATTGTGTAACCACTTAAAAATTATATACGAGTAAATAGGAAAATTATTTTACTTGTTTATTATTTATACAAAAGAAGCAATGTGTTACCATAAATTGTGCTAAATTAATAAACCACGCTGTGCTAAAATGTGTAGCGGCGCCTTGATGCGTTTTGCGCTCCACATGCGTCAGCAAAGAACACGCAGAGCGGTGGGTTTGCAGCCAAGACGCCTTCACAATACTAGTTATTTTAATTTTAGGTTTGAGTTAATTAAGTTATTATGAAATGACCTGCGGTTGTCGACTAACCACATGTCGGCTAATGGTTGCGTCACTAAAATGCATGCAAATACAATTGCATATAAATGCCACTCACAATTAATTTTGTCCACCAAACATCGTTTGCTAGAATGACGGGTCTACGCTAATGAATCTAATTTACCCGCACATGCGTTAATTTCCATTTATTTCTGAACGGCATGCAGGTCTTATTGGCCCGAAGTAGATCGAGTTTTTTAAGTATTTTAAGTATTTTTAAACTACCGCTTGATAATATTTCATAAGGGCGAGCACATAGTGACGCGTCGATGATCGAAGAAGCAATGAACATGCCATATTGCTTAAAAAATTAGACTAGTAACGAGTTTTTTTTTATACCTTTTCTGTGCTTATGCTATGCCTTATGCTGCACAATATGCTTAGCCTAAGCAACATTTCAGTCTGATGACTCAATATTATTGCTTAAGCGCAGACAAGCGTGTGTTTGACACCCAGTAGTGTTTTATAGCTAATTTTTATTTAGAATTCAGATTTTATAAATAATTTGCAAGTGTCGTCTTATCATCCACGAAAGCATTTAGTGTGCTTTGTAAATAAACCGGGTAAATAGCGAAAATATCAAAAAGAGATAATGACGAAAACTAATAAAAAAATAAATAAATAAACAAAAACAATATAAAAAATCTTGTTTTGTAATGTTTTTAATATTTTGCTCAATTAAATTTCTCTTTAATTTTTAGCTGGAAAATAGTAACAAATAAAGTTTCGTTGTAGGAAAATATAAGGAGTAATATAAAAATTTAAATTAAATACTGAAAAAGAAATTTAAATTAAAATAAAATTTAATAAAAGAAACAAATTAATAAAATTGAATTAAATTAAATTAAATTAAATTAAATTATCAGTACGCTCTTATTATAAAGTAAAATATATTTTTGTAATAAAATCTAAAGCAAAAAGAAATACAGCATGGTATTTATTAAATATAATTGTTTTACAAAAGCAAAAAAAAATTCCTAAGAAAATGTATGTTTGCTATATCTAAAATGATTAAAAAAACCTAATGTGAATATTATACACCGCACAGTTTTAATATTTAATAAATTTACTTTTTGTGCTCAGCTAAAAATTTTGAATTTGAATTTTGAATTTTGAATTTGCTGCAAACATAAAAACACAATACCATTAGCGAGAAATTATGAGTTTGCAAATTTAAATTCTTTTTTTTTTTTTGTTTTAATAAATTATGACTTTTGCAAGATTAGTGACCGTAATATTTTCGGTTAATAAAAACAGTGCAAAAAAAAAACAACAAAATCTACTGGCAAATACATATAATCAAAACAGAACACAAGAAAAATGCAAAAATTCGCTCAAAAGAGAGAGGAAGTCGAAAATAATTAAATAAAGAATAAAAAATTTAAAAAATTAAAAATCAGAAAGTAATAAAAAAAACAACAAAATAAAAAGTAAGTTAAAAATAATAAGTAGCAAATCAAGGCTGGCAGCACCTGCAGAAAAAACCGCAAAAAGAAATTCATTAATATTTTTAACTAAAATTTTTTTTTAAATCTGTTAAAAGGCCATGATTAAGCAACAAAGATAACAATTGCGGCAAAACAAAAATGCAAAATAATAACACACACGCAAACAAATAACATGAACAATTCAACACGAGCGGCAAACAGTAACAACTAAAACAAAAACAAAAACAAAAGAAAAAAAAATTAGACCAAAAAAGTAATAACAAATAATAAGCAGCGTTGATATACGTATGAACGTATGAAGAGTGCTACACGCGCGCATGTTACTCTCACACGCATACTAACACATTAAAAGATATACATATATAGATATTTACACATAAATGAGTATGCATGTGTGAGGGCGCAGCTACACGCGCAACCATTTCATATCAATGACAATTTTGAATGACAACAATAATAACAATGCTGTTTTGTTGTTGTTGTTGTTGTTGTTGTTAATAATATGTTGTTTTGCAAATTTTACGCAGGAAGTGTAAAATATGCATGCGCGTGGAATTTGAATGACACAAACGAAGGCATAAAAGAAGACGTGTAGAAGGCAACAACAAAAACAATAACTAAAACAGTCAACGGTGACTGTTGGAAACTAAAGCTGAGCGGACGCGTTGACACGTGCAACACGACATAAAGTCATATATATTTACAAATATACATTCATATTTATATGTCTGTATATATGTATAAATAAACATATGTCTGGTATTAGTTTCTAAATGACCGTAAATGCTTGAAAAATGTACATATTTAATTATTAATTTGTGTATACTTATGCATAGATGTACATATATATATATAAATATGGTATATTTTCCGTCAACGCGCCGGCAATTTCCGATTTCAGGTAATCGCACAGCCGCGCTTGTGTGCCAATTCATAATAGTTTGGAGAATTTCGGAATGTACCGACGTGCTTTTTCAATATTTGCTATCACCAAATAATCTAATCGAAATGAGATGTGTGAAATGAACAGACTTCTACGTAGGCAAAAATTATATGGAAAGTACTCTAGTGCTGATTTTGACAAATTAAATAAATATTTACATGCATATATAGCTACATACATATATATACTATTGAAAATTAATTGCTCGTGTATGCATTCCAACTGAATGCGCCAACAGTTGCGTGCGTAAAAATGGCATCTCAACGGAATTCAAATATTATATTGGCCTTCAAATTGAAGATTATAAAATACCGAAAATGATGATGAAAATAGTGAATGATAAACAACCAACAACAATTTATGTACATATGTCAATACAAAAGGAAAAATTTTATGATAAAATGAAGAACAAAAGTAGAAAAAAGATCGAGTAATAAAAAAAAAAAATCGTATCATAAGAAATAAGAAATCATTTGTTTTCAGTCGTCTTTTGTTAAAGTATTTGGAAAGTTCTACTTAAACAAATTTTTGTAAGAAACAAGTGTCTGTTGTATGAGAAGGTTGACAGTTACCTGTCCGCCATCGCAACTTCTGCAGCAATGACTGCTGGAAGTTTTCACTTCCGATCGTATGCCGCTCTATCAAGCTCTGTATCGTAATGAGAGATGTTAGCCGAACTGAAATCCGACGAATAGTGAGAGCTTTGGAGCTTTTACGCTTTTTATTGGCTATGGTAGTCTTACGAGTCGCCGGTTGTGTGCCAACAGTGGGGTATTAGTTCGAAAATGCACATCCAGCCCTGCTAAAAGTCTTTTGAAATCACGGATATGTCTGAGTTCCAAAAAAATACTTCTTTATTTCAAAAAGCGATTGCTCATAAGTGAGCTTCTTGTTTTCAGCCCTTTTTTCCAATTGTAGAACTTCATTTGATATAAATAAAATTTCATTTCTTAAAATATAAATCTTTTATGTTTAAAAATTTGTAATTTGTCAAACACAAAGTGTGAAGGTTGACAGTTTTCGCCGAAATCGATATTGTTAGCTAAGTTCATAACGTTATGGATATACCAGACTTGATTTTAGTTTATAAATTATTTATTTAAGCATAAATTATATGCAAAGGGTAATTATAATCTTAATTATAATGAAGCATTAGCGAAAATGTGTTTACAATAAAATTCAAACAAAATGTTGTAGCTATTATAGTGGTTTTGAAGATTGTTTATACAAAAAAAAAAAATAAAAATTAGAAAAGTATTGCACAACATTAATTTTGCATAATTTTGTTATTATTTTGTTTCCTATGCTTAAATATCTCTAAACCAAAGAATTTAACCATTTTTAACACATTTGCTCAGTTTTACTGTTTTCTGCAGATGGCAACTCTTTTACCATATATATTAATGTGAAGACTTTCCGATAACTTTGTCTTCCCTCATTAGAAGTCTTATATTTGGCATATATTTTGCCACAATTTCTTAGTTTTAAGCTTTGATGTTGTTAAAAAATAGTCGATAAGTAATCGAAATTTAGATACAACGCTTTTAAAATATTACTAAAATTTGTTGTGGAGTACACGTTCAGAAAGCTTCAAATAAATGCTCGAAAATATGCTCTATAGATATTTAGTTGTAGATCTCTTGCCAAAACGTGAGCCAAAAACTTTGTATAAATATTGAAATATTTCAATTAAGTAAAATTTTTAAATTCAAGCAGCAAACAAATAAATTTATCATATTGAAAACTACTGCTTTTCACACACACAATTCAATTTATATATATGTTTCAATATCTGTATATGCTGTCATACTCGTATTCACAAGTGCTTAAATACTTAATTAGCGACACGACCACCACTAATGCAAGCAACTACCAACATTCCTGCCCATACATGTGTGCATTATCTTCGTCTTCATTTTGTATTTCGCTTTTTGCCTGTAATTAATTTAATTAAATTACGTATAACATTATTGCCATCGATAATAATCGCCGGCACGTAATAACTTAATGATAATAATAATAATAATAGTAAAGAAACGTGTCCCGAATGACAAGGCGTGTAAACATACGTTCTCCATTTAATGTATGAATGTATAGAGGTGTATATAAACCACACAAAAAAGCACGATAACCAGCAGAAGTAATATTGAATAGACCCCACACATAGCTTTAGTATCATTAACTTAGACTGGAGGCGTAGATTTGTGCTCATAATAGATAGAAAGATAGTGAATATAAATAGAAGATAGTGGTGGCTTCAAAGTGGATGGTTTCAAAGAAGCATATATAATATAATATTTACCAGCGTGAAATAAATAACTGCGCTTAACGGTAAAGATGGATTTTCTCGCACAGAATTAGTTAGCTCTGTGATTACACATGATATTGTCCGTTGTTTTTGTTGTGGTTTCCAAAATTTCTTATAAATAGTTTGCGGTAGTGTTACCGAGTGTGCAGCACTTGTGCGGATTTAGCAAATTCGGGTTTCTTATGAAGACGAATGTCATTGCCTCGAAGTGGCTGGTCTATTTTTAAGAAGGTTACATGTAATTACTTAATTACTACATTAATTACTACATCTTATCTTGGTTAGGGATGCCTGAGGGCAGTCTTAAACTTCCAAGCCACCTTTCTAGTGCTTATGGAATTCGAAAGCAAGACAATATATTTGAGAGAAAATTACGCCAAGACCTTAGTATTGCTGGTCTAGTGGAAACGGGGAACCTTGATTTTTATAAAATTCAGCATTCTCAAATAACTAAGTGCTAGCCCAGTATTCAAATTACACAATTTCCTACTAATATATGTATATACATGGATACTCGAAAATTGTTGCAAAAAGTGTTTTAACCTGAAAATGTTGTTGTTATTGTATGAAAAAATAAACAAAATTGGCTAGATATGCCAAAAAACAATGAATTATCGATTTTATTGCCACCACGGCCCACTAGGGGTCACAGTTTCTTGGTTTAGACAACCCTAAGCGCCTAAATGTATATGTCTAAATGTGAAAAAAAAACTTTTGTACGCTTCTATCACTTATTTCTCAACAGTGAGCTGCAAGCATTCTTATGCTGCTCTACTTTTACACTTTTCTATCTCCTTCGTGCTCTCTTTTTCATTGTTTTGTGTCTAAACTTATCCGTTTATCCCTGTCGAACAACACATCTTTAGCCTCACCTAACCTAAGCGACTGTGAGTGACATGCACATTCACCAACTAAATGTGTGTGTGTGTGTGTGTGCGTATGTAGTTTTGCGTGGGTATTTGGTATTTACAGTTGACAAAGTGTCGACATGTGGTTCATTAGCTGAATGTGATACGTCGCTGATATACACATTTGTCGGAAACACATTTCGATATGTGCGAAAAGGTGGAAATAACAGTAATAACAACAACAACAATTATAGGAATAGCCGTGGGCATATTGTGACTTTAGTTGCAAGAATAATCCAACACGCTAACAACAAATTGCTAACGAGAAATGGCAACAACTAGTAATACCGCTGTAAACGGCAGGCCCAACATTGTACAAACACACATATACACACATATGTTTGCAGCATTGAACAATAAGACGAAGGCAACAATGTTGTGAATGCCATTAACGACACACACGTGTCATCAGGTTGGCCTAATTGCCAACCGCTTTCTACGTGCATACGTACGCATGCATGTATGTATGGGTAAGGGTATGGGTATGCATGTGTGTGTGTGCATCGTCAATGTAATGTACTTGCTTGTGGCGCCGACGTTAGTTTAGCGCAAATGCTGATCGTTGTTGTTCAGCGATGAACCGCAGTTCCATAGACGTGTAATTTAAATAACAATCACATTGATTGACAGCTGTCAGAGCAGGCGGCCGTTTGTTCTAAACAGCGCATCGATGTGATTATAACTAAGTGTAAGCTTCGAGTTCAATTCGTTTTGCCGCAAGGTCTTTACCGGCAACGAAGAGGTTCATAAAGGTGATAAAACTCGAAATTGTAAAGAAAATAGGTAGACGAGGTCAACGTCTGTCTTGTACTGTTCGATAAAACGATCACAAGTTACTTTCTTCTATACGTCTCGGTAGCACAACCATACTGAGAGAGCTTTCATTTCATCAAAATATTTAAAGAAACATTTGTGCGAGGCGTTCTGGAGGTAGCTTAGTCTTACTAGTCGCCGGTTGTGTGCCAACAGTGCGGTATTAATTCGAAAATGCACACCCAGACCTGTTAAAAGTCTTTTAAAGTCACGGATATGTCTGAGTTCCAAAAAAAAAAATACTTCTTTATTTCAGAAAGGAGCTACTTTTGATAAAAAAAAAATCGAAGCGGTTAACCGAAGAGACCATAGACTTTAGTTTCAGATAGGCTTGCTTCATGGCGAGTTCGCTAGTCCGCACTATTAAGAAGCCGACGAAACTAAAAGCAAATTCCATCGTTCCTTCTAAATAAGCGCTCGATTTACTCTATTCTTTCTCGTCGTGGAAAACTTATTGAATTCTTTACAGCCACAACACTTCGAGCTAAAAGAAGTTGTATCAACTCCGATTCACACTACAAGATTGCTGACATTAGCTTCTTCACGGTTATTTTTCAAGCTCATCAGATATCCCATCATATGAATATGTCTTCTTACCAGTTGAGATTCCACCAGTTGTAGGCGTATCTACTGCAGTATATTCAATGAAGTGGAAGAACTTAACTTTGCTAAAGACAAAACAAAAACGACCTTCGCTTATTAATATTATATGAGAGCCTATTACATATAATGACGTACTTATGTAGATGAAATTAAATAAACGCTGATTATTTGATTGCACGTGCGGTAATATTTCTGTATATATGTATTTGGGTATATGCCGTTGATGGAATGTGTTTGACTATCAACATTGTGCCGCCATATTGGCGAACCTTCATCACTTAAATGTGTGTATGTAGTGGGTCCTCCATTAGGGTCGCATGTTTGTGGAGTTGCAGTAGAGCTACTGTGAGAGAAGCAAAGCTTCACCACTTAAACTCGCGTGGCCGACGTGTAACGGTATTATATCCACGTTGCTATTGGTCAGCTTCCTGAAATCTCTGGGTGATGTGTAACTAATACTTCTGGCACTTTTGGAACCGCGGCATTAGGTCTTTTATGAGTTGCTGTGAGTAGCTCAAACAGTCTTCTAGAAAAAAAAAAAATTCTTACAAAGAGGCTCTTAAGTTCATGGATGTTGTCAAGACGTGGGTCTTCTAATAAAGGCTTTCAAAGCTCAATTAGCGAAAAATTGGGCCGTTTATTCAACTCATGTGTGTACGCGCCGGGTCAAGAAATCGTCGAAAGCTGGAAATCGTATTCTTATCGTGAGCTCTTAGTAGTTTAAGCTTTCATTTAAAAAAACACACTCTGTTGGGAAAAATTCTTAGAGGTGAATAAAAAGTGGAACTCCTAATAAATACTTCGAGGATTAGCGAGCGCCCGATTGGACCATTTACTTGTTTCTTGTGAGTCCGCGTAGAGACAAGTAATCAGCTGATGCTGAAACTCGTGTTACTGTCGTGGATTCTGACTAGTTTAAGCTTTCTTTTGGAAAACACATGCCGGCTGCAGACGTCTTTATGTGAACAAAATGTGGATCTTCTAATAAACACTTTCAAGTTCAGCCAGCGCAAAAATATTGAGTTCCTGTAAATTTGCAGAGCCGGCTGAAGCCAGAGTTCGCGATACTACCGCGGATTCATTGGTTAAATGCGATGCTGTGGACCGATGGTATCGCCTTTTAGCATTTTATTACGAACCTTTATGTGCAGCTGACTTTAATTTTGTAGGTTCTTAACTAACTGGCCTGTCTTTTACATAAATAGTCGATCATTTTCTTTTCAACAAACTTTTCCAGCAAACTTTGTTCACAACTCTCGCAACATTGTTTAGAACGGACGCGCAACTTTATCATTCGGCCGTACGAACTTAATAGCTTAACTTTTCGCCACGTCTACCATTAGTGTTCAAATAAAACAACAACAGCAACGGGCTAGAGAGACGCCGAGTGAAAGCAGCATGGCCGCCAAAAGGCTAGCAACTTGCAGCAACATGTCTACAATTGAAATACCCTTTAAAATGTATATATGAGTAGGCTTCTGTGCACGAATAGTGCCATTAACACGCGCATGTGCTGAGACAATGAAATTAGCACTTTTCTTTTTTCGAAAAATGAGGACAAAGAATTATTCGCCGCTACCGTCCATTCTTGCCTGCAGCATTTCCAGTGAATTATGTATAAGTATAATATAAATGTCTGCAATAGTTTTTGCTTGAAATTATTGCGCACACGCGCTTTACGCATACTCGTAGGCTGACCGCATACACATATACACACATACATACAGAGCTAGGTTAGTGACCAGCTGAGCGCCAGTGACTTAATGCTTTCACGGGTTGGCCAAGTTCGCAGGAAACGCGCTGTTAACGCTCAGGTTAGGTAGGTGCACAGGGCTACAGCTATTACTGTTGTTGTTGTTTTTGTACGGCCGTCGTTATTGTAGTGGCATCTAGCAGTGCTGTATGCTAAGTATTAATCAGTGGAGTGTTGGGCGATTATACGTGGTGTGTTCAAAAAATAACGGGAATATTCTTGGACTGTGTTTTTCGACTTTAATGGCATGGTGTATTATGGATTCTTGCCTCAAGGTCAAACGGTCAATAAGGTGTACTATCTACAAGTTCAACGCCCTTTGGGTGAAGCAATCCGAAAAGCACGCCTGGATTTGTGGAAAAACAATACATGTCTTTTGCTCACCTTTGCTCAATTTTGCTCACACTTCGTTGCTTGTTCGTGACTTCTTGGCCAAAAACCATACTGTAACGATGCCCCAGCCACGATATTCGCCAGACATGGCTTGGCATTGCTATGTGTGACTTTTTCCTACTTCCAAAAATAAAGAGAATCTTAAAGGGTCGTCGTTTTACAAGTATAGACGACATTAAAAGCACATCGCTTAAAGAGCTAAAGGCTATTACATAAGGCTACCGAGTTTGAGAAGTCTTTCGACGATTGGCAGAAGCGCTGGCATAAGTTGCTATAATATCGAATGGAGACTATTTTGAAGACGACAACATTAATGTTGACGAATGAATAAATATTTTTTTCAAAAAATGAAAATTCCCGTTATTTTTTGAACACACCTCGTATTTATGCGATTTAATTCTGCGAATTGTAATTTTTTGATTTGCCATTTCCTCCGTTTGTTTCGGTGTTTGTTCTCATGCCCCAGACAGACTTCCTGCCCAGTTCGTTTGCTCCGTGTGTGTGTGTGTGTATGCGTGTGTATGCGTGTGTATGCGTGTGTATGTTTTCATGTTATTTTATTGCTTTACTGCTGCAAAATTTGTTTTGCTTATCGAAGACATGCGCCGGTACTTCTCTTTTTATAGATTAATTAGCATTTCTAATAGCTTCGCGAATTGCATGTGCGCGCATTGTTGTCGAAGGTGCGCCTGGCAACAGTGTTTTGTGCGCCGCGGCATGGAATTTCCGCTAACCATACAGTTTGTCACACCTAAATGGCAACAAACAAACAAACAATTTAACTTGGCTTGCATGCATTTGTTGTTGCGGTCAGCCAAAAGTGGCGCAAAAACAGACGGTCGTTGATAAATGAAGGTCGATCAGCGGGCTCTTGTTTTTGCGAAAAATCACTGCTTTCTGATATAATTTCCGTTAGTTTGATATTAACGACAAATGGCAATGATAAGTTGGCAACTTTTTACCAATTTCTTAAACAACTTTCGGTTTGAGTCTTGGGCTTGTATCAGATTTTGACAGTCTTCCAGTAGCTGTTAGCCCTTAAAATTATATTTTTGAAAAAAAAAAAAAAATAAGCTTTGTATTGCAAATTTCTTAATTTCGAGTTAGCCGGGTTTTATACCCACCATACCAGGTGAAACTGTTAGATGTTCATGCGACAAATTTCGAAATCTTTCAAAATCATTAATTGTATAACATTTTTTATATATTTTATATTGCAATTACTATTCAGCAAAACTTATTTGAAATTAAACAAATTTATAATAAATTGAAATGAAATTTCAGCCCAATATTTAATAATAATAATACATATTTCATGAGTTCTACTTCAAATATACTTTATACTCCTGCAATATCCAATATGCAACTCCTACACAGAGTTGCATAGCGTATCACGAAACTGTTGGGTTCAGTTAATGGTTGTTTGTAACCCCCTAAAAAATCGGCATAATATTGGCCTGCATATATTTTCGGAAATTTAACAAAACAACTTATCTCGACTTAGTATTTTTAAACTCTAAAGCTGAAAATGAAAATTTCCAAAACATCAGCCATGTCCTTTAAGACAACAAAGTGCCTCAAGCTTAAAAAGGATGAAGTAAACATTTTTACGCTGTGATTTCAAAGACTGCATATCTGCAAGTCTGCTGGCTTATAATCAAGGCCACTTCCCAACTAACAGCTTTGTACAAAAATAGCGATAACTAACTACTATAAATAACGTCAGAAATATCAAATTGGATAATGAATATATTATTACAAAGATATCGAAACAAAATTTAGTAGACATAGTGCTGCTGATATACGGCAACTCTCTACCAAAACTGATTCAAAGCTTTCCATATACCAAATAGCAGGAACTTAGTGCAAATGGCGGCCATTATAACAAAAATATCGACATATTTGTTAGATATCTTAGTGCAACCAGGTTGGCATCTTTTCTTGATAAGCATATGCTTTTACGGTAAAAGTTGTTAAAATCGCTTTAGACCTTTCGACCTTTAGACCTCCATTTACAATATGTCAAATATTATGATCTTCGACTTTTGTTTTATTTTATACCATCTAAATCTTAACAAACAACAAGACAAGACAAGAATTTGTCTGAACAAAATATTATTTGCTGCCGGAAATGGCATGCTTCAAGTAATTTTTTAATTCCATTTAATGGATTGCATTTTTATTTGGCTCCAAGCACAAACCAACTTTCGCAAAAAATATGCAATTCCGCATTTATCTTGCTCAGCATTTCGTAATCTGACAACAGGAAGGCCTAACCAACAGCATGCTAACAAAAATACGTATGTATGTATGCATATATATACGCATGTCCTCACTTTAAATAGTATCCGCCTCTCGAGCATCTGTACAAAAATACCGATATTGGCTAGCTGTCGGCTAAATTTAAGTGGGCGTGTGCGAGCAGATTATGCGAAATACCGTGACCGTTCAGTCACGCAGTCATACAACCGCGCAGCTACACGCGCGTAACCCCGTTCAACTCCATTTCAGTACAAGCAAAAATATCAAAATACAAATACAAAAACAAAAAGAAAAATAATATTATTTTATTTTTGCAAAATAAATGAATAAAAAGTGGAGAAGAAAATCGTAAATAAACACACGCGCGCATATAATAAAAATATGTGCTTACACACACACACACACACACGTATATATGTGCATGCAAGTGTATCTTGAAGCCAGCAATTACAGCTGGCTACACACACGTAAATAAATAAATGTGAGAGCCTGCGATTGCCAAACACCGCAATAAACAAGAAAAATAAATAGCACCAACAAATAAAATTTATTGTCGTCATTCACGAAGCGCATCGAAAAAGATCAATAAAACTTCGAGTGGGTTTGTGTACAAACAATCACAAACGCGCACACACACATATATATATACATATTTACATGCATATTGCACACAAAGGCAGAAGAAGAAGAAGAAATCAGCGCGTTTTGGGCATAACAGTAAGCATCTGGCCCACTAAACGGGTCTGCACACGCCGCTTACAAGGGGGGGCTGGCTGGCTGGCTGGCTGTTTGATAGCGCGTGTAATGAGCGTACACACGTGTGCAAATAATTTGTCGCTTTGTACCAACTAGCTCAATAAAACATATACATGCATAAATGCCCCTGCGTCGCAGCAATGTTCAATTCAATTTCATGCAACAGTGACTTTCTGAGGTTTTACGCCCGATTTTATGGGTTGCCTACGATTTGGAATCACTGCTTGAGAACGCACACGCTAAACAAATGTATCGAAAGGTCACTATTGTGAGAGAGTTGTAACTGTCAGATTCAGCGCACATGAAGGACCTAGTTAGTTGGCATCGTAAAGAGAAGCGGGCGAATAGCAGGGCGTAAGAATCACACAAATTAGCGGACAACTGCAACCACAGCCATGAGCAACAACAAATCTACAAGTAACTAATTAAAGCTCAAATTTCGTTTGCTTCCACGTGCGCTTCGTTGTACATATGTACATACTCTATGTATACATAGCAAGCTCAGTAAGACCGCTTATCATAACAGCCGTTGCCACATGGCATGTAGTAATGGTCGAGTAACGGTTGTTTTCAAAACCATAACGAAATTGCGATAACCTTAAGCACAATGAGAACGGTGCCTCGGTAAGCTTAAGTTTAGATCGACTACTGTAATAAACAGCGGTAGTAGATAATATAGGAGGCGCATTAGACGTAAAAACCCACATAGGACTCAAAGGTTGCGACACTTTATTTATTTATAATATATATAACCACACTTATATTTCTGATTTTTAAAACATTTTAACACGGACGAAAACTATATGGAAAGTTCCTGAGATGGCAGCGCTTAGCCATAGACCTCGCTGTCATTATAAGCTCGAAAAGTAACATTATACCGGTATATGGTATACGCTATATATGATACCGAAATCAATTTCGAAATTTCCGCGATCTGGACAATATATGTAGACATCGAAAAGCTTTACCATTTTGAACGAACTGGCTCAGTCGTCGCAGCTTTTATATCATCGTTTATATTTTTCAAGTGTGGAGGTTTTATATTTTTTCTGACACCATCAGTCTGTCATCGAATCGGAAGGCTTCAGAGCATCGGCGAGCATAAGTTTTTTTTTTTTTTATATTAGAAGTAACCTCGTCGTTTCTATGTCACCACTAAAGGTATAATGTCAAAAACCTTGGAACTTTGGATAAAATATCGTAGATTTTTCAGAGCTTCTTCACCTAACCTTTATTATAATGATTCACATTGCCGAAGTTTATAGCGACTATGTAAAAATTGGTGATATTCCACAGGGAATGGTTAAAAAGACTTTATGTTAACCCATAAATCGAAATTCCTAGAAGTATGAATTCTCTTCGAAACAATTTACGGATTAATAAGGGAGGACGTTTTTTCAAGTCAGAGATTCCCTGGATTGTCAGTGATTCACTGGTAAGTTGGACATATATGTATGATAAGTGCCGATATCGTGGATAAGCAGAATCGACCATCCTTAGTGAACCATTGTGGCAAAACCTCATTCGAAAGAGTTTCTTTACACTTCAACTTATGAACTGGCATAACTATTTAAAGAAGAAGAGCGGTTGGCCATATATTTATTATACACAAATGTATATATATTCGATCTGGCTTTGAATCGGAAACCTTGGCGAATGACGAACCGAACAAACAATTGGTAAAATGACTGTAGGTTGGATAGATATTATACCACTTTATTGAGGGATCCTTATACTCTTTTGCTTTGACGAGCTGAGAGCGCAACTTAAACATAGCAAGCAGAGAGGTCGCATTACGAAGGCTATCTATACTTAAATGGTCGAAAACGACGAGCATTTCTGTTAGCGTTAGAGGGCGTCCAATTTAAACGAAAATGAAAATGAAAAAGAAAAATGTTCACAACTTCCAAAAAGTAGAAAATTTTTGGAATCAGGAAACAGCATTCTTACATTTTTCGTTATTTCTTGCATTTTAATGCTCGCTGTCGCTTATTGGCCATTGACAGATAGGCGACTCGTGTTGAATATTTCACTTTTAAATTCTCTTATATGTAATTGCCGACGCTACACGTGCCGCCGTTTTCCAATCGTCATACAAATCTACACTTAGGTATGTTTGTATGTAGCCACTTGAATAGGTTTTCGTTTTTCTTTTGTAGGTCAAGTTGCTCAACATATGGTATATACTTATACAAGTAGATGTATATATGTATATATGTATAAATATACAAGCATGATTAGCTTCAGCATCTTGTCCTCTGAGTGTACAAACATTTGTTTTCATTAGTGTAGTTGTTATTTTGCCCCTTAATGTTTACGACTGTTTGGCTTTAAATGTTGATACATACATACATGCATACATACGTACATATACATAGTATGGGTGTGTTTGTGTTTTCGTTGTTCAAAAGTTGACGACTTAAGCGCAGACGAGTGTAAATAATCTTAAATCTCGTATAAAAGCAGTTATAAAATTAAATAAAAAAAGTAATAATTCAGCGCTTATACCTTTCTTGGTTGTTTGAACCAAGTTTACTAAAACTTTTTGATGTGCGTGCCTTTTGATATTACACGTTTTCAGCTGCTGCCGAACGTGCTGCGGAAATTTAATGGGCAATGAAGGTTGACCTGTATTAGAAAAAGAAATCTGTTCTCGAATTTTAGATTCTGCCAGAGTCGGTAAACTCGTTCCACACAGAGCTCGCACGCTCAAACCACTGAACTTTTTAGTTCTAATACGAAATTAAAGTCTGCAAGCGCAGAGCTAAGCTTTGACGTCATAAACTCGAGTTTAAGGTTTATTATTCATGAATAACTTTCGCATTTTTTAGGAAAACAATGCTTTAAAAAATCCAAAAAATTTTGCAAAATATGTTTGTATTTCCATAAACACCCAAAATCGGAGTTAAAATATTTTTTATAGTAAACTCCGTGAGCAGTGTTGAATGCTAAATACCTAAGTTAATGGTAAACTCGAGTTTGAGAAAATACGAGTACCATTCGGCTAGAGCCGTGTGGGGCTTTGTAAGGAAAGCATGGATAAAATCTTTAAGCGCCAGGCTTATGGCTATGTGCTATATTCACATCTGTTCTTAAAACTTCTAATGTAGTTTGTAAAAATGTAAAGTGTAATATTCCTTGCTACACGAAACCTTCTCCAGGGCACCCAACATGACCAATAAATATATAAATCTGTAATTCGTTGTCTGGAAGAATATTTAAAGTTAGAATCTGAAATATACCAATATATAAGTAGTGCTTAAGTATTGCAGATATCAATATAGACATTCTGTAATTCATTTCAATCAGACCCGTAGTTGACTTAAGTACTAAGTCGCTGTCTTCGGGGTATTTTTTTTCCAGCTACCCCTCATACCACTAGACTTCATAGACGACCTGGTAACACAAAACAAATTTTTGTTATACTTTCATTTTCTAGCTTGGAAGTTAATCAAGCTTTTCCATTCACGAGCAAAAAATTCATTCACTCTGTGGGAAATCTTACGCCCTCAGTGAACTGCTACTGCTTGAAATTCAATTCAAAACGTGAGTGCGTGATGCGTTTTCTGATCCGTTACTTGCTGCTGACTGATATTTAAGCATCATCACTTTGTGTTTATTTTCATTAATTTTTAATTTCAAATTACACAGGCGGAAGATTATGATTTCGCGCAGACACGTGTAGCGCACTGTTACAGTGAAGAAGATTCGAGTTTTCGAGTGAGAGTTGGTTTTTAACTTATCTAAGGTGTGATTTGTAATCGGCAATGAAATAAAATAAAATAAAATGATATAAAATAAAACAAAATTAAATAATATTAAATTAAGTTAAATATTAAAAAGTAAAAAATACAAAATGACATAAAATAAAATAAAATTATATCAATATATATTAAATAAATTAAAGTTTAAATAAATTAAAAATATGTAAAATAAAATAAAACAAAATGAAACGAAATAAAAGAAATAAAATAAAATGAAATAAAATAAAATGAAATAAAATAAAAACATTAAATAAAACGAAATATAAATAAATATTTATATATATATAAATATAAAATATAAAAAATTTAATTTAATTAAATAAAATAAAATTTAATAAAAATAAATAAATAAATGAAATAAACAAACTAAAGTAAAACTAAATTAATTTAAATTAAATTAATTAAATAAATAAGGTCAAATAAGTTAAATAAAATAAAAATTAAGAAAATTTAAGAATGTATATTTTTTTAGATTCTCTTTTAAGATTTAGGATTATTTAAAAAAAAAAAAATTTTGAAAATTTGTAAATTTAATTACTTTTGGCATTCCAACTGTTTCGAACTCATGTAATTATTAATAATTAAAGAAACATCCCCACTTCCAGTAAACAGTGTACCTTTACATAGAAAGAAACAAATGTCATCAAATTTAATTTAATTTCTATAAAAACTTCTGTATTCTGTATTCAATTCATCACATAAATATTTTCCCTTCCAATTCTCTTTGCAGACACACTGTATTCACAACAACAACACGGACGCACGACAAATTTTTTTTAAATATTAAATTGCACAGCTGAAGCTTAGCTGCTATGGCGCCCACAATCTGTTCGGAGAAGAAGCCGCGCCAAATACGCGCAAATCTCAAGGAAATACGCCGCCAGCCAAATGCTGCAGCGAACGTATTACTGTCAACGCTGGCGGCGCCGGGCATCGGAGCGGCAAACGGCAGTGGCACATCCACCATTATAAATTACGGTAAGTCATGTGATAGTGTGTGTGTGTGTGTGTATGTGTGCGTGCGTGTGTGTGTTACAGCGACTAAGCAACTAATTAGTTAGGGGCGCCCGCACGCGGCATGCCATGGCGTATACGTAATGCACACGCGTACGACACCATATGCCGCAGGCATGCAAGCGTATAAAATGAATTTTACATAAGCGCGCATTGTCTATGTGTGTGTATAAATGTAGATAACATCAAGCACATCTACATAATATTGAGTGTTAGCCGCTGGTGTGGCTTGGCGTGCTTACAATTCCGCGTTGCTGTGTGGAAATGCAATGCATTTGTTGTACGCCTCGTTTGTCATTCGTCAGAAATGTTAATTTAACTGCGCTTGTTACGGTACACGTGGCCGCGCGATTGACGCTTCATATTCAGTACGTTTTCACGTTTCTTGTTCTCTCTTTTTTTGTTTTTTTTTTTTTTTTTCTCTATTCCCCCCTTTTTTTTTGCATTAATTCTCAACTTTTGCTCGTTTGACGCCTCTCAGGCAATTGTTGTTAGTGTTGTTGCAATTTATGTAGTTGCGTAACTTTATTATGGTCACGCTGTGTATTTTGCGTTCTGTATTTTGCACTTTTCGTGAAATATACTGAAGTGAAATATACTAAATATATTTGATCTGATTCACTCACTCCACCGGTCGTTTTCGGAGAAAGTAAGCGGGGAAGCAGCGTTTTTCGCTGTTCTTTGCTTAAAGTGGAATTTGAGAACTGAATTGCGAATCAGCGTGTATTTTCTACATATAGCTCGTGCAAACTTCCTGACTCATGCTTCGTTGTGTGCCCAAGTTTGGGAAAGCGAAATAAAATGCAAAAGTGTGGCAGCAAATTGTTGAGAAATTCCATTTGTCATATGCGACTGCTAGTCATCGGAGCGTAACTTTCTTTGTTCGTTCACATTCGCTATCATTCGCAACATTTTTTCAACGATGTTGTTCTTATTTTTGTTGTAAAATACTATTGTATAGAACTTAATGTAAAATTTTCATTACGTAAATGTAATTACTGTCATTCGGTTTTGTATTATTTCTTCAATTTCGAATTACGCTAGCGAACTTGCGGCGAGTTGCTGATTATGACATGTTGCAAAAATATTTGAAATAAAAAAAAACAGAAAATAGGAATTAATCAATTCATTTATTTTTTTTAAGTAAAGCCTGAAATAAACACAATTCTGAATTAAATATTGAATAAATAAAATTGCAGAACTAAAAGAAAATATATATATATAAAAATTAGTATTTCTATTTCGTGAGCAATGTTTTATATTGCATTATATATATATCAATATGAGGAAATCATTAAAAACCATTTTTAAATGAAAAAATTGGAAAAAGTATATATGTAAAAAATAAATATATATTTATAAATAAAAGTAAGTATATATAAATATTTAATTGATTATAAACAAATATTTAAAATTAAAATAAATTATGAAATATTTGGATTAACTATTAAAAGTAATTAATGCTTTAATTAATTTTAAACAAACAAACAAAAAATTTTTTGAATTATAACACTCAAAAATTGAAAATATTATATAATAAATAAATTATAAAATACATAAATAAAAAAAAACAATGAAATTATTAAATAAACATATGTTGCAAATTGAAAGAAAAAACAAAAATATTTTTAGTTTTTCTCAAAATAAAATTTAAATTTAAAAAAATTATTAATTAAAAATTATACAAATAATTTTCCACTTTTAATTTATAATTAACAAAATTTTTAACACTTAAAAACAAATTAAAAAAATGTATTTAAAAGTTTTTACTTTCGATTCAGCAAAAGATTAAAAATTAAATTTTGCGATTTATACAATAATTAAAACCAGCATTAACAAAATTCCTTAACAAAATTTTAATAATCATAAAATTTTTTTTTTTATTTAATTAATAACAAAATTTTTATTTAATTGAATTTAGAAACATTTTTTTGAATGTTGAACTAAAGTATTATAAATTCCCAATAAATGAAAAAGAAATGTTTATTTAATTCCAAAAAAAAAAAAATATTATAAAGTTTTTTATATATATAATATATAATTTAATTTTTTTAATTCACTAAATTTGCTAAGTTTTTCTTTTTAATTAATTTGAATAATACAAAAATATTTTATTGTTTGATTGCAAATAATGGAAATAACATAAAAATTATACAAATTCAAAATAACTCAGAAAATTTTATTTGAATTGTGTCACAAAAATGTATATAAAAATTTTTATAGAAATACAAGTTATTAAAATCGATCTATAAATAAAAAAAAAAAATAATTTAACTTAAATTGACCATATTCGATTCCTCATACTTTCTCTCCTCCAAAAAACTGCTTGCAAGAGTAACAAGAAAAATCTATAGTTGAACTCGAGGAAAGAATATATTTGTATACCTAATTGAAGTGACATAAGAGTTTGATTTTCTATCTCTTCTTTGCCAGTTTACTGAATTTATGATAGTTGTTTGTTTGATTCGCTACTTTTCAAAATTTGTTGAGTTGCTGTTGCAGTAGTTGATATTGGTATTTTCAGTACTCTCGGAAAGTAACTTTCTTGTAGTAGCAAAATTAGTGAGCTGTTGGACTCTGAAAAGTGTAAAGCAACATCCAATAAAGTCTTCTAGTATAGAGTTCCTAAGTTCTTTTTTGAAAATATTTGATTGGGACAGTTATATCTCAGTGCTGTTAATCTATTTCAATTGTGTTTTGAGCTTGGTCGTTTCGCTACTCATTAAATATGATAGCTTAGATTGTGTTTATATTATCATCGAGAAAAACAATTATTTCACTAATAAATTCTCCAGCCACCATTAAAACTGTTACTTAACAATATTAACTAACTAACAGCCTTCAAATAAATGGAATCTCATAGGTTTTGTTAATAGACATGATTAGAATTTTTTTTTAAAAATAATTCTCACAAAAGCCTTCGTAATCACAGGCATTCCCATATCTTGACATTTAGAAAAATTAACATTTTAAAGCTTCTTACAAACATAAAAACTTCCAAACGAAATGCAAAATCGTCTAATTAAACCTTTGACAGCTGGCGTTCACCGTTAGTTGGCAGCTAAGTTAGCGTCGACTACGCCAAATACAGCGTGACAGATCCCACGTGCCTGCCTATTTATGTATGCAATGGCAAAGTGCGGCGCAGATGGCTTCGCGTGAGCGTTGCCAGTTTGGAAAAAGTTGCAATATTCTGGTGGAAGAGTGGAGATTTTTTTTTGCTCGGTGAGAGATTGTAATGATTCTGGTATTGAAGGAATGAATTGAATTTTTGAGGTATACTGCACAAGCTTTTTTTGAGAGCTATAGAAAGTTACGAAAATAATTTTTTTTTGTAAACATAGAAAAAATTTCTAGTATATCTATATTTGTGAACCCCAAATCAAATTTATAACCACTATAACTTTAAAGCAACTGCTCTAACTTACTAAGAAACCAAGAAGATGATTTAAAGTACATGGTTTCGAAAAAAAATCACTTTGGGGTTAATTAAATCTTTCAAGGGTTAATTAAAGAACTTTGCATAATCAAGATTTTTAAAAATGATTGTAATGTGGCAATTTCTACCAAAATTTTCTGCAACATGTCACACTAAAAATCAAATAGAAAAAATTGTTGTAGTAATTTAATATGGCAACTCTTGCAGCAATTTTTTATTTGAAATACTACTTTCCACCACACTGAATGACAATTTCTGTTTACGGTTTGCAGTTGTTACAATTTGGCAACATTTTTTTACATATGAATTCTTAATTCCAAAATATCTTTACAATAAATATGTTATTGTTTATATAACGTTAGCTATTTACCTCTTTTTGTCACAATTATTTTTTGAACTTCTATGTATGTTTGAAGTTTTTGAAAAATTACTCATTTACTGTTATAACTGTCGGAAGTTTTTTTTTAACATCTGGCAACTTCCCCGATATTTTTCCGCAAAAATGTCACAGTAAATGACTTCTATAATTTTTGAATTTAGTAGTAAATAAATCATGCCTTTTCTACAATATGGCAACTCCGACACATGCATGCATATTAAGCAGTTACTCATTTAAGTTAAACGTTACACAATCACATTATTAGCTACATAAATTAAGACTTCATATATTCACATGTTCCATTAATTAATCGTTGCCACAGCGAGCATAATTAACGCATTTTTCATCAAGTTTGTTTTTCAAATGCACCACGAGTATATTCGCGTGTGCGTGTGTGTGTGTGTGTGTGTGTTGTGTAAATATTCTGCTCACCTGTTACTGAATATGAACAACTTATTGCAACAAATATCAAGTTATAAAGCTTTTGTACGATTAATTTATGCCAACACGAGTTTGCACATGGCACATTTAGCTACACGAGCCGCGCAATCAATAGGCCACTTCATTGGCAGCATGAATGGCAGCTTGAACGGCAGGGCAGAGCACAGTGAGAGATGGGGTATATGTGAGTTAGAAATGGAAATATGCGAAATACTTATATTGAGTAGTGGGGTTTTACAAAGGATTGGTTGATTACGTGCTGCTCATACATATATACATACATACACACAGGCATATGCACAGGCATATGCACACTTGTAGTGAGTGTGATGAGTCAGTCAGTTAGTTAGTTAGTTAGTTTGCCGTTTGTGAACACATTTGCTGACTATGTGAATTAAAGTAAGTGAAAATGTACGATTTTGATAATGATTTGTGTAAATATAATTATATAATATTATTTAATGGAAATATTACGTGTTTATATTTTTAGAACTTTAATCGATTGGTGAAGTATTTTTGATGTCAGTGGCACTTTATCTGGCAGGGGTATACAATTTTTATTTTTTGCATAAATGAAATAATAAATTCATAAATTTGAAAAGTAATACTTACATTATTATATATTTAAATTATTATTATTATTATATTTAAATTTTACATTTAATTTAACATATTCATTATATAAATTTTGTATTAAAATAAAAATTTGAATTTTAATAAAAAACGGTTTTATTTAAAAGCCTACTATTTCCTTTTTCTATCTAAATTAATTATTTAATTTTAAAAATTTTTGCTTTTCATCAAAAAAAAACACAAAAATATTTTAAAAGTACATTTTTTTTGTAGCTCTTGGCCATTTTTTTTTACTCACTTTATAAATAGTTCTAAATGAATTTAGCACTAATTATATATTTTATCATCAGTTTCAATAAATAATAAATGACATTAAGAAAGTTTTAAATGTTTTAAGGCAATATTTCTTTTGATTTCTAAATAATTTGAAAAATATTTTTACCTTATTTAATATAAAAAAGGTTTGTGAAAAAATACTTTGATAAACCAAAATAATATATAAAAACATATTAAAAAATAAAATAAAATAAAAGTATTAAAAAAAACAATTTACAAAGCAGTTAGGAGTTTATGCAATATTATTTGAAATTTAAAAAATTTTTAACATCATTTTTGTTTGTTAAAATTTCATATTGCACATTTTACACTTTGCATTTAATATTTTATTTATTATTATTAAAAATTTTTATATTTAAGAGAGAAATTTTAGTCTTTTTTGAAATTTTTTATAAATTTTTTATAAATTTTTTACAACTTTTGAAGCTTTTGAAATTTCTTAGTAAACTTAGTTCTTAGTTTTGTTTTTTTATAACATATATTAACACAATAAAATTTATATATTAATTTTTAATATCAATTAATTTTATTTTTTATAATTCATTTATATTTTAATATTAATTTTAAATATTATTAAAATATTTTAAAAATTATTAAAAATCATCAGAACTTTAAACTTTATTCGAATTTCTTTTTCATTTATCATTTATTTTTAATTTTTAAATTCCATATAAAATTTTAAGTTTATTATAATTTCTCTACAATTTTTCTTTTGTTTTAATATTTGCATATTTAACGCATATTCCCTCAATTCTGTATTTCAAATTTACTACGTGTATGATTACGTGTGTGTGTGTTTTGTAAATATTCTGCTCACCTGTTATTGAACAAGAGCAACTTATAAATATCAAGCTATAAAGCTTTTGTATGATTAATTTATGCCAACACGAGTTTGCTCTTGGCACATTTAGCTACACGAGCCGCGCAATCAATACGCCGCTTTATTGGCAACATGAATGGCATGGGTATATGCAATAAATGTTTTTATTGCGGTGATGGCTGAAATAAAATTTTTTGTAATTTTTGAGTCACCCTTTATTTAATTCATTGATGTTTATGAAGATTAGTACAAAAATTATTGTTAACATTATGTTTTATTACATACATACATTTATACATATATTTTAACACAAAAATTAAAAAAAATTTTTTTTTCGATTTTTTCGATTTTTGCAATTTTTTTTGTCTATTTAAAAAATAGCGAAAAAATTTCAAAATTTAAACAAACATAGACAAATAAGAATGGTTTTAGTAAGGCTTTGTCCAACAAAAATCATAATTATTAATACCAGGCCCTCAACTTGAAAAAAATAGAATTGTTCATAGTACAAATGACTCCGCATAAAATCGATTTTAGCTCTATAATCAATAATTAGCGGTGACAAAGAATGGGTAGAAAAAACGGAAGCATGCATTACATACATTTCCATAAACACACACACATGCGCACGCATACAAATGCATTCCTGTTTATTGCGTGCGCATCAGCAATGCTAGCAAAACAATAATAAACACACATACATACATAAATTACTGTAAAAATAAAAGTATACATACATAGGTACACCAACGTGCATAGCAAAATGTCTAACTTGTATGTATATAAATGTATGTATGCCTGTAGATAGAAAGGGAAAAGCCATAAAGTCAATAAGCAACAATGAAATCAACTGTGTGCATTGAAATGGGGAATTACATAAGGTTAGCGGTGCTTTATGCCAACATCAACAAATACAAAAACACCAAGCTGACACTGCAACAGCGGCAAGCGTTGCACAACAGTCAGCAGATATATGGCACAGTGTGCGAAAAGTGTATAATTCATGGGGAAAATGTGAAAATTCACAGAAAATATGTGTGTGTAAAAGTTAGTTTAGGTGAGTTTAGGTGGAAAATGCTATTTTAGAAATTGGGTTCTTTAAGGTTCTCACAAGTTCACCCGAATTTTTTCATTTTATGGAAGCGACATTGTGAAAAAACGAAAACCTGGGGTAGTCATCTTACCAACATAGCTGTTAAAATGTGATTTTTTTTCTAATTATTTGACTGTTGGGAAATATCTTGAAAACTTGCAGTATACCGGAAGGCCAATGAGCATCCTTAGAATACTCTTCAACTCCGTTTTGGCAGTATTCCGACTGTGTGCTTATTCCTGGGCAGCTTTAAACTTAATCATTGCAATCTTGACTTGTCGAGATCCCGTTAGAAGTTAATGTAGTTGAGACATTTTTTTTTAAATTTTAAGTTAATGGTAATGGTATATATCAAACCTCTAACTACACTCAGAAAACCTTTTTAAACTAAATTAGCATGACCTACCTTTAATACCATACCTTTAAGAGTATTAGCCTTAGGTACAGAGTCTCTTTTAAGCATAATTTTCTCATTCATTAAGTTTGTCAAACCTAACCTTCAAAAATATTCTCAAGTGTTTAGAAGTTAGGTTATAAGTTCGGAAAGTGCTTGTCGAGGTTTTCTTCAAAACTTTTTTGTGTTTATCGTGAGAAACGCATATTCGTTTCGAAAATATTTAATTTACATACATTTCTCTGCTGTTGGAAGATTAAATACGGTCTTGTAGAAATTAGAAATGCCAATCCTTCTCGATGAAATGCTAATGTATTTCATTGAGAAACAAAATTTTATCGAGATTATTCCTCTTTTCTGAATTAAGCAAGAAATTTGTGTAAAAAGTTATGTAGTTACGTTTTTAGTTCATCTAAGGACAGACATCTGGACAGATTTCTTTCGAACCAAGGTTTTGTTGAATTAACATGTAAAGGAATCTCCAGTTGAAAAATAGCAATAATTTTCTTAAAATTTTTATTTTTCTTACTGGATCGAGTTCCTAAGCTGCTTGCTCCTTAATCGGAGCCTGATTTTAAAAAAAAAATTTGCAATTATTGAAAAAGATGTTCGGAATAAGTAAAAAGTTTCAGGTTTCAAAGATTCCAAGTTTCAAATATTCAATAGTTTTCCGTTAAGCAATTAATTTGTCAGTGTCTATGTGTCACACATACCGCGCAAAGGTTAACCACAAGACTCTACTAACCAACCAGCTGACAGTGACTTAATTCCATTTTTCTTAATTTTTTTTGTTTTTAGAAAATTATAACTAGAACTAACTGGAAACTTACGAAAACTACATGCACATGGCTTGAACGTAGGTTGACTGGTAATCACCTGTCTGTATGTAGTTGATTTTAGGCTTTCATAACGGTGCCACTTGACTTGTGCTGACTTGTCGTGCGGCTTTTCAATGTGCAGTCGAAAATGCCGCAACAGTAAAAATAACTGCACACCGGTATGCATATGTATATATAAATTACAAAGCCTTGAGCGCTGTTGTTTCAGACGCAAATGCATGGAAATGTTTGTGCTCTGAATTGTGGCGTCGATTAAGGTCAGCTGTGTTTTGAAATATCACAAAAAAGTCAGAAATGCAACAAAAAGAAACAAAACCCAGACAAATTTTCCAGCAATTTATAACGTATGAAGGCAGATCGCTGTGTTAAAGGTTGCCCAACAGCTGACTGTTGTAACTGAGGATTGCTATCGATCGTAGTTTATGACTGTCGACTTTTATTGGAATTGAAAAGTTAACTTAAATGATCTTGTCCCTTTTTTGACTCAAAATTTTTTTTTGTTTATCCGAATATATCGAATGAAATTAAATAATGACCGCAGTTTTGTGCTCGCTGAATTTCTCAGGCTTTAAAAGGTTTATGGGTTTCAAGTTGCCCATTCTTCGAATTTAATTCTGCATACAGTTTCCTCCTTCTGAAGGAGGAAGCTATATCTTGAAGTCTTTCCAGCAGTATATCCACTGCAGCGTTTGCTGAGCGCCCGACTGTTGAGGGTTCCTTCCTTCCTTCGCAAATTCTTAAGTGCTCAGTTCATTTGATCCTTACAATGAGAACTTTTGAGTAATATATGACGAGTCGGATATTAGAGTGACTCGCGGAATGTAACTCTATTTTCCTTTCCTTTCCTTTCCATTCTTTTCCTTACCTTTCCTTTTCCTTTAATTTTCTTTTCTTTTCTTTCTTCTCCTCTCCTCTCCTCTCCTCTTCTCTCCTCTCCTCTCCTTTCCTTACCTTTCCTCTCCTCTCCTCTCCTCTCCTCTCCTCTCCTCTCCTCTCCTCTCCTCTCCTCTCCTCTCCTCTCCTCTCCTCTCCTCTCCTCTCCTCTTCTCTCCTCTTCTCTCCTTTCCTTACCTCTCCTCTCCTCTCCTCTCCTCTCCTCTCCTCTCCTCTCCTCTCCTTTCCTTTCTTCTCCTCTCCTCTCCTCTCCTCTTCTCTCCTCTCCTTTCCTTACCTTTCCCTTACTTTTTTTGCCTTTTATTTTCTTTTCTTGACTTTTCTTTCCTCTCCTCTCCTTTCCTTTCCTTTCCTTACCTTTCCTTTCCTTACTTTTCCTTCACTTTTTTTCCTTTTCTTTTCTTTCCTGATCTTTTCTTTCCTTTGCTTTCTTTCTTTCCTTCCTTTCATTTCCTTTATCTTAACGTTTTGCTTGCCTTTCCAAAGCGAGTGCTGTCAGTTTTTCAGTCGTTTGCTGGGTTCAAAACAACAACTATGAGATTAGGGTATTCTGGTAATGATTTGAGGGAAACAGTTCAAAATACTCTAGGAATTTAAACATTCGAAAAGCTTTAGATGTTGTTATGAATAGCTGGGGAACAGCACAGCTTCTTGCATTCGAGTTTTGTTCTTGATCGGTCGCAGATTTTGGTACCACTACTCTCTGTCTTATGAGCCTATGAGATTCACCAGAGTTTTTAGTCTAAAAATTTTTCTCGAGCTTTCGAATTTTGTCTCAATTCAAACTCACCGTACACTTTGTCCCGTAGTCATTTATCCAGTTGGGTTTACCTAAAAAAAATTGCTGTCTTCCTAACTTCGATCAACGTCTTTATAGTTCAATAGACGCATATTTAAGTGACCTCATTTACTTGCGACAAAATAGAGCACTGGACAGACATGGAGACAAAGCAACGACATGCACATGAGAGGAATAGACGCATGTACTCAGATCTATACTTGTACGACGGATATAAACTTGCCAACAACGTGAACAATGAATCATTTGAGTGGGTCAACTCTTTTATCGCTACTCACACGCTATATAAAAACGCATATTTATTAATACGACTGCAAGCTAACCATTGGCTGGCTAAAGCTGCTCAACTGACCGGGCAAAATTCAATGCCGAGGCTTCTAGGTGTGGTCACGTTTTGGACGCGTACATTGCCGGCGACCGCATGAGATTGATACATTTCATTGTTTATTTACTCGCACTTGCGGCACTTTTGCTATTTGCGAAAGAGTGTGTGTGTGTGCGTGTGTGTGCATTGTGAGCTGTTGTTGTTGCTTTTTGGCATTCCAACGTGCACCAACGTCTGCTTCCGATTATCGACAGCAATATTGCTAATTAAATGCAACGCTGCGTAGCATCGCACGTAATTGTATGATTTAACGCTGTGTTGTGACCCATTTTCCGGAATTAGCTCGTGTGCCGCGACGCATGGATGTAAATATATGTTGTCGTACGAAGATTGTGTGCTTGTGTGCTCTAATTGCAGCTGCGTGAAATGTTGGGCGTTGGTTGGCAACACGTGAGCCACTGGGTAGGCAATCTTTTTTATTGCTTCTATTTGAATTCTGTTTTTTTTGTTTTTTAGCGATACATTTCCCATTACTTTTAAGAGCGTTTATATTATGATTTGTCTAACTGAAGTCATTTGTTTTGCTTTCGGAAGTTTATTTCTTCGAGATAAGGCCTGGAATATATTCAATATGCCATGACTGAAGTCGTAACTACCAATTTTGTATAGAAAACTCTCGTCAACTGGGAATCGTCGTCCGCCTTGAAGCGACTTCCGTATTTCTTTGGTTCAGCAGGCAATATTTCACATTAGGGTTTTAGGCATAGGCATCTTCTTATGATTTCTCTTTCTTCTTCTTTGCTGTTCGAATTGCACTTTTGCTCTTTCGAATATGTGTCATTCTTCTTCTCATTGCGAGTGTTTGAAGACTTTAGACCGAGTAATCGATTCGAGAAACATATACTTACTAATACCAATTATCAATTTCATAGAAATATATCTTAAATATCTAATATTTCATATATATCTAAAAGATAGTAACAAATATAGTAACTGCAAAATTTAAAAATTTTGAAATCTCTAATCATCTAGCGCCCCAGATTAAGTTGAAACTTTTGGAAATTGATTTCATATCCTTGGCCAGATAAAAATCTTACCCGTTCCGTTTACATAGACCCGACTGTCGCCGGAACAACAATTATTATTCTGCAGCGCTTAATTTAGAGAGCATCTCCCCATATCCCAGGACCATAGACAAATACTAACAGCCCTTTATATATCGAATCGAGCTATTTTATCTAGATAATTACAATTTTTTTGATCGTTGAAACGATGGTGCTTGTTTCTAGGTTTACTTCAAAAGAGGCGTACTTATTTGTTCGGTCGGACAGTCTCTTGGATTCTAATCTAAGGTCTAACCTGTTAAGTTTCTGACCTGTTTAGGTTTCCAATGCGCTTTTTCAATTTTTCGAAACGTAAGAATGGACAACCTTAGTTCAGACTCAGGTGGAGCATAGATTTTTGTACTGCTTCCATGGTGACATATGTACATTTATTACACATATTTCTCCAAAATATTCGTATATGTTATTTATGACATCCAAAGTTGGCAATAGCCCGACTGGTTTTAAGCGGCGGCAGTCTCCTTCTGATGTTTGACTTGCTGAGTCTTATTTGTAGGTCTCAAAGCGGGTTTCGCAGAGCGGAACCCATGCAGTCTTTGAAAAAATCCATCTGCTTTATTTACTGCTGGTTGGCTTTGAGATTTCAGTAGTACATTCATCAAATCTTCAACGGTGTATAATAAATAGAAAGGCCGCAAGGTAGGTGATAAGTACCGTTTAACTTTCCTTTCGCTGAAAAAAACAAGCCAAGCATATATATCAGACTACAATGCTTCTATCGGTACCGCATCTGGTCTGTGGCTTTATTAATTTTCGGCTTCAGCAGAGTACTTTAAAGTTCTTCAATCTCGTAGAGCGCTGTTTTTGCCGTTAGGGACCCTTTTTCTACTTCTTCTGCTGGCGATATATTGTATATTTGAGCAATACTTACTTACATGTTTATAAGTTCATTTAGAGTGCTTTATACTCGAGGCGCCATTGCTGACCGGTGATGCTCCTGCACAGCTATTCCATAATTAATTTTTAATTTCCTTTAGAAAAATTTCAAATTTCCTTAACTAATGAGCTCCTCTCCTCTCTTCTCCTTCCAGTGGCAGGCGGACGCAACTCATCAACACTGCGGGTACGCGGCCCAAGTGACGCCAGCCTAGCCGACGAATCCTACATAGAGCTGACACGCGGCGACCGGTTACATATGGAGGATGACGAGGGTGTACACGAAATATCCGAAAATTTCGTCTCCTCCTCGACCATGGGCCCGGAATTAATGCGCGCTATAATTGACGAACAAATGGAGCTGGACGATGACACACTCGATGAAGAAGACTGCGAAGTACATTCCATAACAAGCAGTGCGCGCTATCGCAATGACTTTGTCACCACCAACAGCAACAACAGCAACAACAGCAACAACATCAATAGCAATCATACACGACAAATGCTGCATTGCACCGTTAAAACAGTATCCCCAGTACGAGCGCTGAGCGACAAACAATTGCTGGCGCCAACAACAAAATTGAGCAGCAACAATCGCAATCACCCCAAGCGGCATTATGGCAGCGATGAGGATGATACCGATTCGGATACCTATTCCAGTATGTGTGAGATTAAAAAAACCGAAGGTCTCTTATCGATAGCGCTGAAGACGATCAAACTGGTGAAACGCAATCAATTGTTGCAGCGGCGGCTGGCGCAATTGCAGCTCGAAACATCGGAGTTCATACAATCGGTGATGGCAAATCCGGAGAATCGACACATTCGCAATAATATGAATTCGCCGGCAACAACAATATCGTCAACACCGTCATCACCGTCATCACCTTCAATGACATCATCGCCACTATCGCCTTCAACAGAAACACCACTGCAATCACCAACAGCAACCACAACGTTGCTGCTGAGTCAAAACGCGGCCGAAGTCTGAACTGTGACGGGAGCTGGGCGGGCCTAAGTGTAGTTTTATTGTAGCGAGCAGCATGTTGCTGGCGCTTGGCAACATGTTGCCCACACATTTTGATGTTGCGAAGCACAATTCAACCAACATTTCCATATATTTACATAGCTATCGACACACACACACACACACGCACACATCATTTAAGTGCTTTGCTATAGTGCGCCGTGTTTTTGTTTTTGGTTTTTCCTTTGTTGACAGTTATTTGAGCTGTTTGCATTGCATACTTGCAGGCGTACCTCAACTCATTCTCAAAATGTGATAAAAACAGCAGAAACAATGCAAGCACACCACAGCGTTGCTACTAATTATAAATAATCAAATCAACTCATATACATATGCATACATATATTTAATATATATTATATAATATAAATAACCAAATGCATATATAATAGTTGCTAATATGCTAGAGCTAGTATGTCTACATACATATATATGATTAACTCTTAACAGTAAATCCGTACACACGTAGCAAGTAGAGAAAAGTTAAAAAAATACCACCAACAACAACAACAACAACAACATAAATATTTAGTTATATTGAAACTATTCATTTTCAAACATTAAAGTATGTAATTAGTCACAACAATTGGCAAGCGCTCGCATTTGTCTTAAGTGCATACAGCGAAAGAGGTTGGGGAGAGCTGCGCTGGCGAGCAAATGCTGTTCGCAAAAGACTCTGCAAACATACATACACACAATTTAACAAAACTGTTCGCATCGTAGTGATCTCAGCAGAAACTTACTGAGCGTTTAAAACAAAAATGAAATATTGGAAGCAGCAAATATATTATTATATTATATTTATTTATTATATTATTATTATAATATATTTGCTCTATAGCAAATTTGTTGTCCACACTACTTACTGCTATTACTACAGTTACGTATTGAAATTAAGATTTGAATATGTTGAAAACTGAAGTGTTATATAACTGAACTTAAATTAAAAACAAAAATTAAAAAAATTTTAATCAAATTCTGCTCACGCTAAGAACAAACCTTTTGCTTACAAATTATTATAAATATATACTTTTATGCATTTTCGCCTTAATATTAATGCTTTTTGCATGAAAACTCTACGCTGCTCCTAAAAATATGCCAAATATTTCTAAGTTAAACTGCATAGTATTGTAGTGCCTAGCTTGGCTTCTAGCTTTGTTCAAATTCAATTATGTTTTTGCTTTTGTAATTATGAACAACTATAGTATTTTGAGTGATTATTGTATATGTAGTAAGTAATAAATTCGTATTTTTAATTTCTGTATAGAAAATGTACTGATTGGTAACTAAAAGTTTAACATTTTATTGAGCGTAGTGAATAAAATGTGAGCGTAGTTTGTAAACGCTAGTGAGACGTTGAAAATTTAATTTAGGAAATGATAAGAAATAGCGTAAGCAAGTTAGAAACGTAATGTTTGTGAGAGCAGAGCAAAAAAAAATTTGCTATTTCGATAAAGCTATTATATTAATATATTTTTTTAATTTATTGACGCGCTCAAATGCTAAAAATTATAACTATTTTACAAAACAATAAGAATAAATAATTTTAAAGTTCACTAGAAATTAAATACATGAGTAAAATCAAGAAGGTTTATTACACAAAATATTAAAAATCAGCAAATTTTATAAAGAAAAAAAAAAATTATAATTAAAAAAAAACTAGTTTTGTGGAATTTTGTTTACATGAAAAGTAACGCAAATCAGCCACAAGTATGAAAAGTTGTATATTTTGAACTGTCTTATGCCAAAATTATGAATATGCAGTTGTTAAAAATATTATTTTTTAAATAATTAAAGAAAAAGAATTTTTTTGTCTAAAATTTCATAATTAAAAAAAATATTAGAAGTGAAAACATAAATTTAAATTTTTAAATGTAAAAGTTTAATTTATGAAATTAAAAACAAAGAAATTAATATTTTTATAGAGAAAATTAGTTCCATTTCCTTGAATTTTAAAAACTTTAAAACAATATTTTTGTTGAAATTAAAAACAAATTAATTAATTTGTTGTACTTTACAAAAACAAATAATTTTTGGAAATACAAGCAATTTTTTGCTGAAATAAAAAAAAACACCAGTAAATGAAAAAAATTTAAGTTGAGACAAAATTATATAAAAAACATTTTTTTGTTCAATATTAATAATTCCTTTTTTTTAATTTACAGAAATGTTAAATAACCTTTTGTAAACTAAAAAAAAATTATTTTTGTTTTTACAAAAATTTAATTCTTGAAATTACAAAAAAGAAAACACATTTACTTTAAACGAACATTTTTAATAAATGTATTTTAAATTTTTTGAAATATATTAATAATAAAAAGCTTTCCTTTTTTAATTAAAATAACTTAAGGAAACTGCTTTCTCCTTTAATTTTTAATTTACATTTCATTTGTTTTAAATTTAAAATTTATTTCAAATTAAATTAATTAGATATGCAAAATTTAACATTCTTATTAATTTATATTTAAAATGTAAAAAAATAAAGAAAACAAAGGAATTATAAAATACGCATTATATATAATATTTGTCATTAGAATATTATTTTAATTAATATTAGTTTTAGAATAAAATAAATTAAAAATAAACTTTAATTTAAATTAAAAATTTTAATAATTTTTTTTTCTTCTTTGATTATTCGCTTAGTGCAAAATGTGAGTATTTGAAATATTTTAAGTTAAAAATATATTCAATTTAAGGAATGAGAAAAACAAAAACAAACAAAAATTCTAAAAATATTAATATACTTAATTTCAATAAAATAAAATAATAATAGTAATCCCACTTGTTGGACTTCTTTAGTTAAGTGATAAACATATTTTATATTGCATATATTATATTTTATTCACACAAAAAATTAATAAAAATGTATTACTTATATATATGTAAGTACGTTACAATAAAAGAGAAATTAAAGATTGAATGCGTTTAAGGCTAAAAGTAGAAGAAAAAACTTTGCACTGTACCAAACCAGAATTTCGATATATAAAACACCTCACTAACATAATCATATATATTAGTTTGCATTTTGTTATTATAAGTTTAATTTTCAGTGGCAAAATTATTCGTCAAAATTTGAGATACAGCGATTGAATGCAACTGAATTTCAAATTGATTTAAAACAAAAATTAGTTCAAAACTTCTTCTCATTGCTAAAAGGAAAAATATTTTCCTAAAAAAAATTTTATTATAATTATAAAAAAAAATAAATGTTTGGGAAATTTTAATGAAGAATCATAATAAAATTTGTTTTAAAGATTTTTGAAATTTAGATAGAGTTTTCAAATTTTCTATTCAAAAACGGAAATATTTTTTTGGGAAGGAAACTTTTTTAAATAAAAGTGAATTGAAAATAACTTTCTAAAAAATTCTTAAATTTGTCACTAATATTAAAATAAAAATAATAGCTTTAATTATAATAAATAAATTAAATATTGTAATTTAAAATCTCTTTCAATAAGTTACATTATGCTACACATTTGGACTTCAGTTATTAAAAGATAATTTTAACTGCTAGAAAGCATTGAAATGAGTTTAATTCGTTTAAAATATAATTAATTACTTTAATATTAATAAGATTGTAATTGTGATTGTAAAATTACTAAATACCGTAAGAATTAAGTGCGTTTTAATTTCTAAAATTATTCGTTTTTCATTTGTAAAATGTTTGTTTTAAGTTTTACTTTTAGGATTGAAATTTGTTTACTCCTGGTTAATAAAATTGTTTCTTAAAAAAAAATCAGAAAAATCTTTGCATTTTTTGTTAATTTATCGCTGGTTAACATCTTTTTTTTTATGACATATTAAGAAGTATGCTAAATAAAAAAAAAATAATTTCTCTTAATGTTTTGAGTTTTAAGCAAAAAAGCTCAGTTACAACTTCGTTCATTCATAAAATTTTGAATTTTCAATACATTTTATATATTTTGCATACAATTTTTTTTATACAACTTGAATTTTAGTTTTTAATTTCAACTCTGGTTTCAATTAAGTTCTTATTTAATTTCGTATTCTTTATATCATATTTATTTTCTTGAGTTAATTTTTTTTAGTATCTTTAATAATACTTTATTTCTTTTTATTTTATTTATTTAAGTATTTGCCAAAATTTGCCAAATTATAGAAAAGTTGCCAAAATTTAATAATTTACGGAAAAATAAAAAGTGTTACGCCAGTTAAATGTTGTTATTTAATTTTATGTAAATTTGAAATTAATTTAAAAATACCTTCCAAATTTTTTTCTTTCATTTTATTTAAATATTCAATTATTAAATTTTTTAATTTAAATTTCAGTTCATGTTTTTTTTTCACATTTGTTTAACTTTGCTGTCACAAAGCAAAAGTATTTTTAATATAATTTTTTTTTCTTTAAAGTTGCTTTTTTAAATTTATTTTATTTGTATTTAATATTATTACCTTATCTTATTTATCTTATTCTTAATCTTATTTAAATCTTAAATCTGATTAAATAATAAGTTTTTTAGCAATTTATGTAAATTCGAGAATTTATTCAAAAATATTAAATTTGTAAATTTGGTTATATTTAACTTTAAATTAATTTCGATTTCTTTTATTAAAGCTTTTTTATTATAAAAGAAATAATAATTTTGTGAGATGATAGACTGCTACAGATTTATAGGTTTTGCTCTTTATAGGTTAAAGTAAAAAAAAAATATTTTATTTGTAATTATAAATGCGAATTTTTCATACACATGCTCTTTTTTATTATTTAATTATTAACAAAAAATATTTCAACTTTGCGATTTTATCAAAAATTTACTTACAAATATAACTTATTTTAATTTTCCATATATGAATTATTTCCATATTTAATATAATTAATATTTAATAATATTTAATAATTAAAAAATATGGATTGGAAAATTAAAAACGTTTACCTTAAATTTAAAACTACCTTAAATAGCTAAACGTTCACCTTAATATTTTGAATCTAAGCTTAAGCTTTTAACTTATAACTTTATGAACAAAAATTGTTTTTATATAATTTAAAATTAAATTTGTTTGTTTTTTAATTGCTAAAAATGTAAATATAGTAATAATAATATTTTTGGTATAAATAATTCTTTTTAGGTTGTGAAATAAATTTATGAACAATAGTACGTTTCGGTTTAACAAAAAATTTTTTTATTTATATAAATGCTTCTGAGCTCAATTTTATTTGATTTTATTTAATTTTCCATATTTACTAATTTTTATTTCGATTCAATCATTTAAAAAATATTTAATTCCAAATTAAATTTTTCAAAGCCAATTTTTTTACGTTAATTAAATTTGTCAAATATATATATATATTTTTTTTTTAATATTTTTTTTTTGATGATTCAGTGTGTAATTTTTTTCTTTGTTCTACAGTCATACTTGTCTTCATCGTTTTTCAAAACTTTTTTTTAACATTCAGTTGATTATAAAGTAACGTCTTGATTATAAATTAACCAAAATTCATTTTCCAAAAACAAAATATATGTCTTTTAAGGCTATAAGTTTACTAGATTTGTAGCAACTATATTTTGATAGAAATAAATCTTACAAATTTGTTATTGTAAAAAAAAAAAAATAAAAAACCTCAATTGTATTGTAATTGGCATAAATATGAGCTATTAGTGCGAATATTTTTAATTCGTTTTTCTCGTATACATCTTTTGATAAAATAACGTACTTTAACTATATTTATATATATAATATATGTGTATTTATATTCGCATAATATAAAAGAATTTTTATAAAATATTTCTTATTATAAAATGTATTTGTAATTGTCTTTTTTATAGCTGCAAATGTTCGCAAGCAAGCGTTGTTTGGCATGAGTTCTAAAAAAAATAACTTTCTGAACTTTTTATGTGCAAAAAAAAATACAACTTAAAGATATATGAAATATACATATATACAAACATATGTGCGCTAAAGCATATGCGTCATACATTTCAACTTTTACGAAAAGCAATTTCACAATAAAACGCTAAGAATAAAATACCAAATAACTAAGTTAATATATTCTTGATTACATATTGTACTTATACAGATATATAATATATCGTATTGTAGGAGTTATACGAAATAAGTTTCGAAATATAAATAAATAAATAAATAAATACTTGAAAATATACAATTTGGAGAATTTTTCATAACCAAAAGCGGGGCGCTACCTAAAGAGGTCCCTTGTAGTCTATTAAACTTAAAATTTTGGATGGATTGACTAACTCTTAGGCCTCTAAGCCCGCAGAGGAATAAAGAAAAGAACTTGAGATTAAAGCTGTTAAACAGTAGAAGAAACCTTCAATGAGATTGAGATTTTGCCAAATCTTAAGGTAGATGCATTCAAATATTTTGGCTCTGCATTCTTTTCCACTTTTATAGAAATTGCGTTCCTGAATATCTGTGTGGTATTTAAGGTAAACCAGCTGAATTTTTCTTTGGAGCTTTATGAAATTAGGACCGTATAACTACTCAGATTATTCCATCTAGCCTTTTATTTAGGGGTTAAACCCTTTTAGGCTTAAACGGTCGGACTCAACTTATCGATGTTTTCAACATTTGGCCTTCCAGAGCGTGTTGCATCTTTCGATCGATAAAAAAAAAATCGATCGACGTAATCGATAAAACCAAAATTCAATGGCCAATTGCTGTTAAAGTAGCAGGACCATAAACACTATTTGCATTTTCAACCGCCTGGCTTGCGTTTTCGCCCTCATCGAAGAAAAACTGTAAAATTTGGCGTATTCATTGCTGTTGTCAATTTTTGACGGGTGCTAAAACAATACTGAGTCAAGCAATCCCAAAACTGTCTGAAAAGTTTTTTAGTACGAAATCTTATCTTTTTAACGCCATAGAGTGTAACCCGATTGCAGTTATATACTAAAGCCATCTATTGGAAAAATAATGGATTTCTTTTTACTAGACATTATATTACCTTCCTCTGTTTCAAAAGAACTAAGAAATGAAAATTAAGTTTCGAGTACTTTATTGTCTATATAATTAAATGTCTTTAATTTTGCTTCAAAGCTTTAAAATAAAATAGCTGCTCTGCAGATGGTTAACTCTGACTCTAGAACAAAATTCCTTATATTCCAAGAATAAAAACGCAGATATTTAATTTTTAAAGAATTTTGTTTAGATTATTTGAAGGAAATATTTGCACAAAAATATTTATAACAAATGAATATTGTAAAATAATATAAAAAAAGAGCACAAGCGCTTTCTCTAGATAATGTTGTTTTCGAAAATATTGTTCCAATTTCAGGTTAATTAGAGTATTATTATGAATTATGTTTTAGAGCGTCCGGTACCTGACCCCGGAAGGTATTGAAACACAGATAGTTTGAAACCTCTTCTACCGTTTAATTAATTTTGTAGCTTTTGTTTTGAAACCCTTAGGTAGCTTCTAATGAAAAATTTTTGTTTTGAAAATTCTTTGATGTTCTAAACCCTTTAACAAAAATAGAAACTCACCTCCTTTTTGCTCATTTACACGCCATTTATAAAAGAGTTGTGTTATTAGTGTATGTAGAATTATAGTAGTGTTGACATTTATTACGTATATACATATATATATATATATATGACATTGCAATTTAGGCAACCCACTAAATTAACAAAATAGAAATGAAAAATATGGGGGAAAAAAATAAATGCGATTTGTTTTGCTCCAATTCGATTGTTTGCTACGTAATTACATGGCAGTTATCCCGATAACACTAAAAAGTGCGTATTCACCATAACAACAATGTCGCAAGGTGATTTGCGGTTAAAACAAAAAGCAATACATTTACATTAATTTGTAAAAGCAAGAAACTGTTAGTTATATATTATAACAATAAACACGTTTCAAAATTGCTGACAATGTATAGCCCTTTGGGGCAGAAGCAAACAAATCGATCACCCACCTGACATTGGCCCTCGGAAGCCAAATTGCGCATAATTCAACGTAGGTCAGCAACGTGGTGTTGTTGTTGTTTGCATGTTAATGACTTCAATTTAAATGTACGTGCGTGTGATGGCGTTCAAATGCCCAATTAAGCTGTTGTTAATATGTATGTGTGTGTTGTTGCGTTTTTGTTAAAAACCGTTGGAACTTGACTGATTTAATAGTTTAATAAGCAGAATTTTTTTTGTAAATTGTTTAATAATGAGGTAGCAGAAGTAAGAAATATGCTTTTATAACTCATAACTTCACTGATGATGGTAATAAATTCACATATTTGGTCTAGTAAAAAGAAATCCATTATTTTTCCAATAGATGGCTTTAGTAATCTGTATTTCGCGCGATCGGGTAATATGTAAATGTGATCGGGTTACACTTATTTGGGTGAGAAGACCAAGTTTTGAAAATATCGATAAGATAATGGAAATTCTCGAGTCCGACCGTCATGTAATGTTTCGATTTCCCAGAATCTAAACTTTGCACAAAAAACCGTGATCGAATCACGGTGAGCCGGTGAAAACGGTGAAAAAGGTAAGATTGTCGGTCCAGAAGATTTTACTATGTCTTTGGTGGGATTGTCAGGGAATCATCTGCTATGAGCTAACCCCCTACGGCCAAACTCTAAATTCGGAGCAGTACTGCTAACAATTGGACCGCCTGACGGAAACAATCACCCAGAAGTGACAAACTGTGGCCAATAATAGTGGCCACATCGATAGTGACTCGCCAGAAGCGCCGAGAGGAGGTTCTTTCCATCCACTTTATAGTTCCCGGACCTGGCGCCAAGTCATTTTGCTGGTGAAAATCGACTGTCCAAGTTTTTTGTCAATAGGGAGGCGGGTTTCTTTGAGTTATCGGACAAAACGGTGCATATTTGACTTAAATCGGATCATTCTAATTATGCCATATAAACTTTCAATTTAATGCAAAAATAATGTATTTGTTTTTACTAGACATTATATATTCTGTTTATGAATCTACGAAGATTTTGTTTAAAGATGAAATTCCAAAGTTTTACATAGCTCGATAGATAAACATATATATATATCTGGGAAGTTGTAATTTACTATTGAGAAAAGTACAACCGAATAAGTTATCATGGTAAAGAGCGATAAAAATAGACAGGCATATTAGTTTTGCAAAATTTTCCGATTTTCAGTGGATTCAAGCTACAGATATATTTCTCGATTTCGCTTTACATGGTGTTTTCAATAAATATAATCAAAGAAAACATTGTTAAGGATACCAACATCAAAGCTCATTTTATTACTTTCCATTATTATAGTCCATTATAGTCCATAATAAGGTCCATTATAGTCCATAAATCTGTGAACAGAAATGAGCCTTTGGTATCACTATGGAATGTATATAATTTATTGAGATGTAGCCTATGGAAAAATATTTCTAACTACTCTATTAGGGAAGAAACAGACTTTCTTCGGATGTTCATACCAAGGGAAAAAGTATGCTAAAAAGTAATGGCATTGTTGCAGCGGAACATTCTGAACAGGGCAAAATATTGCATCGGGCATCGTTCATCGGGCCAACATGCAACAAAGGGTGAACCTGAGACAGGTGCAACGATTGGAAATATGGAACGTCATTCTGAAAAGTGATTCCTGAGTAAATGTTATGTCTGTTATGAGGTCTATGTCTTCGGTTTATGTACATACCGTTGCTGTAACGCCTTCTGTGGAGATGAATTAGGCACTAGAACTGCTTATATTTAGAAAACTATTATTTGGCATTGAGCCTAATTGTAGGCAAGGTTTTATAAGATAATATAATAATAACACATACATTTTGGGTAGAGAACCAAAGCACGGATTAGCTGTTAAAAGCATGCTAACTAAACAATTAGTAAGTAAATTTATACATTTTATAAATTAGCTGTTTAAAGCAGGCGCTTTTTAAAGCAGTTAGCAAAAATTATGTTTTATTTTGCTGCCATTGATATTGCTGAACTAATATATATTTGTTGCGATTTGCTACTGAATTACATTGTTTGGTGTCACACATTGACACTCAAAGATCAAAATAAAAATACTATTGTAGAACTTTCGCCTTGCCAGATGCTTGGCCGAGCTTTTGCTGGTGATAAAGTAAGATTCAAGGTGCCGTCGGACAATTGTTGGAATTGTTTGAAAAAATTATCTGTACAGATACAATTCACTCTGCAAAAGCACGGTTTTTCTTTAAATTTTCTTTTATACAATTTTAGTATTCAAGCTGACTGCGTTTCGAACACACGTCAATTGGAGTGGTAGTCACACACCGAATGCACTAAACTAGCGAACTTTTACGTAAATATGTATTGCATATAAGTCTAGATTTATTATGAATAAGATTTGATAATTGCTTTTTGCTACCGAATACACTCGGTGGTGTCAATAAACGTTATTGGTTGAATTTCATTAGCGCCTAAATGTGAAAATCCATCTTAAGTGCACCCATTTAGTCATATTTATTTGTATTTTTGTTTTTGCTTTTGGGTAACAAATGCAAGAGCCATGCCATGCTTAAGCACTCACTTCCGGCTAATCAAATTGAGATTTAAGCGCAGACTGAGCGGCACACACACACATATACACGCTGTGTAGACGTAACTTTCAAGGTCATGATTAATAGCTGCTGCTTTGCTGGTAGTTTAAGCGTTGTTGTAATTGTTGCAGCCTCATCATTTGTTGTTGGCTTGTTGGCGCTTACAACAAGGTCACATACCAATATGTGTACACATACAAAGCTATGGTTCAAACGAAGAAAGTTAATCATCTTAATGATCATAATAAGCGTCAACGAATGACGCGCTCGCCCAATCAGCTCGTGGCGCCATACCGATTCCCACAGCAGCAGGCAGCAGGCAGCAGCAACGACTAAAATATTAACATAAATTTGTAATTATGTTTTGTGCTTGTTGTTTGTTGTTGTTGTATTTCGTACGACCCACGCTGCACCTCAAGCCAATTGTGTGTTGTTACTTAGCGAAAAGTGTGCCAGCGCAGCTTTGTGCTCGGCGCTTTCACAATCAACCCAATAACTGACCATGAAACCTCTGTTGTGGTATGAAATACAACAAAACAAAAAAAAAAAAACAAAAAAAAAAGAGGCGCTAGCAAAAAGCATGAGTCTTGTAAAATTGATCTGCAGTTTTGCCAAATAATCGAAGAAAATTACAAAATGAAAACAAGCGTTCGAACTGAAATATCTATGCAAAGCCACTGACCATTGAAGACTTGACGTTTGGGGATCAGTTGTTGCTTTGTCACCAGTTGCTTTGTTATTGTTTCGTATTTGAAATTTATCTTTTCTTTACTCTTAATTATTATTTTTCTTTACGATTTTGTTTCTTTCTAATCTTTTGAGTTTCGTCTCTTGCCAAGTGTTCAAAGTCGCACTTAATTCTTTTTCGCCGAGCGATGATAGATGCACTGGTACATACCAACAATCAAGGTACTGTCGAAACAATGAACTTGCCGGCGCACCTGCTTCGAAGAAGGCGAACACTAACCATGTCGGCCGGAATGTTGATGGGCATCGTTTCTGGTATTCACAAGGTGTGATTTACAATACATCGACTACTTGGAGAATGGTCACAGGGCGCTACTACGCTGCATTATTGAGCCGATTCGACGAAGAATTGTAGAAAGAATAGATTTTCCCAAATTTACGGTAATTATATGAACAAGTTGCGTCACAATCTCGAGTTTAAGGTTTGGTGCTTATGAATAACTATCAAGTGCTCTGATTGGGATGCTTATAAATATATATTCCTTTTTTGCAAAACCGTGTGATTCAATCGCGCCAATAGTTTGGTTTTGATATTAATATCAATCCCGCCGGCTACTTTGTGTAGTTTCTCATTGCTGTCGACTTTTTATTCTAGTCGAATTGGAAAATATTGATATACCTTTTCAATATATCTATCTCTATATATCTCTCTCTCTCTCTAATGTATCTATAACTCTAAAATAATAAAAGTTTGGACCATACCGAAAGACATTAACCCATATACACGTTTCATCAGATGAAAATTCACCACCAGTAAGCCGATCTTGGGTACATATTTTGGGTTAGTTTAATAATTGTTCCACACTTTTTTATAGACGTTATTAGTTGCGTGAAATTCTTTAAGGCGACTGCTACAGTTGATCATAATTGATACTTTCAACTCGACAAAATTTCTTCGGAGTTGCTTTAAAACCGATCTTATAAAATGAAAGAATATATATGGACACTGTTAAGCATAGTGAGTCTTTAGAAAGAAATGTAAAGAGAAAGGTTTTATAATGCCGGGTCTTTCATATATATCTTTTATATACGTTGTATATATGGGTTGCGACTGTGGAACTTGAGCATTGTATTTATCTGGTACAATATGCGGTCCCGAAAGTTTTATGATTTCTCATTAAAAGTATTTGAAATCGCATTTTGTTACGATGCGTTTAAAAAAAATATTTCAATTTTTTATGATTCTTTTGGACTACATATACTTTTGAACATACATTCAGTGCAACAACATAAAAGCTCTTTTTTTTTTCTGTGACGAGGTGCTGCGTGCGGCAGAGCACATTATGCCCGGCTACGAAATCAAATAATTGTGTGCATCATGCACACACACATACATATATATTCATTGTGTAAAAATATAGTTTAAATGATGATTGCGTTTGCCGCGCTGCCGCCAGCGACTGGCCACCCAACCGGTCGACCGCTTGGGCGCAACCGAGCTGACGAGCGCAGATGCCGCTGACCACTGCGATCAATAGCAATCGAACGGTCGAAGGTGTAACGTTGGCGCACGCGCAGCGCAACAAACTGATTTGCCACTGAAAGTGAAACAATATGCAAATGTGACTAAAATAACGTGTATTTGAAAATATTTGGAAAATTGCCGTGTGTTTATTTGTTAAATGAATACTTTTGTGTGTAAGAAAAAGTAGTGCTGGTTTGGTTAATAAGAAAGAAATCTGTATATGGGAGAAGAATACAAGTGAAAGAAGAAAAAGAATAGAAGAAAAACGTAAGTGCAAGTTTTTGCAAAAAAATTTATTTATTGCATATATAAATATATTATTTACGAGCTGTGGCTTGCTTTACAAATGTGTGAGAATTATTTATTGAAAATTTTAAAATAATAGCAAAAAATTAAATGACATTTTTTTTATAGACAAATGAGATGAGAATAATGGTGCTGAAAAAATATTTTTTTGATTACACAATTTTAAAAAAAGGAAAAATAAATAAATAAATTATAAAAATAAATAACAAGGTAAAAATAATAATGATAATAAAAAAATAACAATTACATAATTCAATTAGCATTGCTTTGTGCCAAAACAAAAGCTTAGACGTAAACAAATTTTTTAATAAAAAACTTTCTTTCTGGAAAATTAAAAAAGAACCTATAAAATCAAATAAAAATTTATAGCTAAATTCCATGCAAATAAAAAAAAACCTAAATGTTTACAAAAATTGTTTCTAGAATCAAAAAGTAGTGAAAGAAAAAAATAGTATTTAATAAATGCTTAACAAAATGTTAAAAAAAAAAACTGCTTGAAATTGAAATGCGATATTTTCAAAAAAAATTTTGGTATGAAATATTTCCATTTTTATTTTTATGCTTCTTTTTATTCTTCTACTGTTAATTTTCAAAAGGTAAAAATCGAAAAAAGTTCAGAATATAACAAAATAAAAATATTTTGATAAAAAAAATCATGAATATTTTACAAAAAGTTGGAAAAGTAAAACATTGCTTCCAAATATAACATACATAAAGCATTAGTCAAAAATTTCAACCCGAATCTTTCGAAAACACAAAATAATTTTTACCGAACAAAAAATGTATTTAAGTAATTCTATTTAAAAATAACATTGAAAGAGTAAGTTAAAAACTATAAAATTATTAAAAATGTATGTAATTGAATGAAAAACTTTAAAAAGTAAAAAGCAAATTATTACAAAAGTGGTGACTTACAAAAGATATGAGATAAGAAACTAAATGATTATGACGAGCTTAAACGTCTTATTTTAATTAAAACAATAATAAATAAAACGAACAAAATTAGAAGATTTAGTGAAGGGAATAAATATCAAATAAAAACATCAAGCAAAAAATTTAAACCGAAAACAAAAATGTTTCCTTAATTAAAACAGCTCTTATTACATTAACGAGAATTGTAAAAATAATAACTGTCATATGAAACATATGAAAAGCAAATTAATTTTCAAATACAAAATTAATTCAAATTTTTAATTGATTCTGAAAAAATAATAATAAATTAAATAAATTAAGTAAAATGAATAAATACATAATAGTAACTAAGAATAATAATAATAAAAGCTGAATAAAATTTGGAAAAAAAATTAAGCATTACATAATTTTGTGTTAATTGCAGTGTGAATAAGAAATGTATAATACTTTTTAAATAATTATTATTTATATAATTTAAATAATTGAATTTGGTTGAGTTGAGGTTATACGATAAATTGGGGAAAAAGAACCTGCTTTATCTTTAAATTTATTTTAAAACGATTAATAATAAAAAGTGAAGATCTCTTTGTTCAAAAAAATTAAAATTTGGCATCATTTTTTAGTTCTCATGAAAACCTTAAAAATTGTAAAATCATTCATATAACAAAGTAAATTTTTAAGTTAAATTTGAGTAAATTACAATAAAGATGAAAAATATATAACTGGTTTTGATAATAATATATAAAAAAATTGAATAAATTTTGATTGAACAAAATTTAAAAAATTACTTGTTATATTTAAGGAAATAAATGTTAAATTTTTTGGTCTAAGAATAGTAAAAATTAAAAAAAAAAAAATTTAAAAACAGAATTACTTTTTCCAGAACTCTATAAAACCTATTTATTTCGAATCTGGGGGCTTGAAAAGTTATAGTGCTATTGATATAGCTATAGTGGTTTGTGAGATATGTACGTTAAACCTATTAGAGAGCAAAGTCCATTTAAAAGAAAATTTTTAAACCACAGATGCGCTTCTTCATTATGGTCTTGCGCACTAAATTTGAGGTTTGTAGTCTAGTTTGTATGCCAGTGCTAGTGTTTTATAATATTACCCACGCTAATCTTATTCACGCCAATTTGTGGGTATGGCAATTGTCCGATTCTGCCCGGACGAAATGCTGAATTCTGACTCCTGAATGCAACTCGTTTCGTCATTCTGTTCATTTATATATAATTTTAAATAACTTTATAATCATTTCAATTAATTTAAGTGTTACAAACAACCGTTGGATGAACAAAAATATTACACTGTGTGACAACATGTTGCGAGTGTTTTAAAAAAAATATTTGAAAAATTTTTGAAAACAATCAATTAGAAACTGAAAGCTGTAGGCATTTCGAATTAGTAGAATGAAGCACAAAATACGTTTACTAAAACGATGAATAATGTAGGTGACAGAAAGTACTCTGATTAAGTGACAGTTCAACTAATAAATGAGTTTTAAATACTTCCATACTAATGGATTTCATAGTGTGTGAGGCATCAACTCACAAAGTAGATCATTTAAATAGCTTATTTCATAAAAAAAAGTATATTTCTTAGCACTTCTCTAATAATCAAAGTATTTATTGTTGTTGTATTTATGTACATACTATGAAAATAGTTTAGAAGTGTGAATTCACACACTCAAAGTTATGACCGAATCAAGTCGCCTTTAATTTGTTCTTGTTGTTGTTGATTTAAATCGGTGATTTATGGTGCATTGTGTCTAGAATGGCAATTAAATGAAAGTTTTAAATCCTTCTGCTGAGCTTTACACGCCTCAAAGTGAGTTAGAAATCAAAGCGAAAGATATTAGAACTTCAACAAAAAAATAAAATAATAATAAACCTATTTATGTATGTTTAGTTATAAAAATGTTTACATTGTCTATAATGTACAATTTTGTAGTGATACTTAAAATGCAAAAATTGATCGAATAAACCAATTAAATGGCATTAAAATTCCATACATGTATATAAAGCTAATAATAGCAAAGCTGCACATTTGGCTAAATTGAATTCGTTTAAATTTTTGTTGACACAATTTGAATGTTGAGTGATGTTATTTCTATTTAAGGAATATATTGATATGAGCTCAACTTTTTTTTAATTGTATTGAAAATTTCTTAGTAATTTTGTTAATAAGCGGATATTCACCACGTGGTGAAGAGCCTTCTCATTTTGTACAAATGAGGAACATGTTTTTCTATAACTTTTGACAATTTCTTTCAACAACTTTCAAACTTTTTTATACTCACCATGTGGTGAACATGATACTTTTAGAGAAGTGAACCCAATGGTGAATATGATTTTTTGATTTCGTTCTATAAAAATTTTGTTAGTAACTAAGTCAATGACTATATCAAATTGAGCGGCATTTTATTTTAAATCATCTTTAAAAATTTTGAATTTCTCTTTTCTGCCATCGCAATGGTCATATTTGCACTCCATAAATATTATGATTTTTGTAAGTGAAACATTGATGCGGAGAGTCTTTTCAGTCTTGTTATGAAGCCAATCTAACATTAGCAAACAAATTCTAATTAATTAAATATGCTATTCTCATTATATATCAACTTCAAATGCAGCTCTGCTAAGTGATTATAAACATTTGTGTTCATATTTGCTGATTAGAGAATCAAAGTGCGTGAGATTATTGAGTCTGCGGAGTTCATGTAATTACTATAAATGTTTGAATGGAGCGTTCCCTATATATTGCACACTGTTGCCACTAAAGAAATTTCGTTCATCAAATTCATACTTCGTGAAGCATCCATAATAAAAACGCGTTAGCTTTCGAAACGCTGGCAACCCCATTCTAAGTTACTGTTGTGAAATACTGCGGAATGTGGAATGGAAGTATACATAAATAGACCCCATTAAAAAAGAAACACCTTTTTGGGATACTCAATACATTTTACGGCTTTACAATTCTATTTTTATTAAATTGCACACCTTTTGCCGTAATGTATGCCTTTTGAGTTCAGTTCTAATAGATATTCCAAACATTTTAAGTTTGACTTGCGTGCGCACCATTAGCACGTTTGCCTTACTAATACATTACCAGTTTAATTGCAATTACAGTAAATAATGACGTTAAATGCATTTAAATTGTACAGGGTGTTTCAGTAGAAAATAATAGAATAAAAAGATTACCCGACTGCAAATCATCGAAAATATATATATGTATATATATATTTATATATTTTCATATATATATATAATAAATATAATCATAAAAAATATATGTATATGTAATATATATACATATATGTATATAATTTACAAGTTTTTCTTAGCATGGACTTTCTCCTAGTTAGGGACTTGATCCATCTTATGGTCCACAATTAGACTGAATAAGTAAAAAATTCCCTCTATAAAAAATTTTATGTAAGAAAAAAATTCAACAACGACAATATTCGAAAATACGACACTTGTGGTCTTCCAGAGAAGAATTCAGATCCTGATTAATAAAAGAAAATAAAGGATGCAATAATGATCCATAAGGGTTAACTAGCAACATCGGTATAGTTCACCGATTCAAAATTTGTGGTAAAATTATTGATTCCTGTGGACTGATTCACTGGACTTATAGTGCCAATCTACAGCTTTTTCGATACGGTTTCGTACCGGATAACAGAAAAAAGGGAAAGCTACGAGTATGTGGGAGCGTAAAGTTCAATTAAGCTTGATTGATGTTTCAAAACTACTCTGAAGGTGGGACTGATGGCCTTTCTAGTGAATTTGAGTAAAATCGCTTGGATTCAAAAAAGGAGAAGACTACGAGTCATTCACCGGTGTCATATGAGACCAAATGTTATAGAAAGCCTGGCGTAAACAAAAGGAATACTGACAAATATGTTTCATATCAACAAATATGCATAGATTTACTTAAAAAGCTCAACTGCCCTGAGAGAGAAGTCAAAGGGAGAGAAAGAGATGATGAACAATTTAAATATATCTATACCGCAATCGATAAAGTTAGTTACAATGCTTTTAAGATTAATTACTGCATGGTAAATAAGATTAGGATTAATTTTTTAAAAATCTCTAAATGGTTACTGGGGTTGACCTTGAATAAATATACAGTTGGGATGATATTTTTTAATTTCTAATTGAATCGAAATATATTTGCTAACTTTTAATTTACTGTTTAAGATACCAACGAATTGTATTACGAAACATAGTATTTTTGACATTTTTGTTGAAAAATATTGAACATTTTGATGGCGAAATTTCACTAGCTGGGGAGAAAATTTATGGATGAAACCCCTTGCTAGGACTTAGCCTTATAAATGGAGACTTATTTGCTTCATAATTAGAAGTACGAATTTATATTACTAATATATTATATAAATAGTATAAATAAATTAGTAACAAAAATATTGCAACACCCTGTGTGAATGTACAATACTGTGCTACTTATCAAAATGTAAAAAAAAAATATTTTTCAACAATGTTACAAAGTAAATTCAAAATTAAAATGTCAATATTATGAATTTGAAGCATCAAATACGATCTCAAGTACCCATATCATTACAAGGTGCTCCAACACTTCATGGCCAACTTAATAATCAAACTAAGTGATTTTTGACACCAATAAAAAGTTCAAATGTTGCGAGCGGTGCCACTCTTTTCGTGGTTCAAGAAAAGTGCAATAATAATATCAACAATCATTAAAAAAATTGCAATAAAAAAAAAAAAAAATTCAAAACGAAGCGCATGCGTGCAAGTGTTTCGTATTTAAGTATTTTGGTGCGAAAATGTCGGCTTTTATGGCAAAAAATTTCAATGGCTCAATTGATTACATATGTACAAGTGTTTACATACCATCTACATATCTATACATATGTGGCGAAAATGAGCGCTAAAAAACGGTTTTTATACAGAAATCTTGTAGTTGTTGTTGTCGTTCGCATTCTGTCGTTTTTATTTTGATGCGCCTGTAAACGTCGCCGAACCGGTCTTTGCCATTTTGGTTTGTTTTGATTGCCTTTTCGTATACAGTTCAATGTCGATTTGGTTTTTTCTTTTCCATTGTGTCTTAATTCGCGTTTAATCTATGGTTTCGGAGATGCTAATGACTTTTGTTGTAATGACTCTGAGTTGGCGTCCATTGCAGGCAGTTGATTTTGAACTTGAGCTGTCGCAAACCGGTTGCCAAAGCGGTGGTAAAAGAACAAAACTTTTGAAAGTTGCTTCAAGGTCAAGAATCTTTTGATGACAATGGATACAAAGGAACTTATTTTATTGCCTTATGTGCTCATATTTATAAGTTTGGTATAGGAAATTGAAGTTTTATTGGACGGAATTTGTAATTCTCTTTTATTCTATTCATTATTTTTTTAAGAATTTTTTCTTCGAATTGGAATTAGTTTTTGAACACTTTTTTCTAGCGAAGTTTTCTTAAACCTTTTCGAGTATTTCGAGCGGTGTATCGAGCCTTTCGTCTTAAATGTTTGTTTTATGACAATTTAAGGACTGCAGATCTGCTTAGTTAGTCAAAATTACCATGCTTAACTTTAGAATTCCCGGCAGATTTCATCTCAGATATAAATCCAATCGGAGAATCAGAGATCTCCTTATTCGGACTAGGATATGACATGGGATGATTTTAACTATGATATAAAATTTGTTGACTAAAAGTGGGCGGGGTCAAAGCTGATTTTTTTTTTAACTATACATTTGAAGGCATGCGCATCTTACTTCGCAATACCGGAGTCATTTGTTAGATATTAGATGATTATCTCAGCGTTTGTAGTTTGAAGTAGTTTTGAGCGCCAGACGTGGTTCACTTGCACCTATTTTAGGCATCAAACGGCAGTATGTTCAAAATAATACATTTACTTAATTTCATAAATATATCTCACATATTGACATATTGATATATATGATTTATAGTCAATCGGAAGATCAAAAAGCATTATATCAGACATATTGAACCGATTTATCCATTTTTAACACCAGACCATAATAATATCATGAAAAGTTGTTTATTATTTCATTAAGATATTTCACCAATTCGACATAAAGTCAGCCAGAAGCACGAATGTTCTCATATTCGGTATATGGGGCTAGACAATGTAAGACCGATTTCAACCATTTTAAGTTGAGGCTTGCTTAATAAGAGCTTTATTTGTGTTAAGTTTTATTCCGATATTTTTATGGATGTTTGCCTTATATACATTAAAATTAGATAATCTGGCGGAATTAGTTATTAGAAAGTGGGCATGGTTGTAGTCCGATTTCGCACATTATCAAGCCGTAACATAAGAATGTAAGGGGAATGTTATACACAAGTTTGGTTGCAATTATTTGAGTAGTCGCTGGGTTATGAAATCTCACTTAAAAATGTGGGTACAACACCTACTGTTCAGTTTTTTAACCGGTTGGCAAGCCGGTATTTTATATTATATTACTATACCGGTACCGGTTTATGGTGGCCGGTACTATATTATATTTTAGGTTAAATTTATTGTTTCCGACTCTTTCCTACGAGAGTGACCACACTTTTGATAGTTTTGAACATAACCGTTGAAGAGCGGGTGGGCGTGGTTATTATACGATTTCATCCATTTTCACACTTTAACACGAAATGCTAAAATGTTGTCTCAACGAAACTTTAGTAGTTTTTGGGAAAAAAATTTCGAAAAAATCGTTGTCATTTAAATATATAATACAACTAAAATCAACAAATATTTGCTTACATAACTGCAACAACAGGTTGTGCAATAAACGGCAGCCAAGGCCATATGCTGCTTGTCTACTTAACATCACTCAAAATGTGAAGTAGAACTTAATTTAGAAATAAAAGTAGCGCATACAATTAGCACCACAACGCTAAGTAGCTGTGCCACTTTTCTACACAATATGTACATACATATCATGCATTCGAATAGCAAAAATTTTATACACTATGCAGCAAAAACATACATTTACTCCTATATAATGCATTCCACATCCTCTCTTCCACTTACGTCAGCCACAGTTAGTGCCGCCTGCCACTCATCCATTCAACTAAACGCTTGCTATAATAACAATGGTAAAGGTTATGCCACTCACCCGCTGGGGCTGCTTCGTCCTGTGGCTTGCCACTTTGCCGCTGCTAATGAGTGCTCAGCCACTCGTCGAGTTGGCACGCAATTTCGAGACATCACTACTCAATACGCGTCTACCCGATACGCAAACGTTCGAGGAGGCTTATGATTTCATAATTATCGGCGCTGGTTCGGGTGGTTGTGTTGTTGCGAATCGACTAAGTGAGATCAGCAATGCGACGGTACTGCTGCTGGAGGCGGGCGATCAGGAGACGTTCTTAAGGTAAGTGGAAAATTTAGGGATTCTATTGCTTGGGAAGGTGAGTAGTTATGTGAAAATCACCACATTCAGTTCTCTTCTCAACGATGGAGCTTATAGTTATATCACCGCTCTGAATTGAAAGACGTTTTTTTAATCTTTAGCAATGAGTTCCACCTATGATACGCCAAAGTTCGCTTACTTATATTTGGCAATATTAAACTGCAAGAGTTAAACGGCGCTTATTTTCTCGAATACCAGGTGAAGGTAAGACCTCCAACATAGAATCCTCTAGGGTTTTCTTTCTCTGCTGAAATTAGCCTATACCGCACCAAATTATTTCCGAGTTGTATTGTTCCATTTCTATTATTTGCTAGCCAAGGTAGTTAAACTTCAAATTTACTAAGCTAGGTTACTATTTTGTTAGTTTCAGAGTTAGTTTTCGGTAGCGTTCCAAGAGGCGCCACAGTGTGTTCATTCGTCTTCCGCCACTTACATATATTAGCACGCTGATAATGAAGGAGGCTCCCGCAGAGTCCAACTTCTCACTGCCAATAATTATTTATGAGATTTCAGGGTTGAAGACGTACAACTCCGAGAAGAAGTTCTGAAGGTAACTGTTATCCTTGCCATCGAAAGTGGAACTTAAATCTTTGCTAGACTTGGCTGGCTTAGCTTCCCGTCTTATTTATAGGGGATCCTCAAAAGCCCAATTAAAAAATAATAAATGTTTTTTCCAGAAAAACACCTCATCCTTCCTATTCTATCTATCTTCTTCTTCTATTGTCATAATTATATATAAGAAACAGGAGATCAGCAAATTTGAACACTTTTTGACTCCTATGGATTGATAATGGAGGTACGCAAAACGCTTTCCAATACTATTGGGGGAAGACTTAAGCGTTCAGCGTTCCTAATAAAGTTTTCAGTCTCTCCAACAAATCATAGCACTTCTTTCAATGAAGCTCACTAAAGGCCTAATGACAATTCAGATATTTTTTCTGAGACATTTGCAGGACATTGCACTGATTTTTAATGGTGTCCGACACTAGTGTGTTTCTCGCATAATAAAAACTTGAGAAAGTCTTATATATAATAAGAACTTGAGAAAGAAAATTATAGGAACTCTATGCCTAAGCTGTAAAGAATTCGTAAACAGATTACATACATTACAGTTTACTCTACTATCTTGAGAGAATTCGCTCAAAGACATAACTTTATTTTCTTTATCGTTCTTAGTGACGTCCCCCTTACCGCCGCGCTAACGCAGACGACACGCTACAATTGGGGTTACAAGTCTGATCCGACGCCGAATGCCTGCCAGGGCCTCAAAGGTGGTGTCTGCAATTGGCCTAAAGGACGTGGTATTGGCGGTACAAGCCTTATAAATTTCATGCTATACACACGTGGCCATCGTAAAGACTACGATCACTGGGCTGCGCTCGGCAATCAGGGTTGGAGTTATGATGAGGTATTGCCGTATTTCAAAAAGTCTGAAAATATCGACATCGAAGAGTTGCGCAAGTCACCGTACCATGGACACAATGGTCCGCTCGATGTCAGCTATAGCGACTTCAAGTCACGTATACTAAAAGCTTTTCTAAAATCAAGTCGCGAAATGGGTTACGAAATCACGGATACAAATGGTGAGCAGTTGATGGGATTTGCGCGTGCGCAGGCGAATCTACGCAATGGCCGACGTTGCAGCACAAGTAAGGCATTCATAAGACCCATTGCTGGGCGACCAAATTTACACATTTCCATGAAGTCCTGGGTGACCCACATTCTTGTGGATCCGGTGAGTAAGGTAGCGACTGGCGTGGAGTTTGTGAAGCAACATCAGCGTTATGTGGTTATGGCTAAGAAGGAGGTGATACTCTCGGCGGGTGCAATAGCTTCACCGCAATTGTTAATGTTATCGGGAATAGGACCACGAGAGCATTTGGTAGACCTGGATATTCCCGTAGTGCGTGACTTGCAAGTGGGCTATAATCTACAAGATCATGTGACGCTGAATGGACTGGTGTTTGTCGTGAATGAAACGAAGACTGTAAATGATCGTCGTCTAATGAATCCAACCGATATACTACACTATATATTGGAAGGTAGAGGACCTTATACAATACCCGGTGGTGCAGAGGGTTTCGCTTTCGTGCGTACGCCGAATTCAACAGTTGGTAGGCATTTTTAATTGGAGGAAAATATATATTAAATATTTATAATGATTGTTGCACTCAACGCAGATAAAGACTATGCCGACATGGAGATTGTTTTGGGCGCTGGCTCGGTGAGTGGTGATCATATGGGCTCTCTACGCGACCTTCTCGGCATACCAGATGAGTTTTACAATAAAGTTTATGAGGGTCTCCACGAAAAGGTCAGTGCCAGAAACTAAATACTTATACCTTAAGTAAGTTCTTCATTTCCAGGAAACTTTTGGTCTCGTACCGGTTCTGCTGCGTCCCAATAGTAGAGGTCGCATATCCTTACGCAGTACAAATCCTTTCCACTGGCCACGCATGGAGCCAAATTTTATGCAAGATCCCGATGATATACGCGCCATGTTGGAGGGTGTGCAATTGGCAAGTTGTCTTCTACAGCGATCCATTAATGAACACTAGTAATTTAATTTCCTTGCAGATTTTTCAAATCACGCAATCAAAAGCTATGCGTCGCCTTGGCACCAAATTCAATACGAAACCCTTTTTGGGCTGTGAGCATCTCACCTTTAATAGTAAGGCTTACTGGAAATGCTGTCTGCGTCGGTATGGTTCTAGTTTGCAGCATCAGGCGGGCACTTGTAAAATGGGTCCCTCCACAGATGCCGCTGCAGTAGTGAATTCACAGCTACGTGTGCATGGCATCAAACATCTGCGTGTGGTCGATGCTTCGATTATGCCCACAATACCGGCTGGACACACGAACGCTATTGTTATAATGATTGCAGAGAAGGCGGCGGATATGATAAAGAATTCTTGGCGCTTGCGGAACTAAAGCATGTATATTTTTTATATTAGCACAATAGTTTAAGCATTTAATTTATTTCTTTAGAGGGAATATCAAGTCATTAGTTTTATAAAATATTTACTCAAGCGTAGTCGTAAGCTCGCCACCAATGTGATCAACGAAACCATTTACTATGCCATAAGTTCTAAAATTGTATAAAAAATATTATATAGTTTTATTAAAATATTTAAGAAAGTATTTCTTTGTGAAATGTTAAGAATCGCCTATAGAAAAAAAAAAGTTGAGATACGATTTTTATGTGGACCTAAGTTGTGAAGCAGACCCCATTTTTTTCGATAGAATGACCAAAAACAGACTGAAAGTATCTTTCTTACCAAGCTTATCAGCAATATAGATATGCAGTGATTCATCGACCAGTCTAGACTTATTGTACTGAATGGTTTCGCTCCAGCAGAACAACATATGCCTCAATAATTCAATTAAGAAGTCTCGAAACTTCTTTGGTCTTTGAGCACTACATTAAATAGAAAGCTTTGCAAAGAACAAATATTGATAGAGATCTTCTCAAAAAATATCTTCGTCACTTACACCATTCAACTTTTGTCCGAATAAATATTGTCAAAGCGTGAGATCTTTGTTTGTATATCTTATAAGTTTTATAGGCCTTCTACTATCTTTAGATCATCTACATACTCTTCGAACTTCATAAGCAGTGGTAGTAAAATATAATGATTTGCCTACAATATCTATAGATGAGCCCTGTTCCATTAGTTACGGTACGTTATTTCCAAAATAATGGTCAAGAAATTAGCACAATTCTAAAATACAACAAGTAAGGAAGGGTTTTGGGTTTGGATTATAATCATATTTGGCGTCATATTAACTTTTTCTTTAGGTCACATAGTTATAGAGCCTATCTAACTAAGACAAATCATCTAGTTATTATTATATCTAGTATTTATTAGAGGTATGGGGTTTATACCAAGCTTTAGACTGATCTCATTTATATTCAGCGCTGGATCATATTATGGTTACGAGAACACTTAATTTCTTAAAATATCACGCAACGCTAAATATGTCCAACGAAATCATATCGGTAGGAGACCAACGAAGAGGATACGTCCAATCTACAGAAGTTGGACACAAAGTGGAGTCAAGACCAAATCCGACGTAAAGACTAAAATTGAAGATGGTAAATTACCGGATATATCGTCGCTTAAATTACGTGAACGACGATTCCTCTGTTGGCTTTTACAATGGCGATGAAGCACAACCGGCGAAGAAAAGATGCATTGATCATACTGCCCTTGATAATTGCACGGACACATTATGTACCACCTCCCAACCGCCTGCAACTAAACTTTCCACCAACACTTATATAAATACCGCCAAGCCCACCAATTACGACTTTAGCGATTATACGGAAATAACAAGCTTCGAGCAGCGCCGACGATATAAGGATACATTCAATGGATACTTTCAAGAATATATCTCACTGTTTCAGCAGATACAGGTGCTGATACGAAGTTTCCTCGAACTCGGCGGAGAGATTTTGAATGTTCCCGTAGACCTTCAAGAGCACAGACGCATTAAGGAGTGCTCAGTGGTCAAATATAAAACTATTAATAGAGAGGAGGAGCTTCGGCGTGAGCAGCGTTGCGGCTATCTACACGGACAAATTGTCTCACATCGCTTATGGGGAATGTTGACATTGGTCAATGTTTGCCTCATATTGCCTCATATTAAGCCTCTTAGGCTTAATACATTTTCACCTTTACAATTTTTCGAAGTTTCGTATTCCGAAAATATTTTTTGAAAATTTTAATGCAAATCGTATATAATTAATATATCCATATTACCAAACCACTACTTTTTTACTTGTGTTTTGAAATTGCGCTTGTGCGTAGACGATTCTTTTTCTTCTCATTGCAACAAAACTTCCATGTAATAATTCTCATAGACAGTTAGATTCCCAACAATATCTCACAAAACAACAGTTCAAATTTTTTTCAAAAAGATTGTGAACAAAATGTTTTCTTAGAGACCGGTATACAACTAATATTTTTTTGCGAAGATCTAATATTTTATACTCCCATTTGGCTGAGTATCTCTTCGTAAAAATAAAAATGAAAATACAAAATATTGATACTCATTGAACGAAGTTTCAAATAGTTTTGATATTTAATTAATCTGTAAGAAGGGCAGAAGAGCAATCTTAATTTTTACTTTAATCAGTGACCTAGCTTTAACTCGATAGGTCTATTCTTGCTTATATATATTTTTTTTCGTAATAAAAAGCCTATATTGGATATTGGAGTCACCTTTAAAAAACTGTTTTGATTTGATCTTCTAAGGAGGTATGTGTGGAAAAAGTCAACCAGAGGGACGTAAATCTTTATTTTATGGTATGGGGCTTAGACCAAGGTCCCTACCGGTTTCATGTCTATTCAATGATAGACGGCATTATTTTTACTAAAACATGTAAATTTAATTTCATTTTATCACACATGTAATATGACCTGTAAAAACGGTTTAAAGTCAGCTGGAAAGTCGGTAATCATTATATTGGTTGTATTTGGGCTAGGAGTCGTTCTTTGCAGATAAATTTTACTTTTGACACTAAACAAAAATATACTTCTGAACGTATTTCAACTCAAATTGATTAAAATAACTCAAAATTGGACAGACATATTCGACATAGAGTCCACTAGAATTACGATAATCATTATATGTGGTGTTTGGAGTTAGAATAGGTAGTTCATTTATCAATTTCACAAATTTTCTATGATACCAAACTATAGTATATTCAAGGTTAACTTAATTCACTTAATTTTGCTAAGGTATCTTACATATTGATCGATATATACTTCATTCCGAATGAGGCCTAATTATCAAGATGAAGAATGAAGAGAAGAATGAACGTGCATAAGAACTACAAATCCAAACCTCCTGTATACTCCCTTCTATAATAAATTACCAATGAAGAGATTAAGCTGAATGCCAGGTGACTAAATATTGCTTTTCAACAGAAATTGAAGTTTCAGGCTTTTGAAAGTTTGATGAAAATCTTAGAATCATGTAGAGCTCTCGTGCCTGCAATGACGCTGTAGTGTCGAAGGGAAAGAGATCACTTATTATTATACCGAAGAAATTTGCGATTCAAAAGGACCAGTACCTTTCCATATACCCAATTATTCGTCTTTACGAGAGCTATATTCTAGTCTAAAAAAAAATAAAAAATTAAAAATTAGTTACCAGTACACCCTGTGCACACCCAGGTATATGTCTCGGCTAAAGCTCTCTCTCTCTCTGAGTCAAAAGCTTCGCTTACACCGGATGCACTATGTTTGCGTATGAACCGCAACGGAAATTACGAAGGCGGTGCCAATGCGCAGGTATTGTTTACAACAATCAAACACACACACACACATACAAACGCATAATGAAATATAATTGCAAAAAGGAAGAAATCAAATGAAAGGTAAATACTAAAAGCAACACCCAATTTCACTGAAAGGAATTAGTCCATTTGCGGTATTCGCAGCGAACGGAAGCTGAACCGTCGAGCTTGTGCGTCTCGAGGCCGGTGACGGGAGTGAGTGAAAAGCTAAGAAAAGTGAAGCAGCAAATGTTTATAGCGCTACATGTGTAATATTATGTGAGAATTTAACAAAATAAGTATGAATAAGAAAATGTAACGAAATTCTATGGAAATTTAATTTGAGCGGAAAAAAGATTTGCTGTAAAACAACTAAAAATACAGTGACAACGTGCGTAAATTGTTTTGGTAGGTACGCTTAGGTGTATGCTTAATATAAATAGCTGTCAGAGGGGAGAATAACATTTCCACACAAACATTTCACGCGTGTGACGTCTGTGCTGTGACACATTGTAGTCGTTTTTCAAAACTTTTTTTTACGTTTCACTCCGTTCTTTTCTGCTTTACTTTCACTTTCTATATATTATTTTATTTATTGTTGTTGCTCAGCAATGCTTTTACTTTTAATTCCTGCACTATGCGGTTGTTGTTGTGATATTTTTGTTGCCAAGCTGCGCTGAGCCAAGCCAACTGTTCGACCGCAAGACTGCATTGCGCCAATGGTGACCACAGCGGGAGCGCTGCTAATTTGTATAATTCTTAGTTGGAATGTTGCGCTGTCATCAGCTTCTTGTTAGCATATAATTATATACACATAAATACATATTTACATAAGTACATATACATATATATGAATAATTATAATAGTAGAGCCTTAGTAAACCGCAACTTATTCATGATGAAAACTAGTAGTGAGCGCTCGCTCGATGGCAGTCGGAGAATTAATTCAGGGATGAGGGATTTAATATTTTGAAATTATGTCAAGTGGAATGGCTTTTAATCTTCGTAATAGTACTAGTCTGTTAATTTGACCTTCCTATGAACACCATTGCTTCATTTGTGTTAATTGTGGACTTAGGTGTGTTAGAGAGAAAGAATATGGCGGAAAAGATAAGGAAATGCTTCTATGTATTTTAGGACTCGTAGGACATAAACTCATGTTTATCGATCATTACGAAATTTGACATAAACACCGAGTTTACCATATAAAAAAAGTTTTCTTTAACACGCCGTAGACGCGAATTTTTGAAAATTATGAAGTTGCCATCTTGTTGTGTAACAAAATTGAGGCGAAGAATTGTGAAATGTTAAATTAAACTGCGATTCTTTTAAGCATCGCAATGAGAACGAATCTTCGTAAACACAAAATCTTAAACTCGAGTTTGGATCTCGCAAAGTGAACATATCGTTTGACATACGGTGCATTCAATCAGATCCCAAAGTGAATTAATCTGCTGAGCTGGCATAAGACTTATATAGTTTTTGTGTGATGAATATGAATAAAATAATTTCTGCATAAGAAATTAATAGGCGTGATTAATAAATGCTGCAGCCCGGTCTACCCTGTTCATGTTCTTCTGCCTTCCTCTCATTGCCTTGTAAAAGATACGACAGCGGAATTTTTGAAAGACTTCTACGACTGAAAGCCAGAAGCAGAATAAATAATCATTGGTAAAATTAAAAAAAGGCGGTAAGTGATTGTCTTGGATTCATCCAACATGCACTAAGTTAGGTAGCTCTTTTTCCGAGAATCTTGCATAGGTCCAAGAACAAATTAGACATGTGAGGCACCATGCAACTATTTTTTATCTTTTGAGTTATCGAAGTAAAACTCAATATAAACTATCCGATTGCGCCAGTTTCGGCAGGTGCCTTAGGAGAAATGTCACCTTCAGTCTTAAATGCGGATTTCATTTATAAGTAGATCATAAGGCAACTAATTATTTAACATTCTCAATAATGATGTTATGTTCAGTTCTCAGAAATTCTGCTATTTTTTAACATCAGAAGTCAGATCATCTCTCAATCTCGATTAATATTGAAGAAGGCCGCTCGCACTCTACATTGAATGTCAATATGCGTTAGCGAAGTGACTACATCTTCTCAAAATTTATATAGAATGAGCAAACTTATAAAAAACCCGCTTCATAAGTCTTCACATATTATTGTTAAAAGAGAAACTTTTATATATTTTTCAATAAAATGTAAAAAGCTTCAAATATTTCCTTTGTGTTCCTACTTTAATACCCTTATACCATTTTTCTGCAGATTTGGTGTTTAGTTTTCTATAAAAAAATTTGTTATGTTCTTAATCGACTCCTGACATATTCCCTGGAACAGCTATTTCAATTCTATTATCAACAATTTTTTTTTCAAGCAGAAAATTTGGCAAATAAATTGATTGAACGGTGACTTCAATTTGTGGTTCTTTGGAAAATTCCACTCTGTGACATCCACTTGGCGTTCTCCTTGCTAAAACTCCGAACAAACTGTAAGATATTGAGAACGAGATAGTTGACCGAACATGAAATCTGATAAAGCAAAAACAAACAGCAATTTCATAAACTTTTCGTTTTTATTGCCCTTAATAATGTAAATATGTATGGATGAGTTGGAACTTAATAGATTTTCTCAAGGCCTGTGCCGTTGCTTATTTCTTCATGCAACCTAAATCCACTTCAGCCAAGTTATTTTTTGAGGTTTGAAAACAAGAAAAAACCATTTGGTGTCAACATTGGAGAATATGTCGAAGAGTGGTATGAGGAAGCAAGCATTTTTATTAAAGTAGAATTTTTCATGCTTGATTGGTGGTATATTGTTTTCAGCCAATTTTGTTTAAGTTCCGAATAAACAATTTTTGGGCATGCATCTTAAAAGCTTTTCGAGATGACATAGATCAAAGCCATGTTTCATTGACTCAGCAGTAATGCTGTAACGTTCCTTCGACATTCTTTCGACAAAATTTTCAGGTTCAGGAGGCTCGAGACAAAGCGTTTTATACTAAAAACTTCAACCAAAATGGGGTGTGTTGATCCCTAGTAAATTACGAGAGCTTTTACTATCTCTATAATATTAACAATATCGCTTTCGAGAACAATTTTTTTGTTAGCACGCATAGACAAATGGCTCGCAGAGGATTTCCTGCGCCCTACTCAGCACTTTCACAAATTTTACACTTACAAATGCCAAACTAAAAGCTATAGGTATACACCTTTTTCTGTCAGCTACTGTATAAGCTATTTTATTGAGGTATATTTATATGTTTAGATGGACGTATATATGTATATACACACAATAATTTGTTCTCACCCTAAGTGCATTAAATTGTGAGGGCGCGTGCTTTAATTTTTTTTTCCAAACAATACTCGACCATTGTTATAGTTATAGCGCGCATCGTGTTAAGGTTACCATATACGTGAACATAGGCAAGTGCATGTGTCATAACGCGCTCACACAATTCCATACAAAAGTACTCATATTAAATTTTTTCCATTTCCATTTTCATTTTCAAGCACTCAAACACATTTTGTTGTTATTATTTTTTATGAGTTTGCATTGTTGTTCGGCGCATATTGTTTCTGATTGTGCTCGTAGTGCACATATGTACATAGTTACCGCGTTAGCGTGGCATCCGTTAGCTATTCCTGTGCAATACTCGTGCTTATACGATGAACGATACACATGCATACATACATTTATAGATGCAGGTGCCTGGCTTGGTTGGCTTGTACTGTCACTGTTCCCGATATCTTGATTATTGCTTTTGTTCGCACAGTTCGTTCAATAACTTTTGAAATGAACCCATTCTCACGCTCCAACAACCTAACAACAACTAACCACATTGAAATTATATATAAACTTGTGGTGTATGGAAAAGCTGTGTGCCGGTGCGTATGAGTGACATTTGTATTTGCAGAGACCTAAAAGTCATGCTGGTAGAAAGTGAATTCAAATTGCTTTCCGAATATAACGAACATGTATAATTAACATTAATTAAAAGCTTGATATGTAAGTATATTCAAATATGTATGTATGTACATTTTTGTTTGTCTGTATTGTATTTAAGTGCAACCGATCAACTACAAACCTAATTGTAAAAGTATTTCGTTGGTGGGAGAAGTAACTTTATTCATGCAATACTGCACTTGTCAGCTACAATCTGAGCAGAAGCTGAAGAAAATTTTTAAAGAACTGAGCTCAAATTTAAAAATGAAAATTTTTAATATTTTTATTCAAAGCAATTTTATTTTTAAAAAAATTAATTCATTGCTTAATCCTAGTAAAGGAAAAATTAGAAAAATTAAATCACCATTTGCACCATTTACCGTTCACCCTTTGTTGCTTAAGTGTAATCGTTAAAGTAAGCAATGTCTAAAAACCGAAATAGTATCGCATAAATCACGAATTAAGAAGCTTCAAGACTTTAAAATTATAAGGGTCTCAGCTTAGCCGATATTTTCTAATTTAAAAAGAATCAATTAATGCAGCTAACATCTTCAAATTAAGCTGTCAATGGTGAGTATAGAATTGAATTGTTGACCGGAAAATCAGCACAAATTTTCTATCAAATTTCTCATTAGCCATATACAGCTTCCAAGAAAGAATGTCTCATCCTGAAAAGCTATAAAGAACGTGGCATGACTCTATTGAGCATATTAACAGAAGTTTAATGTAGGAAGCAAGACCTTTACTGATAAGTATATGAAAAATTGTTGACCTTGAAATGGCGTTTTTTGATCATAAGAATTATTAAAAGGTTTAAAACGAGAATTAGTTACGACAAGGAGTTGGTGTGTGAGATAAATGAGCCCTCAGGCGTCTTTAAGGAGCTGATATATTATATTTTATATGCCTAAGTCGTTTCATATCAAAACCCATTTGAGAGAAGAGCACCACTTCCGGTCATTAGATCGTAGGTGTAACCTTATGATAATGTCTTATGAACCTTAATACCACGAACGAAGTATAGATCAATACTAATACATCAGCTACAGTACAAAAGTGAGTAACTTATGATGCTCTCAGCTTCTCTCTGAATACATTGTGCCTCGGAGAGGTACTTTTTTGCTGCCAATACTGCAGTCGCAATATGTTGAGTGAGATTTTTGATAGAAAGGCTTCATTACTTAAAAAATGATTGCATGATTGTTCAGAAAAATTTCAACAATTGTGAAAATTTCAGTTGTGGAACCCATATAATTACAGAATGATAAGAAATAAAAATTCAGCGGTTTCACCTAAGCACTGCAAGTTCTAGCTAATTTCATGAGTTCTACCACATAATGCACTCTAATCAACATTGCATAGCACTCTAGACCTTGTAATAAACATTAAAGAATTTAATAACTTATAAATTAAAGAAAATTAATAAATTCATGATTTCTCTTTTAAACCATTCTAAAAGCAAAACAATGAAATAAGTTCACACAGAATGTCGCTTGTATCGTTTAGCAACAACAACGCAGCTTGCGTGTCTAAGTGCGCGAGCACTCGAAGCATTTGACGAGCCCAAAGTCACCCATTGCCAGTCACGTACAAAATAAACGTAAGCACACATACACACATACACACATATATATATGTATATGTACGTATATGTATGTATATGTGTGTATATAAACACTCATAGTTGTTGTCAGAATCGCATGTGTCTCGCAAAGTGTCTGAGCGTGCACGCAGCAGCGGCAGCGTATTTTGCGCATTTGCGTTATAATCATAATAATTGTATTGCCAGCTGTTGTCGCGTAAAGTTCACGGCCGCCACTGAGTAGGGCAAACGTTGCTGCTATCTGCTAGCTGCTTTGTGTATGTTTGCATGCGCATGAGCTTCTGAGTTTGCTTGTCAAATAAGTTGGCCCATTCTTTAAATAATATTCGCCACTATTTCCTTTTTGTATTGTAAAAGCAATAAAGCGAAGACGAGCGAAAGCCATTAAGTTGTTTTGCTTATTTTGTTTTCATTTTAGCTGCAATTGCACTCAACAAATAATAGTGTACTCAAATTCTAGCATGTTTTTTTTCGTTAGTTAGCTTGAACGCGGCTATTATATTTTATGTGATTTGTTAATAAATGGCATAGTCATCAGCGACAGTTGTCGAAAATGTGCAGCTATGTTTGTCATATTTTTTCCTGGCTTTCCCGCCATATATGAGATATCTAAATGGAACTAAACCCCAAACGAGACTAACACCTTCACCGTTTTAGGCGCAGTACCTACTTACATATCAGCTTTTGCACAAGAAAGAGGTGTGAGAGTATCCTCCACCACCTTCAGGTAAGTGTTATGGTACTTTTCGTTCGTTATGTCACTTTATCTTTGTCGCATTTGCACTTTGATGCCTTCCGTTACAGTGATGTTCTTAACTTGTGATTACACTGCATAGTAACAGTCCCAGTACAGAATCAATGTTAGTATTAATAATAATGTTAATGTTAGTATTAATAATAATGTTAATGTTAATTTTAATTTCAATTTTAATTTTAATTTAAATTTTTCTTTTAAACACAATTTAATTTCACTTTTAATTCTAATTTAAATTTAATTTTAATTTTACTTTCAATTTTAATATTATTTTAATTTTAGCTGTAATTAAAACTTTAATTTAATTTTAATTTCAATTTATTTAAAAAAAATTTTTAATATTAATTTACACTTTAATTTTATTTTTATTTTTAATTTTAATTTCAGTTTCAATTTTATTTATATATTAACTTTAATTTTATTCAAATTTTAATATCGCTTTTAATTTTAATATTAATTTTAATTTTAGGGACAATTTGAATTTCAGTTTCAATTTAAATTTTTTTTATTATTAATTTCCACTTTAACTTTATTTTGATATCAATTTATATTTATTTTAATTTTAATTTCAATAAATTTGAAATGGAAATAAATAAAATTTTAATATCAGTTTTCATTTCAATTTCACTCTTAATTCCAATTCTAATTTTAATTTCAATTCACTTTTAATTTTCAATTTAAATTTTATTTATTTCCATTTTAATTTAAATTTTAATTCCAATTTTGATTCATATTTTGTTTTAATCTTTATTTCAATGTTAACGTTAATTTAATTTTACTTTTAGTTTATTTAATTTATAACTTTAATTGTATTTAAATTTCAATGTAGTTAAAATTTAAATTTTAACCTTATTTTTAATATTAATTTCAGTTTCAATTTTAATTTTAATTATATTTTATCCTTAATTTAATTTTTGATTTTAATTTTATTTAAATTTAAATTTAAATTTTATTTTAATTTCAATTTTAGTTTCAATTAATTAAATAATCAATTAATATTTAATTTAAAAAATTTAATTCAAATTTATTTTTATTAGTAATTTTATTTTTAATTTTAATTTTAGTTTGAATTTTAATTTTATTTTAATTTTAATTTCGATTTTAACTTTAGTTTAATTTCTAATTTTAATTTAATCTAAATTTTAATTTTAATACTAATGTTAGTGTTACTGTTGCAGTTAACGTTGACGTTAACGTTAATGATAATGTTAATGGTAAAGTTAATATTAATGATAATGTTAATCTTATTGTTAATGTTAATATCTGACAATATTATCCTCAATATCTGTTCCCCTTCACAAATTTGATGGTAACATATTTCTGGTTGCTAACAAATTATATACTTAACATACACTCACATATTACTCTCATACTAATGGCGCTTACATCATGTTCATCATACGCCACCGCCTATGCTGCCATACATATACGTGTATATTACATAAGTCGTCAGGTGTATGCTCAAGTATCTGCATATTCTTGCATATTTGCATGCCTGCTTTGAGGTGTCGTTAAGTTCACTTTAGCCCACTTATCCACAACAATTGATGTTGACTAATTTGCTTGTGCATTAGCGTTGGATTTTGGAGTATGCTTTTGCATGACACTTACGCTCTGATTGCTGCCATTGTAGGTGATAGATTCGATTATTTGCGCAAATAATGACTACGACATTTCATGGTTGCTCTACTAAAGTGTTGACGCTGAAGTTTTCATGTGCTTGCAAAGTCGATATCTTATTTATATCGAAGAACGAATGTTTAGCGAAGAGAGTATATGCTTTAACTTCGGTGGAAACTGTTGGAAAATTTTTGAATTGAGACAATCTCGCAGCAGTAAAATACACGCCTTTTTGTTGTTTATTCAATTTCGATCACAGCGACATCTGCCGAATATATTGCACGTTTTCAATGACAACTTTAATACATACTCATGTATTTATTTAATATTTACTTGTATATATTTAAAACAAGCTCATTGGGGATGTGTGAAATTTTTAGTTGAAACGTATTATAAAAGAAAGGAGCAGTAACTGATCATCTTGTAATAGACTTTTCCCAATAATCTTCCTTATTTAGTGTTACCTTTAAAGAAACTTGCACATACGGTGCCTCTTGAGTAATAAAAGGTATATATTCGAGGGAAAGTTGCTTTAAGTGGTCTATAATAATACTCACTTGCCACTTAATAGCTGTTTTCTGATTAGTGGGACTCATTGGTGCTATCTAAGTCATCAGATTCTGAAATGATTAATTGCTTTTCGAAATGCTCTTCAGAAGACATTGACACACTTCTCAGTGGGTTTGAAACATTTCACGACTTGGCTTGCATCAACCATTTTTTTAGGTGCAGAAAGAACGAAATACCACACAATTTATTTCCGATCTGTGTGATCGGTAAAAAATGTATGTTAAGTATGTATTAAAAAGTGGTTACTAGCGACGCGGCTTGTTCTGCGGGAACGGAATGGATACCGGAATGATAAAAAGGTGGCTTGTGGATTTTTGAAAGCCACATAGAGTAGATTATATGGAGTTTCAGATACATATTCGTAGAACACAGACGAGCTTGTCATGTCTTGTCATGCTCTCTTCTTTTACACATATAACAGTCTACCTCAAATCGAACAAAAGAACTTTCAAACAGTCGATATGAACTAAGCTTCTATGAAGGTAGATACTCTCATAGCCCAGCTTATACTCTTTACTTATTTTATACTCAAATGTGAGCACAATGCTTTTGCATGAATTCAATTACACATACATATTTATTTTTTATGATTTTTTTACCGGTTTTATTTGGCATTAAATTCAAATTCCATAACCAAAAAATCAAAATAAATTTACATACTTTAATTTAATTTGCATTTTTCGTTTGACTTTCTCTTTAAAACCCATGTAGACCCAGTTCAAGCAAAACGAAGTCGGCAAACGAAATGCAACCACAAAAGAATATATTTATACACTGCACTCGCGCATACATATTTATTTGGTGAATGTAACAAGTTTTGCAATTTTCTTGAAATTTCCACTCGTCGGCTTGAAAACTTAAATTAAATATTCGAAACGTGTCGACTCTTCATAGACTAAACGAAGTTACTTTGGCCGCATCATGTTGATTGCGCACACAAAGTGCTTAAATTGTAAATGCTTTTATGGAAATTCAGTTTGAAATGAAGTTAACGTAACGGTATAATATATAATTTGAAGATTGCGACGAACTTTGTAAATAAAATAAACGCTTTCCAACAGCGAAGCAAACATCAGGTGTTTAGCAAAAGGAAAAATAGAAATCAAATGTAATTGCTTTACTTTTATTAAATTCTCTTTTTTTTTAAGTTTCTGTGCGCTAAGGGGATCAGAATAAGACCCCGCCTCTGCAGGTGATAACTCTGCAGTAACAAAGAACAACCCATATATATTTTACAATCTCCACAATGTTTGGCCACCAAAATAACTCCTTAACCAAGGTAACCACTACTTCCACCCTCTTGAAGTAGTTCAACAACAGGAATTTTATACCTCAAGCGGTGAAAAATTCATTCGAAACCTTGAATTCACAAAAAGATATGACGAACTATCGATCAGGTTTAAATGTTAGTGCCTGAATTTGTACAAAATCACAAAAATTTGATCTCCATATCGGGGATTAGTCCTAGAATCTAATCTAACTTAACTTAGGTGTAAGAGTGACTCTAACTATATTATAGCTGCTGTAGGAATATACCCAAAGCATAAACAATTCCAATGTATCTGGTTTCGTTAGCGACATATATACATATTTATACAGCGTTTTATCTACCGGAATAGAGGCTCGAAATGCTCAAAGAAGTTGATTCAACCAGTTGCGCTTTCAAGAGAGAGAGAGAGAGAGAGAGAGAGAGAGAGAGAGAGTCAATTTTGCAATTTTCTAGTACGCGCGAGATGTCTTTCTGCCTTCGTGGACAGTAGCTTCATTCGAAATTTGTTTTAAGTTTGCCCGCATATTATAAAATTCTCCCGTCAACCAGATAAGGTTTGCCGGCTTTTCCACACTTTGCTCGTCAGGAGAGCTTTCAATCCGTTCGATAAACTTGTTATCTGTTGCATTTTTAAACTTTACCTGTTTGTGAGTTGACCAGGAGGGCAGGTATATGTATAAACATTTCCGGTTCTTAAGCTGCTTACTCGGCAAGCTAACAAACTGTAACGAAAAACTAGATTATGTTGATACGTTACTAAGAAAACGGGATGTCTTGTTTCACTTTCAAAAAAATCCGTTTTCGTTCTTCTGTGCCACCCTATATCTTACTATTACTATTATTTTTAAGCAGAATATTTTTTAAATATTATATTTTGACTATTTCATTTTCATTTTGTATTTTTCAAAGTGCAAAAATTATTTTCGTTTTTCCGGACCACCCTGTTTTTGTGCTAATTTTTCGAAAAGCCGACCATTCTCTTTATCTTATTAATGTAAGTATTTTTGTTTAATTCGTGTATGAAAAAAATCATATTTTTCCAGTGAAAATATTAGTTTATTTAGCATTTAATATACCGTTATGCATTAATTAAATTAAATAATCGCATGAACTCAAATTAATTGTAATATTTTGCAGACTTGCTCTCGAATTTTTTTCATACTCTAACTTCAAAACTCATTTTCCTCTCTTCTAGAGTAGACTAGTATATGCATAAGCAACTATATATAAACATATATTATATACTCATAAATATATATATATATATCTATACTGCTGAATGCCTCAACTGCACCCTATAGAATTAGACTACCAATTCATTCAAATGCCTACATTAACGAAGTAATGCTCAATACAATCAAGTAATCAATTCAATACGCATTGCCATGTCTACGCATCACAAATACTTGCGTGCACCCATACTTGTATACTATGTATGTTGATTACACATATACATTCGTATCCGCAAATAATTTCTTATGCAGAAACTAAGCATTTGAATGCTTTCAATTCAAACGCGTGTCACAATGAATCATTTCAAACCAAATCAATATCCTTCGCCCACCTGTGGAATCCACAAACACATACGCACAATCTTCTGTGGCGCACGAAATCCAACTCTGTGTGTGTGTGTGTGTGTGTGTGCAGACACTTGCAAGCTTGAATATTAGGCAAAGCGATTTAGCGTCAACACTTGCGAGTTAAGTACCACTACCCATTCTATATGTGTTAGTGCGCGTGTGTGCATGTGTGCATGTGTGAGTTCATGCATTGAGTACATACTCTACATAATTTATGGACTGCACAAAGTGCTGCCTCTTGTCAGCTGCCATTTGCCCCAAGGGGAAGCTATGATTGGTTTTGTGTGCCAATTCAATTTGCCATTAATTTCAAAACCTTTTCGTCCCTACTTCGCATACACATGCACACAAGCACGCTTGCATACATATAAACATATATCGGGAACGTTGCAAATTTATATGCGAGCTGTGGTTTTATTGTTGTTGGCGCAAGTATTTCGTTGGCTCTTGATTTCCCAAAGGATTGCTTTTAGGATTTTTACATGCTCCTGTAAGTGCATATATATGTATGTGTGTGCGTATTTATATGTGTAGGTACATATGTATGTATATGCATATGAACGTGTGTGTTGCCGACGAATTTAATTGCGGTTTTCATATACGCAAGAAATGGACTACCTGTGAGTTTATTTGGTCACAAATATGCATATTCGGTAACGAATTTGGTACATTAAGGTGGTTCATAATCTCGGCATGAAAAATTTGACATTAAACTTTCTGAACCACCGCCCGCCCCAATAAGTCGATTGTTTTTGAATGATATATATATGTATATATGATATATATGTATGAGGTTTCAGGGAGAGCAGAAAAGTAGTTAACGTCATATATGACAAAAATAAAATCTTATTGAATCTAGCGTCCTGATTCAGACTATGACTAAGTATGGCAATCCTAAAAACAAATTTCCAACTTTTCAGCCGATAGAAATTATGTCTGGAATTCACTTATATATATTAGCTCAAGGTTTCACTGAACTTTTACGTCTACTCGCTTTAGCGCGTAGGAGTTTTTCCGATTTCAGGTGTCCGCGGTAAATATTTCAGCTCGAAACTTATCAAGCATAATTTAACTTTCGAGACGATTTTGTAAAAACCATTTTCCAAACTATTTTCACAGAATATTTCACATAGGTCTATTAGGTTGACAGTTAAGAGGTCAAAAACAACTACAAGGGACAGAAGGAAGAACGGAGAGAGCTAGAACAGTTAGAGAGACATGGGTGTGCGAGAGTGTTTTCTTTCTCACTCACATTATTCAGGAGAAGTTTTTCTCTACGGTTGTCTGTTTAAGTTTCCAGCTTAAGGCTTTACCAAAAAGTCAACTCATTCAAAAGTCAAACGTATTATCAATCGGGGCAAAAAATTTGTTTCAAAGAAGGCTTCATTAATTAAGGAATGGATGCCCCAGCAAACCAAATATAATTCTGCCTATTTCACTTTACAAGCATACTCGCTCAACAAACAGACTAGAAAGGCAAAAATCGTGCTCATTTCGTGCCCACTGATGAGACACAGGCAGGCGGCCCTTAAGTGGCCAAGTGGCCTAAAAGCAAAAACAAAAAACAAAAAAAAATAGAAACTAAAGTGAAATCAAATAAAGGCAATTACCTACAACCGAAAGCAGCTCATTATTTGCTTTTAAATTCCAATTGTGCACATTAGCCGCCTTTTAAATGCAGCCGAATGGCAGCAGTGAAAATAAAATTGAGAAAGAAAAGGAAAAATAAAGAATAAAAACAGAAAATGGAACTTAATAAGTAAAAATTTGTTTAGCTTGCGACTTGCAGCGATTTAATTAACTTTTCTGTTTATATAAAACACCTGTGGACATGCGAGCAATTTGTGCGCCGCTAGCAGAGTAGCAATACTACAACAACAAGCTTCACGTTTGTGTAACGCGAACCTAATTTCAGCTGCTTGAACGCTTAAGAGCGCCTACAAAAAAGGTATTGCCACATTGTCCGTGGCGGCTCTGCACACATAATAAACTTCACTGACCTTGTTTATGGGCAAAGCAAAAAAATTTTGTTTTATTTTTATGCCTTCTGCCATTTCTAGTTCGTTTTTCTCATTTTTGTTTCGCTATTCGTAGGCTGCTTTATACAATTTGTATATATTCGTAATTTACCTGGTGTTTATTCGCTAAATTGAATATCACTTCACTTCACTGCCCCACTCCACTTCCCACCAATGGCCGCCAGCATGTTCTATAAATTGTTTACTGGCCATTTTTCTTGGAAAAATATTGTATGAGACTCTTCGCAGCAAGGCAAATGGTATGTATTTGATTTTGCATTTTGCTTGTTTGGCTTGTTTCACTTGCCGCCAGCTTTTTTGCTTGGCGCTGTTAAAAATTTTAATCGAATTTTCTTAGCTTTTTGTTATTGAAAAATGTAGTATTTCGCTGTGGCAAACTTCTTTAGTGAAACTTTGCATGCGCTACATTATTTTTTGCAGACACCTCGGCGTATGAGTAACATTCCATGTATTTAGTATTAATTGAAAATTCACTAGTTTCTCTATGTAAATACACCAGCGGTGGCAAGGTTAAAGCATTTATTGCTCGCCAGTTTGCTCCAATCATACAAATTTTATAGCAACGCCAACACATGCGTGGTCTGATGCGTACTGCAAAGCATTTCTTTTGAAATTTATGCGCTTGCTAGTGATTTTCTAGTGTTCGTCGTTCAGCTGCAGAGCACATTAGCATATCTTTTATGTTTGTCAGCTTTAAGAAAAATATTTTATGCAAGTGTTCTCGCCTATATACTTAAGTATGCGAATTACTCATATGGCATGTGCGGTAAACAGTAACAGACACCTGACCCTACAAGCCGTGGACACATGTGTCCTTATGTAGGCGTTAACGATCTCGGTTGAAGTGACAGCGTCGTGGTCATTTGGTTCATTTGTATAGTTATTAGCGCAGCTATCTCGTAGGAGCATCTTATTTTTGTCTTCAAACTTTAACTTTAAACTTTAAATTTGACTTCGACTTTACATATAACTTTAACTCTGACTTTAACTCAAACTTTTATTTATCTTTAACTTTAAACTTTAAGCTTTAAGTTTAAATTTGAACCTGACTTTGACTTCTGTTTGGGTTTAACTTTATCTTTAACTTAACTTAACTTTAAATTTAAACTTAGCTTAAACTTTATCCTTAACTATAACTTTAACTATAAGTTTAATTTTGAACCTGAGTTTGACTTCAATTTTGAATGACTGAATGAATGAATGATTTTGACTTTAACTTTGGCTTTAAATTTTAACCTGAATTTTAAGTGGCTTAACCTTTAATTTTAACTCTGACTTTAACTCCAACTTTAAGTTTAACACCATCTTTATCTTTAACTTTAATTAAGCTTTAATTTTGAAGGTGACTTTAAACTTAACTTTAGCTTTAATTTTATCTTTAACTTTAACTTAAACATTAATTTCGAACCTGACTTTAACTTTTACTTTGACTTTAACTTTACTTTTAACTTTAACTTTAAATTTGTCCCAAAGCCCCAACCCTTTTTAAAAAAACTTTTTATGTGTGCACCGTTATTGGCACAAGACTGTTTCTTTGTGCCTTCTCTATGTTTAATTAATTGCCAACTCCTTTTCCACTTTAAAACCATAGACATGCAAATGACTTACAATTTAATGAATATTTAAGTAAAATGAAAATGCGTTTCATGGCAGTGAGTGCTCTTACAGGCGCCTCAAAGTGAAAGTATTCGAAATGAAAGCATGCCAATGCAGCGAAAGTGTATGTCTGGCATCCTGCCAAAAAATTGTGGAACAATTTACATAAAAGGTATACAGATTTCTAGTGAAAATGGAATGCAGATGCATAGGTGCTGGTTCGGTGGGTGCGGAAGTTCAATCTTTGAAAAGAATTTACTTGAGGTTTTTTGTTAAAAATTATTTTCGTGCAAAAGTATTTCAAAAATATATAAACATAGCACAGGTACCGGAAGAGAAATTTTTTTGTGATAAAATTTTATCCGATTGATGGTGCGTAGTTCTAAAAATTTCATCATATATTTCAATTTGATTTCTTTAAAATATTTTTTTAAAATTTTTTGGCAATAAGCAAGTTTAAAAATAAATAAATAAATTTTTAAATTAGACCAGTATACAGATTGGTAGGTAATTTTGAAGAGTGCTGCCTGTTCGGTTCCTAATTTTGGTTGACGTTGCGTATACGCAACTATTCGTGAAAAGAATATTTGAAGAGGAATTTGTATAATGAAGGAGAATGTTTGCTAATAAAATACTTAGTTTATTTGATATATATGTGGAGAATCAACTGTTATATTAATATTTAACTGCTGTAATATATAAACATATATTATATGTGCATATGTTGACGGATATCTATATGAATCTTTTCCACAATATATCAGGAGAGAAATTCGTTTTTATGTTTGGTAAAATTGCCACTTAAGGACACTTGTTATGAGACGGAAATAGAATGTGAATGTAAGAGAAGTTCTGAAACACTTTACGGTTTGTATGGTTTTCGGTTTCATTTCGGGTTCTTTTCCCATATCTTTAAAATTTAAATTTTTCAATTGTGCTCGGCTTTGCTAGTCAAAAAGTTCACTCAATACAGACGACAAATTTCATAGCTTTTCCAAGAAACCTGAGAGCGATGATGACTCTAGAAGAATCGGTTCGAAGTCCAAATCGAAATTAAACCACTTGTAATTTTTAACAATAAAGAAAGTTTGCTCTTTCTATAGTTGGTGTTTCTAATCTACAAAATAGGTCAAGATGAGAGCTCCATATTAACAAGGAGACAATTTTACAGTTAACGCGCCTACTCAATGCAAAATAGCGATTTTTGGTTCGTAGTATATTTTCTTCAGTGAGATCGGCAGAGGATGAGAGAGGGACGAAGTTCTGTAAAAGTTCAAAGTTATGTGAATCTTAAGGAACAACCGGTTACACTGAGCCCTAAAATGATGTCAGGGTCGGTTCTGTAATCATAATCATGTTCGTAAAGCATTTTCTTCCATATTAACATGTGAGAAATACAACAGCTTATAAAATTGTCAGACATCTAATTCAATCATCTACATCAACCACGGAGATTCTGCGAATCCACAAACAACTACATGAAGAAGACTCTCAGTGAGTTGGTAAGTAACGATCTTACTCCCGCTGGTATTTCAGACCACCCATGGCATCGTTAATACCCAGTCAATAATCAAGTGCATAGGTCTAAAGCCACATTGATATTATACAATCATTTTGTTAAAAGCGAACTGGTACCTTGGTTAGTACATATTGTGGATCGTTCTGCTTTTGAATTTAAATTCAGATTTAAATTCTAGCCGGCTGGTAGTTACTCATCCTCCTTATTTTCCATAGGGGACCAGCTATCCGTCCGGTAATGGGATGCTTTGGTGCTCTTTGTTACACCTCAGTTGATAAACAAAAGGTTTCGCCTTGCTCTAGCAAGTTGCAAAAGTTAGCAGATTTGATTTCTTAAAGTATTTTCCCCAGTAGTAAAACCTTGTATTGAAATCTGTAATTCGCCCCACCCAACAGTAAAGTTTTCGGGTATTCTTTTTCTCTCGTTTGTCATTTCTTTTCGCTCTTCTTATCTTTTGCGAATACTTTTGGCATATATACTAACTTTCGAATTCGATGAAACTTTAAAAAAACAGTTATCGTCTCACTAACAAACAAGCCAGAATATTTTCGAAAATTAATAATTGACTGAATTCATTTGTATTTTCCGAGAAAAAAAATGGATTCTAACAATGCATAGAATTTAAGGTAAGTTCCTCTCATGAACTTTCATTCGAAAAAATTGCTCAGTAACTGTTTTTATTATTTTTTGTCAAACACCGCACCACATATGCTTTCTAAAATGCCTGAAGCAAACAAATTGAAATTCCACCAACTCTTGCACCGCCAAAAGAACAAAAAGTTTTCGCGGCGAATTCAGCAGCTTCGCTGGCATTTAGCCAACACAAGGCAATGCCATAATTTTATGTGGAGCAAAAAGCGGCAAAAGCACATTTTTTACCTCCTAATAGCCTGTTGATAACTGCATGCAATTCGATTGACTAATATCTACGTATATATAATTATATATATAATATATATATGTAAATAAATTATACACAATGACTTCCAAACAATTTTAGCTCTATTATTATAGTGTACAAAGTAGGCAATAAAAAGTCAAAACTATCGTCGACTCACGATTGGTTGCACAGTAATAAACTTAATCGAGGCTTTTTAGATAAAGTTATAGATAGTTGCATTTTGTTACTTGAAAATTGTACACTGCAATAAAATTTATTGCAGATTTTATTTTTTTTGGCTGTTGCTGTTTACAGTTCCTTTCTTTGTTGCAGTTTTTTTTTATATAATATAAGTAAAACTTTGTTCTATCATATTATAAAGGCAAATGCATGAATTTAAAGTTATATATCGCTCAGCAGACCGATGAAAGTGCGTTATAGTTTGAATTGGCTCAAAAAGGGTTCGTGAATTTTACGGAAAACCTTACGAGGTAAAAATCTGAGGGGCGAGGGGCGATCTCTGTCGAATAGTACTTTTTTATTTATTTAAAAATTTCACTCCCTGCTAAAACGATGAAGATAAGATATGGGATGTGAAATGTGAAGAGCTTCAGGAATCAAGAGAACAATTCACTTTTGGTTGCATCGAGCTTACAAAAAAGTAGCACTGCCTATGATTCAACTAGACAGACTTTAGACTTAGATATTTTATCACCCCTCTCGTTGCCATTTAAATTTATTTTGCTCAGAGAGAGCTCAGAGATAAGCAAATAGATTTGATAGTGTGCGATTATTTAGCTGAAGGTCTACTAATTTGCGAAACGTAGGCAAATGCGACTTCCAGGAGTGCTCATTGTTTAACTGAGAATATGCTGGGTTTTCGCAACATTTTTCGATCATTATTCGGAGCCCATTTGTCACTACTTTCTTTTTAGAAGTGAGAGTTTTTCATTTTGTTCTCTTCAGTGATTTTTCACTAAACTCTACCTCTTCTATATACTCTTTTAGATATAAAATTCGCTTTGAAAGGACTTTGGAGCTTTGAGAAAATGGTACTTCATTTTTATTTACAACATTTGATCGCTTCGCGAAACTTTCAGAGAGAATCTCACTGTGCCGAAATTGTAGGGATCGTCAAACCTTGGATGTTCTGGATACTTATTTTTGTTTCCGAACTCTTTTTTTATTATTTCTAATAGGATTTTAATGTTTATAATTGGTGGTTTAAATGGCTGTTACAGGCTAGAGCGATTTGCTTTATATGGCAGATGTAGTTTTATGAAAGGGGTTTTATGACCAAAGACACTCGGTGTCTTCAAAGTGACTTTCGATCGTTGAGCGCAATTAGCAACTGCTTTCAATAATCGAATCATTATATATTTTATAGCCATGATATTGTACAGCTGTTCATTTGGGTTATAACAGCAATTTATTTTCTCAATTTTTGTCTTTCATTGCTTCCTTTCTTCCTTGTATGTTGTTATTGTGCATTTGTGCGTATTGCATAATGGCAAAAATAGGCCATCTCCATCTGATTATCTCTTCGTATTGCTAACGAACTGCGAATAAATACTTGCCTATTACAGTCACGTTCCAGAGATTGCAGTTAGGCAGTTGGTATTTTTATTTCCATTGCTGCCCCTAAGCAACGTTATACCCTTAGTTTTCTTGTACTGGTATATAAGATACGAGGTGTGTTCAGAAAATAACGGAAATGTTCTTCGACTTTGATGGGATGTTGTGTTATGAATTCTAGCCTCAAGGTTAAGAGGTCAATAAGGAGTACTACTTACAAGTTCAACGCCGTTTGCGTTAAGCTATCCGAGGAAACGTCCGGATTTGTGAAAAAAAAAAAAACAAATCGACAATGTACCTGCTCACACTTTGTTGCTTGTTCGTGAATTCTTGGCTATAAACAATACTGTAACGATGCCCCAGCCACGATATTCGCCAGACATGGCTTGGCCTGGCTCCGTGTGACTTTTTCCTACTTCCTACTAAAAATAAAAAGAATCTTAAAGGGACCTCGTTTTACAAGTATAGATGACATTAAAAGCACATCGCTGAAAGAGCTAAAGGCTATCCCATAAGGCTATCGAGTTTGAGAAGTGTTTTGACGATAGGCAGAAGCGCAGCCATAAGTGTATAATATCGAATGGAGACTATTTTGAACGAGACAACATTGATGTAGACGAATGAATATATTTTTTTTTTCAAACAACGAAAACTCCCGTTATTTTTTGAACACACCTCGTATGGATACATTTCTTGGTTTGTAAGTGTTTACTGCACTCCTCTTCGCTTCGCCTCTCTTACCTTCTCTCTCTCTCTCTCTCTCTTTCTCTCTATCCGAAGCTGTCATTAGATGTGGACACGCCTGCCAATCCACAGCTGTCCAATGTTATACTGGCTCAACACTGTCAGTGGCGTAAAACAAGATAAATGAACTGCTCGGCAAAGCTGAGGTTCAAACGCCGGAGAATTCATCATTTATAGTGGCGTGCTGTTCGCAGCTGGAGAAGTGCTTGCATTTGGCACTAATATATCATGTTTGCACCATTTCATTTCGGTATATTTACTCAGTACTACTTCCCGCGCAACTATCGGCTATTAGCTGACCTTTCCGCCAGCTATCAGCACTACATGTTATTGTTATTGCTTTTATATGGGCAGTTTGTTTGCGTTCTACTGAGATTTCGCGTGCTCTTCATTCCTTGCCGCGCTAACGTTCTTCTTACCATTTCACGCCTCCAGAAAGTACTCATTTGTACTGTACTGTACATCTGTTTGTGTGTGTATTTCCCCAGTGTCCAATTCAATAAAATTTACTAGGTGTTCTAAGGGTTAATCGATGTTTAGTAGTTTGCGTGCAGCTTTTTTTTATGTGCCGGCCGAAAGCGTTGAGATAAAAATGTATTTCGTGTATTGCTTTTATGTCCGAAGGAACAAACGGATATTCAATATTGCTACCAAAGGGAATGGAGAAATTTGTGTATATTTGTGAGAAATACTTTATATTTATCAATGGAGAACAAATACAAGTTTTGGCATTGTATGCTGGGAAATATTATGAATAAAGCAAAATAAAATAATAAATAATAAATAATAAATATTGAATTCATACGTGATCAGTTTGTGAAGTCAGTGTATTACGAAAATGCTACACGTAGAATATTGACTGACAACTCTATATCAAAATCTTATTCAAATTAATATACAAAACGAGACCATGAACCAAATGTCTGTATTGAAACTGAGTACTGGTGATGATGATTGAGGTACTTTATCACAGTGAAACTAGAAAAGATGTGGAATGATGTGTTGATCACTTAATATAAGCAGAACTGTGATGTATAATAGTTCTTATAAAATATAATAATATATAATCTAATAAATAGTTTACTTTTCTAATTATCTAAAGCTTCTAATTATCTAATTATCTTCTAATCTTTACTTTCTAATTATCTCTTTCGCTCTCTATCAAAGTTTCGAAAATAAACTATAGTGCTTTCGGGGGTGTATAGTGATAAGTCTTATAGTTGTTCGGGGGCATTTTGAAACATTACTCTCGCTTGCTCTCATTTCAGCTATAAAAACTGTAACGTTATCTGACACCGCTGACAAAAGAGTATACAGTATAAATACTCGGTGGCAAAGTAAGCATAATGAATACCTAAATCGTCTCTTATAGTAGTTCCAGCGGTCTATCTGTTTTTTATAGCTAAAATTGTTAGGATTTTCTGGCTGATATGGCAATAGACATCCTTTCCACGGTATTGCGTGAGACGACGAATTATGTCGAACCTCTTTTGATGACTCTTCTGGCATCGTTTGCTTTTTTGAGCAAGCTACAGCAATTATTTTTTGCCATTTGAATTGTTGCAGCATGTATTTTAAAGAGACTGTATAGAATGTATTTTAAATAAAATGCGTCCTCTGTGAGTTACAAAAGTAACTGGAAAACTAATACTCTCTTATGAATAAAACACACTGCCACAAAAGCTTTAACCGCCAGTTAGAAATTTATTACGAATGGGTTCACTTATCTACTACGTCTTTTAGTAACCAAGCAATTTTGTGCTGTAAAACCCAAAAACATGGTGCTGTGATATGTTATGCGACTTTAATGGGTCTCGTGAAGAAAATATTGAGTACAACCTTTCGATGAGTTCCCAAACTGTAGTGTTTGTGACTCCAAAGACCCAAACTTCTACTTTGGGAGGAGTGGTTTCTAATAGTGATCGCCCCGGCCGCAATGTAGACAAGTATCGCCAGTTTCAATTCTAGTACTGAAACAATGAGCCATTCTTGAGTGAAATATTGGTTCTCAAAGGCGCTAAAGTAGTTCTTTTCAGTCCTTTATATAAACACTCATATATCCATACAAATTCTCTCAAATTTCCTATGTGAACACAAAATCTCATTTATCAAAAGAAAAAAAAAAAACGCTGAACGTTTTCGTTTCAGTTTTAATTCTTTCTCAAATTGGCTGCACATACCATAAATATATGAAACATTTGCATGAGCCTAGTATGTATAATATTTAACTGTTCTTCCGCTCCGCATGAATGCTTTTTTGTGCAGTCTGCTGTGCAAATTTAATTATAAATTGTTTGTTCCCATTTTTTTTTTGGCTATTGAAAACCATGAAATATGCTTGCCATTTTGTAAGTGAAAAGTTGCTTGTTATTTGATATTCATATTTTACAACAACATCTGCATATTGTACTCTTTGCTTCCTATGTTCATATTTGCATATACTTCAGTGAGAATGTTCAATGAGAACAGTTTCCATAAGCCATTCGAGCTATTAGGAGCGGGAACTTGATGAGGGACTGCTCCTTAATACCACAACCAGGATAACCCCATCCACTTCAGTGCTTTGTATTATTATTGAGAACAATTATATAGTCAATAGTAGTTTAAACAGGTATAAACATATGATATATTAAGTCATACTAATACGATTCAATCAATTTGTTGTTGAGATTGTATCTTGGCAGTGAGCTGATTCCATTATACGTGGGACAAGCTGTGGTATCAACTTTCTATAGAGTGGACAAAGCACAGATAAGATCCGAAACGATCTTCACCTTCTGTATATAGATTTAGGTACATGTCTCGGTTAGTTGCGGTGTGGAAAGCTAGCACCATTGCCTATGACTTAAGACTCGAGAACGTTATCATCTCAGTAAAGCTGCCTGCCGATTCATAACGTCTTCTCAGATCAAGTCCCATAGCAACTTGTACATTTATTTCTCATTTTTAATATCTCATTTTTAATATAATATAGAATCGAATAACATTCCATTCAACAAAAGAAATATGATTGCTATTTTCAAAAGACTAATTGTGAGACTTCAAAGTAAAGTACATCGATGGTCTTTCCGAATAATCCAACGAGTACATTATTTACATTTTTCAATCAGACTAGTAAAACTATCATAAGATCTGTCGCAATATTCTAACCTTTAAAAAATCAGACACGAGAAATAAGTTCTGCGACAGCAACTAAAACGAAATTAGCGAAAAAGTTCGCAGCTCAGCTCCACTGGCGCATGAAAACGCTTAGGTTTACTAAGCACTCATTAATCTTGTGGACAAATATATTTGACGTCTGTTGGAGACAGGTTTATGCTTTTTAATTTAGTTCAATAGCCACCAATAATTTTCACAATACCATTATATGTACGAGGTCAGCTTGATAAGTTTTTTAATGCAAAAAGATACCTAATAAAAAGGTTTTAGATGGTTCTCTTGCCTAACAATTTAAATGATTTAAATGATTTGTACTCAAGTGATGTACAATACATTTACTCCAAAAAATCGTTGGCTCTCCCCTCTGGATCTCACTTCGTTTAACCTCTATTGAAAGAAAAAAAATAATCTCAGCAACTAGAGAAGAAAAGTACATTTCGGCCAACCAGGTTATGTCAACTATTCTTATCAAGGTTGATGGGTCTATTTAATATTTAGGGATGGGAGATTTGGTTTGAATTTTCACTTATTACTTAGTTGAGGCCACTCTCAATATAAAAGATATTTTGTGCTAATAAAATTTTGCTTTTAAGTCTCTAAGTCCCTCTAACACCGATGTCGACCTCTATTTTTTGGGAAAAACAGGTTACTGGTAGAAAAAAAACACTGGAAAGCATCACAACTTACTTCGTCAGATTTTTTATAGTACGAATGTCTTATACTCAATTCGGATTGGTAAGATCTGAAGGCTTGGTTGAAAAGCATATTTTGACCGCTGATGTAAGGAACTAAGCAGTTAGGTGTTATTCCCAAACTTTAAAGAATGGCAAAACGAACAAACAACTACCATAATAAATAGGGATCAAATGGAAATAGGTAATATACGCATAACTTATTGTATTGAATTTAATTGAAATTTCGAATAGCTATGGAGGTCAGAGAACAAACCTTGGACAACTATATGGTTCAGATAAAGCGGAAACCGGAGCACACACCCCTTTCAGTATTCGCCGCAAATTCGAAATGCCAAACAACTCGAGACTTAGAAGAAGGCAGACTGACAAATAAACAGCAGCAAAAGACCTCAGTATCAGGGTGAAGCAATGAATCAATTCTGAGATAGCGGTAACTCGGCAGTCCAACTTATAGCAGTCACTTGCTGCTAGTGGATTTATTGAAATGATGAAGGAACACTGGTCATTTGGGAGGTAGCAAGTGCGCAGGTAAATGGCTCGCACGCAAGATGAAACATCAGACTTTTGGCGCTAGCAGAATGGCATTGTCCCCTTAAAAGGTAGAAAAAATAGAGTGCAAATTAGTTGTAACTACTGGCTTATCAATTCTTCCTCGTGTAAAAGCAATGCTGCACTGTAAAATATAATGCTTTATACTTGCAAAAACTAAATATTGTACTATGCGTGGCAGTCAAGTCATATTTACTCTACAATAACAAACTCTCATATATATTATATATGCGTATGTATGTATGTAAATCTTTGCTTCGGTTACTCGAGGAAATGTCATGTGAAGTTTCTTGCATCCAACCCTATTGCTTCCGTTGTGGCAACTAAATTTATATACTCTTTGCCGCTTTGCTGTTTTGCTGTTTTGCTTGTTCAACTCTGACGCTTGGATACTTTGCAACAACCTAACATAATTTTTCCTCTCCATTACTGTCAACAAAATACTTCAAAGGCACAACTAAGCACACGCTGTTGGCGAGCGGCAGTAATTTCTCACTTTCAACATTTCTACGGTTTAATTTCTTGAGCTTCGGTTGCAAATACTCGGAGTGCATGTTGGGTATAGGAAAAAAAGTAAGCAAAAGTTGTAAATTTCTCAGTTAAACGGATGACTGTGTATATTGCTTTTCGACCATTTAACTTGTTGGGGAATTTAATGGAATGGCTTGTGAAGTATGTGTGTCAAATGTGTATGCTGCTTGGCGGAGTGGGGAAAAATTGGCGTAAGATGTTGAAATTCCATAATTTTTCAAATGCTTTCTGAAAGTTATTAAAATTTTCTATGGTCGTTAAAAGTCTGCCTTTTTGCATTCCCCGATGCCCTAATTAGGTTAACATTCACTTTCCCTCCGCTTTCCCAGCTAGGGCAGTTGATGTCTCTTTTAATAGAAATCACTGATTACCTACACAAACATCATGCGCAATCGAAATTATTATTTTGAATACCTATAAAATTTGGCCACACTATTTGCCAATTAAGGTGAAGGTCCACTATTCCGATTCCACGTTTGGTCTAAATTGAACCAGAGTTCTAGGCAAGAGTTTAAAAACTAATAAAATGTCAAAGCTACAAAAAACTGCTTTGCTTCCCTGCCTGTGACTTTTGATCTGTTACCAAGAGCTCCAACACTCCACTTATTTATTGTGCAAAGGGAATTAGATGAAGATCGTCTGGATAACAATTGGTAATTGTCTGTCAACCTAGTTTAAGTGTTTTTACCAAAAGAGTTGTGCATATATAAATATATATATAACATATAATATATATAAAACATAGCAAGATTTTCCGAAATGCATGACTAACTAAAAAGGTATTTTCCCGCCGATTGTTTATAACAATCTTAAAAATATGTGTCTGTAGAACTTAAAGGCCGTAATTGCTCGAAGTACCATCGATTCAATGGGATCAGGTTTCAAATTCTCAAAGCTTCAGACTTAATAACTTAAAATACTTGATAACACTACCCGCTCAAGTATTCCGGGCTTTTACTAGAGCAGAACAGAGCAACTATAATTTTCCTAAATAAGTTACTTAGCTCTGCGATAAAACACTATCAAATAAAACTGTAACATCTTCAACGCTGTCAGCGGGCACGTTACATAAGGATAGTTAAACCTAAAAACATGACAGATAGATTGAGGACTATAGGTCATCACTTCTGAGTGCTTAAAAGCTCGAAAGCTCTTTAAAATCGAAAAGTTTGCTTACTGCATTCAGTCGAGTTTGAGTCGTAGGTCCTGGGAAACTTTAGCGCTTCGGTTCTTAATTCAAATGATTCTTTACATCTTTCCATTTTTAGTTAGCAGGAACTACTTAAAAACTTAGAGGCACCTAGTGGCCACATTAATCCGAATATCTGCTTGCAATATTTAGTCTGCGGAATATACTGAATCCTCATTACCAACAAGTAAAGACATTTGTAATTTCCGGCCAGGGAAACTTAACTTAAACGACTTCACCCATGACAAAGATATTTTCGCCAACGTCCCCATTTATCAACCGCAAAATTTCGGAAGTAAGCGAATAAGGAGGTGATACAGCACCTTTAGAAGTCTCAAATATACAAACACTTTGCCATGAACTCACGTGCAATACCGGCGTTCCGGCATACCGTTACAAATGACCAAAAAAGTACCGTCATTAATAAAGACGAGCGCGCATCATAGCGATTATCAGCAGTGAACAACTGAAGGTTTATGAACTCAGTCCATAGATATGTTAATGTGCCGAGAAAAGACAGAGTTTTAATAGTTTACTAAGTTGCAGTGTGAAAATTTTGCAAAAACAGAGATACCGCATAGACTGGTGGTTTGACATTGAAAAATTACTATTCGCAAATGAATCAACTCAACTAACAAGTAACTGGCAATGAGCAAATGAGCTGCGAGAAAGTTAGTGTAGTTCATAAATAAGTTAGGCTTCAGTGAGAGTTTGTAGTTTGCTTCGTAGGTATGATGATGATACTGGTCAACAAGGAAATACAATCTTGAGAGAAAAAATAATGTTTTTTTTGCTGAGAATTCCGAAGGAACTCTACGGGACAGATCAAGAGGTTTAGTTAACATGGCGCTGCGAGAAAACCAACAGGGCTTTGGAAATCTGACTTAGGATTTGAGTTTTTTGGAAGAAGATTGTTCGCTGAGTCCACTGTGATGGTGAGGACAGTCTGCGGCACCAAAGACATCTCGGACAAGTGGAATTGTAAGGAATACAAATTTTTTGTCAGCCAATTGCTTGGATAATCGAAGTCGGAAGAAACAGATCTCCTCAGTTGTCTGGTTCCGCGGACAACTGGAATCGAAAAGAATTGAACAAGAGTTTTCCGGCATTTACTGAATTTTTTCTTTGACCCTTTGAACTTTGACGCATACGAAACGATTTGCAAATGTAAAAAATTTGTGTTGTACATGCTTTCTTCATTCATGTTGAATTGTGTAAATATCTTCATTCATTTATTGTCGGCAACGAGCAACCAAGCAGATAAAGTTGTTGTAATTTCATTGCGACAGAAGAATTTTAATGAAATTGTTAACACACTGTGACAAGTTGGAAATGAGGTGAGAGAGCACAAGTTGAAAAAACTTTGCAGAATACGTGATTCTGCTTATTTACATTTGCGTTAAAATGAGGTTGTCTTCTTATGTTAGAGATTTTGGGGAAAGCGAGAAATGTAATTTGTTATTAAAGATAATATCCCTAACAAATTTATTTTTCCTGTAAAATCTTCTCTTAATGAATAAATCAAATTAGGAAAACAGGTATACTCCAGCATTTGAATCCGTAAGGACGACAAGACCTAGCTGGGTTAACCGTTGGAATGCGCCCAACTAGTATGCCGTTATCTCTAAAGATATAGTGTGGCCCATAGTTTTACTACGACTGATTTTTTGTGAACTTTTTTGGGAAAAGTTACTAAATACCTCATTTGTTTAAGACACTTTGGTAAGGACTCTCATATTCAGAGCCTTACTGATCTTATTCAAAATGTTTCTGGAATGGTATAAAACATAAGAGATAATAATTACGGCTGGCTAAAATATGAGATCGCCGTTGCATTATCAAAGCCCTGCCTTTATTATCATTATCTCGTTATCTAACGTTAGTCTGAACCCTATTTATTTCGGGGAATACTATAAGTTCGGCACTTTAAAAGCCCTTTTTCTGGCTGGAGGTTTACTTCTGTCATCTCATCGCAGTTTTTACTCAGAAGTCTTTAAAGGTGAAGTCTTTCATCTATAAACCGGGCATGGTCAGAAATACAGTCTTCTGTGTGTCTTTATCAACTCTTGGGACCCTTTGGTAGGATTTTGGGGCACATTCAGTTCACTATCAGAAAATCAGGAGTGGTCGCCACCGGTAGAAAATGCCAAATGTTCTTGGTATTTTAAACACAAAATGATTCTCGCAGAAATCGTGAACCGTTTTGAAGTAACGAAAACTTCTAGGTGCCTAAATTTGTTGGATAAAATTAAGATTATGAACCATATCAGAAGCCAAAAAAGCAAAAGAATTTTTCTTAACCCCAGCGCCACCTAGCGACAATATGCTGGGAGGAGCCTGTATCGTATCGAGTTCTTCGTACGAAGTTAGGATCAAATAGTACCTGAGTATCCCAGCGCTGAGAATATTTACTTATATTCTCTTATTTGTAACGCTTTATTTTGCAAGCTCCTTTATTTTAATTTCCACTCTCTGCTTACTTGCTACTATTACATTAACGCCGTCATGATTTTCAGCAAAGGAATTATTATACGGCGGTAAAACCGCAGGCAATATGTCGCTTGTCAACCGCGAAGACGATATTACACACACAAACGTATGGGAGTAAGTGTGCATAACTGCAAAAGCAGCGAAAAATCTGGCAACACGCAATTTTGCGGCGGACCAATGACAGCCGTCAAGCTGCGTGTTTCTGCCACAAGTGGCGGCGGTGCGGGGAGCAACCGTAGCATAGTGCGTTGCAGAAACAGAAGGAAACAGCATTATATAATAATTATTCTCGTGTTCATTTGCGACTTTTATATCACATGTACGTGCTGTATTTGAGTTGACGGCTTTCACGTAATTTCTTTTCACTTCATCTTCAATTCCGAACACTGACTTTATTCCCGGCAGTTGGACTCAATGCATTGCATTTAATAAGTACGTAAGTGTGTTTGTGTAACGGAAGCGCATATTTTGTTATAATGGGAAACTTTGAAGGATGGTGTTATATATATGGGGTTATTTGATTCTCTCCTGGCCAAAGCAGTATGTGAACATGTAAAATGTTTTATCGTCACTTTAATTTATCAAGCCTCCATCATCCCTCTTTCAAAGTTCTCGAAATCAAAATATTACGCCTGTAGTGGTATTGTATTCATTACCGAAGTTTTTGGTTGTTGTAGTCTTTAAACAGTCTTCAGCCCTTCTAGCGGTACATTCTTCCGCTTGGAGTACGCCAAGTTTGGATTAGAAAAAAGTATTACGATGCCATGAAATCTAATTTCAGACAGAGACTCTGGTTGTTGGAATGCGAAAGCTAGTGGAACTGCTCCAGGTTCTTCGAGTCAAAGTTGCTGTTAGATAGAAGTCTGTTGTAGTCCGCCAAAGAAAGACCTTTGTAAACTCAACGGACATGCAGTTATAGAATGTTATGTTATATTATAGCAGCATTTTTAAAACTTTTTGTTAGATCGAATACCGCGGTTTCTGAAATTCGGATGGTCTATAAAAACGGCCCAACTTTCAGAACTGCTCAGAAAATACGAAAGAGATTTCTTATGGATATGGCAGCATGAAATATAGCTCTAAGACCCAGCTAAGGGTTGAGAACCAGTGGAGTTTGAAGACACTAACGAAAAATTTAACTAAAACCTTTCGATTATGCCCTCCTCCTGTTCTAAACCTCTCCAACGACACGCTGGCCTACGTATGCCCAAAGAACGCTTACTTATATGGAGCTATATTTGGATAAATTCTAATAATTTTGCAAAGGCAATAATAACGCCTTCATTTGGTTGAAGACCGCGGTTCCTGAAGTACGCATTGCCTATAAAAATCATCAAAATTCTAGATATGCTTAGGGAATATAATGAAGACTTACTATGTCGTTGTCTGCAGGATCTATGAGTATGAAAGCTAGCTATGAATTTTAGTGAGAGGAAATACTTAGACGCTATAAAAACTTCATACCAGACCTGAAAAAATAAGGTCGAAGCTTGGAATTATGCAAGTTTCTTAATAACGTGGATACTGTGGAAAGATGCTTCATCTGAAAACAAGAAGAAAAAAAAGGCTTTATATTGACTGCCTCTAGCGAAGCGGACAAAAGGTTAAAGATTTACATAGAGAAATATGTATTCAATCGCACCCACTAAAAAAGCGTTGTCTACACTTGTTATTGTTTTGATGCCATAATCATTAACCCAGCTGTTGTGGTTCTCACTTTTCGTGCCAAGTGACCCAAATCACGCTCACGCTCTTACCTGTCAATGTGACAGTTGCTCAGCACTAGGGCGCCTAGTTACTTAGCAACCCGTTTTGTTGTCTGTTGACCTTTTGTCGCTGTCATGTTAAATGCTTGGCTGCAAAAGGGGTCAAGCGACAATATGTGCTATTCTATGTTCACTGGTTGTTTGTTTTACCTTTGTCAAATTCTAAGTTCTCATAAATTGTTATCTTAATGAAATGAAGGTTGAATTTACCTTCAAATGATTACATAGGTAGAAAAATGCAACCTAAGGAGTTGAGAAAAAGCTGGGACCAAACTTTTTGGCCCGAATTGACAATTAGGTATTTAGAGAAGACAAGTGAATTCATAAAAAAACAAATGATGTCATGAAAAAACAAGTCCATTCGTGAAAATTTCTCTGAATTATAGTGCTAAATGTTCTTAACACATAAAAAAAATTTTGTTTTGAAATTTTTAATTAGAACTCGATTGGATACGTGTTATTCAACTTTAATGGCATAGTACATCATGAATTCTTGCCGCAAGGTCAAACCGTCAAGAAGGAGTAATATGCCGTCACGATGCCCCAGCCTCCATATTCGCCTGACATGGTGCCGTGTGACTTTTTCCTACTTCCAAAAATAAAGAGAATCTTAAAGGGCCGTCGTTTTACAAGTATAGATGACATTAAAGGCACATCGCTGAGAGAGCTAATGGCTATCCCAAAAATCGTGTTTGGAAAGTGTTTCAAAGATTGGAAGAAGCGCTGTCATAAGCGCATAATATGGAATAGAGATTATTTTGAAGGCGACATTTATTTTTTTCGAAAAACAAAAATTCCCGTTATTTTTGAACATATCACGTAAGTAAGACTTTCTCGTTTGGCGAATCAAATTCCGGGAAGCTTGCTAAGGTGGATTCCGAGAGCAAAGTTTTATTTACATGCAAATATAGTTAAGGATTTTCGGTGGAAAAAGTATAAACATCTGACTTTCGTCGATAAGACAAAGCCACGCTAAGACTTGTCGATAAGCTTATAGAAACTTACATGTTGAGTTCGGAATTATGGCATAGTGAGTTTGACCAACAAATTCGTACGTATAATAATATTCTATATATTAAAATGGGTTGTTGTAATATTATAATTCTGCAATTATATTTTAAAAATCATTTTACAAAGTAAAAAAAAAAAATACAATTTCAATAAAGACATCCATCACTTGCTAAACAAGCACACATAAATATAACTATATTTACATTAATTAATGCGATCAAATGACTACATAATGGCAGCAAAAAAAATATAAAATTCGAGCAAACAGCATTCATCCTTTAACGACATATTTAAACGTAAATTATTATTTGATGATGAAGCATAAAACCTTTTCATTTTGTCGCAGCAACGATTGTATTGACACAAAACCAAACAGAATGTGCATTCGCTAGAAATATTTCATAAAAAATTTAAAAGAGTTCTTTATTAAAAACATTGTTAAATTGCCATAAAATGTTTGCTATAAGCTGGAATGTAAATAAATATTCCATAAATTGTGCTGACAGTGGAATAATAAATAACAGAGTTTACTAAAACACAATAAATTGCCGCGCATGTGATTTTGAATTTATGTTACGTATACGCCGTGGCAGCTAATAATGGAGTGATAGCTGGAGTAAATAATTTACATTTTATGTGTCGTTGGCATTTTTGTTATATATAAAATTTTATTATATATATTATATAACTTATATTATTTACTTATTTTATTGGTAACATAAATTATGTTATATATATTATAAATTATATTATATTTTTGGAAATTTGCTTCAATAAAAACTAGCAGATAAGATGTAGACAGTACAGAAAAAGAACTAACTCTATAAGGTACTTCATAATTTATTTATTTTAGGTAATCTCAATTAATTGTCATTTGGAGTCTTATTTTATTTACATTTAATATATGATTATGATATTAATTAGAAAGTTCGATTATTTTTATAGTTAATTTAATATATTAAAATCAATGCAAGTAATTGTCAATTAAATCTGCTAGAATAACGAAAATCTTTATATGTAGTATATGGGAGGTGGGATAATTCGCTGGCCGCTGATATTGACTTCCTTTACTTACATACTTACTTACTTACTTACTTACTGACTTACATATTGACCAAAATATAAGTTATAAAGTCTACAGGAAAGTTGAAAATCCTTATATTAAGTAAATGGGGCTAGGGGAAGTATTTACTTGAATTTCACCGTTTTTGATGCCAGGGTACACTATTATCATGGAAAGATAATACTCCAATTTCATTACAATCTCTTACAGATTTTCCGATATTTTCGGTAAAAAGTCAGATAGAGGCCCTCTAAGGTAGGCAGTTTGATTTTCATATCGTAATTGCTGCTCGATTTATCTACTTTAAAGTGAAAGGATCAAATGAAACTTAAAGTTGCATTATGTGAGAAGTAGGCGTGGTTTTTATCCGCTTTCCTTTTTTTAACTTTACGCGGATTCCTCTGCAACCCCTCCGTATCATATATGCAACAAGACTTAATGTTTCTGACGTGTTCCTTCAACGAGTTATCGCACTGTTGGTAGTTTCCAACATAACTTTTGTATGGGGGGTAGACGTGGTTATTATCCGATTTTACTCATTTCCTCCGTATATAAATAGATGCTAGAAAAACTTAGTTGGAGCTAGTTTGATTAATAAAGCTTGAACGGTTTCCGATATATATATATATTAAACCTATTGGGGGCGGGGTCGTGCCCACTTTTACAAAAAATTTCCTTTTACAAAAAGTCCGTTACGCCCATCTGCAATACCACCTTTCTTACGGTGACAAAGACAATTTCATCAAAATATCTTAATTTTTACTCAGTTATTGCTTGCACGGATGGACGAACGGAAAGACAGTCACTCGGATTTCAACTCGTCTTTTCATCCTGATCATTTATATATATATATATATATATATATATATATATATATGTATTTATATCTAACTCGATTAGTTCTAGGTGTTACAAACAATCGTTAGGTGAACAAAACTAATACACTCTGTAACAACAGGTTGCGAGAATATAAATAGATGCAGTGAAAATTAACTTGCTCATTTATATTGATTAACTATACCTACAAGGTAATAAAAAAAAATGAATGCGCGATAATAATGACAAATGACAAATGACTTCAAATTAATGACAAATTGAATTGGCACATGCGAAAGCAAAAAATTAGTGGTTATTGTAACAGCTTCCTACAGGTCTTAAAGTGTTTCTCTCCTACAGTAGAGCTAAATATAAAATCATTTGAAAAATGTGGAAAATGTCGAAAAGATTGAATGCATTTGTAATGCGTAGGAAAGGTGATTTTTTAAAAAGATAAAACCAAGAATATTTTTTCACTCAACTCCCTTACCGTACCGTTAGTCAAGTACTTAGTTACGCAACCGTGGACCTGAATAACAAATTTCAGTTAGCTAAGTTGTAGAACAGCAGCAGAGAGCACATAAATCCTCTGAAATATCGAAACCAATTTAAATGTGTGTGCGCGAACATAAAATGTAAGAAAGGGTGATAAAATCTGGGGTCGATGTGTAGAAACCGCTTAGATTTCTTGCGTGAGCTTTAGAATTGCTGTTGGCATATTGCCTGTGTGGCACACATATTCATATTGTAGCAATGAGAAATTACCATCATCGATCAGAGCGTGCGTTTGAGTTGCTTGCATATGCAAATAAGTGGACTTACACAGCATGCAAATATTTTAATGTGCCTTTCATTGTCATATATGTCTATTTCATATATGTATATACATATATATATATATATGTATATATATCTTTCACCGCATTCCAAACATGAGATTTATAAGCTTATATTATAAACAACACTTCTTTTTGCTTCAACACACACAATTTTGCACAGGTGCGTTTGATGAATATGCGCAAAGCTGAAAAAGTATAAATATATAATCACATGAAGCTTGCATGAGAATCTATTTAGTTGTTATTGCTTCCTGCTGTGATTGCTTTCTGTGTATATTATCATGTAGAGTTCTTTTAGCTAGAAATAACAATTGGAACTGGATTTATTCAGTATGAAGGCTTTGCCTTGCTTTTATTCAATTTAAGCTTATAATAATGAATAAAATATTTGATTGTTTTTAGTCGTATAGTTTTCGAGCTTTTCAGAATGGTATAGGTAATTTGAGAAAGCTATTTCTTTAGCTATTTATCTATATTCTTTAGCTATTAAACTCAGCTATTATTTAAACTCAATTCAGCTGAAATTGAAAAATGTTTTCATGCATTGAGACATACAATTAACCGAAAATTTAAATTTCACAAGCCTCGCGTAATTGCATCGAAGTTCCATTAAATTAACAAGCAAACAATTTGTAGATTTTAATTGTTGAATAAATGATAAACTTCAATTTGAAAGCAAAAATTTTATCTTTTGCTTACAACTGGCTTTAGTAAATAATTGCTTTTATGGGCTTAATTGTGATGCAATTAAGTCTGATTGAGTTAGTGATTTTGAAACAATAATATGTACCACACTTTTCCTTTAAAATTTTCTCTGATTTTAAGTCGCTCATGTTCATGAACTCGAGTTCAAAACACTGAGTTCAAAAAGAACTGCCAAGAGTGTCAAGACTTCATTGAGGTGTTTCAGAAGTTGTGAGTTTAATGTGAAATGATTTATGTAGATAACGGCGGTGAGCAGCGCGACCAAGACTTCTGGGTGGAGGTCGAATTTTATTGAAAATATTTTCTTATCTATATAAACAAAACCAAAGTTTGTTTAAATGAGAACATTTGATAAACTCCGAGTTTGTTGGCAGTGTTTAATAAAAAAAAACTGACTTTGCACATAAACTCGAGTTTGTGAGTCAATTTAAACCTAATATGAGGTGGAGTGCGGCCATCCCGGCATGGTAAGGAAGGAACTAAAGCAATCTGAGTCTTAAATAAAGTGTTTGGTTGCTTAAAAACTTAAATATCATTAATTCGATAAGTAAACGCTTGAAAGACTTAAACTGGAGAACACCAGAAAAACTGAAACTGTGAAGAGTCGATTCTTACTCCACATTAAATGGGTATGAGGTTATAATTAAACTACAGAAATTTAATAAATTCAGCTGTTTATTTCGACCACATAAGAAACTCAGTTAACCCAACACAAGCAACTGGTTAGCTAAATAATCTTGAATGAAACTGTTTCTATTCTATTCTGATTCTATTCTGTTCAGATGACGTTATAAAATAATACATTTATGGAGCACTATACACAATAGCGAAGTCTCAAATATTTGAAGTATTTTCTTTTATTGCTCAGTGTAATTGTCGGAAGCTTCAAAATAAAATATTTAGTGAGTTACCATCAGCTTTAAAATTTTAAGTGAAAAAGTAAAGGAAAAAAAACTAAAAATAAAAAGAAATCACCGAAATAATAATATGAAATGATTAAACAAACTAAATGATAAAACAAAGATCCTTTTATAAATTTTGAATTAAACTGAAAAGGTTTGAGAAACCTTAGAAGTCAAATATTTTTTTTATATCAGTTTTCATTTTTTATTTATTTATTTGAATTTGAGTTATAAAAGAAATTTTATAACAGGGGCATTAACTACACATGTCTAAGAAAATATTGTGTCTGAACTCATTTAGAGAAGAATCATTCTGATGTGTTCAGATCCTGACCCCATTAGTCAAGTCATATACCAAAATCAAATGATTATATCAGAACATTATAATATATGAATCGAACTGAAAAGGAACTGATAAATATTAATATTCTTAATTAGAATTGCTAAATGTTAATTTTGTCAGAGAATATACTGAATAAGATATTTTAAAGAAAGACAACATCATGGGTTGAGATTCTCGCTATTAGCGAAGACACACACCATAGTTCAGAATATCGATATTTCTTTATGTGCCAACATTTTGTTCGGCATGAGACCTACCAGCAGGCATATTTGAATTACTGTTACAGGTCTCTGGAAAACACGCAGGAAAATGTATGCGAAACACTCTGCACAAAATTGCAATTAAGTTTGAAACTTCCTTTGATTACTCAAGTATTTGACAAAGTGATCAATGCTGATTTGCAACATCCCATTATGCGGCAAATCACCATGCCTGCGCCCATTTGTGTTCAAATCTGCACTTGCAAGCACTTGCGGTCTGTTGGCGAGCAAGTGACGGGCATGAAAGGTAGTGAAGCGAGACAGCTGGCTGCTGGCTTGTTGTGCGTATGAAGACTTAAAGTGCATGCTTACACACATATACACCACATATACACCACATATAACCACATATACATACGTGCTTGCCTATGCGAATGTGTGCGAATGTGGATTACATCTCTGTGTATTGCACATATTGCTGTTGCCCATTCGCTGCACACGTGAAACGTAACCACAACTGTTGTGGCAGCACACCTGAGTGAATGCAATACCATACATGTTGTTGTGGTTTCACTAATAACGCTCTTACCTGGTCAGAACAACCAAGCTTTTTTCTCGTAACATGCGACTAATTGCGAAAAATTGACTGAACGTTTCTCTGAGCTTTACGAATAGAGGATAGTGATGAGTGTGTGAAATTATTTTCGCTATTGTTTCAGAAACGTTATTTTGAATTCGAATACGAATAAATCACTGGAAAACTTTCCAGCGTGCTCAGTTCTTGTTAAAAGATTTTGAAATTGTGAATGTAATGTTTTGCTCCGTATTTTCTTTAGATTATAACGAAAATAAAAGAAAGACCATTTTAGAATCCATTTTAGTCGAGTTTCGAACCCACGAACTAATACTATTACAACACTATAACTTAGCTTAGTCAGTATAGCACTAAACCGTAGCATCTACCCTTATGCTGTGGTTTCGACACGAAGCCAATCTATTCTCTATCAAGATTTGGTGGCGCCGGTTAAGTGATTTATTATATAAACGTTTCAAAAATGTATCTGATTCCTAATAGTAGTTGTGCACTTTGATTGGAACAAGGCACGGAACAACTGGAAACAGCAACTCATTTATGAACTGTGATATGTGAGAATTGTCCCTAAATGGTTTACTACTGTGAAAGCTGCCCTGTCGCTGCTGATTGATGGTCGAGCAAAAACTAATTTTAACGCAATAGGTCCAACGGTTAGATTTAGGCTGTTTAATAGTCAAAGTCCGCAGGTCGTTGGTATTACAAAGTTTTTTGCTATCAAATAGCAACTATTTCAAAATGAACTTGAACAATTGCCACATATATTTCAGATTGTTAATTTTTTATATTTTATATCAAACATATGGGCACCATAGGGTTTACCATTTGAAACTGTCACTTCACTATGTTCCTAGCCTAAATTCGTATTAACTCAACTCAAGTTTTCGAAATAGAGGTGAGAAGAGAAAACTTGCTTCTAAATTGATATTGTAGTATAACAATAGATCTGTTGTAAAGAAGAAGCAGATCTGAACTTCAATTTAAACGATTTTCTATAGTAATATATGATAAATAAAATTTTTATCAATTTAAGTAGTTTATAGCAACACCATTGGCAACATCTTTAGTAAAACATTTGCTTGCAATTGCCTTTAAGTTTTTAGTAATACCAGCAAATCCACAACGCTTTGAAAACTTCTTTAGCAAAATATCCAAAATAAAAAACCCCAAATAAATTGTATAAAAACAAAAACAATGCTACGAAACCCACGCAAACATACCTACTAATGCCCACACACTTCATTCAAATGGCCATCAGCTCTTTATTTGCTTTTGTATTGCATGATTTCGATGACAAAGCCGAAAAAGCAGCGAACCTTTAAATATTATTGGCACATGCAATCAAAGATGAATGACTACCACTTACATATTACATATATTTTGTTTATATGCAATGTATACTAACCTATATAAATGTTTATTGATTGCTTGCTTATCTACTTATACACATATTAAGGCCCATCAAAAAAGGGTCATATGCATTTTATTCGCTTTAAGCTCCCCTTTTATGGCTAAATTGGATTAAGCAGGCTCGATGACCAGACAAATTGGGTTATAAATTGCGTTGGCAGCCTAAGGCTTGTATGGGTGCACTTCGATAAGGGTTATGCGTATGCAATGCGACAGGTTTTTCATGACATTTATTCTTATAAGACATTTTGTGTAGATAAATTTTATGATATTTTTATGTTTGTGTATTTGTGTATGTTGGTTTATTGGTTTATTGATAATCTGGGAAGAGATTTTTGTATGCAGCATTTGCATTTAATGTTGAATGTATATAAGAGTATTTGCTTTGCATTAAAATGCTTGTATAACTAATGTTTTCAGTATAAAATAACTTACAAAATGAATAAATATTTAAATGAAATTAAGCGCACATGGCGTATGAGCAACTTTTTTATGCATGAAGACAGATGCAGTCTATAGCTTTAGAGTGGAATTCAGATAAAATAAGGCTTGATAAAAGATAAAAAAAAAATTAGTATCAACCATATTTGCTTCCGATACCAGTGGCATTCAAAGAGAAATCAGTATACTTATTTCCCGCTGATTGTAGACTTAAAAGGGATCTGAAAGCTTCAATATTTTATACGAATAAGATTCTTCTTCTGTAGTTCTTCAGCGATTACAGTTATTAAGTTGACAACTTATTATGTTTCGAAAAGCTAGATTCAGTCTTGGAACAAACGTAAATTATTTCTAACCTTCATTACACCATGTTCCCAGTTTAAAGCAAAGCGCTTTTACTCCTAAAAACTCAAAAATTCCAGCTCTAACTAAGTGTTGCTGTCAACTACAAGGCGTGCCGCCTAACGTTCTCATTCACCGGCATCTTCGCTATAATCTTGATTTTGTCAAACTCAAGAAGGTGGACAGCTTCTACAATTAGAAACTTTAGCTAGTCAACAGGAAGCACACATCCGCTTTTCAGCCGAGCTTAATAACAGCAACGTAGCTATTCATTACTAAACTAAAGCAGTGCTGGAAGTGCAGTGCAACGAAGCAGCTACGCTAGCTAAGCACAAAAACAAAACTCAAAGCAGAAACAAAACGCTTGAAAGGAAGTTGTAGTGCCGCTTCAATTATAGCTCTATGCATTTGCGGCGCTCTGACTCTGAGCGCATAGTCATCATTTGGCCTGACAAGTGAGTTGTGTTGGCATAAAATGAACATCTTTATGTGGCATTCCAGTTAAGTCAACGGGATTTTCACGTAATACCGTATTTCAAATGCTTCCGTTTCCTGCCGTTTTATGGCGCTCTTCACCAGCACTGTCAACGCTTTAAGCCGCTGTAAATCCATTTTATCACGTTTCTGGCTCATAAATTATTGCAGCTGTTGGATGTGTATATGCTTGTTGTTGCTTAGAAATTGTGAAAAGAAATGCGAAATGGAATAATCAAATTAAAAATGAGTTCTAACCACAAAAGTATACATAAGTATTATTCTGAAAGCATTAGCGTTAACACTATTTTGTAAGCAAGTGTTTTTTTTTTGGTAAGCGAGTGCTTTTTTTTGGCGAGCGAGCGCGAAAAGAACGGTGAACTTCATGAAAATTTCTCCAAAGGCTGTTTAACAATACTGAAAATTTTTAGCTGGTATTTGTTTACTGAATGTTGAAATTTAAAAATAGATTAAGGATACCGAGGATTATGATCTCTAAAGCAGTCAATAAAAATAAAAAAAATAAAAAAAAAATTTAGTAAAAAATTTCATCTTATGTGCAAACTTATTGGTTAGAGTTATGCACTAGCAGACTAGACTAGAGTGCATTGCCACTTAATAGGCAAGCGATGTTCAACTCCTGGCTATAATTTTTGTATCTTTCAGCTCATCAATTGAGGAAAGTTGACTACGGCATTTTTGTGCATACCTCTCTGTCACTCGTTTATTAGAAAACGGTGCTAATATCAAATGGATTAGGAATTAAATGAGTGGTAACAGATAAGTTGTTGTTTTTTCAAATAAAACACACTTCTTGGAGACACAACCCCAAATTGACTACCTTAAATTTATTCTAGCTCTAGGCATAAAGCTTGAATGATCAAATAAAATACTGAGAGTATTTCCGCAGTAAAAAGTATACACGGAGTTGGTCCATCATGCTCTAGTAACGATGAAGGAAATTATATACTCGAAAATCGTAGAGTTGTTAATTAGGAAAAAGCAGGGGCTCTCAGCCAATCTTATGAGTTCAATTAATATATTTTAGATTCGTAGAGGTAAGAATGAGACGAGCCAATCAAATGCAAATAAATAATATCCTTCGACATTTTTTTTTTGCTATGCTTGGCTTTCTGAGACTTTTCCTTTTCGCGAATCTGAAATATAAGAAGGTTGTCACATATATATATATATATATATTAATTAAACAGGTTTAAGAAAATTCAGGTATATTTTTATGGAGGGTTGCCATCCATTTAAAAAATTTAATTCCATAGATATATAAGATAAACGAATTATTATATTATGGCGCCATATGCAATTGCCTAGGGTTTTAAATAACATACGCAAGCAAATACTCTTTCAGCAGTGCTGCCATATCTTTGGAATTTTTAAATTTAAAATGCTTATAAATTACAACAACGCCACAAAGTGAAGAAATCTCAGCAAGTTTGGAGTAAAATAGTTTTTAAAGAGAGTTGCCACCTGTTGGAAAAATGTATTTCAAGAAATTTTTTAAGACAGACATATCAAAACAATCAAAACAAAACAAAGCAATATGGATGTCAAACTAAAGAGGTTCTAATGTCAAACTAAAAAGGCCAATCAATACACCAGCATTTTACTATTCTTCATTTCCATTGCCATGAACATTGAACATTGAACGACAACTCTCCCATCACATTTTGCCTTACACAAGTATCCATTCATCTTAATCGAATAACTTAGTTCAATGCAAGGCGTTTAGCTGCTGTTTTCTTTATCATACGCGCTTTTGATCTTATCTTTTTGGTACGTGGTGTATTTGTTGTTTATTCACTCCATCTCTTCATACCTTTATCAGCTACATTAATCGCTAAAAGATACAAAGCCGTCTTAGTATCTTTGCGCTTTTATTGCAACTTTAGTGAAGAGCAGCTTCATTTGGTATGGTATCTGAACAAGAGGCTATTATGAGAGGTACATACTATGCTAAACAAAGTAAGCGAAAAATACTTTGTCATACTTGCTTTAGTGTTAGAACGTTGAAAGAAATTAAAATTAACAAGTGCTCTAGAGTTTGTGAATAAATAAACTTTTTATTTAATTTCAAAGAGCTGTTTATAAAGCATTGCATTCAACATACAACTTAGGCCTCACGCTCTTATAGTTAACCAGCAGGCCTACACCTCTCGCTGCTTTATCTAATTTAGTTCCAAAACTCATCCTGTCAGGCTTTTTAGATGAATAAACTTAAATTCCGATTAGCTTAAATTCGAATTGGGAAAATATTACACCGGCTCAACCCTCTAGTCTATATATGATCGGCTTTAGCCTTCGTATTTGATCGGATCGGCTTATCCATCCGCTTTATTGCTCCATAGACCAGTTACCATTATTCTCACAGTGGTCTGGATGAGTATATGATAGTTTCCAAGTATTATTTGGCGTCTTACCTTGCTGTTTTAAAAAGTTTTTTCCTATAATATACTATAACATAATTTTTTCCTATAAATTGTTTTCTACGGACACCTCTTACTAAGTCCATTTATATTAATATGAGAGGCACATCAAGCAACTCTTTAAAAGCTATTTGAAGGCATTCTAGAAACTTCTCAAACACAAATTGGACTGCCAAGTCCTAACATAAGACGCTAATAAACACTCTGACGAATATGAGACCCCCTATTTTTTCTATTACATAGAACTATAGTGTCCTTGAATATTATTACTCGGATACAGGTGAACGTGCGAATCTCTGGTGGGTATTTAATTGCTCTAAAACCTTTAAATTAATTTTAAAAATGAGTCCTTAAAAGCGCTAAAAGCTCACTTTCATATAAAATAATAAATTAGGTCAAGAATTCATGAAAATTTATTAATTTTTAAACCATTTGTTATTTTTCCAGTGATTCCTAAGCAATAAAAGTGATATAAAAAAACATAATTTCTACCAATTAAAGTCAATGTTTTCACGCTAATAGTTCTCAGAAGCTCTTCATTTTCAGCTTTTCTTAATTTTATGACTTGACATTCACTTTGGTTAATTAAAAACAAAAGCCAAAGTGTTAAGTTGAAGTGGCTTAGAGCTAAATGGACGATGAAGATTTAATGGCGCATAAAATAGCTACAGGAATTTAAAGTTCTCGATGAAAGGGAAAGCTTACGCAGAAAGCGGGAAACCATTTTCAATTTAGAAAGAAGTAGAAAAAAAGTTTAGAAAGAAGTAGGATAAAAAATATGAATAAAAAGTTGTTAGGGCAAGGGTTCAAGGGAGGTTGTTATTTTACTCGCTCACCTTCTTAAAGCGCATCAACAGTTAAAGGAATTAAAGACACTGACGCTCTTCGTATATTGCACCAAAACAGTCAGAGAGAGCGTGAGAGATGGAGGTGAAGGATAGTGAAGGATGGAGCGAGTACGAAGAAGAAAGAGCGAGAACAGCAAGGAGTGACGAATTGGGCGGCTTACTAAATATAATACAATAATTGTTGTCACGTGATACAATTAACCTAAATTTGTAGCGACAACAACGACAATAGCAACCAAATTACTTTCAGCAATTCATTTTAGCATTTCCCCATTTCCTCATTTCGCTGTTGAGCATTTAAATAATTTCTTTGCACTTAACTTTCGTAAAATTCGGTTATTCTAAAGGGAAGAGAAGAAAAGGGAAATAGCAAGCACATAGTGGGGAAGGACCAAAAAGCCGTTATACACATATGTACTTATGTTTACATATATATATTGTTCATAGTCATTAGCGAAAGTCTTGAAAGTAATTTAAGTACACAAATACAAAATGATTATGAAAGCAGACCATATTGTTGGTTGGAGGTAAATGAAGTATAATAAATAGTGTTGCACATAAATGTACGTACAAGTAGAAAGGAAGGCAATAAGGTTAAGTTGAGGCACCAAACGTCTTCGGTACTTCAAGTGACAGAAGAAAGAAAGGAGAATATTTGAAAGAAATACTAATGAAAAATCATAGCTAAGGATGGAGCAAAAATATAAATATATTTCTGTTTTGTAATTAGCGTCTTGGGTATTAGCGTATATCGTTACATTGTTGTGTAACGTTGACCGTAAGATAACTGTATGGACACTTGAAAAAAACTGAGATGCTTTTAAAAATGTTCAATTCTATTTAAAGTAGGAAATAACCTGAAAAATTGTTTTCCCTTAATTAAAGATCCTAACGAGACTCTTATGAAGGCAGTTATCAAAAGATCACAAATTTCAACAAGTAAAAGATGGCGAAGCCGAACTTATATTGATGAAAATGTAATTTACGTTCTTTGTACCGGCTAAGAAGTCCAAAAGCTGGTCAAATATGACGATATGAACTGACAAGGAGCAGATAAAAAAACTAAATTAACTTATATGCCTATATGCATTGTGAGCAAAATATGGACAAAAGTAAACATCCATAACGGTTGAAATGTAAATGTGCTCTGAATAATCCATACTAAGCGTAGTGTTCGCACCAACTACTGAAAATCCTTAGGGTTGCTTATAAGGTGCTTTCGATCTTATTGCGTGCCAACTCGAAGCCCACTGACAAAACGTCATTCGGCATGACAAAATCATCTATCCTACGGAGGCTTGACTCCCTCGTCACTGTTGAAAATCATTTTGTATATTTAGGAAAGCTAATTACAACTTCAACATATCGGCATTAGATCGAAACTTGGGCCCGTTATTCGTCTAGTAGGTGATTCAATGAATACGTTTATAGACTTATGTGTTGAGCAAGAGATGAATTTCGTATCTGAAAACCAATAAGATGGAAGCAACTATTGGTACTATGGTTGTTGTAGCAGCATAAACTATTTAGCAGACATTAGTCAGATTTAATACCGTTAAACAAACACAGACTCGATTATATTGCCAGCAAGGAAAAGAAGAGAGAGTTAACTTTTGCTTTGGATGGGCACAATATTGAGTGAGAGATAAAGGTAAAGAAAAAAGAGAGTATGTATTCTAGCACAGGATTTCTTTGATGACGGATCCAAGAGTTCGTTAAAGTCTTTGATTAATAATCTGACGTGCTGATCTTTAGGCAATATCCGAAGGTTGTCTGTCTGGCTTTCAAAATTGTCTGATAATAATTAAGGATTTATGCTCCAATAGCTGGTAAAGGCAAAAACTACTACTAAGTTTGACTCAAAGTCTATGTTCTGAATATTTTTGGGTTACCCGGTGATTTGTTTTTTGATATTAAACACCATGCCTATTCAGTAGCGCCTCCTAAATGTAGGCAATTAAATAAATTGCGTCTTAGCGAAGTCGCACACCTAAACTGTTGATCCTATGAAAAACACAATATATGAGTAGAATTTCACCTATTAAAGCAAGTTATTTCGAGATATTAAAATAGTGCAAACTAGTGAAATATTAAAATTAAATATCGGAGGAAAAGTCGTTTAAAGGACACGTGAAGACTTAGTGTTGTTAAAATTTTACAGAGTTGTCAAACCTTATTATATTTCTTAGTGATTATCCATTTCTTTCTTACTGGTAATTTAGTACTTGTTGCTTTCCGTATTGCAAAACCAGTTGCGTTTGTTCAAATTAAAAATAAAGCGTCAGAAAAACGTAATATTATGACAAGGCTTAGGTAAGAGCCACATATGTATATATGTAACCTACGTACAAGCACTGTAAGAAGCGCTGTCTTACTCGCATATCATTTCAATTACTTTGGTGCGCATTTCTAATTTTATTACGAATGTGACAAGTATACGCCAATGAATGATGTAAAGCCATTTCAACTCAGCATCCTTTCGTCTAGTCTTCGTCTCCTTTAATGGCGGCAGTTAAGTTACTGTTCTTCGACTGACAGTGTAGTCACAGATGAAGCGGAAATGTATGGTTTAGCAATTGGTGTTAGTAATTCCGTTGCTTAAATGTTTCCGTTTCCGGCGGAGGTGCTGGTTTCGCTAGTATTGTGTCTGTTTCTGTTATTGACGGTGTTGATACTTAAAGCCGTCGAAAGACAATTTCGTGTTGGTTCAACGATAGTAGCAGCCCAGAGCGAAATATATATTCATATTGGTTATAAATTTTTTGCATATTATTTACAGATATTCATATTTTAAATGTAAGTAATACACTATTGGACTCCTTTTGGCTTAGGTCTCAAGATTTTAGAAAAAGAAGCGAGACTTAGCGCTTTTCTTTGTATTTAGAAAAGTCAGTACCACTTCCTTACTAACTCTAATGCAAGGTTAGGTATGAAGAAAAATTCGACCAAGATTCTGAACCCTACTGATAACTTTGGAAATTTCAATGTACATTTCTTATGAGGGTTTCGCCTAAAAACGGCTACTTTTCGACTGATTGATATCTTCGAGAAAGATATATATATATAAATTATATAGAAATGTGTCGTTCACAAACATCCAACAGATGTCCTAGACAAAACGAGCTTAGTGGACTGTCGTATTTGGAAACCTCTTCTACACTGGCATTCTCAGAAGGTCGTTGGTGATCCAAATATATTATTTGTTAACTAATAGCTACAAGGTATTAGCAATTTCATTCACTTCTCCGTCATTAGTCTGTAATCCGAATTTGTTTGTAATCAAAATGCTTTACCTCCAAAACACACACTATTCTATAATATCTCTGCGGACCTCAACATACACTTTTCATCAAAAGACTCACAACTCTACCCACTTACTTTTTAAAATATTCTTTATTGACACTGTTGCAAACTCATATTTCTGGGTATATGTGTATTTGCTATGCTAATTTCCCGTTTATTCACTTCAACGCGCAATTAACTCTGTTGTGGTTGATGCCTGTGGTCTACTGTGGTTTGAGATCTTGGTCAACACATATTGCCACTATTTTCCAGCTATTACCCTTGCTCTTAAAGTAACTTTCAGCATGTGTGTCAATATTTACACCAGCACAATATATGCATATATAAAAGAATCTCCGTTACATGAATATACATTTTAATATGCCATGTTGTTGTTGTCATCTCAGCAACGAGGTCAATCTGAAAAGTTTGCTCACAAAGGGAATAAATGTTGAACTTTACTATTGTTTGCGCACATCCATGTGACCCCTATATCATATCACTCAGTTTGTATTGCATTTATACATACACACACACACACACACATAGACATGCACATGCATTTGTAGATATACAAATACATGCATAGATTGATGTGTGTTGGCATTTTTCTGCTCTTTGGCTTTGCGGCTAACTGTGGTAGTCAAAGCATGATAAACCAACTCAGCGCTTCCCACAGGGAAGAGGGACTTTTTGTTTTACTGCTGCTTTTCATGAAATGTGTACAAATGAAAAATAAAAAAAGGAAAGAAAGTTAAATTTTAAACAAAGTGAGTTAAGTAAGCCCTTGTAACTTGACCTTCGGCGAACAGCAATTGCTTTCTGTTCAAATGAAAATGAAAATGTTAATGACTCGTTTGGACAATTTAATGTTTGTGAACTTTGTTGTTTGCTTTTTTTTTGTTTTTTTGTGAAAAATAAGTTTATTTTATTTCGTTTACTCATTGCTGGCTCCAAAATTGCCATCTTTAACTTTCCAAAACTTCAAATAAAAATAACAAAGATATAATTTTTTGTTAGATTAGATTGTGTCGGTCTTTATATCACATATGGCTTTCGCTGTTTTCACTCTAATGTCTCTCTTGCCAGTCGAAATATCAACGGATGATAACACATTTACTCGGTAAAGACAGCTACACCTGCTAAGATCTCCCATTTGAAAAGGTTACTAATACGCCGTGGATTCCATATTCAAGGCGTAATTAACTACAAAGCCACCATTCGGTTTATCAACAAACCTAAAGATTCTTGCCTATCGAATTCTTCACCTTTTCATTCTACCCCCTAAATAAGTAGTCTATACGGATACTAATACGAAAAGCAGTCATTATTATTATATAATACGTTTGAGTGCATATTTGAATGCGTATGCTAAACGGATGTCTAGAGCTCCTAAAATTACTAATTTGTCGTATTAACATTTGAAATTCGCTTTTTAGTGGTCATAAATATTGAAATAACAAGTAAGGAAGGGCTAACTTCGGGTATAACCGAACATTTTATACTCTCGCAATGTACAAGGATCAGAGGCGGGATATGCTTTTAGGTGCTGGCATAACTTTAAATTAAAAATTGTTGCAGAAGAATTTAACATTCATTATTCGACGAAATTGTCAATGGATTGCAATCAGATTTGGTATCTTATTAACTTATATTACGTTCCATAGACTCATGTACTTTCATTGCTGTATTTTGTTTCATGTCCGAGATATTTATATTAAAATCCACCAAATTAACTCAAAGTGATATACGCGATATAAACTCAACCAAAGTGGTTTCATAAATACAATAGATATATGAGGAAAAGGTCAACCAGAGAAAAGGAAATCATTATATTAGGAATAAGCGGCTTAGACCATGATGTAGACCGATTTCTTTCATATTTAGCGCGAAATCACATTGTGTTTAAGAAAACATATCCACTTAATTTCATTAAAATATCACACATATTGACCAACATAAACGGTTTAAAGTCAGATGGAAAGTCGGGAATTCTTATATCGGGCATTTTTGGGATAGAGGAAGATCTACACTGATCATTATCCAAGTATATTAGGGAACATGTTTTCACAAAATTTGGTGAATGTAGCTCACACAGTGACCGACATATTCGGCATAAAGACTGCTAGAATAGCGAACACATTATATGTGGTATATGGGAGCTGAGATAACTCGTAGACCGATTCACACATTTTCGGCAGTAAGCTATGGTATAGCCGATATTACACGTTCACTTAATTTTGCTGAGATATCTTACACATTGACCGAAATATATGGTATAGAGTCTACCCAGAGGTTGAAAATCCGTATATTACTTTTTTACCTGAGCACATTATTATCATGGAAGGATAATCCTCCAATTTCTTTACAATATCTTACAGATTTACCGATATTGTCGGTAAAAAGTCTGATTGAGATCCTGAGGTCCTTAGGTTGGGTATCTGGTCGCTTGAATAGTTGTAATCCGATTTCCATTATTTTTACGCATGAGATGACATATCTTGAACGTACTATTCGTGAAAAGCTTTATTTGGATATCTTAATTAATGCTCGATTTATCTACTTTAAAGTGAAAGGATCAGATGAAACTTAAAATTGTGTTATATGAGAAGTGGGTGTGATTTTTATCCGGTTTCGTCCATTTTTACAGTGTAGCATAAGGATGCTAATATAATTCGACGCACCAAATTTTATTGAAATCGGTTAAGGTGTTCTTGAGATATGGGATTTCGCATAGAAGTGGGCGGCCACGCCCATCACCAAAATTTTGAACGGATTCGTATACAGCCTTTGCGTATCATATTTGCAGTGAGATTTAATATTTCTGACGTGTTCCATCAGTGAGTTAACGCACTTTTAGTAGTTTTCAACATAACTTTTGTAAGGGAGGTGGGCGTGGTTATTATCCGATTTCACTCAAATTCTCAGTATATGAGGGATGCTAGAAGAACTAACTGGGAGCAAGTTTGATTAATATAGCTTTAACGGTTTCCGAGTTATATATATTAAACCTATTGGGGGGCGGGGCCATACCCACTTTTAAAGAATTTTTTTTTTCACAGATGTCCCGCACTACTAGGACGCTCGGTACCAAATAACACGTTCATATCTTAATTGGTAGCTTAGTCCAGTATTATTTCCTATAATTCGTTTCAGATTTTAGACGACGAGAAAATGCTGAAGCTCCAAAATGTTTCTTTTTTTTCTATATCTGTTACGAATTATTGACAGGATGAACTTATTCAATTGCATTACCGGAATAATTCTTTCGAATAGAAACAGAGACATACCAATAAGAAAAAGGGACAAGTAGTAAAATGTAACTGGGAAGCCTGAAGAGGTGAACATTATAAGAGAAAGGTGATATAGAAACTGGATCGAAAGGTTTTACAAATAAAGTTTCTGGAGTATAGAGATTAAGCGATAATATAAAGCAATATATTTTCGGTACTAGTCTACAACTAGTAATAAATGAGAGTGCGAACCGACGGCATTCAAAGAGTATAACTAAAACCCATGATTTATGTACTAGAATCAGTTCAAAATCTGTGCATTTTCCACACAGTTTTAACCATCGGAAATCCCGCCTACATGCCTTGTGTTTATGTACAATGAACCTGTGATTAGTGTTTTCAAAATCAATAAAAAACCAATATAGAGCACTCCTTGCAGGCGAAAACTTTGTCAATATCAACACGCAGTCAAAACGTATGGCAATGATAGTGTGGCAGAATGTCTATTATTGTATCTATTGTTTGTCTAGCTGCTTTTGTGTTACATTTCCGAACTCTCCCTTTTCATTTTCACTCCTTTTATACCTTTTGCAATTTCCTTTAGCCACGTGGTTGTTGCTTGGTTATTTCTCATATTGCTTCGTGTTGCTTTTCTGAAAGCAACGCTCTCTTTATATTGTTGCTTTTGTTTTAGCGCTTGTTATTATATTCCCTGTTATTGTCAAGTTTATTGTTATTGCTGCTACACTGTTGCTGTTGCGCTTTACGAAATAACTTTCTTCTCCGCTTTGTTGTCCAGTTCGTTGTCCTGTTGAATGATTGAGCAACCTAAGCCATTTGAATTGTAGGTCAATGTTAATGAAATTAGCTGATTATTATGGCCATTATTATGCCTTGTTGGATTTAGCGAAATTTTTAGGGGTTGATAAATGTGTTCTAAATATTTCGTGAAAAACGAGAACTTACTAGTGGTAGATTTTGTAGACTATCTTTAGTGAATTTAAGTTATTATTTATACCTTAATAATGTTAGTTTCAATTTTTCAGCCTAGATATCACTAAAATTCTTGAATTACAAACAATTAATTTTAATTTATAAGTAGTTGGCAACTCTAGGTTGTTACATATCAAGCTTATTACATTACTCACTCAATTACTTTTCACTTTAAATGGACTTTAGTAAAATTTTGCATGCATTTTAATACCTTTCGCGACGTAACTAAATCCAAAGTGACAGCTGTCAATGATATATTTATTATATAAGTAGTTAGCTACCCTAAATAAGACAAAAGCTGGCTAAATTGGCTTTAATTTTCCGCTTTCATTTAGAAATAAAAGAGTGTTTAAATTACTCGCAAAATCTTTTTTGTAATTATTTATTTCGATAGCTTGAAGTTAGTTGTTGACATATTTGGCAACTCTATTACGTATTGCGTAGTATATACTTCAAAGCATATGAAAGGGTTTAGACCGTAATGCAATTGCAATTTTCTAATGAACAATTATAGTAAAATAAATTTAATTTGGTTCTTTTTATTTTTTACAGATAATTGGCAACCCTAGCTTTATAAAATTTCAAATTTTTGGTAAATAGAAAATTAATTTAAGTTTTTAAAACTTAGTTTTATATCAACCACTATAACATACGAGTTTATTTCACAAATATGGACCCCGAAAATAGCACAGAAATGTGTGTTTCGGCATTGCCTTAAACAGTTTGAATAAAATTCGTCGACAATTGATTTACAAAAATGCAAAAAATAATATTAAAATTTTAACTGTTAAATCAAAAATGTAAATAGCAACTCTCATATTAAAAAATATAAAAATAATAATATCGAAGCTGTACGCAAAGAGCGAAATTAAACGACCTCAACAATTTTCAATTCGTAAGCATTGACACGCAACAAATTGTTCGCCAGCTGACTGCTGACTGCTGTCTGCATAAGTTGTTGCAATCTATCAATTTTTGATTGATTGTAGTCTGCCATGCTTGTCATTTGCCACAGTCACGAGTGTATGTTATTATTTTCTGATGTATTTTTAATTTAGCTGACCTCTTTCGGTGACGGATTTCAAAAGCTCTAAGCCGCACATGAATTTTGCATTCTCACGGATATGATTTTCTGAATATTAAAAAATTAAATAAAATAAGAAAAAAATATGTACATATATATATGTATAATATAATATATATAATACATATATACTGCCATCAGGTGACTAGATATTAATCTCTATATAATATTTAAACTTTTTTATATCAAAAATAAAAAAAATCACTAATTGCTCACATTAAGGCACAATTACCAACATTCATTAATGTTACAACAAGCTAAATGGGGCCACACCTCTTTGGCGTTTTTAATGAGCCTAACGATTTTCGTTTGAGCCTTCTTTTGTAATTACTTGACTATCGCTTTCCCTTAACTCATTTCATTTTACCATTTTAGGACACGACAAGCTCATAACTCTTGGCTAAATGAATTTAAGAGAAATTAATATATAAATAGGGCAATTTATAGCGAAATTTACTTCGGAAATGTATCAAGTATCTTTATATTACCCTTGAGAAAACTTTAAGTTAGAATTAAGATCCAGACAAAACTAATAATAAAGCTTTTGCGACTCTCGGTAGTTTCGTGATGTGAAATCGAAGTAAATCAAACGGTTTCATCGAATGACACCCTGTAAAGCCAGGTTCTACATTTACATTTACATTTAAAAAAACCTCTTAGAGTCCCGTTAGCTTTTGCTTAAGTGGCATGGTGGTCAACAACTATTATACTCTTTAAGTTTAGAGTTTAGTAACTCTTTATTTAAGTAGTGGTCTAAAAATGAATCAAGCGAGAACAGTTTGTTATATCTCTGACTCCGTGCAAAACAAAAAAAAACTGTTCTGACAGGAGGTCTACAATAGAGAACATTTTCTAACCGACATACTGACAGATCTAAAATAAAGGAGAGTAAAGGTCTCGGCATTTTTACACCTTTTTAGTAAATGAAAATTCTTAATTAAAATTTAGTTAACTTATATACGAGAATCAAACTCGACATAAGACCGATAGTAACTTTTGTTTCTTCGAACATCCATCGACCACTAAAGGCTTTTTGAGACAAATTTTGCTTTAGATACGTTCTTTTCTGTAAATACTTTGAGAAAATTCAGCTCTTATAATGTGAAAAAAATCAAGAAATGTGGTTGTAAGCAATTTCTCGAGCAATTACTTATACAGCTTACTCGACTAGCTTAACTGTATGTATGTACTGAAGGCATCCAAATTAGCTACTTTGAAAAATACAAAAATTCAGTTGTTGTTGTTGTAGCAGCGAAAACATTCCCCAAACAAATTTGAGAAATGCTGCCGTGTTGACAGTCCTTGGCCGGATAAAAATCCGAGTCCGTTCCGGTCACGTAGACCCGACTGTCATGGGAGCGGTATTCAAAAGATTCAGTCACATTCAGTCATATTCGCTCTTGAAAAAATAATCTCATTTGATGTCCGTCCATTAAGAAGGAGAAAGCTTGTGGTCACAGCTGTTCCAAAGGGAAGCACTAAAGCTTTACAAACCTTTGTAGTTTCCAGAAGTCCACTTCTAGTAATACTAATCTCTTCACAAGCGGGAAAATAATGACTTCATGCACTTCCTTAAAAGCAAAGCTGTCTAATTCTCAATGAATATTTTTTTTAAATTGATTCTGATCTTTGCTATAGTCAAGACGCACCCCACAAATAAGTTTTGCAAGATAACTGTGTGTACTTTAAACGCTCGTCGCAAAAGAGAGACTCTGCCTACAGGGCATTTAAATATTAAAGTGACGGCGTCTCTTGCAACAAACGTGATTTCCACTGTGGCCAACAAATGAAATACATGAAAGGTCGGAAGTTAGCTACTCACATTAAGCGATGTGGTATTTTCTAACAGCAAATAGTCACACCTAAATACTTGTAGAAAATGTGGACGTGTTTGCACTGCAGTTTATATGAAGCCGTGTTACTTGCCCACACCAGTTGAACTAAATTTTCTAAATTCTACATGATGTGAAAGTTTGTATGTTTGTAATTCGCATGTTGTTGTAAAGTTTATATTGTTGGTTTTTTTGCCATCTACATTATTGCTGTTGTTGTTTTGGCGCATAAAAGTTATATGATTGCTTTGTGGCTAGAATGTTGCACGTCGTGGCTTCTCCTCTCACGTCGAGGGTAAACTTTCAGCTAATCATGAATTGTTTAAAGATACTTTTTGATGCTTTGTGGGCAATTATGCAATAGAAGAAGTTGCAAAATTTTGTAAATTACAATTAAAATTTATAATTAACTTTGTTAACTAGTACATAAAGGTGATGAAAATGTCTCATATATGTGTATAAAAGTGATAATGAACCGTAAGGTAATACAAGGCTTTGTTAATAATGAATGATAGCAAGCCAAAGTGTACACACTGAGTCCACAAGGAACCTTTTTATTGCTTTATCAACGAAGGGCTTACTTAAAATATGGTGAAACGAACGAACGAACTCGGTATGAAACAATATACCTGTTCCTTAGAAACAGACACAGAAACAGTGAGAGATGAATACACCAAAGCTGTTTTTTTAATGTACTACATCCGGTAGTATGTTCCCTCGGAACAGCAAACCAATACTCTAGACTTCGGGATTGTGTGGATTATTTGGACCGATATTTCGGGAGATTAATAACATTTTATACCTGTGTAGTTTCTATTTGTTGATAACAAAGATGCATGTTAGATTTCGAGTCTAAATGATCTAATTCCCAAAAGAGACTATAAGTTATTATTAATATCCGGAAAATCAAAAGGCTACTGAAGCGTAAAATATAACTAATAACTGGCCGTCTTAAAGAATTATGCCATTTGACCAAGTATAAGTGCCAATTATGGACATAATAAAGTATCTTATTACAGAGCACGGGCTTGAGTACCAATTTTATATAAAGATAGAAATCCCCCGAACAAATGAAAGCAAAATATTTTTTCCCGGCCAGTGAAGAATAAACTAAAGCCAGCTAAAGGCCATCGATGAAAATGTGGAGCTGTCATAGAAGCAGGGTTAATCGTTAGAAAGTCCTAAATATAAGGTATAACGTAAGGTATGAGCGTATGAGAGCAGTCCAATAAATTCTTGCATTGTAAAAGAAAACTGAATATTCTGAAAGAATTGCGATTTATTTCTCAACATGGTCTCCTTTTTGACCATCACTTGACCTACCGATGCTCCAACTTCTTCAACCCGTCTGGAAAATACATTTTCTGATAGTTTGCAAGGTAGACCTGCATGGCGGTGATAACTTCATCATTAGAATCGATTTTTTCCCTAGAAGTGACTTTTTCAAGGCTGAAAAGAAAAATTCAAATCTGTTTAAATCTGAGAAATGCGATGGATGGAGCATCTGTTCGTGGCCTAATTCGAAGAGTTTTAATATGGTGATTGCACTAGTTGTACGAAATGCGCAATCGCGACACCACTCGTGTTCACAGCTTGCTCATGCCTAATATTTCGTGCAGTATGTGACCCACTCAGTCTTTTAAGATACCCTACCTTGCATACACAGTCGGTGGTTTGCCTATGCGAGATCATGGACTTTTTTCACTTATCCTCTTTAAAGCAATTTTTGACAGTCGCTAACAAATGATTTATGGCATACAGACACTCTTTGATTTCGCTGCTTGAATTCGCCTTCCAAAAAGAACGAAAGTGTATTCGAATCGCCCTTTCTATGCTCGCTATGTGCTCGCACTACAAACACTTCATTGGCCGACGTATTATATTTCAATGGATCTGGTAATAGTACAATGAAGTACAATGAAGTAGGTTAATCGAAAACCGATTCCACTGTTCTCGACTCGGGTTTTGAGTTCATTATTTTCTCTTCATATCTTTGTTTTACAGATTGAAGACGTGAAATAACTCGATTTATGAACATATATAAATTGTAAAATTTCGTTTATCTTAGTCTATTTGAAATTGTCTTCATACTCGTTTATGCATTTCCGTGGCTTTCATGCAGTGTGTTGAAATTTATTTTGACCAACTTTGACCAAATAAAGGTGTTGGTAAATAGTAAGGCCAAAAATGTAAAGTTTGCATAACAATATATATTATATATAGCATACACAAATTCACACATACATATACAATAAGTGTGCATTGAGTCTATCAAAATCTTAGAGGTACGAGCGGTCGCATTCAGACCAAATATTTGTACATGCGCGCGCGCGTGTGTGTGTGTGTGTGTGTGTGTGCTTACATATTTATATACACATTAATATATGAACTAGCTTACGGCAGAGAGTATAACCAAAGTGCCCCAGTGGATTTATCTCAAACTGCTATTAATATTAAGTGTAATCCTCTCGCACAACCACAAATGATAAGCCCCGAAAACTTGGTGGCTAAGGAATCGCTGGCACTTAGGTGGATAGATGTTGGAAACAAATGCCGAATAAATGATGAGCTGAGAAAAAGTTTAGATCCAACTGTGAAAGCCGAACTTGTGTGGTTTGTTAGAGGTGACACGAAAAACTTAGCACACACACACACACATACACACACACACACACACATACATACACACAGGAATACTCAGTCAGCCTAAGTTACAATGCGATGTATTTTGTTGCAGTAAAAGTAAAATTTAATTATCTGCAAATGTGTATATGTGTGTGTGTGCTTGTGTGGTTTTCGCTCGCACCTCTCAACAATTGCTTAATTAACTTAAATGCCGCCGCAAACGCAGCACCTGAGTTTTGGTAAATATTTATTAATGCCTGTGTGATGTATGGAGTGTGGAAAGCTAAACATTTTGGTTGGCAGTGTTTGTTGGTAGTGTTTGTTTTTATTAAAAGATAGAAAAGCAATTAAGTAAATACCAAATTGCTAAGAAAGGTGGTAAAAGATTTAAAGATGGAAAAACATAGCTTCTAGAACGACGGACTCGAAGCATCCAAATCATGCAAAGCAGACCAAAACGCAAAATGTAAAAGCACACTGAAGAAGAAGTAGGAAAATACGAAAATACAAAAAAGTACCGTTATTGAACCTTTAAAAATTTGAGTCATGATATAATTAATTTCTTATCCTACCTGTAACCTAAAATAGTACGAGAGTTTTCCAGGAGTAGAAAATAGTTCCAATATGCAGATGCTGGTGCAGTTTTTAGTCTCCGAAGATATAGCGCTTATTATAACGAGAAAAATTTTTGCTTTCGGGACTGGTAGTCAGTTCGTTTCTCAATAATAACATATTATTCTCGGCTCGGACGACAAGGTCCTTCTGAATCGAAAGCGGTCTAGTACAATTTATGCTAATTTTTGCTACAAGAAATAAACAATTTTTATGATACTCAACTGAACATTATTAGACTATAAGACTAAATGAATAAATACTACGCATGCGGTGAGAGCTTTTCAAAGCTTAAAGCTTTCATAATAACCTTACTCCTATAACAAAGTCAAGAAGTTTACTATCAATAGAAGCAAAGTCTGCTTACAATACTGACTCAGAGTCCCATTATATTTTTGATGCTTTTATATAAAATTTTATATATCTTTAGCGCTAAAAACAACTGCTTCTCCTCCTACTGCGTCTTCTTCTTCTTCTTCTTGTACCAAAAAATATTTGCTTTATATTTCATTAATGAAATAAATTTGTTGGACATCACTTTCCACCTCACATATCATAAAATCATCACAAGCACCCTGTTTCACCGATTTCACCGCTAAACAGTAAATCCCATATGTTTACAAATCACTGGCCGCGGTGCCGCCACCCACTTCCGGTGTGAGAGTATCGCGCAAATGAAATTCTACAAAAGAAAAGAAAAACACAAAAAGCAAAAAACACAAAATAAAAAGCAAACACGATTCACATTCGACTTTGCGCATGCCATGTTCCATATATATTTGTGTGCAACAACAATTTTACACGAATGAAAACGAAAGGAAACAGCTGCTTTAGTTATTTTTGAGAACACACTTCAGTCACTTGGCGGCACTCAACACGAACGGAAGTTTGAAATACGAGTATTTTCAAGCAAAGTGCCAACGGACGCGCGGCCGAGTGTGTGTGTGTGTATGTGTGCTGCGAATAATTGAAGTGTGCATAATATGTGTTAAGAGGGAAGCTTATGCACTGGCCCGCGATGAATTTGAATTTGAGTATTGAAATTGAAAGGGAAAATTGTTAAAAAATGCAATGAAATGAAAATTAAATCTTTTTTATTTGTGAATTTAACAAATATTTTTATTAAATAAAAAAGAAATATTCCAAAAAATCACAGTTTTTGTATAAAGCACGCGCGTGCACAAAATTCAACTGAGATTTGGGTAAGATTTTTATACATTTTTTTATTTGCTTTACACATTTACGTGCCAGACATGACTACATACATACATATATATATATATACATACCCCTGCGCACAATAACAATTTTATTGCTCAGCGAGTTGGAAAAAGTCGAAAATTTCGGTGCATTACAAATTCATAGCCCTACGTATATGCCACTTGTTTGTAAGCGTTCAGTCAGGCGCGCATAAAAATTGTAACTTTCGGTGAAAAGTTCAAACCGCAACGCCGGGGAATAAGCTATGTTTTACAACCGTTGACAAATTTTCAACTTCTCGCAACTAGTTTTCATCTTTACTGTTTCTGCTCGCCAATAGAGACTCACTTCTACGTTATAACTAATGTTTAATTGAGATAAATAATGTTCGGCTCATATTTTCATGCAAATATAACCTCAAATTTTTTATAATTTTATTTAAATGTCCACAGTGGCTCTATATGTCTCAATTCTCGTACTGTTTGAATTTGTTCAAGCGTCTGGTTTGTTTTAACTCTAAGACTTACTTGCATAAACCTGAGTCTTCTGAAAAGTCGACTTCAGATCAAAAGTTTTCAGGAAACAAATCAAACGATCTTATCGAACTATTGATTTCAGCGCAGCGAAAAATTGTTATTATTATTATTATTTATAATGCTTGGGGTTCATAACAGAGTAAGGTCAGACGATGCTATATGGTGAGGTAATGGCTGTCTCACCTCGTAGTATCTCGCATGTAGTATTAAAATTGGACTTGGCGTTCCTGACCACTTGACCTTCTAGTAAAGTGAATGTAAGTCAGATTTTTGATGATTTTTCTGAATGCGTCGGCGTCCACTTTAGAAACTTAGAACTTTAGAAACAAGAAATTGTAAACCTTTTAACAGCATCAGAACAGTCACGAAACAGATAGCACATCAGTTACGAAACATTCTGCAAATTAAGAAGAGACCAAGCCAGTTATTTTAACGAATGGCACCAATTCAAAGGACCGCCTAACATTCATTCATCTAGTCTTTATTATACGTAAGCGGTTTCTCTCCTACTGCTCATACCAATATTTAGCAATCTGCCACTTTCAGGATTATATCAAATCGGAAGTATAAAAAATCTACTCACGAGCGCACAAATTATCGGAACTTAGTACTACTAAAGGCCCTATAAGAATATTTTATGACTCTGAACATTTTTAGTCCTTCTGTGGAAGCTGGTTCTATGGTCCAGGCGTGGTTTTACATGCGAGATCTTCACCCGGCTTCATCCGACTTTTTTAATAACATAAATACTATTATGGAGGTGTATACATTTCTGATCTGCTAAAACTCCTTAAATAAATCCGATTTTGGTCTAGTGTAAAATTTTGTATGCATTTTCTCGCAATTTCAACAGAGATAAACGCAGATTACCTTAAATTATCAAGCTTCGCAGAAAATAAAACTACAATCAATGAATAATTTGAATTAACTCTCCCCTTATACAAAAGGTGCACCATGGCGTATGCTGAATGTTCATAGCCGTCGGCTAAGAAATTTGTTAAAACTATGAAATGAGCGCGCATAAATGACGGAAAAAGCAACAGTGTGTGTGACTACGCCACTGTTTGCACTTTCGCCCGCTTTCACAGGATATATTTTCCCACAACAACAACAAGCATATAAATATATGAGTACATTAGGCCACAATTTGAAAGGGGAAACCGACTTACACTAGCCGCGGTTGTAAGCGACGCGCAACTATTATTATATAATTATTATTATGTATATGTGCATGTGTGTGTGTGTGTATAGTTGCGTGTATAGTGTGCGTACGCATTTAAACGCTGGAGTCAACACATGACATGCAAATTAATTGCCGCAAACATACAGCTTTTATTTCGGCTGTTGAAGCCGAGTAGCGTGTCACTGGCCTAAGACATCCATGAGCAATTTAATGCACACAAATGTAATTACCTTAATTACAAGCAGTTCTAACTATAACTAAATGCATGTGGGCGCAAATAGCGGTTTGTATAAATAGTGTATATATATAGAAGTATATAGATATTTAATGAAAAGTTGCATGAATTGTTCACGCATCTGTAGAGACGTACACATATGTGTAATTGCGGTAATAAATAGCTGCGTAAAAGCTTGCGAAATTAATAGGCTAACTTGGGTTAGCAAAACTTTGCATATTTATGGTATTAAAGCATATTAAAATGTAAAGCATTTTGAATTATAAAAAGCAAACAACACATTTTCGATATATTCTCCTCTAAAATGAGACAAAAAAAAATATTTTTAAATAAATTAGTGAAAGCTTCACTCAAAAGACAACACTTACAAGACTTACGAAATGGGTTCTATTTCCTGTGTCGAAATTGTCTACTTGTCGCTGATTACCCGATCGTTATTGACCTACTCTCAAAGAATATTATTTAGAATAATACAGTTAATATTCTTTTGATCATATAATAAATATAATACAATAATTTCATTAAAATTGCCTGCACGGCTATGTTGAAGTATCAATTCCTTTACATTTTCCGGTAAGCTCCTAAAGGTAGACAATGTTTCCGGAAAAAAGCGTTTCACTGCGGCTTAAAATTACAATATTAGTTAGTATTAGTTAGTAGTAGAGTTCAACACTGTGACTGAGGTATATTGTCTCTTTATTAGAATACTTTTTCTTATGCTCACTTCACAGCTATGACACAAGATAACACTGCCGATAGTTTTCCAGCAACTAAATGCACATTTTTGGCTTAAGACAACTCAGTATACTGTGGCCATATGACCACATATTTCGTCTTTGATTAGAAAAAAATCACAACTTCGACTCAAGACAGACCTAGTGGATATATCGGTCAGCCAAATATATAAGAACCTAAAATTCTTCTGCTTTTTGGCTGGAGCTGGCCATTCAGTTAGATATTGCTCGTCACGAAAGGGACCAATACTTCGAAGATGTTTATTCATCTGTGATATCATTTTGTTGGATACATATTCTAGCTAACGGGTATCGTTATATGAATTGACGTTATGAAAGTATTCTAAGAAGTGGTCGGAACCAAATATCTGAGAAGAAAGTCCCGTACTGACCGCTCGACTATCTAAAGCAATGACCAGAAAAGTAACTCCCTTTTTCAAATTTTGCCAGAATCGAAATTGTAGAAAACCAAGAACTCTGCATGGAAAAATTAATATAAAGCATAGCGCAGTGTCTTTGCCATTGCCAAACTAGATTTATTGTTCTACCATAGAGTATATTTAGATCTAAGTGGCTTCTGTATTACGAACTTTCTTTTTGGATTGAATCAGAGAGGTAATTTTCTTGCCATCGCTTATTTTTCCATTGAATTTTTGCTAGCTTTTGGCATACTTTCAGTCAGCAGTCTTCCGTAACAATATGGAGCGGTATCTGAATTAAGTTGGGTTTCCAAATTGCAGCCCAGCAATGCTCTCTTAGATGTTGTAACAGGGAGTAGGACTAACTGTCAAGATTATTAAGACGTAGTAAAGTAGTTTTTCGAAAAATTCAGGGTCACCAGACCATACAACAACAAACACGTGACAGTATCAACTTTTGCAGCGAGTTTAAATATAATTAGAGGATCATCAGAATACATTTACATATGTAACTTTTCATATCAAAGAACGCAGGTATTATTAAAATTCTAGGGTGAGATATAGAGAGGAAATTTTGTTTCTGCATTTTCAAATCAATTTCGGGAATATATTTGCTCAGAACTAATTAAAATCTACAAATTTTGTTAGTTACTTACTAATCCACAAATAATGACGGCATTGAATCTAATACATGCCATATATTGTTTTGTTTACCTTTTCCTCACTAAATTATAGGAGTGCATATACAACTATGTATGTATATATTTATATATGTATATGCGAAACATTAGTGAGTCGCTTTTGTTTACATTAAATTGTTTTTAATTTGAATAAGCCACCAGGTTTCTCTATTGGCGATTTGATGCGATTTATATGCTGATGTGCATTTGTGTGAGTGTACAGTTGTTTGGTTCACTGTGTGATTTACAAATTGTTTATATTTCACAAATTTACAACACTGACCAAAAACAAAAGTGTTTACTAAAACGAATGAAGTGCTGTTAGCTGTAGTAAATCAAGAAATAAATATACAAAAACAGTATCCAAGTTCTTAGGCCGTTGGGAGCATTGTACAGATATATGTATATGTGAGTAAGTGCTTCACTTTTGGAAGAGCATGTTAATTTTAAAAAATTTTCAAAAGAATCTTCATTGAGAATTACATCATCAAGCTAGCAATTAAAGAAATAGAACTAAAAAATTAAATTAATTAGTTACTATAATAACATTATAATATAAATAAATATTATTACAAAAATATTTCTAAATAACTGAGACATTCGCCTCATCAATTTGTGGTGCCAAGTTTTCTCAAAAATATGAACAACTAAAATCTTGCTTAATTCCGTTTAGTTGTTGCTTTATTAAATTAAATACATTTTGAAAGAGGCGGCAACTCTGCTAGAAAACTAACATCTATATTTATGATATGGAGTTTTTTGCACACAATTTACAAACAGTTGGCAACCACTCTCACAAATATCACCGGCAGAAATTTCTCTTATAATTACCTTAAAATTTATTATTTCATAAGTTTAATTAAATAAAATTTCAAACAGTTGACAACTCTTCTGAAAATATTTTCAGTTGTAAGACCACGTAAATCACTTTAGTTTTATACCCATATTTATTATATACGCTTTTTTGGCACATGATTTCCAAACAGTTGGCTACCACTATGTTCAAATATTATATGCCTGCGACTAAAATCTTTCTTAAAAGTCTTCGATTGTTGTCCTGTTATAAAAAATTATTTAAAATGCAAATATATTAAAATTAGTTTTCATACAGGTGGCAACTTTCCTTAAGAATGTTTACAGTTATAAACATTTTTGAACAACTTTTAGTACCATTTCAAACAAGTTCAATTACTTAAATTTGAAGAGGTTAAGATGAATATGCGAACTTTGTTTTCTTTCTATATACATATTTACATAGGCACAATTTTTTCTGAAAGCTCAGGCAGTCATACAAACAATTTTACAATTTACTACGCATATACCAAAATTGAATGACATTTTCAACAACGCAATCTTTTGAAAAGAATATCAAAGAAAAACATTAGTATTGTTGTTGTTGTTGCTGTCATCATTGCGTGAACAAGCTCAATACGTCAGCTATAAAGCTTAAGTTAATGGTAAGTGGAAAGAAAAGATTTACGTTTGCATTATTCAATAGCAATTCAATGAAAAGCGAATTGAAAAGAAAAGTTCTGAAAGTAGCATTGGTGGCAATAACGGTGAAATATTAAAAGCGGTTTATGCGGCTGACATTTGTATTGAATTGATTTATGTGGATTCAGGGTGATTTTCGTTTGCTTAATTTTATTGAATGCCCCTTCAAAGCAAGCAAGCAAAGCGGCATAGAAGATTTACACACATATGTATATATGTATATACAGTGGCTCACACTTAAAGCCGGACAGTGTAAAAATTACTATCATATTGCACTTTTAATTGATGTATAAACTGAATAGTAGTGCGTTTTGGTTTTTCCTCAATTTTATATTAATCGCTAGTCTCCTGTGTATAAAAAAAAAACATAAATGAGAAATTTCAATAAAATTGCCAATATTGTCTATAAAAGCAAATCTACAGTCTACGATATTGTTCAAAAATACAAACAAGAAGGCAGAATCACTAATAAAAAAAGCTCGGTCCAATAGGCGCAAGTTATCACATCGGGATGAACATTGGCTCTTAAACGAAATATCTTCAAAAACATCACAAATCTGCGCTTGAACTTCAAAACCAGCTCAAAGAAGTAGAGCAAGTGAACGCTAGTGCCGAAACCAACCGGCATTTATTCAGAGACAACAATCTTAATGGTCGTGCTGCCAGGCGAAAACCTTTTATAAGCGAAAAAAATCAAAAGTCAAAAAAGCAAACGGTTGAATTTGCAAAGCAAAATATTGAAAAACCTGCTTCGTATTGGTTATCTATCAGATTTTTTTTAGTAATATTAATTTTTTTAAAGATATTATTCACGGACGTATCAAAAATTAAACTGTTTGGTTCGGATGGAAAGCGTTTTGTATGGCGAAAGTCAAACAAAAAATACGACGCCAATGTCACAAAGAAAAATTTGTGTAAAACACACTGCACCTGTTACTATATGGGGTTGCATGATAGCTTAATGAATGCTACGAAATGTATTGACATTCTAAAAGAAAATTTACCAGCCAGCACTCAAAAATTGGGAATTAGTGATACTTTTCCATTTTACCAGGCTAATGATCCAAAATACAAATTTTGGATAGCACGAAACTGGCTGCTATATAATTGTCAAAAAGTCATTGAAACCATACCATTTAAATTTAAAAATGAGGGTCGCCCAGCGACATTCCCAAAATCTTTAAGACCTAACAATATTTGTACTCGAAGAATGGGAAAGAACCGATCCGGAGTATTGTAAAAACCTGATGGAAAACATGCCACGCCCCCTTCATGCCGTCATTGATGCTAACGGAAAACATATCCGTTACTAAATTACTTTTCTTGGTATTAATAAACAAAATATGATGTAAATAAGTTAGTGTCCGCTTTCAGTGCGAGCCCATAGAAAGTGTTAATAAAAATCAGATGTTGCGTTTATGTTGTTGTACAAAAAAAAAATTTTTGAGACTTTTTTTTTACACATAACAGATGGGGGTTAAATACAAATATGGAAAATTAACAAATTTGCATAACTATTTTCTTTTTACATCCATTGGTAATGCAGTACGACGGTAAATTTTACATTGTCCGGTTTTGAGTGTGAGTCTCTGTAGATGTTATTAAGTATGTGTAGGAGTAGAGTCACAAATATTGTTCAAAAATTTTTTATTACAGACTTGCCTTTCCAATTGGAATATGAACAAATGGCAACCGCGAAATGCAGTCCGCTATGACAGACGGCAAAAGTTAACGACGAATATTGTTTTGAGGTTATGGAGAATATGACATTGATCTGCGCGTTCACTAGCCGGTAAAAATAGCCTAAGGGTGTTAAATTAAGGTAAAAAAAAACATAGGGGGTTGGTTGGCGATAATATAAAGAGGCCATTATTAAGTTTAAAGAATAACTTTTTACGATTTCCAGAAGCAAAACGGAGATTATGTGAGAAGGTTATGTAAGTAAGATAAGTACATGATATATAGAATACACTGAGAAGAATTCGTTTATGTATGATTATATTTAAACTTTAAAAATTTTGGTTGTCAAGAGCTACAAACTGCTGGCACTCCCGTCGTTTTACACAACATTAGACAGGCATTTCAAACGCCCTATCGCGAAGTGATTAATGACTCTCCAAATCTATACAAATTGCTTTTAAATACAGTAAAAGACAGTAATACAGTAACACTCATCAATATATTTGTACATACAAATCACCCATTTTAAAGTCTACCATTAGCCCCCACACTTAATTTCTCAAAATACCATCTTTTAGCGTATTTCTCATATTTGTTGACATAAAATTACATACTTAAGCAAATATGCAAAGACTACTCAGCCGTAATTGCTAAGCTTATTTGTACGCTCATTCGATTTTATGGCGCATTACGCGCTAGCAGCGTGCTTTGGAGTTGTTTATCCCGTGTAAATGAGAAAATAATCTCTTGAAATCTAAATAAATGGAATTCGAGGACGCAATATTATTTCACAAGGAATGTTTGTTAAGCCGGGAGACATTTATCCATGTAAAATATGGAAAACATGAATAAGCTAATGGCTCACAACTTTTCTATTATTTATTAGAAATAATTTTTTTAGCCTACTTATTACGCCCACAATAGCTTCGTGACACATTTTCCTGTGGATTTCAACTCACTTTAAATAAAAGCTGATATCTAATGCCATATTTACTATCAGACCTCTGCTAGGTTGTTCACATCGGACACTGTAAAAATGGTAAACTTTTTGTCTAAGTCTTAAACTACCTAAAATGGTGTTATCGGTTAGAGGCAATTAGGTCTATCTTGGAACCAGCATGAACTGACAAAGATATGTTTCTCTTGCAGTCTAACGTCGAGTCGGTTGTTACAATTAAAGCTCCCTTAGTCCGCGATTGAAATATAGCGCCATCTGTCGGCGAATAATTGGTATCGCTGTAAAGTTGTTGCTATTCAATTTGGCGGCCCTTACGGTATTCTCGAAATAATTTCTTTAAGATATTTACTAATCCTCTCAGATTAATTTGAAACATTTTAAGTCAATAATATGCCTTTTAAAATGCTACAAAGCGTTATATCCATTTAAACCAGCCGATATCCAACCAAATGATTTGGTTAAATAGTTAATATTGTAAGGAGAGCGGCTAGAAGTGTAGCCAAACTCTCGACAAGTGTGGATAAAACACGTATTTGTAGTAACATCTCCTTAATAGTTAGCTGACTCTTATAGTGAAAGATATGTCGGTATGTCGGTTCATTTGATTCTTGCCTGTTTGCCTGTATGTCGCACCATTTCGACAGACGCGATGCAAGTATTATTAGGTGCACCCCCCTTGACCCGATTGTTATACAGTGTGCTGTTACATTCAGGTTAAGAAGGGGATGGAGTGTGTCCTTGCCGTGAATTGACTGGCTTTCCGATGTTGAAGTGGAGAGGGAGGGATATCTCAGGAGCAGGGGGCTTCTAGATGATAGGGTTATGAGTGCGTGGCAAGACCGTTCGGATAATAGCCCTAACAGTCGGGTAACCTACGAGTATATCCGCGAGGTTACATTTGTTAAGGGTAATTCAGGCTTCGGATTCTGTCCGAGCGTGGGTTTTCTCTTTAGACTTTAGGAATCTTGAGGCTTTTGGAATTAGCTGAACTGACGGACAGTTAGATCTTCGTTCCGTTCAAATTTCATTTGATTCCTCTCAGAAACTAGAATGGGTTAGAAAACTCCGTCAAATTTAATTTGGCTAAAATTGCACAAATTAAAAATTGCACAAAGTGGGAAGTAAAAATGTAAATAGTAGTTTAGCGCAGAGAAAGCTAGTTTTAGTAATAAACTAAACTAATAAACTACCACTATTTTTAAATATTGTTCGGCTGAATTTGTATTACAATCCAAAAAATATTTGACATTTTAAAAATTTACACATCAATAAAATTAATTAAATGTATATATCTCTTCTCCTTACAGCATATAACAAATAAATTAAATATATTTTTACTCCTACAAATCAATGCTTCTACTTACCTAATTACCTCCACCAATCAAGTAAGTGTTCATTAATATTTAAACAGTTTAAATTAGTTGAATTTATGAATTGATACTTTGAGAGTTTATTCTGCATTCCATGGAATTTATTGCAGCCAATAGCATAATTAATTACACAATTCAATTAGTTTCGCTTAAAAGGTTTAAGTGGAAAATCAGAGAGGAGCTTTATTCGAAAGTGTGAAGGGTGAATGGTAGTTAAATACACATTGAAAGGAAAGCTGTATTCATTTAAATAATGGGGAGGCCACTGGGGTGTAATATAAATTAATTCTATAATTTCTAACATTGCACTTTTCATTTCACAGCCGAAATGAACTCAATCCTTTTCAGTGCACTTCAAATTTGCTGTTTAGGAGGTATATGCAAACCAAATGATGGAAGAAAGGTGCATAAACAGACAACTTAATACAAAATTTCATCTTATATTGCAAACGTTTAAAAATTTAAGGAACAAACATAAGATCTTAATGGAAAGCTATTGAATTTTGTCTCCATAAAGAAATAAATAAAATGGTTAATGATTTTATGATTGGTTAATAATGATTTTAATAAAGTAGCATGATTTTTAATAAACAAAGGGTTATTACAAAAAACTTAGACCCATTCATCACACTAAACAGACTAACTAGAGTGACCCTTGCCACCTCTTTGCATGCACCCTGAAACCAACTTACTTAACACCGCTTTCCCTTTGATCCGACGCCGTCGAAACAGCTTGTTTTCTGGACCTACCATTAAGTGAACTAGATGACAGTTGATTTTCGCGCTTACCCCCAAACAGGGTCTAAATAATTGCTACAACAACAACAACTAGACAGAATAAATTTCAGCAGGGTGGTTTAGGTTTTAAGACTGATTACCGAGTCGGAATTCACACTTGAATAGTTAGAGACATGCTCGCTAAGTTTACAAAAGCACTTGAACATAGACCTTAGCCCTCATGCGTTGACCCCTAAAAGGCCGGTTTGTCTTTCCAAACTGAATGTCAACTTTGTCTCGAAGACGATAAGACAAAAGATCGTACTATATTCAGTTGATTTCTTATAAATTCGGTAATAGCAATTCCAGTGATTCAGATATTTTGTGAAAGGAAAATTTGGATTTTCTGCGGCATGAACATTTTGTCACAGGGACACATGGGAAAAGGCACAATGGCAACAGCTAACAAAACCTGACACTAAGGAACCTATATAAGAACTTGTGGTCTATGTCAGGAACTGACACATTTATTGTTTAATATAAAATATGTTATACCCGAAAATGTATATAAAAGCGTGTTCCTTACCCAGTGTTTTAATTCTCTTGCCCCAACTAGTTGTTATGCATAGGTTACATGTTGCTTTCGAAAAGAATAAGAGTAAAGCGATTTCCTCGATGCATATCGTGTCACGCAAGCGACAGAAAGAGCAAAGAAAAGGAAGGAATAAAAATACATGTAAGAGATTGCTCCTCAAAAAGCAATGGATTAATGGCTCTTTCTCTAGCAAAGCAAGTCAATCCCGAGCGGTTTAGAAAAGTATGCACAGAAAGCAAAAGAAAAGAAACTCGTGCAAAATATGATGATAAAATATGGTCTCCAATATGAATTAGGTTTTATGATTAATTTCTAAAAACTATAATATCAATCATATTTTCTATAAATTAAAATGCTATATATATACCATGTAAATATTTATGTATCCGTTGTTATTTGCGCATATGTATGTACATATATGTTTGAGCGCTTGCAATTGTTGTGTTTGGTTGTCATGACAGCGTTTGGGGAAACATTTTGTATACTCCGAATGCAGGTTAACCTCAACAATGCGTCAGTAAACAGCGCCGCAGCACACACATAATTTTATACATATATGTACTACTGTATATATATACATATAAATAAGTGTGTTTTAATGTTATTCACTTTTAATATACTCGTACATGCTTCTGATTTACTTGGTGAAGCACTTCAACTCTTCCTTATATATTCACATTTCAACCCCTTATTGGCTGGAACCACCTGTTCGATTTCATAGCACACTTGTCACTCCCAGTCTAAGTTAATAATTTAGCAATAACTTTGGACCAGCTGATATATTGATATTTCCAAAGTTTAATATCGATTTTCTCTACTTGTCCAATTTAATTCTTCTTTTTGTTTGTTTTGTTGAAATTTCTTGACAATTGCCCAATATCTCTAATGATTATTGAAGAGAGAGCTCTTTCGGCTCATACAAGATGACGGCACTGCTTTTCGCGAAAATAATACATTAAATTGGGCACGGAAATTATATTATACGAAAATGTTGGAATTGAGTTAGACCCATTGATAAAAATATACCCAATTTATTCTAGTGAGAAATCGTCTCAAAAATTTTTTTTTTTCTAACATTTTACAATGTTGCCAGATCAGACAAAATACTAATTTTTTGACATTTGAATTAGTACACCCAACATTTATTACGATTAAAAATGATTATATATTGACCCTGTAAAATGTGGAGTAACATTTTAAATCTTTTTTTTTTGAATTTTGAGTTTGATTTTGGTTTTGAATTTTCAACAAAAAATTAAATGAATTAAACTTCTTAAATGTTGATTAACATGTTTTTCTTTATCGTTTTCAATTCAAAATTAATGCCCCGAAGCTGCATTGCAAAATCTTTCCTCAAATGCATTTAAATTTCGCGTTTCCTTTCATTTTTATTATTTAAAATTTTTTTTTGTGATCTTGCACGGCGTACACAAATGTCTCTGTTGCAATACTTTTTTAACACGATTTCAATCTGGCCATTCCAGTCTTTCTGTTTGCTGAACGTCAAACCTACCCGATTCAGTCAACTGTCGGGTAGGTGATTACGCTCTCAATTTCCAGTGACATGAGAGTGATACCTCTTTATCTCTGGTTAGCAAAATAACAATCTGATGCAAATTTAGTTCATTCTCCAGCGCTAGGAGCTAGTTCCCGAATTTGCTAAGTCAAACTATGGAATATTATATAATACTATACATTCAATAGATTTACTTTTAATCCTGAATATTATTGAACAATAAAATATAAATTATTTGACGAAGCAGCATAATAATAAAAAAAAATTTAGTATTTAGCTGAGCTTGCTATTTTCTAGGGTGCACTTGGAAAAAGCCCAGGCAGTTCTCTTTCAAAATTTTAATTTTACTTTTGCAAATGTTAAAATGTAAAAAAAAATCTCTAAATTCTAACCTGCATTCTCAGGCAAGTAAAATTTTTTCGAGTAATTTTAATACGAAATATATAAAGTACAAGACTTTACTAGAGAAAAGTTTCAAAACGTTTTTTTTTCCTCCAAAAATAATGCATTCTACACAATTTACTTCTTAAGCAAATACTATAAATAGTGCACAAGTATTGTATGCCGTTATGTTTGTAGCAGCTTGTAAGTGCTTCTAAACATGTTTTACTTGTAGGCAAGCAGCTGAAACTGTAAAAACCTGTGAACTGCAAAATTTTCTTGTTAACTGAAATACTTTTACTTCACTTCGCTACAATTTGCATTCGCCGCTCCTCAAGTTCGCTCTTGGAAACAATGTGCGAGCCGAACAAAGTTAACGGCGAAAATTGTTTTTTAGAAATTGCTTTATTTTTGAACTTACTGGCAACTGCGGCAGGAAATTGAAAGAAGGTTAAGGCTTTAACTTATTTTGTGGCTAGAAATTTATTAAGTAGATTGTAAATTTCAATTTTGAGTGAAAGAAATAGAGGTAGCATTACACTCTACGGTTCTTTACTTGGAGTTCTTACAATACTTCAAACTTTTGGAGATACTTGGTGAAGTTTTGGAACTAAGGCCTCCAAGTTGAAGTTTATGCAGTCTTAAGTAGACCGTTCTATTTAATTTTACGTGAAAGAAATCTTAACTTTAAGTTCCTGAAACAGAGGCCAAAGTTCAGAAACCAAACTCTTCGAATTGAAGTATATGTAGTCTTAGGTAAACCGATAATTTCAATTTTGAGTGAAAGAAATGTGATAACATCATACTATAGCGTTCTTGACTTTGAGTGCGAGGATCATTTCAAACCTCTAAATATGAAAGCCGAAGTACAGAAAACTCTTCAAGTTGAAATCTCCGAAAATCGAGGAATTGATTGCTGAAATTGCAGGTACCCTGCATACTTTCATGGACCGCAACGGTATCCTTAACCAATTTGTTAATCCAGTTTATTCTTAGAATAAATCACAAACTCATATTAATGGAAAAGCTTTCACCAAACGTGCATCGAGCTTTCATATGAGCTTTCGAAATAAATAATAAATTAAAGCACGAATTTTCATTTAAGCTTCGTCTAACTTACCCCTAATTCTAATTATCATCCCTTCGCCATTATTCTATTTATTTTTTATATACAAATATTTTTCAAAATCTTCCATACATACATAAAAGCTTTTAGCTTTTCCTGTATGCGAACGTCGAGCAATTTACGTTGCAAATTATCATACTGACGCCTCATAAATTTCACAGAGAGTGGAACTCCTGCTAGGTATGTGATTAATTGCTTTTGTATCGATATGTCAAAACTCTGCTGTTTTTTGCTGTTCAAAACCATTGCTTTCAGAGGTCCGTGGCCCAACACGGCACACAAGTACGATTACCGCCAAGTGTACGGTCACCGGGTTTGCACACAGCGTGTGTGCGAGTAAATATATATGTATGGTATATGAAAAATGATGTGAGCCGATTTTCGTTCGATAGCTACACTCAATACCTGGCGAATGCACAAGAATATTAATTGCGATTGAAAACCATTTATCAATGGCAGGCGAATGAAATACATGAGCTTTTGGTGGAAGTTGCGAATTGTTTGTACAAATTGTGCTTAGCCGATGGAGATTTCGATAAATTATATATGGTATATCGAATACAACACTGGAATTTCTTATATAACAAATTATTGTTCACTAATTGAGTTTCTTTCAAAAAAATAGTTAGTACAAACTCAGCATTTTTTATACTAATCTAAATCTTTAATGAACTTATGGAACAGGTTGCTCACCAAATGAGCTGATGGTAATCTTAATGCGTGAATGATGATTTACATAGGTGGTAGTCCATGTAGTGCGCTTTTGTGAATCCCATGTTATTTTGTTAGTTATAACACTTCCTCTAAGAGAAAGTTTTCCTAAGAGACATCTTAACGTAAATAAGGGAATATGGGAACTTACCTTAAACTTAAAACATTTTCCATAGTCAATGTTGACGGCCTTTGTTGAATGTACCGAAATATCATAAACTCCGCCGAGGCAGATTTTCATCTCATTTCTTGCATATGTCAGAAATAAATGTACTCCATTAAAGGCTATAAAAACAAGCTAAGTTACTGCAAAGAACAACAGTACAGGGCTACCAGACACGCCTTAACGGCAAACAACCAGTGCTACAGAAACATTATAAAATTTTGTATGGCCGGAAATCAAAGGCAAGCAGCTGGACCATCTTTTGCCCCAGAAGAATGTCTTACGGTCCATACCGGAATCGAATTTTAGCATTTTATTAGGCTCCTCTGTGTGAAATTGATAATTTAAAAGCCGCTCAACAATTTTATGGTGCACCGTGGCGGATATAAACCGCTATCACCGCCATTGAAAGGTAGGTTAATAGGGTGAAAATTATGTGAAATATTTAGTGAGACATTTGTATTGTTTCGAATTGTTTTACTATAGCGACCTACAAAAGCATCATAGGTAGGCACATAAAAGAAATTTAACTCCATAAATAATTTAAAATTTAGTTTAATTCTAAATTTTAAAAGTCTACAATATCTTCTATATCAACACATGAGCTGTCATACAAACCGGTCTAAAATTTATCACCCTACAAACTCGTGTTTAATATTTTATATTTTTAAACCAATATCAAATATTTTCATTGGGATGTAAAATTTTGCATTTCTAAGTATACGAGTGGTTTTACTATAACCACCTGCCTAAAGATACTTCACTGGAACGCCAAGTACCTCACAAACTCGAGTTTAATGTTCTTTATTAAAAACAACTTATGTAAATTATTTAGTGAGACATTTGTGTTGTTTCGAATTGTTTTATTATAGCGACCTACCAAAAGTGACAGCACTGAAATATTTAGTACCACACAAACTCGAGTTTAATGTCTCGTATTTATAAACATGTGCTTAATGTTCTGAATGTGAAGTTTAATTAACACTTATTATATATATAATATTCCTTAGGTTAGCGAGTGCCAAAAGAGAAGAATTTTGTGCCTAAAACTTTTTGTATAATAAACTCTGAGTTTAATTATAAACACTGAAATATTCAGTGCTCTGTCGAACGTTTCGCTACAAACAGCAAGAAAACAGGTATTAAAGTGGTAAAAAAAAGTTTGTGGTAAAATCTGTGTTTAACGGTAAGCACTGAATTTGCAATTAAACTCGAGTTTATCACTTAATGCCAAATTAAATAAGTATAGTACGTATACACACTTTATAAGGTAATGGCTTTGCTGATCATAATCAGCGCTCCATAACTCCAATGAAGGGACTCACGCGTACTTGAAAATGCACCAATGAAATGTATTAAATAAATGGTAAGAACCGTTTCGAACCGTTTCTATAAAAAAATCAACGTTTTTGGTACTTTTTGGGTACTTTTGGGTATTTTTTATATGAAAACTGAAATTTTTGTTTTTTTAAAATCAAATAACATTTCTTAGCAATTACTACTAAGAAGCCTTTGTTCCAAAATATGACGGCCCACATGATGCAAAACTTCTAACTTTCCCACAAAAATATACAAAGACATTAAATTTAAACACTTTAAAGTAACTTCTATTGACTAATTGATTGCTTGATTAAATATAGTTCCTTTAAACATAATATCACATTGTAAAACGCGCCTCCATATATGTTTGTATGTGTATTTTGCATCATGTTAAACCAGAATATGTTAATTTTCATGCTTGCCTTGAGCATAAATATTTATGATAAGCATTGTTGCGTGATACACCAAATAAATTCATATCAAATTCAATGAAGCAAACTTTCTATATGAACATGAGCACACACACAACTAAATTCTAACAGATATATGTTTATATTGTGAGAATATGTTTAAATTAATATCAAATAGAAATAATAATAATAATTACCGTACAGGTAGTATGTGAGCACGCACAAAGTGTAGCATATATTATTACATATATATGTTGCGTATACGCCGTGTGATGGCTGCTAAAAAAGGTTGAACATGACATTTAATGTATATCATGCAGAAGAAGTTTAAAAAAATTACAAAATTCTTTTCAACATATTCATTTTATAATTGAATGAACATGGCATTACATTATTATCCGCATTTTTTAACATTTCATACTATGCCAGTAGTATATATTATATACTCACTTTTTGCAAATTTGTAAATTCAGCAGAATGCGATTATAGAAAATACCAGTATAGATGTGAATATAAATATTGCTAATTATTTCTCTATGTAGATTACATAAAGTAAATGAATAAGTGCAACGCTGCAGCGAATAAAGCCTTACATAATGCAATTATGAACAGATTTGCATGAAAATCGGCTTTAACAAATTAATAAATTAATAAAATTAACTTTGCAAAACTTTATTTTCTCGAGTTGTACCACTATCAGGCATATTTGTATATTCTAGTAAGCATAAAGGTGCAGTTTCATTTGTCCACAATTAAGATGGATATGTAAATTGTAAACCTAAAATATCATAATCCTACCCTTAGGTACATATACTTTCTCCTCTTTCTTATAACCCTTATATATCCTCAAACATTTTTTAAACTTCAAAGAGAGGTTCTTATAGCCAAATCACTTTTGGTGACTGCATCGAACAGCTCTTCTTTTATCAAAGATATTGATACCAGTTACATAGAGAAAAGTAGTTACTATATTTTGCTAACAGCAACACTTTTGGGGCCGAATATGTCTCCTAGCTAAGTAATTAAAATCTTCATCCATTTACTGAACCGTTCACGCATACACTCGGGTATTTTACTCAATTTATACACGCAGTCCATAGTATGCAAGTACGCCTTTTTCTTAGAAAACTTTTCTGTGAACGATCTTACGATTAGAAGTCTACTCTAATAAAAGTTTCGTCTTTACTGACGTTTCGTATTACGTTAAATACTTTACTGTAAAGGCGTGCCTTTATTAGATAGTAGTACAGAGGAAAGTATTTTTGTGTAACTCTTTAAGGGAGTGGGACTTTGTTTGGTGATCTCATAGGTAATAACTGTTTTAATCATATATGAGAATATAATTGATAAACATTGACAATATTTAATAAAAAAATACCGATGGTTTAGTGGACAGATATCGATATTTTAATCGATAAATATAGATATATTAATCTATAAATATCGATATTTCCACTGACCCAGTTCCATAGTACAAGATCTCTGCAACTCAAATCTCTATTTCCTTGCAGAGCATTATTGCAGTTATTACGTACGAATATAAATTTGTTATATAATCGATAATTTTGCGACACAATATATAGATATCGCACTCGCTGATTCGACTTTTGATTTGTGGTAATTGTGCAGCACTATTTTTACTCAATCGATAAATTTCTTTTAATATATCGATAATGTTGTTCGATAACAAACAATTTATTATCGATTTTTTTTTCTGAAAGCTGAGATCATTGTTAGTATTATCTAGCCGTGGGGCTAAAAACGGAAACTAAATGATTTCAACTGACTCTAGTGTGGAATTCCGATTAAACATTTTCAATAAAGAAATTGAATATAATTTTTTTAGAAACACTAACTAACGTTCAATTAAGTATTTTAAAGTTCTATACGTATTTACGAATGAAAAATATTGGATACAAATGAATTTATATCATTATAGGTTCCCCTAGGTATTTCCAGAACTTTTAGTTCGCCTTTAAAAATTTATTGACTCTTCGAAATGCTTTTCGGTTTGGTTAGTTTTAAAATTGATTAAAATTTTTATAAACAATTATACAAAAATAATTTCTCACGAACGAAGACAGCTTATACCGTTCGCGCCACATAATTGACTCGAAACAGCAGCATTTTCCCCACTCATAGCACAATTGTTTATCTTTAAGCGAGTAAATAATTTGTGCGCCTACACTCTTTTTGTTGACTACATTCGCATTTTCGCACCAACAAACAAATTCAAATTAACGAATTTCCAAAGCATTGCCCTGGCGTTCACTACACGCTTGCCACATGCATGTTTGCCGTCACTCACTCACCTCGTGACGCCGCAGCGCTGCGAGTCATAAACAGGCGATTGCAACAAAATGTAGCAAAATGTAATGTTTACCTGTCAAATGTTAACAAAAAAGGTGGCATACGGCTTAGCGCTGTTGTTGGACAAAATGCAGTTGGCGTTTGTTTAGAATAGCGGACCGATGTGAGAGCACACACACTGGCGTACCGTTATGTTAGAATTTCTTGAAATTCTTGTTGTACTTGTTTTGAAATTTATAAAACAACGGCAAGTGAATGTGTTTTATGGAAATTTGTATGAGAAAACGCTTACGTGGCGTATGAGTAACTTTTCTTCAGAAGAAAAAAATGGCTTAGTTACATCGAAGAAAATATGTTCTTAGTTATATATGAAATATGTTTGCAGTTATGAAAAATACCAGCTGAAGTTAAATAGTTTTTAGTGATTTATATTATTCAAAATGTTTTTTCATTGAAAAATAAATTACGAAAAAAAATTTAATATGGCAATCCTTTCCAAAAACAAAGCTTTATAATATTTTCAATACTAGTATTAAAAAATCTGTTTAATACTTTTTTAAATTGCTTGAAATAATATATTGATGGCAACCCTAATTTTGCAAAGTTAGTAGATCCTTATTTTTTATCAAAGGCAATTTTTTTTCGCCACATAGCTAAAGCTGTTATCTAAAAATATTTTATAACACATATTTTAGCTTATGTCGACGAAATTTTGATAAATTTTCTCATATAGGAGAGAAGTAAAACTTAAAGTTGTAGCCAAACTACCGCAAAAGTTATTAAAAAAAATTACGAATTTATGTTTAAATTTGATTTTGACAAGAAATATTTACAAATAAAAAGTAATACCTGAGCACTGAGGTTTGGAACTGATTTCAGAGCAACTATTTATAAAGAGATCCTATATTTCGTGTTAAACTGGGCGGATCCACAAGCCTCACATTTATATTGCTACATAAAGTTTCTGGAAAATACTAACTGGGTTTCTTTCGTGTGCCTGTTATTAGTTTATAACTTATGAAATTGATTTCTGCTAACTTTAAGTAAATTTGGTAATTTCACTTTAGATTTATCTGATTCAGGTACATAGCTGGAGTAAGTTTAAAATTAATTATACAATTTATACCCGATTTTCAAATATCTTAGCTTCTGCGACAATGCTGCTTAATAAACAAGATTTGTGGTAACACTACACACAATTTCTTTTGGATTTTGGATATGAAAAGAATTATTAAAATTTTTATTTTCTCCGATTATTTATTATATTGCATTTAAATATTTATTACAAAATTTTTGTCATAAAATTAAGTATATTTTCATATTTATAGTAATTTCCAAAAAACTCAAGACATACTTTTTTATTTATTCACTCTTTTCAGTTCGTTTAATTCTCAATAAGTTCGTATTTGAAAGAGCTTGCCCCCACTTGCAACACCCTTTATTTTGCATCACATCTTCCATATATTCTAGCTAAGTCTTTAAAAGATTAAACAGAAGTGTCCACTGCGCATGTTTTGTTTACATCGCTCAAACAAAAGTTGGCTCTCGCTCATTACAATGAGAGCGTAAATAAAGGCAGCAATGCTTACTGGCCAGCGGCAATAATGCGTGTGGCTAAATTATTGCAGTTCAGTCATTTGGCAATGTTCGAAGAGTTTAGAGGTTAAGTGTTTTTCGGAAGGACGAACAAAAAGCGAGAATGTAAACAACAAGTGATTAAAATGGGAGATAAAATTTAACGATTTGTTTTGTGATGAAGTGTGAAATTGTTTTTAAAATGCATACAAATTCTGTGTGATTGAAGTGGAATGATGAAGTTGAAAATAAAAACAAAAATTGCAGTATGAACAACAGTGCAAAAAAACCTAGATAATTGCGGTTCTATTTATAAGATCAAATGAAATCGCTTTACATAAGAAATAAAAAGTAAATACATTTTGAAAGTCAAAACAGGGTAGTTTGAATAATTGTCGGTCGGTAAAAGTCCCCATCTTTTCAACGAGGAACTTAATAAAGAAGTGTAGGTTCCCTGAGGAAATTTTAATTAAGCAAGGTTTATCAAATAGCAGTGGGATTTATTAATTTTAGATTATCTAATCGCAATAACTCTGGAAATTTAAAAAAACTTCTTTTTCTTAAATCGTTTCAATATCCACAGACTCTGTTCCGATTCAGGTCTCTGTTGGTATTTCTTCTACGCAAGAAGCTCCACAATTAACGAGAAGAGAGCGACTTGAAACTAGTAGAACTCACAGGAACAAATAAATATCGACGTATGTCTGGAAAGAAGTTTTAGTTAGATACTCACTTAAACTTTACGAACTGCCGACAAGAACCCCAAAAAGTAGCTGGGACTAAAAGTTGCATATCTTTAGAAAGATTGGCGTATTTTACCTCCCAAACTCCCCATACGAAATTTCGTCCTACAGTTTCTTGTGCTCCGACTCAAGCATGAAAGTATTAGCTTAACAGTAATACCGGATAGATTTATTACGTTCTTAGTGAGTTGATAGAATATTATTCATACCCAACCGTTAGACATTCGTCTCGAAACTTGCAGCCAGTATATTACAATAAATGTTGTTTACATCTCCACTAAAGGCTTCGTTGAGCTTCTTTTGCCATTTGTGGCTTATGCGTTGATATTATCCGACTTAAAAGTGCCTACAAATTTTAAACCTGCTTCGAATATAGAAAGTAGTTTATGAGAAGCTTTATCGCAGTGGAAGTACCATTGAAGGTTTATCCCTTAAATAATCCCACTTTGGTTTGCTACATCCCTCTCTGAATAGATCTTGTCTCGTTGCAAATCCGGGAACGTTCGGTAACACTTTTCGCCTTTTACCTTTCATTGCAATTTCTTGAGGGCAAGTCTTAAGCAGTGAGTCTTTTAAACCAAACTTTCGTGGATTTGGTGTAGACTGTTAGAGAGAGCTAAGCCACATATCTACGCTTAGCAATGTCTAACGTGAAATGTGTCGGATCTATTGAGGAAATGTTACGACTTCCATTGAGCCATTCATAATGGGTTCCTACAAATACCAAGTCATGACAAGTGAAGTTCGCCCAAAAAGTGGCCGATTTTAGTAAAATAAAGAAAAGTATAATGCTTCGTTAGCTCTGAGCCTTGGATACTTCGATATATCAAATATTTAAGATATCGGACTTCTAAACAGATTCGGCAACATATAATTAGAGGAACTTCTAAGTGTCATTTACCAATGGTTTTAGAACCTCGTTAGCCCAATGACCCGACGTATCGCTGTGAATAGCTACCCCATTGAATATAATGTCAAGAAATCTATTAAAAGAAAAAGAAACTCAGGGTTTTCCAGCTATAAACTTTTGTAATCTTTGGCTCAAACTCCAAAGGAGCCAGATATCAATGAAATCGGAAATCTGATTAAAGCTAGAGCTCAGTGTTAACTTTGGCTCTATGCTTATGGCGGTTACACTTGTAGGAAGTAGTTATATCGCTTACTCATAAATTAAGTGTTACAGTCTTCAAGTAGTCTAAAAGTGGATACCAAAGTATGGTTCATGACAGCACACTCTTAATCCCTCACACTTCCAAACCTTTTTCGATCTAGCAGTGCCTTGTACATACATTAAAACACACTCACACCAAATTTCTCTAGAAGCATATATATTATTCACTAAAAAGCTTACTGGAAGAACTTCTTTATGAAATTGCCACCAACACTCATATTCATTATAACTGTAAGCCAGGAAATTAATAAGGCAAGATTAACAGGGTTGCCACTTTCCATGCAAACTTCTTCCCCACAGTTGAACGACTGCTCGTTGAAAGGAGTTTATCGAGGCGTAACTTCGTGTGTAAATGCCACCTTTCGCCGAATGTTAATTAATTTTTTATTTGCTTAAGCCCGTAACTTTTGAGCACCGCTTTAAATATTTACAAACACATACTCACCTATAGCCAAATAAACCAAAAATGCGTGTACCCATATCAACAAGCACACACAGACTTAAGCGCCGCTTATATTACCGCTAGTCTTGTAACAAGCAAAAGTTAACTGCCTTTAGGTATTTGCAGTATGTCAGTGTGTGTGTTTGCGTCTTCCTAAGGCGCTTACCGACTGCATGGCAACGCGGGAGAATCTCCAAATTTAACGTCAAATCGAATCTTGTGGCTGCTAAGTCGTCTGCCTCCACCTAAATAAATAATGAGCTCAGCTGCCTGCAGTTCTGAAACCATTGACCTCGGCTTTTAATGAGATGAAGCCCTGTAAAATTTCAATGTCGAGTTTAAGAGTAATTTTAATTGCATTTTGTCGACTTTTGAAATGTTGAAAAGATGAAAAGTTAAATTAAAAATCTGACATATGGGCGGCATATTGAGTAAATCATTCTAAAATAGGACATTATCATCTTAACTGCTTTAAATATATTCATACTCCCTCTATAATTTCACCCACCAAAAAGCCTTATTCATTTGATTGGTTTTTTAAGATCAATTACTATTTTCCTTTTCAAAGTTTTCACCCGCAAAAATTGCTCTCATTTCTATACAGGTTTCCCAATAAACAACAGGTCCCATGAGGTTCTATGGCACAAAATGGATATTAACCCATGAAATCCGATAAATAAAAACCCTCGCTTTTGTTACTGTAATGTTTTAAAATAGATCGAGGATAGTTCTAGGAATGCTACCGTTAGTACTTGACCATATAAAACTCTCAGTGTGTTCCCGTTACGATGAATCATATTCCCCTTGTAAACCTTGACTTGAACTCATTTTGTAAGTCTCAAGCGTCACCAATCCATTGTACTTTTACTTTTACATACTTTTTTTGTTCTCCTTATTCTGCGAGAACTCTTATATGTATTTTTCAAGCTGTCATCATTTAACATTTTTTAAAATCTTATTTAGTTTACCACGCTTTTAACTGCTTCAGCGAAAAAAATGTTCACCACAGATTTGCTGACAAGAAAAAGAATATTCGGGATCCCAAATAGGCTAGAATGAATAAATGTTAAGTCAGAGAGAGAGCGAAATCAAAACCTGACTTATAATTAGACCGTAACAAAAATCTAGAAAAATCCGTAATCTAGAAAAATGTATATAACATTTTCATACCTCAATACCTAAATATTCATTTGCATGGAAGAAGTGCGAGCCAAGGTTCTTCAACCGTAGCCTAACAAAAATGTGACCGTTAAGAAGAAAGTGCAGAGATGATTCCACCATACCATCTTTCAAACTAGTTCAGGGAAAATGTTAGTGGATGTCAGTAAAGAAATATGCATCTTACTGAGGGCAAGAATCTGCTTAGACCTCCCTGAATTCACCCTCAGAGGGATTCAAACTATATATGAAGAAACTTATTGCTCGCCTCTTCCAACAGCTCTGTCCCACCCTAACAGTTATGAGAACAGGGAAGAAAAAGTATAATTCTTAACTTTGAACCCAGTCAAATCTCAAAGTATTGGAATTTCTACAGAAAAGACTACGAGAAGCAATTCTTTGATCGGAGTAAGGAACATCTTAAGAAACCTTTGTTCTTTTAATACTTTCAATAAATACTTATCGCTTTTTTTGTGATATTCCCATCTTAATATTGGATCGTAATGAGCAATATAAGCAATGCCCTCTCTTTCCCCTACAGGAATCAATTTTTCGTTGTCTTCTAACGAAAGTGCAACTTGATTTGGGCTTAAGTGAATAGTGTTCGAATATTCGCAACAACTATCATTTTGCAATTTTTTAAATTTTAAACACATGGCAACTCTTGTCATAAATTAACATCCAATATAAATCCCACTAAGTTCGCTTCATTTAATATGTTTATTATAATATTTCTATTGTTTTAACAATTTTATTTTAATTTTGAATTTTTGTACATGTGGCAACACTCCTAATAAAATTCTTTTCAACTGAAAACTCGTAAACTTCTGCAGTTTGATACCTAAATTGCAACATTTCACATATATTATAAATTTTATTGAATTATTTTTTTATATAGGTGGCAACAACCTACCAAAACTATTCCCAAATACAAGCCTCTTTATTTTAGTGCCCATTGAAGTAATTCTAGAGTATATTTGCGCTTTTCGGTTTGATAATAATAATAATTATTATTTTTTGATTTTTCTTTCGTATTAAAAATTTTATTTTAAAGTTAAAGAAAAAGTTTATATTTTAACGAATGGCAACCCTGCATCAAAACTTTTGGAACTTTAATTCTCTTTATTTAAAAGCTATATTTAAGTAATTTGTTTAATTAAATATTGAAACGTGTTTAACTTAAATATAATTAATAATTAATTTAATTGTCTTATATCATTTTATTGCATCAGCATTTTTATGCAGGTGGCAACTCACGTTAAAAATATTCTCTACTGAAACTTTTTTAAAAGCCTTCACTTTGATCACACGTATTTCACTTATTTAATACTTTCATTTCTCAAAATTTAGAAACAGGTGGCAACGCTGCAAAACTTTAGCTGACTAATTTCTTACAATCAAAACAAAATATTACATACAATTTCGTTACAGTCCAACTACCGTGCCTAAAGAAGTTTTACTTAAATACCTCAACTTCAAATACTAAAGTTTCAAAAATATTTAAACCACTCGCATTAGCATCTTTCAAGGCATGCAAACCAACGAAAAAACAACAACTACGAACACTAATAAATGTAGTTAAATGGCCACTTTGCCAAAAAACGAAAGAAACAGCTGCAATGAAAATTATACTTAATGCAATTTGGCATTTTTTTCCTGTGCAACAACAATAGCAGCAACAAGGTTCGTTCCAACTTCTGGCAACCACAAAAAATTGCGCACACAAAACTTATCAAAAAGTTTTCTTGTACAAACTATTCGACGCTGCAGTTGGTTAGTGGCACAATGAAATGCGTTGTAGAAGTGACGCCTAAAAATTGGGTGGATTCGATGCCTTTTCTCCACCGCCATTCATTTGCTACACACTTTTTTGTGTTACTGTAAAGTAACTTTTTTCACCCTCACTGTTATTGTTATTGTTGCCATGTTATTGCCATTTCATTTCCGAGTAGTTGTGGGCAAAAGTTTGTGGCGCTTCCAGGCAACGGTTAAAATTGCGAAGTGCGCGCAGAGCGGTTGGAGGTTCGTGCTCTATATATGTATGTATGTAGGTGTATGAGTATATATAATGCTTATATATATATACATGAATGCTCACAATTTGTATTGCTGAGCCTTCGTGTGGTCTTTGGTAGACGAAAATACAGCAGTCCGACAATTATAAGTATGAAAAACGTTTGTAATGCGGAATTCAAAACTTGTTGCATTCCAATTTGTTGTACATTAATTTTAACTCGAATTTTTTTTTTGTGCGAAGAACAATAAAATATTTTTCTAATGCTGGCATAATTGAGTGGGTGAACATTTTTAACTTTGCAGACGCTGGAAAGTGAACTCATTCAAAAGCGGTGGTTTGGCATATTTTAATTTTAATTGAGAAAAATTTATATTAGAGGTTGAAGTCTTACTTTTAAATATTAGACTAGCTGTAAACAAAAAAAAAGAAAAAAGTTCGCGCAAAATCAAAAAAATTACGTAATAAAAAATATTTTTAGTAAAAAACTCCACAATGTGGTAAAACCTTAGAATCTTTTACTCAAGAATATTTTTTTATAAATTAAAAAATTTTGAAATTTTTATTTAAGTTTTATTTCTATAAATATAATCGTGTTGTTTCTTTTTTCAAAATTTTTACGTTTGCTTAAGAAAAGCATGTACCATAGTATTATTCAAACTATTACCCAACTGAAGCTTAACATTTTTCCATCTTTTTGGCGATTTGTGGATTCAATTCCAAAGTAACTGCGCCGGTTTAGCGGCCGTGAATGAATCAAGCAAATTTTGATACCCTGTTCTGATGTGAACCGTACTCCAGTAAGGGTGTTCTGCATCGACCGGAACAAATGGTAGTCACAAGGGGCAAAGTCTGGGCTATAAGGGGTTTTCCTGTTTTCCAAATAGCTTTCCAAATAGCTGCTCTTGCAACATGGGACCGAGCGTTGTCATGATGGAAAATAATTGCCTCATGTTTAGTCGCAAATTCCGGGCATTTTTCAGCGTTTTTTAGGCAATCGCTCATCGCCCGAGTTCCACCCGGTTTTAGAAGCTCATAATACTGCACGCCCTTCTGATCCCACCAAATATAGAGCATCAACTAGGCGTCATGGATATTCGGCTCTGTTGTTGATTTGGCTAATAATAATTAATAAATAATAAATAAAATAAAAATAATAATAAACCAAAAGAAAATATTTTAATCTTTCAACTCTTCAAGTCTTTCTTAACATATTTTCTGAAAATTCGCATAAAATGAATTAGTGAATCTTAGAAGGTTGAGAAGGCATGTTGAGAGTATCTGCAAAAGTATTTTTCCTAACTATGAAATATGAATTTTAAGAATTTTACTTACGGAATTTTAGAACAAGAGTCGAATTATGTGTCTAGCAAAAAGTGTGAATTTTTTTAAAAACCGTATAGTCAATTTGATAGGTCACTAGAATATTAAAATTGTGTAAAAAATTATTAGTGGAAAAATATCGAAAACTCTTACATAATTTAAAACAAATCATTTCGCAAATTAATGTTACAAAAAATTTTAACCCATTAGTTCTTCAAATTTAATTTTGTCCCTAAAATTCCCCATTTTGATACATTGAAAATACATTTAAAATTAATTTGAGTGCATAATAGAGAGTTAAATTTTAAACAGAAAAAGTTTCATAAAATTTATTATAAAAGAACGTAATGTAAAAAAATCACTTCTCAACCAATTTCGTTAAGGATTTTAACCCTTAATTCTTCAACTGGAAGATCATTTCGACCGATGGTAATTTTTCTCTGTTATTACCAATCGTATGTAATTAAAAGATTGCTTGAGGGCTGAAATTGTGTAGGGAATTATAACCACTTTATTGAAAATTAATCTAAAATTAATTTGAGATGGCACGTGAGGATTTAAAATGTATAAAAACTATTTGTCATAAAATTTGGCATATATTTTTACATAATTTTAAACAAATCATGTGTCTAAAAAATTTTCCTCAGAGTCTTGACCCTTTAGCTCTTCAACTTAAAAGTTATTTCAACAACTTTTTTGCTAGAAAGTAACAATAAAATGTGCATTTGAAGGGTATTTAAGGGTCAAGTATAGAATATAATTTTTTAGGCAATGTTATTGCTTTATTTTTTCTGCCTGATAAGCTCTCACCAATTAATAGATAGTAAGATTTTATGCTCTCTGGGTTAAGCCACAACAAAGATGACATTTGCCTTTAGGAGCTGGAGAAGAGATAATGAGGTAGAGAGGGTATCAACAAATTTTCACGCACAGTTTAAAAATAACATGCAATATTGTCTGATGTCTCAACTAAATACCACCATCCCTTCCCTCAATCTAACTTAGGCGCCACTATCGGGGTGAAATCACCAGGTTTGGAAGGGTTCCATACCGCAGGTACATAAAGTATTCAGGATGAACCAGACCGAGTTTTATAGGTCTTGAAGTATCTGAGGCGAAGACAATACGACTACTGCTCAGAACTATCAAAGGCAACAGTTTTAAGAATAAAACCGATTGTTTCCAGACATTATGGCTCAACAATGGCTTAACCTAGAAACAAGGGTACATTATAATGCTGCAAAACTGGGATTCGGCCTTAATTTTACATCGCGAATGGCAAATGTCGAACAGTATTCATATCAGTCAACCGGCTGGCACAAATTAATTAATTAATTTTAAACAGGTGGCAACTCTATTCGACACTTTTTCAATTGAAAAGTGCTAATGGAAAGAAATAAATTAATTTTTGATGTGCCAAATCGTTTGCTTTGTCTTCAATTATATAGTACACTCAATATTTATTAAGATATTTATATATAAGCAAGTATTACTACGTGTATGTTTTCAAAGTAACTTAGAATATTAGCTGCCTTTAAATATAAATTCCTGCTTCATGCCATAATTATATTCGGAAATTTCTGATTTGTATGAAATTAATAAATATACCATAATCAAATGCATACATAACTGTATCAACACACACACACAAACACAACGCACCACATATTTAGGCACAGTTGAGTGCACGCTGCTCTCCAAGCCACACACACACACACATACCAAAACAAGCTGATAACCTCCAACAGCCGCCTACAGCTATATAATGACATAGAAGCTTTCGCAAATGAATTTGTATAAAGAAATAATATACACAGATGGCGCACACACACACATATACACATCTGAACATACGCATTTACTTAGTTGCATATGGCAGCATATAGCAGCTGTAAGCAAGAAACAAGCCCAAAGATGAGTGTGTCTGTTTCAAGTTTATGTGCATACAACATGCCAAATGCAGCATGCAACACCGCACACACTCGTGCTTGTATGCGCATGTTTATAAATATAACGAATGCATGCGGCAACGCCATAATTAGTTTAGTACAGCTCAGTGAACAGCAATGAATAGAAACAAAACATACCTCAAAGAGGTCGGTCGCACACACACGCACACGCAAACACACGCTAACAGCGTGATGAAAGGTAGCGAAAGTGAAAGTCAAAAACATGCGAATATGCACAGACAGTTAAATGAAAAAGTTGTTTACAAACTCAAGCGCTTCGTTTACACCGCACATTTCGCCATTCAGGCATGTGTGCCACGGCGTATGAGTACTCTAGCAATTCCATGCCTGTCATAAAAGCAAAAAACGTACCTTCACATAAACTAGTATGTAAATATATGTGTGTATATGTAGTTTTAGCTGTGAACTTGCATATGACACATACTCGTGCACACATACTCGTGCACACGTGCGCATTTATGTGCAGTTCATTAAAGCTACTCAGGTGGCGCATATGCGGTTGATGCACAAAGCTGAATAGTCTTCCAGAGCAAACTAAACACAATTTTCATTTAACATAAACATTTCTCTTTGCAAATAATTTCCATTCATGCAACAAGAAACCATATTTTTAGAAATTCATTTCAATGTGCCCAGAATATTGTGGTAAACTCTTTCATTTTTATATGCAAATAGCAACTAATTAACTTTATTTTTGCATCAAAGTGCTTATAATTGTACAAAGCTTGTGCAGGACTTGTAAATAATCCCTGTCTCATTGAATACTTTATAAGCTGTGGTTAATAAAAAATAATTCATTTCTTTTTTTTTTAATTACAGTTACAAAGACAATGCATGAATGTAATGGATAAATTAGCTTAATACCTTCACCAATGCTTTTTACATACAAATCGTTGCACTTATTGAAAACATTCAATTTTTGTAAACAGGTGGCAACTCTTTCGAAAACTAGCTCTGTAAGCAACTATTTTTATTTCATTCCACACTTTTAGATCGATGATTTCCAATAGATATCTCCTATAGAAATATTTTTTAAATATGTTTTTACAGCTTTTTTATATCTGCTCATTAGTTGGCAACCCTCTCATTATTATAAATGAAAATTTTTATTTCTTAAATCGCTGCACTTGCAATATCACATTATATTTATTTATATTACAATATTTTTTATATTAATATAATAAATATAATGTATATAATATAATATATATAATATATAAATTATATTATAATATATATGCAATAAAATTATATTTTATATATTATAAACCACATTTAATTTATCAGTTTCTTTTAATAAACATTTCTGAATAGCTGGCAACTCCTTTGGTATTTTTATTAAAAGGTTAATACTCCCATTGGAATCTTTCTTCTTTTTTATTAATATCTTTGATTAACATTTTGTAAAAAGTTGGCAACCTTTCTGAAAATTTTTTTTTTTTTCTTAAACCTTCTTAAACCTTTGCTTTGTTTGTACTTTCGTATTCGATATTTAAATAAATGGCAACTGTTCTCAAAAATATTTAAAGCTGCAAGCCTTTTTAACTCACTTTAGTTTGAAGCCATAAATAAATTAAATAAGTGGCTAGCCTCTTCAAAGAATCTTTCCAGCTGTAAGCTTTCTTAAACTTTTTAAGTTTATAATGAAGTTTCGAGACGCTTCGAATAATTCAAAAAATTTTTCGAATCAGTTTAGTTTTCACGTGACGTATTTTCGTTACGCTACAAAATTTCGTTGCAATAGATCGATTTTACTACCACATTTTTAAAAATTTAGAAAGTATAAGACATATAAAGTAATAAGTTTTTGTTTGCCTAGCGCATAGATAACCTACTATTTTAGACCCTCTTTTGTTAGATCTTTGGACCTTCTCTAGCTCTACGGGATTCCGTATTTACCCATTTAGCAATCATCAGTAGTATAATACAATAAACCAACTAAGTACGGCAAAAGTATTTTTTGACGAACTTCGAAGTAAAAGTTCTATTAGAGGGAGGTCCTAATAAAATATTGGCCGTCTGAAAGCAACTCTGACTTCTTATACCATACTGATTGAAACGTCTATTGCCTCGATCGGACAAAAAATAGAAAACGACCTATGGAAATACAGTAAAAGAGAGTCCGAAAGGAATTTATGAATGAAGGCTTTCTATTTTATTTGAGGTCCAAGAGATTATAAGCTGTAAACTCTTAACTTTGACCATAAATACTAATAGAGACTTTCGGTTGAAGAACTCTCAAATCTGAAGTAATGTGTTCTAAGACATGCGGATTGATTTAATATACGAGTAGCCCAAATACTGAAAAGTAAATGCAAAGTCATTACTACATAAATCGATACGAAGTACCCTCCTCACCTTTTCCTCTATTAGGTTTAGCTAAATTATAGCTATCTATATAGTGGTATTCGGAAAAAAAGAACTAATCCCGAGATTTCGAAAATTACTGCATATAGATTAAGCATAAAATACATTCTTCACATACCAGCCTGGTCTAATCCCCAAGTCAGAACTTTCAGAGAGTACGCTGAATAAAATTAGAATTTTTTGAAAGCCTTATGATTTCGGGCTGACAAAAATATATTGTCTGTACATTTTTAAAGCAGGACGCTTGATACATGAGATACTCCTGCTAAAAGGCAACTTGATAAACATTTAGATTAAACCTCGACTCTTAAAGCCTGAATGCAAGACTGCCAGCGGGTTTGACCCAACAAATGTAATCGAAGTTAAGAGCTGTGATAAGGCATCTTCTTTCACTCTCAACACAGTCGATTCATCGTAATCGAAACGGTCCCGGATTTCATCCAACCAAGGACAGTCGGCTCGACAACATTTGCCGAACTAAAACAACCGAGATTGACCGAGAGTCGAACTCACAAGCGATTTGTAGATTTTACATGGGTTCAGTTGGGTAAGAAATCACACAGTAGACCTTAAAGTATAACATGAAACATATGCAGACTGTAAAAATCTCAGCTTACCCGCTCACTCCATCCATACGAGTATTGAAAATATTTCCATTAAAATGATTTCAACCGTAGCACTTCGATTGACAGATGTTTTAAAGGCGAAAGAAAGCAGAAATCGGAAATGGCAGAGGACGCATTTAACTTACGGCAATAACATGAACACATCCACACACACATCCATTTAAGCACAGCTCACGATAAGCTTTTAATATGCAACTTGGCCACAAGCAACAAGTCATCAGACACGTAGGCGAACGACGCTGCGCACGGCGAGTATGGCAATATGCAATAAAGTCGAAATTAAAGTATGAAAAGAGAAAAACAAAAACCGAAACACAACAATGGAGGAAAAAATGAAAGGAAAATAATTTAATTGCTGCTTGAGTCATTGTCTGCTTGTTGCTGCCGCGCGATATCCTTGCAGCGGCTCTTCTGTATGCACGTGCTTCATTTGTATGTATGCGTATGGCTTGTGTGTGTGTGTGATTGTAGCAGCTTTTTGGCAGCGCAAGATATACATTTAATCGCTGTTGGCGCAGATTTGCGCTGCTGCCAAGTGACAATGCCATTATGGCTGTGTGTGTGTATGTGCGCACGTATATTTGTAATTATTATTAGTAATGGTTATGATTGCGTCTGTGCTTTTGAATGTTAATTACGATGTGCAAATTTTTGCATTTTTCTTTAATTTGAGTAAGTGCTCTCGCTTTCTTTTTAATAATTACTGTGGAAAAAGGCTTTCGTACTTCAACGAAAGTGGAAAATTTTCTTCAATTAGTTTTTAATGGATCTCACAAACGCAATTACATATGTACTTCTTCTCAAACAAAGTGTGTACCTTTACAATTACAGAAAACGAATTTTTAATCTACATGCAGCAGTGAATTGGATTGTGTCCTTAGCTAGCTCGGTGGACCATCCAAAGGCTTAGTAGTCTTGGGACGATAGTGAAATATGGTAATTTCAACATATTTTAGACTTTCTTGCCAATTAGCTTGATGTTACCATACTTAATAAATGGATTTACTCATTTTGCAATCTTAAAAGCGTGTCCTTGTAAAGAAAATTTCTAAAAAACTATTCCAGCTTTAGCTCGAGTTTAAGGTTTTGTGTTTTCGAAGTACTTCCAAATGCTCTCATTGAAGTGTTTAAGAAACTCTGAGTTTAATTCACACTTTCATACCGATTAGATTGCTTGTTATTTCCTTAGTAAATCTCTTTACATATTATTCAAACTTGTAAACATACCCTCGAAAACTAAAGTTCTTGCCAACATGATTAAAATGGTCTCACTGAAGTGTTTAAGAGACTTAGATTTTATACTTACTTAGCTATTGGATTAATGGTACACTTTTTCGTACATCAGTTTACCAATTTAGCAAAATTAAAGACGCACCCTCGTAAACAAAATTCTCAAATTTTAAGAAATAGTCATAAACTCGAGTTTAATGGTTTGTATTTATATATATTATTACTATTTCGCAAACTTAAAGACGTACCCTGGTAAACAAAAGTTCACAAATATTAACAAAAAAAGGCAAAAAGGCATAAACTCGAGTTTAAGGGTTCAAGTTTACAAAAAATTTTCAAATGGTTTTATTAGGGTGTTTAAGAAGCTCTGAGTTCAATTTAATCTTTTTTATGCCTAGTAAGTAAACAAGCGAAATCTATTCACTCGTTGGAAAATATTGTTGTGAAATGCGATTTTTTCCCCAGTACCACCAAAACAAAAAGGTGTGTGAGATAATTATTTTTCTATGTTATACTACGAGTCTATGAATAGTTTAAAGCGCTAAACACTAAAATGTGCTGTAAGCTGGAGTTAAAGACTATATAAATAGACATATGCGAATATGGAATGGATTGAAATGATGTCTAAAATGATTTCATCGCCTTGATGACCTCTACGAAAACTATAGGTATGGATAAATATAGTTAAATGTAAGAGACATTAAGACATTAAGAGTAAATAAAAGAGAAAATAATAAATGTCTTCGCATATAGAAAAATGCAGATTTACAGTTAACTCCATCAGGGAAGCTTTGTTGCGCTGTATATTGGCATAGAAACTAATTGCACAACAATTTATTAATGGAGAATGCCTTCAATTGCTGTCACTTCCCTGTTTAACTCACTTCATTTTTCGCTTGGTTTACTTGCACAATATTTCAACTAATTACTGGCTCTACCTTTCATTATGTCATTGTCATTTCAAATTCAGCAACATAAAAAAGCTTATCTGCAATGACTCGATGATTAAGTGCTCAGTCATTATGCTGCCGAGGTAATTGTTGCGCCCTTATGACCTTATGCCTGGCGGCGTCATTTGTAGTGCCTTCTCTGTCGTACTTATACATCCTTATGCGTTCATAAGCAAATTAATTAAAAAGAGTGATTATTACTTGGCACTAATGCCACTCATTTGGATGAGGTTGCCATTTGTGCATAAATACAGAGTATATATGAACGATACTTTTGTACAGATAAATAATAAAATAATAATTATTATTAAGTTAGAGGTTATAAATTCCAAATATATAAATATCAAAATATAATTATATATGATTAATTTAAACTTTAAATTTTAAAAAGAAATAAAAAACAGTTTCATCGAACTCCCGTTTCGCAAAATTAAAATAGGGTTACCATACACAATTAAAATAATGTACAACTAATATAAAAAATCAATAAACTTAAAAATTCAAGTATCTTGAGAATTGTACTTCAAAAATCGTCCAAATGCAATAAATTGGTACAGGGGTGCCACCCTTTTTAATTCTTTAAATTTTATAATAAGTAAAAATTTTGTAATATACTGCAGGTACTAAACTTTAAATGTTTTCTAAAGCTTAAAATTGAGTATGAGTGGCAATGGGGTTGCCATCCGCTTAAAATTTGTAATATAGATATTTTTAAAAAATCGTTTCAGCTATGATATTTGTACGTCTAACAAATTATTATTAACAAGTGACCGAATAGCGTTGCCACTCGATTTGTAGAATAAAAAAAAAACATTGTAAATAGCAAAAATTGTATGTTTAAAAGGGATTAATATTTCCAATAAGATTTTTGTTCGGTATAAGAATAAATGGGGCTGACAATTATTACAAGAAATTGTAATTCAAAAACCTTACTAATTATATCTAAATAATATAGGGTTAGCCTCTGCTGAAAAATGTCTGAAAATATATGTAGCATATATATGTATAACAAGCGTAAAATCTGGAATTGAGTCTAAAGTCTTCAAAAGCTTAAAAAATAGTATAAAGTGCAACGGGTTGCCACCCTTTTTAATCTTATGTTATGTAATAAAAACAAATTTAAACAAAATTAATAAAAAGCGACTCAGCTATTAAATGAGTACATTTAACAAATTGTTAAAGCTATATAATTCAGTGGCGTTGTCACCCAATTTATACGAAACTAAATTTAAAAATTTTTAACAGTAACTGTTTTCAAAAGTCGTTCATTTAATCAAACCATATAGAAAATACGCAATTTTAGTTCCTGTAAAACCGGACAGGAACAGACATATTATCGCTTTATTGTTCTTGTCTATCAGCGAAACTTATGTACTTGAGTACTTTATGCTTAATTTTTAAAATCTTAAATAGAGTTTTCGAGGAACACCAAACTAAATATATTTTTCGTTCCTTCATTTGATTTTCTTTTTTTACATTATTTATTTTTCGAATAGATGTAGCAATTCCACCTTAAATCCCCAGATATACCTAATCTTAAATGTTTAATTCACTTGAATCTTTAAAGTGTTTTGCATATCTTCTGCATACCTTGGCCAAAATTGTTCGCTCACAGAAACTTATTTTCGCTTCTTTTTCCTAACGCGGTTTACCTTGAAGAAAACCGTTGTCCCAATAGACAGTTTATTTTATGAGCTGACACCTGTTTCCTGTCATAACCGTAACCGTAACTGTCGTTGTCAGCAGCCACACCTAGCAAACTCACCGCAACACACGCATCCACACAAACTTACACAAACGAAGTAGACACAAACAAATCTACATACATACAAGCAAGACAATATAAAAAGTAGAAGTAAATAAGTTGTCACTGCATTTGTGGACAGTCAATTCTAATAGTAATGCCAGCTATGGCGTGGGTGTTCCCTGAAATATACTTGCACTCGTATATGTGTGCGTATCTACTTGCATATAAGCGAAAGAGCGATATATTTATGTATGTATATGTAACTGTATATATGTAAATTGTTTATAAAACAAAACAGAACTTTTGTTGTGCTAACTTGGACTTTAGTTGGAACATAAAATTATGGATATGTATTCTTGGATAAAGCATTGTATGTAGCTGCATGTGTGACTGTCTCTCATATATTTTTCTGCTAGTGGTTCTCTCATTGCACTCTTGAGTCCCCTTGCCTTTGTAATTAACCGAGTCGTTATAGATGTTGTCGCCTTCAAATATTCAAGGCCTGAAATGTGTAATGGACTTTCTAGATAAAGAAACAGCTCACTTGGAGACATCCATAGGTCGTCCATTCAGATAGGTCGCACCCAACTTTGATAGAACTTATGGGCTTTTTTGATATACACACTTATTCAACGACAGTGTAGTTTAGTTAACTAAACTCTATAAATAGATTAGATCGCCAAATGGCAACACTTAAGTTGTCAGAGCCTGTATCCAGAGCATGGAATCTGCTACGGCTGTCAGGGGAATTGAGAGCTATTCGGATTTGAATTTGTTTAAATGATGAAATCCTATAACATTATAAAGGTTCTGGTTGAATCCATGAGCAATAATAATTCTTAAATATTTATGGAACATTTACTAAGTTTCTTTTCGAGCAATAGATCGAAATCGATGTCGAAAATGATATGAGATTGGCCAATGTATCAAGATTTTTGACTAAATGGAGTTCTGTCATCCCGTTTTAATGGACTCGTTATTGACGAAGGAAATAATATGCTAAGAGCTCCGTTTCAAAATTAAATTCGAATAAAGATAATTTGTCCTCTCGAAAAGAGTACAGTATGACAAAAAAATAGATTGCTTATTACAGCTATATAGGTTATATAGCTGCTCACTTCTGAGATTTCAATGTACTGTGTCCTTCCGCACAAAATTTTAACCTCAACACTTACTTACTTCTTCAACTTCAACTCGATATTTTCAGAATCTACAATATGTCAAAAATCGAACTCCGGACGAGTCAATGCAGACCAATATTGAACTAGCCATTCTTACCAGCTCCTTGGTTTCGATGATACCCTAAAACTACATTCTCGAAAATTTCGTGGTATATTTTAGTTCTCGTACTACCCACAATATAACTGAATTGGGTATGGGTCAATTACTACTTATAAAAATTTTTCGATACAGTGGGCTGAGGAAGAGACCTGAATGTAAATACTTATTTTTAATTTGTAGCCACTAAAATTCTCCTCGTCTTTATAGCGATCAGTTGTTGGCATTTCTTCCTATCTCACTTTTGTGAATAGAATGCCAACAATTCAATGGTGTTACATGTGCTACTCTTCTATGGCACTGCTAATTTTATTCTTGCTAAATCTAAATTTATGACTTTTTAATGTGTGGCTGGCAGCAAAGGAAGAAAAAAAGAAAAAAAAAAACTCAGCAAACAGGTATCTTTTTAGGAATGTCTATGAAATTGCAGCTGAATGCCGTGAAATTAGCTGTAGAAGAATGATAGCTTCGCTTTACACGCACATTTATTATCTTGTTATTTTGTGCGCAGAGAAAAAAGGAGCGAAAGAGAATCGCATTTAATGCATGACAGCGCGGAAAAGCGCTCTTGAAGCACATAAATCTGTGCGTCATGGCGTATACGTAACTTATTTGCAACTTTAAAGACTTGCCGCCGAACGCGCTTTTAATGCAACGCTATTATTTAGTATAGCATTTGCACACATATTACTGCTTAACTAATGCAATTTTCTCTCGGCATTTTTTAAGGCAGCTTATCTCGAATAGCTGAATGATTAAGTGCAGAGTCATTATGGCGTCTTAAAGAGCCATTGTATTTGTGATCTTATTATTATAGCTAACTTGCTTACGCTTATAACGCTGGCGCTGATAAAAAGCAGTAAACATAAGCATATTCATTGCGACGAGTGATGATTAATTCATGTTGATGGCGCTCATTTCACGGTGTTTGCAGCTTTTAGGCGTAATTTTGCATTTAGACACTGTCATTATTGTTGCATACATGCTAAGCCGACAAAGCTATTTAACAAGCTGCTGCTTTCCTATTTGTTAGCAATGGATATACGTGGATTTTGCGTATCACAGATTTTATTTTTCATATATTTTCTTCTTTAAAACATCACTGAGCGTGTTATTAATGAGAATTTCAGTGAAATTTATTTTCTACACTTTTTTCGAGAATTAAAAAAAAAAAGATTAAATTTAGGCATTAATCTTGAACATTGCTTTTGAACTTGATGCTGGAATATTATTTTCTGAAATTTTAAGTTTTGTGAAGGTTCTAGAGAAGTTTAAATTCAGCCATGCCCAGTGTTTAGCTTTCGCTAATAGAAGAGCAATTGTGTTCCATCTGGATAACACCAGACCACACACATCTATTGTGACACGCCGGTAGCGCCGGGAGTTTGGTTATTCATACACCTTAGGGTCCACACCTATGGACCTGTACAAAGGGTACCACGAATATAAAAAGCTAAGAAACTAAATGCAGAGCTTTAAAGAAGACGCCATAACTAAAAGTATACAGCTTATATATCGGCCAGGTCACAAGTCCACTGAAGGATTCCCGACATGGATTCTTCCAAATGTTTAGAAATTTCGGATAACATTTGAAAGATGCCTTAAGCTAAAACTTTGCAGTTAGATTTGTTTACTTCCACTAAGTTTCAACCAAGTTTTCTTGAAAAAGTTTCGACCACAACCATTGAATTACCAAAACGCGGATAGTTAATAAAATGAATTATTTGCAAGCAGACCTGTGGCATTTCGTTGCAAAATTAATCCAACAACTAACACTAATTCCTGCATAAAAGTTTGTCGAATGCTACATTTGTCAACTGTTTATTACCATTACAAATTATAGAAAACAAAATGTCTGCTTCATATGCTGGCTTTCTCCATACCCCACTTAGCGAGTGAGAGTGTATTTGTATTCGAGTTTGTTTAATGTGAAACGTCTGTTTCAAATGTCCCCTTTATTTGCCTTCAAACCATGCTCTTTGAAACCCATACTCCCCGCTTTCTGACTTTGTTGGTATTACTGAACGCAATTTTCAACTCCATTAAACTTGATAAGCGCACGTTCTGAGAATAAAAGTCTTGAATGGTTTTTGGAGTGGTAGCTACTACCGCTCGCGCTGCAAAAGAGTGCCCAGTGTCATACGAGTCTCTAGAATGTAATGAACTGTTTGCCAAAAGAAATGAAGAATGAACACGCTAAGTATATACATTAAAGCCAAAAGCAAAATCAATACAGAAAAGCAGTTACCGAGTAATTTGATTATATTTATGACCAATGAGTACCTTGTGAAACTTTGGTATGAATCTGGACGGAGGAATTTGGGACTGGTGCTTTTTAATTTTTCGAAAATTGCTTCGAACGCTAGCAATAATGATTAGTGTTGTAGTTAAAGTCACATTTGTGCAAAGAAACATGGTGGAGGCACCATAAGAAGCGGCATCTCAGCTTCCCTGCCACTATGTAATGCCATTTCGCTAGTTGAAGCCGGGACTTATTCCGGTAATAACTTGTTTCCTTAGTACATACACCAGGACTTAGTTTTCGCGGATAGTTCCATCTTCTTGAAGCCATAGTTGTGATATTACTGGGTTTAGACCACAAAAAGTCGATACAACAGGCTCCAAACCTTGTAGTAGTGACTTTAGTAACATGCTATCGAAGCATAGAAAATTCAACTAGTCGATATACTATATATGGTACCAAACTTGCTATTTCAACTTCGATATTTTGTTAAACACTTTAAAAGGCATAAGTCACGTCCGGGATGCGAGTATCTGGGTGGACTATTTAGACAGACCGCTTTCGCGACCTCATCATTCACTTCAGCTTACCGTTTCGATATGAGATGAGGAGACATTGGATCGTGAAGATCTTGTTGTTAGATTCTCGGAGGTCTAACTTTTGATATTAAAAGTTATGGCGGTAACGTAACCAATGTTTTCGCTTTTACATGTGAAAGTACAGTAGGCTGGTGGATCTGGCTCCACGAAAGAGATAAGTTGCGCTCGAGTTGGTCAAGTTTTCTGAATGTTTGAACAAATATATTTCACCTAGTAGTCGCCAGAGAATATTTTCGTAACATGACTTGGACACGCTAATATTTGGTATCTAAATTCTTAGATGGACATTATTATCCTGACATTCTGCATTCGCATTTGAAGGCTTTTGGGTTTATATGAAGAGTGAGTGGGAATACTTGGAGTAAGGACCTCTTTTGCCATAAGATTGCAGTATAAAACATAAGCAATAATCACACCTTTACTTTATGTTTGGCAGAACTTTGTGCAAAAATGTGGGCGTCTTGATGTTAACCGACATTTGGAGGGTTTTAAAAGGGTTTTCTTTTTTTTTTATGCAGGAAGGTTTGAGTTTATCTTTGGAGAGATGGTCGATATTGAAAATAGCTCCTTTCCAAATTTTAGATGGAACTCTCAAACTTGCAACTCAAACTTCTAACTGCATCAAACACAAACGGTACATTGAAATTACTCTTCCTTAGCCAGTTTGCTGCTTATTGTGTTGCAGATCCCAAAGGCATGTTTGTCTCGCCACCTGCTATGCAACTCTGGGTTGAAATTCACAAACGTGTAGTTTTATTTTCTAAATATTAATAAGCATGCATAATTTATTTGCTTTTGTATTAGTATAATACTACTTATTCAAGCCTTTTACTGACTCCAATGCCTTCTACTTACAGCTCATCAAAGACATGCAACGTGAGCGCTTTAAATTTGGTCAAAGCGAACTGTAGACACACAAGAAATGATGAAACCGAAACTCAAGTCAGCTTTAAATCAAAATGAACTGCATTTATACTTAGGAAGAACTAAGTGAACAAACAAAGAAAAGAAAAAAGAAAATAGAAAAGCAAGTAGCAAGTAAAACACCGTGCAGCGCTGAGTAGGAGCAAAGGCAGAGGCATCTATGAAAAAATGCCGCCTCTAAAGAAAGTGCTACGAGTAAACTGGAATTTGCAAATCATATCATGTATCGTCGTGCTGCTCACAACACACAGCATCCAACTAGGTAACTACACTACATATGTGCACTTATGTATGTACTTGCAAGGGTCTTATGCACTTCAATGTCGTTGACTAACAGCTCTAATGGGATTTTCATTTTTTTCTACACACATTTTTTTTTTTTTTTTAATTTTTTGAATTTTTTTATGCACGCTAGCCCACTGTATCGACTGCTTCAAATGCGTCTCATTCAATGGCGCCAACAAGGCATGCGACGATCCCTTTCACAACAACTACTCCACCGCCATACTGGAGTCACCGTGTATGGGCGGACGAAAAGGACGTAACGGTCTATTTCCGGCGACGGCCTGTATCAAAATTGCCGGGATTTATGGTAGGTTGAAGTATATATATATATACAATATATATACGAGAGCGCTCGGATACGTGCCGGATACCGACAACCGCGTAGTATAAAGTGACAAAAATCCATGATTTCGTATCGATATGCCACCGTAGTAGGTGCGCGAGTTAACAGAGACAGTTGATTTCTGGAAGAACTCCTTCCGCGTTTTCTCACTCAGCGCTACAAGCGCAACAATGAGACCACATCAGTGTTTGACGCTGTTTAAGAGCAATCCGAAGGAGTTTCTACTTCGTTTCCTAACCGTCGACTAACCTGCTCAGAAGAAAGCGAAGACTATACTGTCGGCCGGAAAGGTATATGGCCATGCTTTTGTTGGATTTATAAGGCTTGATCTACATCGACTATTATTGGGTCGATTCGAAGTCAAATTGGTGAAACCACAGCCCCAGTTGACAAAAAGAAAATGCTTTTCCACCATGAGAACGCACGGGCTCACACCTCCATCACCAAACGATCACCAAATTGGTCGAATAATTCTACGAATTTTTGCCTCATTCACCGTGTACTCCAGAATTGGCCCCTTGCGACTTCTTTTTGTGTTCAATGTGCAGAAGTTTGAGTGTAATGAAGAGGCTATCTTCTTTACATCGTTCTTCGTTTTTCTATTGTAGTCCAAGTACTTATCCGACCGCCCTCGTAGCTGCTTTGTTGTTGCTTTTCTTTAGTCAGCGTTTAGTTGATGCAAATGCCTTATAATTTTTCCGTACTTCTTCCTTGACACTTGCGCCGCCGCAGATGATACTGGCGAATCGATAACGGTACGAGGTTGTGCGCTGGACAGCGGCACACTCACCACGGACACGGAAATCATACGTATGTCACATTGTGGCAAATTCTACTACGATGACAGGTAAGAGAACGAAGGTGTAGTGGTCAAATATGTACATATATACTGAGCAGTAGGTATATATGTATGTGTGGTGCTTGATTGAATTCCAAGCTATTATTCCTCATAGCTTACACATTCTTTTCTCTTCACACATTCACAGATACGTACACGGCTGCTTGCAGAGCTGCAGCAATGCGGACGCATGCAATCTGGCAGTGGCCAACTATAAAAGCTCGCCACAAACACTGTGGCAACACTGCAGCTTAGCGTTATTGACATTCATAGCGTTACATGACCATCTGCTCGGCCTAATCAGGTAGCAGTGTAACTGTAGTTACTAGAACGTGTTCGTAGTCATAACACCGATGACAAAGCGCTGTGTTGGCGTCATGATGAGATCACATACATACAAACACATGCATGCATAGAGACACAATGTGAATTTACAAATAGGTTTAAGCGTTATTCTGCTGCTTTACAATTGCTCAAAAGCAAGTCATCTACATTCACTTCCGCATACGCACACACACACACATAACTGTATAAATAACACACACAGAAAAACACTTACATACATGCATATAAGTAAAACTGTAAGCTATTCGAATTGAAAATGTTAGAAACAACAAAAACAAAACGTAATCAATTTTCATCAAATCAAATTTGTGTGCAAGCATAACGCTCACTACGTTTTCCTAATGCAACGCACCAAAAATTTTTGCTTTGCAAATAGTATTAATATAATTGGAAATTTTCTATGTGATTTGCACAAACAAAAAAAAAAAAAACAGAAGAAGTTGAAAACTTACTGCGAACATAATCATCTAAGTAATGTCACTTGTGCGTAGGTTCTAGTGGAAACTTTTAAAGTGCTGTAAATTAGTTTATAAACTGAGTGCTATGCTGTTAGTTAAATTAGTAAGAAAATTTTAATAAACTTCTTTTTAGTTGTTAGCGGTAGTAATCTTTCTCCAATTATTGCATTTTATTTTCCTTACAATTTCTTTTTCATTGTCAAGATGCGCAACAATTTCAGCCTAAATGTATGCAATATGACTAGTCATATTGTGTAGCATGCAAAATGCCCCTGAAAGTAGGCAATTTTTTCTTTAAATGGAAAGAAAATCTCAAAATATACTTCTCAGACGAAAACTCCCTCATTCATTACTATGAATATATGAAAGTGTCTATATTTTATTTTTTTACCCATAAAACTTTAAGAAATTGAATGCAAGGTGTTGCCTACATTTAGCCGCACCTCAAAACTGCAAACTTTTTTATTACTAAAAAGTATATGTGGCGCATTGAATCAGTGCTTCAAAAAACCGGAATAAATTCCTTTTGCGCCTTCAAATAATTGCGCTCATTAAAATTTATAAATCAGTTATACTATTAGACAAAACAGAAACAATATGGTATATTTAGCGGTATTATTAGTGATCTCACAGATCCAAAATTTGGTAATCTGCCAAAGAAATAAAGAATTAAAGCCCGCAAATATGCAGTAAATACATTGCCATATACCAAAATTGTTTTTAAATCGTCTCCATACTCGACCTTCAACTTTTTTCATTTCTCCTTTTCGTCGAAATGCCAAGTAAAATTAAGTAAATATTACTCAATATTTTCAATACGGAGTTGACCAGACCTCAATCGAAGGTCGAACTGTTACGGAGCATACTACTGTACCAAAAAATAGGACGGGCAGAAGGAGAGTGCTATAAATTGTTATAACTGTTTATCGTGAGAGAATTTGCTTCCGAATTGCTTATTCAGTTCAAAATCGCATTTTTGAGAAGCTTCCCTTAACCGTTACAAGATAATGATTCGAACTGAAGTTGGGTCCCGAATTGTCCGCAAAACTTGACCACAGAAGAAGTCGTACAGCCTGAGTCTGTTAACGAAAGTTTCAGTGTGAAGTCTGACATTCGCTATAGCCGAATATAATTTCTTCTATGGTAACGGTATTTGTCGATCTATAGGTATTTTGAACTTTGAACGTTGAAAGTCTATTAAGTGAGTTGTAATAACACAAATTAATATGAAATTCTAGTTAACGAACGAGAACACTCGAGTATGAAGTCTGTCTTCCACCAGAAATATAACCCTAAAATTGCTAGCCTTTCCTCAGTCGCTGTTAGTTGACGTAACTTTCTTTATACCTCATCGCATTTGTCGCACATCATTACGGAGAAACGTTGTGATCATCAAAAACTGGGAAGCTCTTTCGAAACAGTTTGATATTTTCTAATAGGGCTTTCGTTTAAGGGACGGGTCCAAATTTAGTGCACATCGAAAACCCTTGAAAGTCTCAGATGTCATGCCGTACATTTCTAAAGCCTGTGCCATAACAAATGCCAATTAGAAGCTACGTAAGTGAACTCTTAAATCGATAATAATAGCGTAGTGGCCCTCTTTTAATTTTAGTTTTACACCCTCCAAGGTTTGAACATAAAAGTTTATTCATATATTTTAATCTAAATTATCAAACTTCGTTTGATTTATTCTAACACCTCCTAATCAACACCCTTCAAACGGATAACCGTAAATTTATTTGAGTGAATATTGATTTGAGTGAAAGTCTTTAAAACTCACCATTATCCGGCCTTTATTATCGTTCTGAATCGTATAAAGAGGTCAATAATGAAACTAACACCTTTTGTAAAGTTGTACGAAATTTATGGTGCTAACAGAAGAAATTAAATATAAATGAAATAATTTTTCAGCCCGAAAATACTTTTTAAATGTATTAGACTATTTCGAAAACTTTTTTTAGACTTCTTAAAGTCAAGCAAAAAAGGTATGCTATTAATCGATAGCTAAATTGTTTATCGACAGTTCAAATTATTTCGATTATCATTTGAAGTTCAAAATCCACCATCACTTCAAAATGTTTTTAATTAATTTCATTTATAATAATTAAAAACAATTAAGGAACATTTTGTGTACCGAAATTTCTAGAGTTTGCAAAACAAAAGATGTTTGGATTGATCGATAATACTACTAATATCGATTAAAGGTCCAAAATACAATCCAACTACAAATTTTTTTAAATTAATTTCTTACAATCAAAAATAATTTTGGCACACAAAGTTTTTGAGTCGCAATTCTAGACTTTCAAAATACCGCTAAACCGATTCATCGTTCGATTAACTGTTTATCGACTTCAAATACAAAATAAAATCACAGATTTACGTTTTTTTAACTAATTTATTACAATCAAGACAAATTTCAGGAACACACATCTTTTAAGCGGCTAACTACCAATAATCTCTTTAAAAATGTTAATATTATTTAGTAAAATTCTTTTAAATTGTACAACTTAGTATTATTCTTTAGCAAACTGTACATTGCAAGCGTCTAATATTACTTAAATTTTACTTATATATATATATATATATATATAATAGTAAGGAACTATAATTTGAAAAACTAGATTAGTGAAAATTGCTTTCGAAATTAGCAAATATACAGTTTTAAGCCTCTTAGTAGTTTTTTCAACAATTTATACGAATAACAATGTATTTACTTGAAATTTCGCATTGTAAAAATCTAGTTTAAATGAATTGTGAAGCATAATAAAAATTAATACAATTAAATAATATTCATTTAAATTAGTTTTAGCAAAGCAAAAAAGAAAATTGTACTTGAAAAATACCTACGAGTAAATATTATAAAATAAAACGATTTTTTCAGTGACTACACGAAACAATAATTTTGCGCAATAAACAAAAAGGTTATTGATTTAAATGGTTAAATAAAATTAATAACATAACCTAAAAGTGAAACCAGGATTTGCAACACAACAAATAAAAGGTATAACAACTAGTCTAGATTAATGCCTAAATATATCATTGAAATAATAAACGAAGTTAAGAAAAGCTTTTGTGAAAAAAGTGAGGTTAGACTTGTAATAACTAAAAATTAAAATTTTTTCGCGCACGCATACATTTTTCAGCGTTTTTCTATTTGCACACATAAATTTACAAATAGTTGTACATACATACATATGTATTTATTGAATTCCATATTGAACACAGCGTAAATATTTAATAACTATTGATAATAAGGCTTCAAACGATTGAGCTTTAATGGTTTCCTAAACTCAACATTCAGAAACAAAAATGTATTGTATATAAGCTAAGCGGCTTTTGTTAGACCTTGTATTGTACTTTTCTATAAAAAAGAAAAAACCTCAAAAATTATTATAAATAAAAAATGCAAAAACGCATACAAATTCAAACGCTTGCAGCAAAGCAATAAAAATGCACAAAGCATACGCAGAAAAATAATTAAAATAACAGAATTTACACATTTTCACTTAAACGCAACTAAAAACTCGCAAGCGGTACATACACATGCATACGCGCGCATTTATATAACGCATATAAACATAGTTATGTAAATACAAAGCGTACTAGCAATGCGAACAATAGCTGTAAGTAGCCTATTTTTCTAATTGTTGGAATATTGCAAACATTTAACGGTACAATGGTTTGGCTTATGAATAAAAAAGCACAAAAAAAAAAAATAAAAATCAAATGAATTTTCAAAATAAAAACCACACTAAACACCAATAAATTAATAGTTATTCTAGCAAATCAACGAGTGTTCTTTGTAATCAAATACATACATACATTTTTATGCATTATCTAATTGAGGCACACGAGAGCACAACATGACAAAACTCGAAAAAACACACACATACATATGCATAAATATATAAACGAAAAAAGCGCATAATCAAATTTGTTTGCGAGCGAATAATGAAAACAAAAAAACAAAAAAATTAATAAAAATTGGTGTGCGAGAAAAAAACACAACCTAACCTAAAAACTGACAAATATCAAAATGGTCAAAACACAGAAAAATAAATCACAAGTATTTGCAATAAATAAATAAAGTTTACTTACATTATACTATTGAACGTTTTTACTACCATTTACTACTAAATAATAAGAAAAAAATTTAAAAGCAAAAAAAAAAAAAAATAAAAATCGAATTAAATAATATTTACATGAAATAACGACGAGCGCAAAGAACTATTGTTAAATATTTAATGCAAATCTTAAATTGTTCACATTTATGTACATTCATTTAACGAATCACATAAAACTTACTTAATCCTTGTTATAATTTAATTAAACTAGCATATAAATAAGTTTGAGCTGAAGTAGATATGTATTTCAGCTAGGAAATTTTCAAACAGGAAGCGCGTGATATCAGTAAAATTCTAAAATAAACAAATATTCACTTCGTACTCACATTAAATGTGTTCGTATAATTTATTTCAATGGATTTCAACGTAAGTAAGATTTTGAAAATTGAAAAATTTTGACATAACTAGAAAATGATTAAATTTGGTTTCACCTAAAGCGTTCTTTCTTCACAAAAAAATTGTGAAAACCCTTTCTTCGCTGCAACACTCGCCAAATGATTTAGAACACACTAAATATTCCGGAAGTTTGTAAAATCTCGCCCAGTTGAAATATTAGATAAAGCGAAATAATGACTTGGCTGCTTTGCAATGCTGCTGTTTGTTACATTTCACCACCCTTCTTGAGATCAATGATCTATTTGTTTGTATTTAGCGAGGTCAGCAACCTTTGTTTCCCTTTTTGTTTCTTTATATTTAGCGAGGTTCACCACCTTTACCGCTGTCAATGACCTCATTGTTTACATTTAGCAAGGTTCACCACCTGTCTCAAGGCAAATGACTCATTTGCTTATATTTAGCGAGTTCAACAAGCTTTGTTTACTACAAAGAAGTATTTTTCGAGATAAAACTATCGATATAAAAAAATAAATCCAATTAATTACTTATTAAGAATCTGGAAATATACACCTAAATGTAAACAATGGATCGTTGACATCTGGGAGAGTTGTTGACTTCGCTAAATTTAAACAAAGCGATGCTGTCCTCGCTAAACGTGAACAATAGGTCATTATAAATTCTACCGGAAAATCGGATTGAAAATCCGTCTATTAAGTATATAGAGGCCAGGAAAAGGATTTACCCGATTTTTCCCATTTTTGACACCAAATCACATTATTGTCATGGAAAGATAATCCTCCAAGAACATTACGATATCTTACACATTTACCGTTATATATAGTAAAACGTCACATAAAGACACTAAGGTCCATATATTGGATATTTGTTGGCTTGAAAAGTTATATGGCGATTTCGACTACTTTTACGAATGAGATGGCATATCTTGATCGTACTATTCGTGCAAAGCTTTATTCAATATCTTAATTGATTTAATACTTGATTTATCTACTTTAAAGTGAAAGGATCAAATGAAACTTAAAATTGTGTTATATGAGACGTACGCGTGATTGTTATCCACTTTCGCCCATTTTCATAATGTGCCATAAGAATGCAAATATAATTTGACATACCAAATTTGATCGAAATTAGTTAAGGCGTTCTTGAGATATAGAAATTTACCTAAAAGTGGGCGGTGCCACTCCCATCGTCCAAATTTGACACGGATTCTTGTTTGGCCCTTTCGTACCATATTTGCCGTAAGATTTAATGTTTCCGATGTGTTTCTTTAGCGAGATAACGTACTTTTAATAGTTTTCAACATAACATTTGTATGGGAGGAGGGCACGGTTAATATCCGACTTCGCTCATTTTCTTAGTAGATGAGGAGATGCCAGAAAAACTTACTCGAAGCAAGTTTGATTGATATAACTTAAACGGTTTCTGAGGTATGTAGATTAAAACGATTTGGAGGCCCATACCCACTTTTTGCCCATAGATACCCCGCTCTACTAGGATCCTCTATAGCAAATAACACGTTTATATCTTAATTTGTTTATTAGTTACAGCACTTTATCGGTTTTCGATTAATGGCGTTTTGTGGGCGTGGCAGATGTCCAAATAGGCCCATCTGCAATACCAACCGTCTTACGATTAGTTCGGGCGTAAAGTAGGTGTAGTAAAACTCGATTCGTTTTAGGTGTTACAAACAACCGTTAGGTGAACGAAACGAATATATTCTGCAGCAACATGTTGCGAGAGTATAAAAATTATTGGGTTCACACAGACACAGACACACAGACTAACAATTTCACAATTTTGTCAAATATTTAACACATTTTACCCAATACTTTGTCCTTTATATTCATAATAAATAAAATATTTGCAAAAATAATGTAGAAACAACGCTGCCATTTTAACTTTTTTACTTTTTACTTTTATGTAGAAAACACTTCGCTTTAGTGTTATGCTACTTATTTTACTTATTTCTAAGCAAATATTTCAAATAAATACATATTTTCAATAACCCTACCAGCAAGCTAATTATTTTTCTCGCGGCAACGGAAGCTGTCAGCAAACGGCCCTTTTGGCGGTACAATTCCATGCAAAAACAGCGTTGCATCGGTAGTGGAAGTAATACTTGCAGGAAATTACACCAGATGTACAATGAGCAGATATGTTAATAATAAAAAATTATGATCAGCAAATGATTAATTATATGATTGCTAGTGGGATTAAGAAAAGAAGCAATAATAATCAGGTAGATGTTATTAGCGACCCTAATTACATTATCAAAATAAATAGAATTACTATATAATGTATATATAATTTAAATAATAATAATTTATTATTTAAAAATCCCAAAGTAATTAATGTAGGAGTACTATTACTTATTTAAAGAATATTCTAAAATTATTATATATTCTAAAATGACTTTTAAATTATAATATTCTAAATGACGAAATATGAATACAGATTTTCATAAATTGTTAAACTCTGAAACTAACTGATGATCGTCAAATCTGACCTATCATCTCATTACTGGTATGGTTTAAGGAATATGCAGTGATCACAATACTTATAGGTTTCTTCTACAAATTCGAACTATTTAATGTCATTCAATATGTCACACATGCCATAATTAACCCCCTTTGATCATCACTGGATCAGTCAGACAATATAAATGGTGTGCAACGTGCGCTAAACATTTTTAAAATAAATAAAACACATTACTAATAAATTATTGCAGTTAAAGAAAGTTTTAACATATATTTTTCCTTAATAGTATTTTAATTGTAGCGACAAAAATACTCCCCGAATAAATTTGAGAAATGCAGCAAAATTCACAGCTGGTTGACGGGTATAAACCCGGGTCAATTTCAATTACGTAAACCCGTCCTTGTGGGTAAAGGTAATTTATTTTTATAAAATATGGTTTAAAAATTTTTTAATTTATTGTAATATTAAAAAAAAAGTACTGATTACATTATGAAGAATTAAGTTTAATTTTGCCAGAATTATTTAATTAAGTGTTTAAGCGATTACAAATTGGCTTTGATATTTTTATTTTCCTCAGAAATTGACATGGACAATAACCGGAAAGCCAGAAAGCATGGTGTAAACGAATAAAAATATATTTTAAACCTGATTATTAAAAGTATTGTTTCTGGTTTTCCAGTAATTTACTCCTACATATATAAGTATAAATATATTTTTTTGGAATTTTAAATAACAAAGAATATACTTTTTTCGTGCAACACTGTCACTGCCGCTAAATTGACTGTTCCAGTGGTTTCCGTGTACATATGTGCTGAAGTTGGTGAAGTGAAAAGTATAAAAAATTAATTTGAAGATAATTTTGAACATTTAATATCAAACCGAACTAAATAATACAATATAATATTTATACCACAAATTCATCGGAATTATGAAATTTTTGCGTTTTGCTATAATATTTAAATGCTTTGATTAGTAATTAGTAGCAAATGGTCGCTTTTTAACTTCTACCAATCAATCTATCAATTGTTTATTTAATACATTTATGCACTCTGTAATTCCCTCGAGTAGACATAAATGGAACAACTGAGAATAGTTTGGGAAATACTTACTCTAAACTAAAAGTGCTCGCGTAGTAGTTTTATAATTTAAATCATTCCATGGAGATACAATAACCAAAATATTGCAAGTTTCCTAGTTGAACTGAACTCATATTATTGGTATTTATTGTCATTCTTTATTTTCGACAAAATTTTTTATATTTCTTAATTTCTTCAGTGCTACAATATTAATATTTTTCCATTCATTGTTTTAATATAAATTATAAAAGATTCTCCATATATTCAATATCTTCCTTTACAAATTTTTCCGCAACATCAGCTGGCACTTGCACTTCTTTAAGGTTATCCAAACCGATTTCCTCCTCTTTCCTGCAAACGTAAAATAACAAAATCTATATTTGAAATTTTGCAATAAAATGCGAAAATATACAATCATTTACTTGATCAGAATATCGACGACGTTTTCACAGGCCAATAGACACTGTGTGTCTTTGCCAAATTTCGCTTCCCATTTATGATATTCCCGCAATATTTCGTATACGCCTTTAGAACGCAAAATCTCGCGATAACGTTTTGTTGCACATAGTTGCAGCAGTGATTCTAAAAGCATTTGGCGCAAATCTGGATCTTCCTCGCGAGTTTTCGTTTCAGGTAAATACTGCAAATGATAAATAAATAGTTTTGTTCAATATTTGAGCAATATAAACTCCACTTACTTGTAGTTGTAGCGGTAGTTTATCATTTTCCTCATCGCTGAACTCTTCGGGGCCGCAGAGCGGATATAATATCGCATGCAATATGTCATCCTTATCATTTAAAATAATATTGTGGTACACCGGATCGAAGCAAATATTTTTCAAAATACCTATTGTGCCGCCACGACGTACAATATTTCCTTCATACGAAGCGAACGGTAATATCTTTTCGAGGAAATCATATTTGGCTTCACAAGCAATTTCGCGACCTCTAGCAGTTTGTGTCAAATTGCAAAATATAGCAGCTGCAGTACATATATTTATTTAGTAATTTGCATTTGTATTGTATTTGACTTTGTGTACGCACTTACCCAAATAATGCAATTTCATATTTTGTTTGTTATAATCCAGTTTTGTGAAAGCTTCAAGTAAATTAGGCATAGTTGTGCTATCCTTTTCCAACTCGACAATTATATTTTGAACTAGATTTTCACTACGTGTTAAATTACTTAGCACCATTGTCCAGGGATCGGCTGACTTGGAATTCTCATCGACTATTTGCTTGATTGCAATTGATATCAAGGGAAAAGGCTGTTGAGTATGCATTACATTGAATAAGCATATATTTTATAAACAATTATATTGATTTACTTTCGTACCGGATTCAGTGATTTAGCAGTTTCAAACACCTTTATGGCGTCCTCCTCTTCCGCAGTTAGATTAATAAGGGTTAATGCAGCATATTTGGCTATTTCTTTAAATTTGTGGTCAACGAGATTAAAGACCGCCACTAATACATCATCATGTTGCAGTATTGCCTTTCTGCCTTCAACTGAACCACTCAAAGCTATAGGAAAAAAGTTTAAATGTAGAAATACTAAAAATATTTTCCTATTTTCTGAACATACAGGTCACATGTGTCAGCGATATTGATATCAAATCCGCTCTCTCCAATGGTTTCATATAATTTACTATTTCATTGAGTGTGGCTGCATATGACACTGTTCCGGATTCTTGTTTCTCCATTTTATTTTGTATAAGTTATTAGTCTCCTATTAGTTTGTTATAGTTTAATGAAAGATAAAAAAAAACGTGCGACATACAACAAATAAACTAAAAACATAAACAATAACAATGTTGTATACACGCGTGTTTTCCCCAAAGTCGGCACTTCCAAATTGACAGCTGCTCTTGTTTGAAATTATATTCATCTATAAATTTAACAATTTTAAGTATGTAACTTTTTACACGTATACTGTGCACTTTTCATAGATTCACTAGATTGTTTTTATAAATCTATTTCGTATAAATTATTTTACAAAAAGGTTTTAATCTAACTTTTTTATTCATTCAATTCGATATATTTACACCAGTTATAAAGGCAGTGACAAAGGGATGCCCAATTATTCCAACACAATGCCTCAAAAATTTGCATTTTTTAAGCATTTAGCGTTGTTGCCAGATCAGACAAAATATTAATTTTTGGGCTTTTAAATTAAAGCACTCAACATTTATTACGATTAAAAATTGTTATATTTTGACCACTTAATAATCGAGTTAATATTTAAATATTTCTTCATGATTTCATGATATATTAAAACTAAACACTTATTTTTAGTTTTGAAATATTCGGGTTTTGAATTTTCAATAATAAAAAGTGAAATAAACTTGTCAACTCAGAATTAATATATGTTTTTTTTTATCTTTTACAATTCAAAATTAATACCTGGAAACTGTAAATCACAAAATATTCGACCAATACATTTAAATTTAGAGTTTAGTTTTCTTTTATTGTTTTACATTTTTATTAGTGGTTTTGCACGGCGGTTACAAATGTCTCCCTTGAAAATTTTCTTTTCGGAGCATAACAATCTATTCGTTTCAGCCTCTTCAGTTGCTAAACGTCAAACCTACTAGATCCAGGCACCTGTTAATTAATGTTGGGTAAATGTGTTACTCTCTTAACTTTCAGTGACATGACAGTTGTAGATATCTGTATATCTGATTCACACAATAATAAAGAGTTAAATGCTCACAAATAAAACATAGTTACCATATCTACATATTTGCAAACGAACCAAAAGATAGCCAACTAGCTGTTAAATTACTCGGGAACTCTACCAAATTTATACGATAAATATAGTATTACCATAAATCCCAAATTTAAACTTATTAAAAAATAAATGATTTTATAATATTATTCGTTTTATTACAAACATTTTAAAATCGATTTTGTTAAATTATACATAATTACAGTATACCTGAGATAATGCATATATGCATACATGTTACAATGTTTATGTGATTTAAAAAGTTTAAAAATCTTTAATAGGAACATTCGACTTTACATTCAAATAAATTTTCAGACATGTTTCTACTTATACATACAGCTTACAAACTTCAATTTATAAATCTATATTACAATTTTACATTACCCAACACTATTATGGTTCCTGTATTTGGAGTATAATCTTTCTTTTTATTTATTTTGCAACGTTTCCAAAATATGTAGATATGGCAACACTTATTATTTGTTAGCATTCAAGTCCTTGGTTATTACGTGAATAAATTGAATTGGATGACAAGTGCAATGTAGAATGAAGGCTATTTTTAAAATTATTAATACAAAATACATTTATAGAAACTAAAATATAGAGATTTAGTGAAGTGTTACTCTGCGCGGTATAATTGTAAAAATAGTTTTAAATCGAGAGTTTCGTATCATAACAGTTTGGCAGCACTGCCCGGCGTTCATCCTCAGGTACTGAATACAAGCAACACAGGTTTGCATTTGTAGTCAGTTATTTAGAGCTGAAAATTCCCGCAGATACAGAAAACCGGGGAAATCAACTATCGGTTAAATTTCTGTTAAAGTTTTCTTTGGAGTGTCTTAAGGCCAAATTGACAAAACTAATAACTCTTGTCTCTTGTGTACACGTGAATGTGCATCACTTTCTTACGTGCAGGGCTAAAGAGTTGCAACGTGTGTATGGATAGTTTCCGTGTTAATTATTTATTAAAATATTCGGACTTTCGTCAGGCGTAACTTGCTGGGTAATATTCAAATGTATCGGAGTTCGGACGTGAAAACTTTTATTGCTCATTATCGGTTACTGCTCTTTTGCTTACTTGTGTACTTACTTTGGTAACTGCTGTGTTCACACGGGCAACTCGACTCAGGCAACTTTATACCAATCCCTTTCATATCATTTTCGCAAAATATTGCATGCTTGATTTACCTCAGGTACAATGAACAAACGTTCCTACTGGTTATCTAACTCAGATTGGCGAAGAGAAATACATTGCAATTGATAAGTTTTTAGATTGAGTTAAATTGTTACTTTTTTTTTTATTTATTTCTTTTATTATTAATAAATTATTACAATCAAAATTATTATTACTACCCTGTAAACAATTTCACCTACGAAAGTTATTGCGACAACTGAGTGAAGCTGGGCACTGTATTTTAAGCTATCAGCGAGTCAGCCAGTCAACCTGTTAAACACTGAACTTTAAGAAGTTATCTAGTGACTTGTTCTCATATATATGCATGTATATATATTTAGATGAAAATGCCGAGTTGTAAATTGTTATTCGAATAATAATGGTTCGTTAAGATGGTTGTCGTCTTGTTGATAAATTACAAAACAGGCAATGTGACATTTCGTAATCGACCATTGACGTAAATGGTCGCCAAACGGTTGCACAATTACGCTTTGGCTCGAAGAATTAGCCGGTGCACACTGTCGCTCGCAACACAGTTATACGAATATCGAAATACGTGAACGACGAAGTAATTATGAAAGAATGGTACAGAATCTCGTGCTTATTATGCATATGCGGTATGGCACACGAAATTCGTCCTTCAGAGCCCTACGTAACGGAATATCTGCTGAGCAGCAGGCAAAATTTAACACAGGATGAGGTATTCACTTAACGGTCTCACTATAATTTATCATTCACGTCATTGTAATACATATTTTAAAATTTCTATATCCAGCTCAGCCGAGAAGTATATCCTGTGGCGACGTATTCTTATCTGGCCACACTTGTGCTAATGTTTCTAGTCACCGATTTTCTGCGGTAAGTTAAAAATATATGCAGGAAAACTGAAAAGTGTTTACTTTCATTTTCAAAGTTGCACTTCTCCGTTCAAATCATTGATTAGATGTTTGATAATCGATTATTGTAAAATAACAAAAGTTTATTAAACTTAACCTACAGTATTTTGTATGCATTTGATTTTATATTACATATTTTTATATATTTTTTATTTTATGTAATATTTTTACATATTTTATTGATAAACGTACACAAGATAGTATTATCAGCGTATTTCGTATTCAATTCATTTGTTAATTAAAATTTGTTTACAGACCATTTACATACGTCACGTATGTACAGTTTTGTTCATAATAACAGCAGTGCCCATTTAGGAATGTGAAAAACTAAAAAGTTTTCCTACAAAAGTGCAAAGCCATTTTAAATCAACTTCTTCTCAAATACTATGATGCAGCCAAGTATCTCCATATATAAATTATATTATATTTCTTAACGTTCTTTTGACAAAGTTAAAAATATTTGAAAAGTAGGCCAAAATGTGTATTTATAAAAATAGCATTAGAACAAAAGCAAAATACTCAGAATGCATTAAAAAAAAAAAACAAAAATTGCAAACACTAAGATAATATGAGGTGTTTTCAGAAAATAACAGGAATGTTCCTCGAATGTTTTCTTCGACTTCAATGGCTTAGTGCATCATGAAATCTTGCCTTAAGGTCATACGGTCAATAAGGTGTACTACCTACAGGTTCAATGCCGCTTGCGTGAAGCAATCCGAAGCAAACACCCGAATTTGTGGAGAAACAATTCATGGCTTTTGCTCACTTTTGCTCCATTGTGCTCACGCTTCGTTGCTTATTCGTGAATTCTTGGCCAAAAACAGTACTGTAGCGATGCCTCAGCCTCCATATTCGCACACATAGCTCCTTGTGACTTTTTCCTATTTCCAAAAACAAAGAGAACCATAAAGGGCCTTCGTTTTACAAGTATAGATGACATTAAAAACGCATCGCTGAAAGAGCTAAAGGCTATTACATAAGGCTATCGAGTTTGAGATGTCTTCCGACGATTGGCAGAAGCGCTGGCATAAGTGCATAAAATCGAATGGAGACTATTTTGAAGATGACAACATTAATGTAGACGAGGAGTAAATACTTTTTTTTTTAAAACAACAAAAATTTCCTTTTCTTTTTGAACACACCTCGTACAATATGTGAATTAATATTTGGAGGAAAAGGTTTTGTTCCGAATACCGGCCGCAAATCTTCACTGTACAGATTCTTTTAAACCCCTGCACCTATCATCCGGACTGATTGCCGCTCTATAAACTATAAATCTGTACTTTTTGAAAACGATATCTCCTCATACATTTTCGAAGTGCTTCAAATCAATGGATTCAATGAATTGAGCTTGCCGCTCTCTTTCATCAAGCTTGTTATTTCTACAGAAATTCTCTACACAACTGCAGGTATCCTTTGAGCCATTCGTATGCTTGAAAGGCAAATTTTTGCTACATATTTTTCTCTATATACGGAAACATAAACTTTTCTATTATTTTGTAAGCTAGTTTGTAAAACTTCGAATAATATATATTGACCATACGTTATTGTTTGAGAAGCAGCACCAAACCATTATTTAAGGTTCTGTGCCCTTATCGGTGATAGTAATATACTTGAAGCATATTAGAATTAGCTTTAAGTATTACATTTTATTGCTGGCAACATTTCTGATTGCAAAGTTCCATAAAAAAAAATTACAGTTACTTTAAGCAAACCCGATTTAATATACATTTTCTACTAACATTATGTTAAGTTGAAAACACAATTTTTTTTTGCGAAATGGCTATTGCCAATATATTAGTTTTTTGCATTGAAGACCAGCTCATACTGCCGTTAATATGAACCATAACTGTATGTGTTTGTATGTACATAGTAACGTACTAAGTTATCTAGTGTCTAACAGGACTCATAAAAAATTTCATTGCAGTAATTTAACTTGTGAGTTGAATAGAAACAATGCGATAAAAATCTTTATCTCTTTTGGAAAAATATTTTTTTTTTAAATTATACAATTTTATTTTTATTTTATTACTATTTACCTAAAAAAAGTGCTTTACTCTATATTTACACACATTTATTATATTATAAATTTACATTTACATACACTACCCGTCATAAACTAAGCTAAAATATTGTAAATTATTGCAAGGAATTTTTGCACTTGTTCGTTTTAACCACGTATTGTTGCAGTAGCTAAGCTGGTGCCAAAATTCATGGACTTCGCTAAAGCGCCGTTGAAAATAAGAGGGGCTTCTGTTGCCAAAGCATAGCCCAACGTGTTATTTTATAATTTTTTCTATTTTTGTTGGTATTTTAATTGAATAAAAATTAAAATGCTAATAGTAATTAAATAAAAACTGATTTGTTTATTATTGACTTAGTTTACGATGTTTTAATTGAAATATTAATATAAAAGTTTGCTTTTCAACAATGGAGTCAAAGAGAAAGGAAATAGATATTGGCGAAAGAAATATAATAATAAAGCTCTGAAGAGAAGGCAAAAATTACCGAGAAGTTGGAAGAACTGTTCGAAGGGCATGGACATCGTTCCGAACAGTCATAACATTTTTTTTAACAAACGGGTATCATCACTTCTAAATTAAGATCTGACCGTCCATCCAAGCTAACACTTATAGATCGCGAAGTGTGGTATTAATGACGTAAAAAAATTAGGTTAAAATCCAAAAATAACTGCTTCTAAGATAACCACAAACATCATAGAGCAGGTGACCATGGACGAATTGCATGTAAAAAGCCATTCATTTCTTTGATAAACCAACAGAAGCGCATTGCTTTCGCAAACGAATACTTAAGCAAGCCACCAGAGTTCTGGAAAATTGTTTTGGTTTAAGATGGAAGTAAATTCTGCATTTTTGGAATAAGAGGTCGGAAAATTGTGTGGCGGAAGTCAGGAACAGCGTTTAATAAATTTATTGCCAACAGTGAAGCATGGTGGTGGAGGAATGATTTTGTTGGTGGGGGTGTATGGCAGCTGTGAGAGTTGGCAATTTCGCATTTATTAAGTCTATTATTGACAGATTTGGTTATCTGAATATTTTCAAGCAAATTTTCAAGCAATGTGCTGAAAAGTTGGGGTTATCAAGCACGTATATTTTTCAACAAGACAACGACCCAAAACATACTGCTGAGATAGTCGAGCTATGACGCCTCTATAATGCCTCAAAATTACTGAAAACACCTCCACAATTTCCGGATATTTATCAGATATTGCATCTGTTGCTCTTCTGGAAAGAAAAATTAGAAACCACTTAATCGCGAGCAAGGAAGAGTTAAAAGTGTAATAAAGTACGAATTGAATTAGATTACGACAGCGGAAACGGAAAACCTAGTTAATTCTATGCCTAATAGATTAAGAGAAGTACTCAAGCTTCTGATTACTTAGGTTACTGACTGGAAGTTGATTATAACAACTTTTGATGCATACATTTCTGTGACATTGTAGAATGAATTAATTTATAGTAAATACTGTAAATAATTTACAAAACGAGATTTCATTTTACAAAAATGCATGAAGTGCTGAATTGATTTTCAATGAAATTAAATATTTAAACACATTTTACAACTATTTTACTGATCAATAATTTGTATCGTACCTTTTGAGCGCAGACTTATGATGCTTAGTGTACGTATGTATATACATACATATATATTATTTATACATATGTGTATTTAATTATACGTAACTTATTGTGGTTTTTTTATTTTTTCACACAGGTACAAACCCTTGATTATTTTGATGGGTGCTTGTGGCACAATAGTGTCATCTATGTTGCTCTGGTCCACTACTTTAACTGCACTGCAAATACTTGAATTCTTTTACGGTCTTTATATGGCCTCCGAAGTGGCTTATTACACATATATTTATGCTAAAGTGGACAAGCAATACTATCCCAAGGTTAGTGCCCATACGCGTGCGGCCATGTTTCTGGGTAAACTAGTGGCAGGCTTCTCCGCACAGCTGCTCATCAATTTGAAGCTAATGAATTACAAATCATTGAACTACATAACATTAAGCAGTAAGTATGTATGCAATGTTGACACATAGACGCTGCTTCAAATTTCTATTCCAACTCTTTATAGCGCAAATCTTTGCCACATTATGGGCCTTCACTTTACCAAAAGTGGATAAAAGTTTATATTTCCATCGGAAGAATTATTTTGATGGTATGCAGCCAACGGCAGCTGTTAACTCAACAATTATGGAACTGCCAGTTGCAAAATCAATGAAGAGTCAGTATGGAGAAAATGCAATTCCGATTGCACCGTTTAAGTTGCTCTGGTCACATTTCTATAATGCCTACAGCAATTTGAAGGTAGTTCAATGGAGCATTTGGTATGCGGTCAGTTTGTGTGGTTATTTGCAAATCATTACATATATACAAGTGTTATGGATTGAAATTGAGTCGAATATGGAAATTGTTTGGAATGGTGCAGTAGATGCTATATTAACGGCATTAGCGGCTCTAATGGCATTGGCAGCTGGGTACATACATGCTGGAAGATTGAAGCCACTACAAAGTTTATTAGTTCTGTCCACTTTTGCGGCAATGGAGGGTGGCGCTATTTTACTTTGTTGCTGGACGTCGAATATTTACATTTCCTACGTGGGTTACATACTTTATGGCGCATTTTATGCCTTTAGCATAACTGTAGCGAGGTATACATATATATGTTTTCAGCATATAAGTATGCTTTTTAATAACTTAATTCAATTTTAATTTTTTTCCATACTCAGCGCTGAAGTGGCACGTTATCTGGAGGAAGAAAGTTTTGGTTTAGTATTCGGTGTAAATACTTTCATAGCGCTTACATTTCAAACGCTACTAACAATAACTGTCGTTTCAAACACTGGTCTATCATTAGATACACGTGGCCAGTACACTGTGTACGCATTTTACTATATCGGTGCGAGCGGTATTTACTTCTTAACTGTGGCTGTGGAATATGTCATTAATAGAAGGACAAAAAATCGCACAAATCGCACAAATCGCACAAATCGCACAAATCTAGTACTGGAGTAACTTCCTTGTGATTTTTATTTAAAAAAATTTGTTGACTAATATAGCTAGAGATTTATAGATCTCTAAATAAAGTGATGATTTATATATTTTAAAGTTTTTGTTTCGACTTTGTGTTTTTTGATGTTTAGAAGATATACCAGTTATAGATTGGTAGGTCATATTATATTCAACTATAGATATAAATGAAAGTTTTTCGATTCTAATCAACCTAAAGTATAATTCAGATATGTTTAGATTCTCATTAGATTAATTTGTCAAATCGTTGCATTTTTTAATTTCAGAATATTATCCGTGAAAAGTGGCACAATATTTTTCATAGTCAGTCAGTCACAGTCATAAAATATGTGCTAAGATATGTACATATGCTAAATATTATTATTAAAATGTTAACTAAACATATAAATAATATATAACACATATAACATAACATACAGTCGCCCAATAAAGTATATATACACCCGTTAGAAGTGAAGTTCTGAGCCATCTATGCAAAATGGAAAAATAAGGCACATATCAAACGACTTCCAATTAAAACGATATTTTGACCAATTTTAAATTTTTTTTATATTTATTAAGAATACTTCATAAAAATTGTTTTCAAAACACAGACTGTATATATTTAATTACTATTTCCACATGTTGTTTTAATTTATGTTTTGAATTTCACTTTGGTAAATTGCAATTTACTCCAAAAAACATAACATCGGGCACTAGAAACATCCGACGAAATTTTGTAGATGTTGCCACACCAAATTTTTTGTAGAAATAATAGTGATGGCTTACTATTGAGTTGTCAATCTACCAAAATGGCAGTTTATAGCCAGCTATAGTTATCATAAAAGAGTATTTAGAAAGTTATTGCCAAACCAAAAGCAATATGCAGTCTCCATTGGCAATATGAATAGCGATAAAGTTATCTAGACAACATCTATTGGCTGCCATTTTAGCATTGGACTGCGTTTTTGCGTATCTTTAGCTTCCACCTGTTTTTTAAAAAAGAGGGTAATATGGACTGGATTACAATTTGCTATAGAGGAATTTTGAATTTCTCGTTCTTATGGATTATTGGAAAGAAAGCGTTCTCCGACTGTATATTTAGTATATTGTGATTGCTTTCGAGCTTCTAAACTAATCTTAGGCCAATCGAATTATCAGCTATTTCCGGCTCCTAATGAAAAGTTATATACACAATTGTTTCTGTGTCAAACATAGGTCAAACAATAATACCGTTCCTTTCCGGTTATGTAGAACTGACTCTCGTTAGAACGGTCTCCCACACTTCTTATAATATCTCCTGGTAAACATAATCCTAAAACATTATATAATCGGCTGTAGTGGAAATTGAGAATGCTCAAGTCTTTTATGGTAGTACCCAGCTGCAGGTGCAAAGTTATATAGCTTTAGTATATAACTATTGTATTTCAACTATTCTTCCTTTCGGAACTCTTCTTTACAGGTGTGTGTAATCACTGCTAAGATTGGCTCCGGTCTTATCGGCTTGGTGGAAGTAACCTTCATAGCCAGATTGTCAGCCATCTCAATTCTGTCAATACCCTTGTGTTTAGCGAGCAATACCAGATTAACGCAATTATCTCTTGCTATACTGCTAAGCTATTACACTACTCTGAACTCCAGTACCATTGTTGATGTAATTTCATTTGATGAAATTGTCTGAAGTGCTGTTTGACTATCATTGATTATGACAATTCTTCCTTTTGATAGTTTATCTTTAAGATTATAGCTGCACAACTACTTAATATATAGGTCTCCGTTTGAAGTTTCCAAAAACTCTTCATGGAAACTGACAGTTCAGTTTTTGATCCCACTGTACCAGCACCAATTCCTTCAGCTGTTTTGGAGCCATCGGTATACCACTGTAGGACGCTTCCTCTTAGGTGTTCGTTTAAATTTGAATCGTCCCAGTGTCCCTTGTTGTCCAGAGTGATTACGTTTCTCTGTCCTTATGATTATCGAAACTCTAGTTACAGATTTAAATCTCACTGCGCTATATAATAAAAAGTACAATTGAGCATTCGGTATTATGCCAATGTCAACTGCATATCGCTGAAAGCAGATTCCATTGATCGTTAGCAGATCTAAGAGCTCATCCACAACCAAGCTTGATAGTAAGGATGATTGCAATACACCTTGTGGACATCCCTTTAAGATTAGCAGTTACATCTATCCTATCCTATGTAGATTTCAGCGATTCTCGTGCAGAGTACCGCCACTATCAATCTATCTACTACGGTTGCCTCTTCGTTCCTTTTCTCTAGTGATTCGTACGCGAGGCATTAACAACGGCGTCATCTAAATTAGGGAAGAAAAAAAAACACATTCATTATCAAAAGTTACCAGCTGCTTCATACACTTGAGTAGAAAGGAGGTTAGGCTAATTGGCCAATGGGATCTGGTCAGGGAGTAGTTCTTAAATAAATGCTGCTATGCATGTGTTCATTTGTGACACACCTCAACTGCCAAATCATTTAATCACCTATAATTGTCCACTCAATTGTCAAATATGACAAATGACAGCTTTACTGCTGCAAGTTATTTACGGTCCGTTATATTTTTTTGTCAACAATAAAGCATACAACATTTCCAATGCTTATAAGAGTTTAGTGCAAATTAAAAGGCAAAAGCCAAGCAACTTGCCGGCCGGCAGACCAGCGCCAATGCTGCACAATGTGAGCACAACAACAACGCGCAGGCGACAGCTACCAACTAATGACTTTCAGCTGCATTGAACTCTCTTGAAACTCTACTTATTTTCGTAAAAAGCACACACTTTTTTTTTTTTTTTTTTGTGGAAATACTTGTTCGAGTTTATAATCCACGAAATTTAATTGGCAATACTTAATTGTGTTGATTCCATTGAATACAACAATGCGCAAACCAGTCAAATATTAAAGCACGCGGCGGAAGACGCCGCTGAAGGCTGAGAGAGCTACGCAATCTCAGAGTGGGAGCAGCAATCCGAAATTAATTCAACAACAAATCAAAGGTAAGAGCGCTGCCACACTCACCTTAACCAAAATAAAACAGGGCGCTCCAATAGCGCTGCATGTAAGCAGTGCGTAAACAACTACAAAAAATTTGACGATAAACAACAATGTCTGGTGTATTGACAGCGATTGTTTGGTAGGTACTTCCCGGCGCGAGAATAGTAACTTAAAAAGGCCAAAAAATAACAACATTTTGTTTGAATACATTCAGTTTTTAATTTTTGTGCTTTTATTGTTTTGCATTTCATTACATAAGCTGCTCCAAATTGGTGTGAACTGCTGTAGTTACATACATACGCTCATAAATATAATTATTTTACAGAACAATAAGTGATTCATTAACTTGCTTTGTTAAAGCTGTGCTTAGTTTAGTTGATAATAACGTTAACGGTATATTTAACTGTAAAACAATTAAGTATATTTAACATGTTTTAAATATAAAATAAATTCTTTTATGGTTTCTGAGGTAAATTGCCGGAGAAGAATGCTTAAAAAGTAATGTAATTAAGGGCTAAGTTCAGATGGACGGAGCGAAACTATTGCGGAAAAGAAGATAAATGAAAAAGAAAGAAAAGAAGAATTAAATTAAAGAAATAGCCGTCACTATTATCTTCTTCACTATGCTCCTCACATTTATTTTGATCTTGACGTTATCTTACAAATGTTGCAGGATATTAAGGTCCGACCGATTCAAAACTTTTTGTTTATTTTCCCAAATATTTTTGGGGAACGCTAACGAGTCGACAGTTCTTGAGCAGATAAAAATCCGGCACACTTCCGGTTAAATAAACCCGACTATCGTGTGGGCGGCCCTTGCTTTAGGGTTTTTCAAGATGCTTTACACTTATATCCATCGTATTTGTTTTAATTTGTATCTGCTCAGTTGAAAATTTTCAAAAATAGATGTCACGAATGTCAGCACCAGAGGTTTCTGGATATGATCTATATTCTTACTTGATATTGATATTAAAATGAATGTCCGAAAGAAAGTCAAACATTGCGGCCTATCGGCAATAAGATCTTTTTATAAGTATTCTGAGTATAGACAATATTCCTACAACTCAAAAAATACCCGGAAATTCTTTTTCTAACAAACTCTTGCTAAAAATTTTCTCTTCTTTTTTCTAAATTAAAGAAACATTGTTAGTTCATTAAGTGGCAAAGAGCTTAACTCTGAGAGTTTAGATCTAGCTTTGATCCTTGTGTACTTTTTTCTGGGTTGCGGTGCCTCCTTGCCAGGAAATGACATTTTCTGCGAATAATTCTGTAATAGGAAAGCTTCTTTTGCAATACATCGCTTGTTTAAAGACAAATATTGTCTCTACAGATATCGAGATACAATTTTCTACCACAAAAGTGAATTGGAGGCTATCGAACATATTTCTGGTGATCTTTTTTAATCAAATCAAAAAAATTCTGACGAACTTTTCGTCTTCGGAAACCAGTTTTTTTTAACGAAGAAGTTTGTATCTTTGTTTAAAAAGAAATATATAAATTTTCACCTTATAAGATTTCCTCCTGATCTTTGCCTTTACTTGAAAGCCAAATAAAATGGTAAAACGGCAAATAGAACAGGAGTATTGAGTCACTCACAACCAGTCCTTATTTCTTTTAGAAGAATCCTTGATTCAAGGTTTACATAAACTATAAATATCACAATCTTACTTACTTTCTTTTGAAGATATATTGAAGAGGCAACTGTTGTAATGTCTTTGCTGGTTCAGGTCAGTATCAGGTTGAGAGATGTGAAACCTGTGAGTAACCTTCATTAAGGTCTGAAAGGGAAGTCGCTGTAAAGGGACTACTCTGATATATTTATTTTAAGAGTTCACTTTAAGGTGTGACTCAACTTGGAATGTACGGTGTAAAAATAAGGTTCCAATAAAACCTTCCAATTATGACGAATAAGACAACAAGCAATATACACGATGAACATTTTTAAAGTTAAGATTTAAGTGATTCCATTGATAGCGTCTGGTACCTTGAAAAAGAAGCTGCCTCTGAAAACACATTCTTTGACTTGAAAAGTGTGAATAGGCTTTCTTATTAACTGGTTTCTTAAAATTAACTAGCGCTTGCTCACTGATTTAGCAAATTTAGCTGTAATGAAGTCATGAACTTCTCTAAAATTTGTTATTTTACGCACAACAAGCGCTCGATCATTTAGTAATCAAAATGAAACTAAAACGAAAGTTCCGAACATCGAACATTTACAGTTCAACTGGTTGGTTGGTCTTTCGGTCAGACATAAAAACGGATTTGCAGAGAGGTGACATATGTACACAAACACCTACCGCCCACTTTATGATATTATAATTGAACGTGACTTTTGCATCAGCTGTTTTTTTGCGATCGAGAGTAGCGTGAAGTCATCATCAGAACATTTTTGCCTTAACCTTGTCGCTCACGTTATTTTTATACCTCTTTTGTGTGTTACTAATTTCACTTAACAATCGTGATGCCGAGTCGTTGACATCGTATTAAATTTATATCTAAATAAGTATAATCTGGTTAGTAAGCGTTTGAAAGGAATAGCGGTATTCTTTCACTACAAAGTGTACGGAAATGTTTGTGGCCTCTCTGCTGGAAATGAGGAATCTTTAGATTTGTTAAATGTAAATCGAAAAGCTCTTCGTTCTTAAGCGTCGATGTCTTGTGTACGGATGAGTTCCTTTGATCCAATATCCAGAAAAGTGAAAAATATACTTGATAAAATACTTCATAAAATAGGTGTGTTTATCTATTCGATTAAGTTTTTAGACGACATTTTACTCTAAATTCAAAGTTCTGATGAAGAACCCCCTAAAACACTCGGGATGGTTAAAAATTTGATCAGATCTCGAAATATATGAAGGTGTTGCAGCGCTCGAAGTGTTTTTAGTAGAAAGTTTGGCCGTCCGGATCAATCAATGCTCAGACCAATAGCATTTTTTGTAAATGGCAAGCTTTGGCCGTGTTCCGAATTCCGAACAAAGTACAAAATGGCTGATGACAACGAGGCATACCTATAAAAGTACAAGGGGAAGTAGGGGGGCACTGACACTTTCAGCGAAAGATCGAATATTAATATCAGTACGGCTGAAGAAACTTCTCCAGTTTGTTATTTAGTCTTCATCGGTGGTCTTCACAAAAATCAACAGTAAAAAAAATAAGCTTGGGAACATACAAGTGGGTTTCTCTTGCATTAGTCTTACAAAAGAGCGCCAAATCTCTAAAGAAGGAGGCGTCGGTATCCATATTTTTCCACTTTTACTTGTAATTAAGTACAGCATCTTTCATACAGGACGTTGTTGTAACAAAGTACCAATTTTTGAAGCGAATCTAATAGATTTTTGGCAAAAGTTCGCCAATGACTTTGACTTGGCAGCAACTTTCTTCTTACTGCAGTATTATGTAGGGAAGTTTGGTAGACTGGTCGAATTTTTTCTCACTCAGGTTCGACAGCAGAAGAGAAATGATCAAACAAGTGGATTTACTTCGCATTCTTTCTCTGACTTATACGAGAGCAGTTGCTAGAAATTTCTGGTTCCAGTTCCTTAGCTCAATGTGATTAAACTAGAACCCTCCGGAGAAGGGTGATATATGATATATCTATTCTCCTTCCTCGAGGTTCGGCAAGCTGATTCACATTTTAATGGATTTTTCGCATTAACCGTGCAGAATTAAATATTTTTTCGCAGAATGCAGGGTTCGACTTTCGGCGTCGGTAGCATATATTTCCTGCTGGCGCATTTTGTACGTACTTTTGTTGGTAGGGTATTACTTTAGTTTTACGTTACCTTTCATTGCGTATACACGAATCTCCGCGTCTTGGCTTAAGTGAAAATTATTACGCTTAAAAGACATGCTGAAATGAAAAGGACGTTTGTACGAAAGTATTTTAAATTGCTAAGCTGTAAAGTGGTTGCTGTTTTCTTTAATAAATCCCCACCTGTTGAGCGTCAGTATCTGTGCGCTGCCCACGAGAGCGCAAATACGACGCAACCTCCGCTGTGTCAGATGTGATGTCATCCCGCCGGCAATTGATTGTGTTGGAAAACTTTTGTGTATATAACCACCCACTAACCACACAGAAACTCTAATTGAAAGCGACTATTTTTAATCGATGAAATGAGCAGTTGTGTATATACATATATACTTACATATTTACATATAATTTTATATATATATATATCGATTGTTTTCACACCCACTGGCGAAGGTTTAGCGAGGACATATGTCAACCTTCAACTCCTCCACCGTGTGTGCGTGTAGAATTCTCTTTGAAAAACAGATAATGAAATACAATAAAAAATTCTAATTCTATTATTGCCAAATATAAAGACATTGTAATAATGTAAAAATTGTAATTGGCGCTGATCTGCGTCACGTCAGCCAGCGATCTAGTCGATAAGTTAGACTTTTTTGCCGCGCCAAACAGCGATCACTCAAATTCATTAAGTAAATGCGTAGTAATTTTAGGAAAAACGTGAGGGGTGACTCCCCTCACAATACCCAGTGCGCTAGTGAACTAAGCACCGATTTTGGTTAAAAGACTATCGCAATGACTACCGCACGTTCTAAATCATTTCGGCGCTGCTAATTGTTATGCGGTGGCAGTGCGCAGTCGCAAATGTCTTACGAGTGATAACAAAAAACAAAAACACAAAAATAAAAAAAATAAAAATACAAAGATAAAAAAAATTTAAAATAAAAAAATAAATAATACAAAAATAAGAAAATTAAAAATGCAAAAAATATACAAATATTAATAAAAAAATAAATAAATTAATAAAACAGAATAAATAACACTTTCAAATACAACAACGTAAGCAACAACATATTTCAAGAAACTTACAGTCAACAGTCAACAGTCAACAGTAAATAAAAGAAAAATCTATCAAAAGCGTTACGACAACGGCATATTAAATGCGCATGCGCGCGCGCCGTTCAATTTGTTTTACAAATTAAAAATGGGTGATTGCGCTCAGCCGGTTACGCTACTTGCGTATGGAAAAACCCAAAAGCGCATTGCATTCAGCGCTTGGCTTCCAATTGCGGTTTTTCTTCGAACTAAAAGACCGGCCGATCGACTATGCCGATTCCTGCCAGGCGACAGCATGAAAATATTAGCATTTTGCTACTCGCCGGTTTTCTACGTGATCTTAATGCCTAAAATGTTTATCCATGCTGGTGGTTATCATTCATTGCCTATGTGGTATTCCCACGATGTATGGCATTTAGTAGAAGCGTCACCTTGAAAGACTATACATTTCAACCACTTCTCAGCGGATGCGTAATACGATTCAGAAAACCAAAAAAATCAAAAAAGTAGTTCGAGAACGTTTGAGCAATCAGTAAGTTCTGCGCAAATTCAAATATTTCTTGCCAATGTTTGAAAATCGGCTATAACTAATCAGTTATCGTTACAGCCTAAAATGATTTAAAATTTCTCCCTACAACTCTTTAAACTTTTCAAAAATTCGACACGACAGCATCGATATCGACGTTAATCCCTTATTTAGGCTCAAGAACCACCCTCATTTTACCGTTTTACCATTGAAAAGTTTCTGTAGACTAAATGAACGATCTTTGAGAGATCCCTTGTTGGGATGGCTTGATGAGCCTTAGGTTAGGTAAGGTTCAAAAATATGTATTATTCCTTAAGTATTTTTGATAAAGGGTCTCAAAATCTGACTTAACTAATACTAGCTTTGTTAACATTAGACTGATTTAAGTCACTAGGCCCTTTGGCTACGCAATTTCCTAGTATGCAGTAAGCTGATCCACCGCCCTTTTGCACAAAGATAATTAATATGGAGAATTAATATGGAAATGTCAGACCTTACATTTTACACTCAAATGTGAGATTGTCCATAATTTCATTATTTTCGTCAATCTATGGCTCCAACACAGTTACAGAGTTCGAAATAAAAGACGAAGAAAAAGATGAAGAAAAAGATCTTTGGTTTTCCAGAACTTCAATACTCAATCTGTTAAGATTGCTTGCGAACTTATATTCTTCGTATATCCTATGAACCATAATGTTGACTTTGTCTCGTAGACAACTTTTTAGATCAGTTACTGATGATGCGTTACAATGACCTCTTTTGAATTATTTGTGACAAAATATATCCTAAATTACTTTTCCAGCTTTAATCTGCGAACCTGTCTGTTCGACGATTCATCTTCAATGATTCGTTAAGAAATTATAACCTCCAAAAACTCTAAATAACTGCTCTTTTTTTATTTCTTTTATTTCAAATTAAGAGGGATTGAGATGCAGAAGATTTTGAGAGCTGCTTTGTATTTATATTTGACAACTTAGTCGAATAATAGGTGCCGAAAGAAAGCTTTGCCGGTATAAAGCAGTAGAATAAACTCTTTCTTTTAATGTTTTGAAGACTTCTACTATAAATTTTCAAAGGCATTCCGAAGTTTTTTTCGTTGTTGCCCGAGGTAACCACAAGTATATATCGATATATCTTAGAGTATATATCTATTTTCTTTCAGGAGGCATTTGGTTTTTTCAAAACTTTTCAGCTCTTCCGTCTGTTGCTTGGCTTTCGCTAAAGATAAAGACGTCACTTTTTTTTGACTTGACTCGTATCGGTTCTACAGCTTCTGTTCCTGCCTTTAGATTCACAAAGCTGCAGCGTGGGAACTGTTGCAAAGAATAGCCTACATTAGGAAATTAATAGCCTACAACCGCGGATGTATTTCAATATTTCACACTTTTTTCCATTAGAAATTCGCATGCAAAACGCTTAGATATCTAATTTTTACTTCCTTCACAGGTGTTGCAATGAATAAATTTTTTGTACTCATCTTCTACTTATTTCCGAAAAAATTATCGCTCGCCAGCCGCAAAGAGCGACTTCTTCTTAAGCGTAATTTCATCTGCCGACGGAGGATATCGAACATCTGTTGCAGACGCTGATCTGCAGATACGCTTTGAGCGTTTCTTTCTTGCGGTCTTGGTTCATTTCATTCGAATACTGGGCGGCATTTTTTGTTTCGCTCAACGGACCGCACTGAAACTTTAATGCTGAAGAGTTCACAGCTCAGTGAAGCTGTCATCCGATATGAGCATTCTCAAGCTGGATACGTGACGTGGCTACGGCTCTGTTATATTCGGATATATTTGGTTGAAATATGTGTTATTTCCCTACTTCCTTTCTTGTTTGGTTAAACTTTGTTGACATTAATAGTCTTACAGGTGGCAGCTCACAAATATACTTACACGCTATATAATATATATTCGCTGTATTGGCTTACATCATAGATATCGCTCATAAAAAGCGTTAGCTCACTGTGATCAACAAATTTCGACGTCATTGTTGCTGAGAAAAAAACTACAAAAGTTTAATTAAATAAATGCGTGATGCCATCAGTCGACTCCACGGGAGCTCCATCAATTAATTCTATTTAATATTGAGGAATTGTGCAACAGATTTAACGCTCTAAAGCTTTGGTAGTAAATGGGACATTAAGGTAAAAAAAGATAAACGAAAGCTCGTTATACTTAAGTTGGTCACCATTCAAAAGGGGCTATAAACCTTTTGACTTGAGTTCAGCAGGTTCCTAATTTTTTAATATCATCATTAAGATGTAATCGATAGACAACCCTGCTCATCGCTGTTTTCATGAACGAGGAGTCTTATTTACGTACTTACAAACCTTAGATACGTGTGTCAGTCTTTGACTTCAAGAAAATGGGCTCAATGGTTCCGAATCAACATCCGACTCTGATTTGAAAGAGCTATTTATTCGGAGGTCTCGACGAGCATCCGTTGCTTTTTACTCTCTACTGAGGAATAAATTTAAAAGTACAAACTAAACCCATCCGAAATCGGGAAATGTTCAGCCGGTCCACTTTATTACAGTTATGTTGTTTTTCATCTATCAGAAAACTATAAATGTACTATATTCCAATAGTTTGATAAAAAATCAAAATATTTATTTCTGAACTCTAAAAAGTGCTGTAAACTAGGAAAACACAGGATCACATTAAAATAGCATACTCAAAGATGAATTTTGTCGTAGTGAATTTACTTTGTTAAACTCTCAACCATTATTTTCTTCTTCGGTATCTACATATATCGGTAAAGATTTTCTAAGGAATGAGCCTTTGTAACAGTAAATCCACCATAGTGAATTGTTGGGGGATTTCTGGGTTTCGGTGATGCAGTTGAAGCCGAAGTAGATGTTGACCAATGTTGAGGTCTGTTCTCTTTTAATTTCATTAGTTGACGTCAGTTCGAAAAACGGACAATCGCCCAGCCTTTCAATTGAGTGTACCTTTCCACTATAAAGAACCAATCACCCTTTCTTCATTGAATATCTGCACACATTCGGATGTGTATTTCATCAGCACCACAGGTCTGTTGCTCTTCAGCTGTGTTATTCCCGCTCAAAAATCTTCATGATCGGGAAAGGGATAACTGGTTCATCTTCTTAAGTCCTAGCCTATTGATAGAAAATTCCCATGGTCTGTCAAGTGCCTATTTGTAAAACCAAACCTTGCATATCCTGTCATTGAAGTCGACAAAAAGAGAAATTTTGATAACATTGGCCCTATCTGCTGCTGGGCCTTGGAGCAAAATAGGTTTGGTAAGTTTCGCTTTTATTTGGATTTTGGCCAACGGTTCGTTCACAGTAGTCACCTCTCTTGGGTTGCGTTACTTGCTCTCTACCTCTCTATCAGTGTAAATATAAGTTATCTATATTTTAGTTCGTACCGTCATTCGAATTATTGCTAGAACTCCGAATTTAAAAACAAAAAATGTTGAAGGATCTCTTCATTATAAAGATCCTTGCTTAGAAAAAGAAAAAGACCCGAAAGCACTCTAGGTGCGATTTTGGCATTAATATATTATATATATGAATTAAGGTAGAGATGGGTATGACCCCTATGAGAAGAGTGACGTGGGTTGGCTAATAGAAATGTGCGATTCAAATGAATTAAGACCTTCATTGGTAGAGCTTCAGTCATGTAACGTGGGCTTAATTATATACATATGAGTAGCGTAGGCGCTATTCTAACATAAACGCGCTCAAGGGTGTCACTGCTGGCTCGAGCGATCGCTTGCCAGTCGTGGTCTGGTCTGGTATGATTGAAACCATACAGGCATTTGGCGGCAGCTTAACGTAGAGATACCCGCCATAATTAAGAGACATCTAGAAGAAACTTGAACACGAACTAATTATTAATTATATATGTGGATATATTAACATGAGAAACAAAAATATTTTATTAATGGAACAGCTGCTTTTGGTTATTCGGGACCTTTGCAGCCATGAATAAATTACAAGTACGCGTTTACCCACATATGGAGGCGCATCCTTGTCAGGTGTTGACAGCGCAAAAAAATTGTGTTATTATTGTTGTAACCGATATCAGCTGTATTACAGACTTGCCCCACATTACAATAGGCGCTTCGCTACACAGATTGATTTACAACTTAACACCCACACTTGTGAGTAATGAAAAAAAAAAATGTTTTTTTTTTGTTTTGAATTGCTCAAAGTGTCGCTTGTCGCCTGTCGCCCACGGCCTGCTGCCTGCAACACACCGCCTGTTATCTATCCATTTATCATCGCATATTACTTGTTGCTATGCCACAGCTTCCACCAGCTGTGGTGATTTGCGAAAATCAGTAATCGCACGCCCCATATACATATGTGTATACATATAACTGTAGGTGTGTGCATATGTATGTATACAAGCTTTTTTCTAAAAAATGCTTATAAGCGTTTACGTGCCCAAGCATGCCTTCACCGAGGTACTCTCCGTCTCTGCATGTGTTTGCTTTTACGTATGTGTGTATGTGCAAAAAAGATGTGTGGATTTGTGTGTGTGTGTGTGTGTGTGTGTTGAAGTTATGAATTATGATGAGGTACAAAAGGTTAATAACTTATGTAACATGATAGTCATAATGAGGTAGACGACCGTTCTTGATGCCACCAGTAAACAGCTGATGCATATACAGTGGGTTGTGGCAGATGAAATATTAAAATTATTTGTAAAATTAATAAAAGACAAATCAATAGGAAACTGTGATAATTAACTTTGATAAACATTGATAAATTATAAAAATAGTTATAAAAACATTAAAAGTAAATTAAAGCAAGTTTATTAAATTAAATGAACTAAAAAATTGTAGAATTTCTAGGTAAGTAAAAAAAAACCATTAAAATAAATATTTTCGTTCTATTTCTAGTAATTTTTTTTAATTTATATGGGTGTACAGTGGGATGTTTTTGGAAGAAATTAAATTGTAAATCGAAAAAATTTCAAACAGATAATAATAATAATTGGAAGAAAGTAAATAGTAAAGGAAAACAGAAAAATAATAATAATATATAAATAAAGTAAATTTGTATAAAAGTTATAAAAATTAGAAAAATTAAAAACTTAAAAATATATAAATATTAATTAAAGTAAATTTTTTTGCAAAAATTATGTATGTACATTGGTATGTGATTGTATCAAAATATTTTTTTTAACAAAATGCAAAATATATTTTAATGCTAATATAAATTTAATAATAACAAATAACAACTAAAAAAATTGTATTTTTATTGTTATTTTTTCGCAACTTTTAAAAAATGGTATTTTTCCCAAAAAACCAGACATATCCACAGTGGGTTGTGTTTAGAAAAAAAATAAAATTTTAAAGTAAAGAAAAATATTAATACAAAAATTTCGGACAACAATTAAAAGTAAAATTAATTGGAATCTATAACCATGACCTAAATTTAAAGTAATTAAAAAGTATGTATTGTAAGTAAGTGGCTTACAAAGAAGCCCAATAAGTGGCAACAAAGATCAAATCCTTTTAAATGTATTTTTTTTTTTATAATTGGTAAAATCAATAATATATATGTATATGTATAATTTTGAAACAAGCCGAATTGTTTTGGAAAAATATACGTATAATGCAGTGAGTTGTGACAGAGGAAAAATTTAAATTTAATTAGTTTGAAAATATTATAGTATTATGAGATGCCCGTCTCGGTCTTAATTGGATAAAAAAATTTTTATGACATTTCTCTTTAAAAGTGTAAACATTTGTAAAATGAAAAAGTTAAAAATTAACCTAAATTAAAATAGTTGATATACATAATTTATTTCAAAAATATATAGTTTATCATAATAGTTATTAGTAATAGTTATCATAATAGTTAGTTATTTTATTTCTAAAAATAAATCATGATTAAAAACAAATATTTAAATCTTAACCTAATTATTTTTATTTCTAAAAGTTTCACACACCTTTAAAATATACAACACACTGTTATTTTTCGTTTTTTTACTAATTGTGTTCTATACTTATTTTCCACTTTCTACAAAATACTACTTTTCTACTAAAATATAATTTTTAAGTACAAAGTTGAATAAATTTCCTTCAAAAAGTAATTTTCGCAAATTCATACACGTTTCAAGCATCTACAACACACTGTAAATATGCTGCCAGCCTCACCTTTTTATGCGTCCTCACCATTTAGTAGGCCTTTAATGGCTTTGTTTGTGCTATTTTAACTCACAGCCAGCTGCGCAACCAAGCATTGAACAACCAACCACGCATACACACATACATGTATTTGCAACTATGCGTTTGTAGATATTTAGGTATGTATATGCGCGCACATGTATTGATCTGCATCATCTTTGACATCTTTGGCATCTTTGGCATCTTTTATGTATCAAATTACGGTTGAATTGACATCAGTTCCGGCCAGTCACTTGCCACTTGGCGCTTGTTGCTTAACGCTTATGGTTGGCCCATGCTCCCATTCATAAGCGTGCCATTATCTGCAATACATATGTACATATGTACGTATGTATGTAATATCAAGCAGTTACAAAAACAACAAAGAAAAAAAGGAAGAAAAAATATTAGCATCGCGTGTAATATAATATAATATATATGTATGCAATTATGTGAAGTAGACACAAAAGGTAGTAAATTACAACAGTATATTGTATATGTACACCTGTTTATGCATCTATATTTCTTTTTATATGGGCGTGTGCTAGTATGTGTGAATTCTGTAGCTGTCACTTTTGTTTGAAGTTTATGCTCGTTGGCAACAACTTGTTACATATGCCACGTAATGGTGTTGTTGCCGTTGGTTTTATATTTTTGGTATATTCAAATTATAACTCTCTTATAATAGCGTGCGGACTGAGTCGATAAAATGCGGTTACCCTATGTGGATAATATAAAATACGCAATAATTGTATGGGGTACATGAGTTTGGAACATCATTTAGTTCTAGAAGGCTAGCTGAAGTCAGCTTAGTGGGTCGTGCTACTGGAACCACATATAGTTCAAAATGACATTGTTGAGTTAGAGCGCTTAGAGTGTTGAGTTCACCGCCGTATCTATCAAACATGTACCTAGTACTGAGAGCGGTGGATTAAAATTCTCGCAAAATGGCAATTATTTTAGGCTTCGTGATACCTAGCGAAGCTGTCGTGGCTTAGTGCTATTGCATGTATTGTCGTTATACTTTTAAAACAGCACTATATTTGGAAAAAAAATAAGCTCTGCTTTTAAAAAGCCTTTTCACATTTAAATGAGCTGCTTTGAGGTCTGTAAATTTGACTTTTAATTAGTTAGTTTTAAGTGGTCCCGCAAATTTTTATTGAGAGTACAGATACTCTTGCACGATCTGAATTGTTCACATCCAGTTTTAATACCTAATAATTATATTTTAAGGAGTCCCTACCCTTGACTCAGCCTAATGGAAACTACCTTCATACATTCGTTGCGTTTTAAGTCCATTTGTGACCTCAATTGTGCACGCAAAATAAATTCCAGTTTCGCGAAAAACTACTGAGTTAATATCACAGTAGGAAACTCCACAGCATCGGCACTATGAACCTTGAACTTCATAGAGTTATATTCTTCCAGGTCAATTAAAACCCGAACCAATAACGCTTAGGTTCAAAAGTCATCAAAAAAGTCTTCGATTCCGTTGTCACTATTTAAAGAGCGAATGATTTTGGGCATCAGCAAGTTCTTAGCCTGTGTACTTATCCTCAACATAGCTGTTGGGTTAGTTAGAGCCAACGTAGAATAGATCAAAAGTTTAGTTCGAGAGAGCAGAACTCTCTTCTTCCTTAAAAAAAAAAATACTTTAATAAGCTAAGCAGCATTATTATAGCAAATAGCTGCAAACTAAACTAATTTTAGAATGCGAACTAAACCACAACTATTTATTTACCGTATCCGTTTGTAATCACTGTTAATGGCAAAAGAAAACTCGCCAAACCTTTAACAGTGCGCAAACGAGGAAAGCATTGCGAAACTTATTTTCGCTTCACCCCCTTAACCGCCACTATATTATGTCCAAGGTAAACAAATAATACGGTTTATAAAATTTCACTCTTCACTGATAATATTTCATTTACTCTCACTAAATTTCTGTTACTCTTTCTAAATTGCTCCTTGAAATGAATTCTAATTTTGTACACAATACTAACCTCGTTACATCTTTTTTTGATCGTTAATAACATGCGCGACATTTGACACGTTCGTAGTAGCGTAGGAGGGAAATATTGGCATGTCTTTTTGTAAGAATTTCTCCATTTACTTTCTTTTACTGTTCCATAAGAACGAAAATGAAAGGTCAAAACTTACTTATGCAACGAACTATTAGCGATAATTAATTATTTTCAAGGGAAAATCCGTTTGGCATATTCATATTTGACAGCATGTATAGTATATATGTGGCAATATGCTGAAAAGGCCTAAGTCAACTTATGTTAATGCGCACAATTTGAGTTCTTCTTACTGACTTATTCGAAATTCAATGTTTTCTTTTATCTCAAATGGCATCTTAGTAGCTAAAACTGGCAATTATGTCAAAATGCGGACAAAGTGTGTATCTCAATTTTTATTATCAATCCAAAAACCTGCATTGATTTCATTTGACTTAAGCTTATTTAACTTATTGCTACGGATATCCATAACGGAACGAGAAATACGCCTTGATTTAGGTATTCAAACACTCCGTGGTACCGAGTTATCTACTAAGGTTCTAAACTAACTTACTAAGATGTGGTTGACTTTGATCATGGAGCTTCAATTCACTTTTGGGTTGTTGTGTATCTCCATGGAAGATACCTAGAGCTTACAAAATTTAGGTTTAAGTGTCTCACTGCGAAACTGACGAGCCTGTAAATATGTGATCTTCCTGAGATGAACGTGGTCATTTCTTCACAATATCTCAGTTTAATTTTTTATTCAAGTACTCAAAAAGTGAAAGTTGAAAAGACATCACTTAAATAGGAAACACTTTTAAGACTAAGGCGCTTGTAACTTAAAAATAATGATTAGGGACATAAAAGCATTTTTATGTGATACAATTTTGATCCGCTAAATTCTGGAGGAGGTTGTAAAAGTTCATAAATCTACCTTCAATGTATAGGACATTAAAGAACAAACAACCCTACAGTAATCATTCAATATGTCACTTATTTATTAGCATAAGCCAAATTGATTGTATACAGTTGAAACTCAAAATAGAATAGGGATCGGTAGCACACTATTAAAGAGATTAAAACAATTAGTCAGTTGAGCTGTATTTCCCCAGGGGTATTACAGTCTAATGCGTGGTTTTCATTATGCCAAATTCACTGACGCTAAATTGCCAACATGCCAATGAGCTGTCAATTCCGGTAAAGGGTGACATTTTACACCAACTTGATAGAAGCATATAAATTAAGTAATAACATAATAAATTTTACTAAGTTGTAGAAAAATGTTGCCACAAATTGCTATAAAAATGAAATGGCAAAGATTTTGACCACAGCTGTCATTGAATTTGACAAAATGTGAATCGTATCTAATAAAGGCACTATATAATATATTTATATAAAATATTTTAGTTGTTACGCGTTGAAGTCAAAAGTTGATATTAGAAATATAGAGAACAGTTTTAGCACCAAGAATGTTGGAAATTAGTCAAACTACGGCAAGTAATTCCGTATAATTACTATATTTTCGAAGCATAAAAAACTCCTGACATTTGATATTTTTTTATAAACAAGCACATTAATTTTTTTTAAAGTTCCTTTTGTTATATGTATTAAAAAAATTTTTTTTTTTGTATTTTTACAGTTTTTTTAATTAATTTAAATTTACAACTTGGGTTTAATTAATGTTATAGTGCTTCGTATTACTCACCATTACCTTAGCTACATTAAATTAAATAATCGAAATTTCCTAATTATCAAGCATTAAAAGTCCTTCTGTGTATAGAGTTTCACATTTTTTAATAACGGTTTTTCCATACAACATTATTACTATACCCAACAAAAAACAAAAAGTAATGGAATGACTCTTGTCACATTATTTTTGCGGCCTGCTTAAACATTTTTAGGCGAAACAAGAAAAGTATAGAATTACAAAAGATGCAGCACAACTTCTAACTACGAATAGCTCTAGCGCCCTGTGATGATGTAACATTGTTATGGGCGCTGGCAAGCGGAGATGAAGCTTTAATTAACACGTTTTTTGTTGTTGTTGTGTTTGTTGTGTTTGTAGTGCGGAATTAGAGGCTGCACCATGTTGTTGGTTAGCCGCTTTTTCGCTTTTATACGATTGGAATACTTTTTCCTAGCTATTTGCTAGCTTACACACACACACACACATACACACACACACACACACACACATAAACATGCACACGCTTTACAGATTTGCTCGGAGTCCTTTGGCATTTGTGACAGCTTTATTTATGGTTGCTCATATGAATGTTTGCCTAAACTCTGTGTGTGTGTGTGTGTGTGTGTGTTTGTCTTCATGTAAGTGTTTAATTTTGTAGGTTTGTGCGTTTTTTCATTGCTTTTGTGCGCCTTCCGCGAATCGAGTTGCCTAATCGTCACGCCGAGTTTCCATTTGATCCTTAAGTGCATACATACATACATACAAATATATATGTATATTCTTTTGCACATATATGTTTATGTGTATGTATGTTTGCAAATAACGGCATACATGTATGTATATATGTATGCGTGTGTGTGTGTGTGTGTGTGTGTGCGTTTCTATTTACGCAACCATTCGCATTACACAAACATCAAGACACACTCGTCTCTATATATATAAATATATATACCACCACCATACATACATATATACATATATGCGAACCGCAAAGTTGTTGCCGGCAAATTTTTTTATCATATGCTTTTCTGCTTTCGCAATCTTTCTGCGCTTTTTTCTAGAGCTTCCTTATTTATGGCACACACACACACACACACACACACACATTTGCATTTATATATACATGTAAATAAATATTCACCTAACGATCCATGTATTTCCTACCAATTTCAGCATGTTTGAAGTTGCATATATGTACTAGCTATACCGTTAGCTCGGTTGTGTTTATCGTTTAGCTGCACGTGACTCGCCCACATGCGGAAACTCATGCTCCGTCAAAGAGGACCTCGCACTGTAAACTTTCACTTGTGCTTGTTGTTGTCTTTTAATTGTGCAACCATTGTTGTTGGCATACATGTTTGTCATGCATGTTTGTTGTTGTGTCGCAGTTCAACCTCGAACTTGTTCGTTTGGCAAGTTTTTTTCAATTGTTATCCCGGTCGATAGTGTGTCTGTTAGTCTTTTGCGTAGCGCAATCAGGGTTGCCACCAGACAATTTTCATATGTCTGACAGAGTAAGTGTGAGAAATTTGTTGGATACTGACTTTCTGAACTGCCGCGTAGTTGGGTACGTGATGTCTTTTTCTTATATTAGTTATAAATAGAGGGTCTCGAACCTTATTCTTTTAAAACAAATGTGAACACTCCTCTCCTCGGTTCTATAGTGGTACTTTTTTAAAGACTTTGCCTCTGGCATTAATTGAGCCTACCTGTGCACTACAACGACAGATCTCTAGTTTGAGGTATTATTTTTTAGGGAAGCGGTTGAACAAGTTCTCGTTTCCCACAGTACTTGATATAGTATGTATAATTTCTCTATTAAGTATAAAGAAATAATATGTGATCAGCCAACGAGATCAAGTTGTTGCAATTCAGACCAAATAAACCTTGAAACATGATCGCGTTTCATGTAGTTATCCAACTGGAAGTGTCATTACTTTACTTCCAGAAAACTATGCTACTGATCCAGTGGTTGTCAATTCCAAAACATATGAGGCGATATGATTGACTCTACCAGAAGCACAGCTTGAGAAAATTCAAAACAAAATTTTGTAATTTTTGGAGTTCGTAATATTTAAAATCTAGAATCTCGGCTCCTTCTGAATAGATTCTTAAAGATATGCCTAACTGAGGCCTTTAATATGATGTTTGGAAAAATGCTGCTTCACACGATATGTAAGGGAAAATCGAGCTTATCTTGGGCAAGTTCGAGTAGGCAAAACCCGTCAAACATACGAGTATTTAGACTATCATGAATTAGCAGTAAATATAATAATATGGCGACTATCTCCCGAGCATCATAACTGTCGATTTATGAATGCAACGGACCAAGAGCAAGGGGTGTGCACCTATTAGGGTATTGGAAGCTCCAGGACTTTACCAATCCCTGCAACAATTTGTGCCACTTGCTGTGGCAGATGTTGAGGCCATTAAAGGTATGCAAATAAACTGCCTTAAGTTGCTAACTTTTAACGGAATATTAAAGATCGGAATGCTGTATAGAACTGCTGTCGAAAATGCAGAAAAATACAGAGCAGACTGAGCCAAATCAGAATTAAAACTTGGGGGCAGCCTATATCAAATAACGGCAATAAGTCGTAGAATAGGAAACCTGAATAAATGACAATGCAGGAACTAGCGGTACTAGTGATTGCAATCGGTAGTTCAGAAACATCAGACAAACATGGATTTAGGCTCAACGCAGTCACACTACTTATGTATACCTTGCCTCCAACACAGAAGAAATTATGTCTGTTGAAATAGACGGGAATTTGAAAATATATGTAATGAAATAGACGAAAAAGCGGTAGTTGGGGCAAGATACCCTAATCTATGACGCAAAAAACCACGCTGAGGTAATACAAAATTTACAAGGGCTTGTTAATTGGTCCAGCGAAGGAAGTTTGTTTCAGTGCCCCAACAAATAACTGTGGGCATGGTTTTAAGGCGTATAGTGAATTCGTTACACCTTTATTAAGAGAATAAAGAAGGAGGAAGATTGTGCGATAGGGAAACTTATAAGGGTTTTAGATTTTGGACCGGTAGGCGTTTCTTCAAACCCAAAAACTAAGACTAGAACCACGTCTCGCCTCATGCTTGAAACCAAAGTGGCAACCCAGGTCACAACGCATTTATTTGTTTGAGCAACAACTACAAACATAACAACATGCTGAATTCAAGTTCGCGCAATGATGGCAAATGTCCAAAAATATGACAAAAACGAAGCTGTCTTTCAAAATAAATAAGATTATCCATCCAACACCAAGTATTTATTTTGAAGGGATGAAGTTAAACAAATGTACGTACTTACATCACTGCAGTGAAGGAAAAAACAAAAAGAAACAAACAAACTAACGGACTATATTGAAAAGGAGTCGAACATTGCGCTGCTGCAAGCAACAACACCAACTGACGAAACGCATCGCAACAACACCGCATTGCGCTGCACACCAATCGGCGACACGACGAAGACGACAAACTTACGGCACACCAGCAGCGACCGTGGCCAAGAAAGACGGGTCAGTCGATGCCGACTTGTTGTGCGTGTTGGATGGCAATTTGTCTGTTAACTGTACATTGCGGCAGCCATATTTCAACGACCTAATAATTCATACTTAAACATGTACGTGAGCATAGTACTTATCAACACTTAAAAGGATAATGCCAGCGGTGTGCAATAACAATAACGGTGTGGTGTCGTAAGCGTGTCAAGTCGAAGTTAATGAGAATTAGTGGCTGACGGAATTGCTGGAGTGCAAAATTGTGTAAGTGAGTGTAAAACTTTGTTGCCAGTGAGCTGACGGGTGTGAAAATTGTAAAGAAATTTTGTTAAAAATTGGAAAGATTAAAAAATTTAGAATTTTAAGAACAATTATGAAAAAATAAGTGAATAGTTATAGTTAATATTTCTAAAGTGTTTTTGTTTATACCTCAAAAAGACTGTCTAGGTATAAATTTAAAATTTTTGAATGAAATTAAAAGTCGGTACTTAATAACTTTTTTGTATATTTTACTCAATCTTAACAAAAAAGTATGGTTTTTTATGCAAATAAATATTCTTATACTAAAATTATAAAACTAATTAAAATCGGTAAATAATATAATAGCTTCTTCATAGTAATAATAGTAATTTAGTATAGTAATTTGTTAATAATAATTATAACAATAATAAAAAGAAAGATGATTTTTTATTACTTTTATTATTTTACATTTATTTAATTTTATTAGTTTTTTATTTAATAATTTAAAAATTAATTAATAAAAAAATAAAAAAGTAAAGTTACAATAAGTGAAAAAGTAGTTAAAAAAATTTATAAAATTAATTAATTATTAATTTTTAAATAATAATATTCAGTTTAAATTTATATAATAATATTAATTTTTATTAAGCTACAGTAAAAGGTGAAAAAGTATTATTATTAACTACTAATTAATAATTAAATATAATTTTATAATTTTATAATTAATTTTATTATTAAAATAATAATAATTTAATAATAAAAAAATAATAATTACTATTATTTTAATAATTAATTACCAATAAGCAACTTAATAAAAATTATGGAATTTTAAGGAAAATATTATACAAATTTATTTTTCTTTACAATCTTACAATATAAATCTTTAAAACTATTAAAAATATGCTTCAAAAGAAATGATTCGCAGAAACTATTAAATAAGGCATAAAATATCAAAAACTATGCTACATGAACAAATTTTTAACTAAAAATAAATAAATTAATATTGCTCGATTACCAAAAAAAAAAATTTTTTTTTCGACGAAAAATTTATAACTGCTCAATTGGATTTTGCAATATTAATTGAACTTAAAAATATTTGCAAAAAACACAAAAAAAAACTGCTGTAAAGAAATTTTTCTGCTAGAAGAAAACTTAAAATTTAATTCTCTTCGTTTTTGCATTATAAAAATGTATGTGAAGTGTGTTTTTCAATATCTAAAGTGCAAATAGACTACTGGACGTAGTGCCTGAATGTTTAATGGAAAGAAAAAAGCTATTATATCGCCATAACTAACAAATTGCAAATTGAAAAAATTCTATAACAACAAGCAAGAAAGTGAAATATCAACATCGTCAGAAAAGTATAAAAAAGGGGATCTTAACTTTTTCACACACTAAGTGGTGAGTTCGTTAAAACAAATTTATTTGCTCAGATATTTATGAATTTAAAAACTATGAAAAAAATATACGCTTTAAAATTTTTAACCTCTTTAAATATTATTTATTCCTATTTACTATTTTTTATACGAAATTTTTAAAATCTCTTTTTAATATATATTTTAAATAAAAAAATTTTTCATTTGTTTGAATATGTAAAGTATTTTCAGAACTTCAGAGTTGTATTTCCATACATGTTTTGTTGAAAATCATAAAATTTTAGTAACCAAAAAAGGGGAAAATAAATACTATACTTTGCTCTTCAGCTTTTAATGTACTTTCTCAGCAATATTTCCTTCAAAGCATAATATCGGTGCAAATGTGTAGTATGTAACATTATACTTACAACTTTGGATTAAAGTTTAACTGAGTTTAAGGCTGAGTGTATAGTAGATCGAACAACAAAATATTCAGACTAGGTTCTAAGCTGACTATTGCATCATTTGATTTTGTCCTACTTTCTTTGCTTTCCTTTTAGCTTAGTTGCGTATGAGCTTAGCTTAAATGCTCCATGTAGAATATTAAGCAGTGGTTCAACTTTGCTGCTGTTCTGACACAACCAGTTTTGTAGTCATTACAAGGCTGATTGTGCTGCTGTTAAATTAATGACTAACCTTATGCGCCTAAAAGTGTACTTATCGGATTGCCATTTGAGAGTATTATTGCTAATAAACGGCATTTTGTTGTAATGTAACATTTAAAGCAACTTGTTTATATGTGAAAGTCATGTACGTTGTTTTGAAAACTAGTACAATTTTAATTTCAAAATTTGAAACCTCAAAAAAAAAATTTTTTTTTCTGAAATTTTTTCTCCCGCAAAAAGCGAATAAAATATAATACATATAAAATATTTCGCAATGAAATTCTTTAAAAAACAATGTGCACTTAAATATTACACACCCTCATGATAATTGCTAATAATTCGCTTCAATAACAATTTAATAGCAACAATTTATCAAGTGGAGTAATTATACAAAAAAAACAAAAAAAAAAATGGAAGAAACGTAAAGAAACTCCAAGAAATTTACTTTCGCACGCAATACATCGATACATTCAAATTAAAATGCTTGCAATGCTTGTCGCATTGCAAACTGCATGTTCCATACTCGAACGGGCCTACAGGGCGTATGAGTGCGCTGCAAAGTTTGTTGGAAGCATTCGAAATGAATATTTATTGGCGTTGGTGTAGCGTTTGCGAATTGACCGAAACGTTGAAAAAGTACGTGCAATAAACCATTTAAGGCAATACAAAAGCAATAAATGAATGAAAGCAGCAGCAGCAGCAGCGCAGCGGACAATTTGTATGCGTGTGAATTGTTGCAATGACACTTTAGAATCAAATGAAAATGCATGCTTTTAACGGTTTCTTTATGGTTGTGGTAAGTGGGTGGGTAGCTAAATTCGTGGCACTGAAAAAACGCTAGTATTTTGGTAAAAGTCTAGTTGAAATTTGGACTTTAAAATGAGGAAATTGTGTTTAGTAGCCACTGATTTGGTAATTAATTAACTAAGTTAGAGAAAGATATTTACATTTTATTTCAAAAAGGATAACTGAAAAATATATACCTATATTAATATATATGTGTACTTACACTTTAACTATGTATAAAATCTCTTCGAGCTATATTTGAGATGGCTAAATTGAATATATTTGAGTGCTCCTAACACTATTAAGTTTCAGTAAAGTTTTGAAGGTTTTGCAAATATTTTAGTTCGATTCATGTTTCAAATTTGGATCAAGTGGGCAGAAAATATGACTTTCATAAATTACATGACGCCAGCGTCAACTAAGTGTTGCATAGAAACTTTTTTGCTACACAAAAAATGACAAAAAAAACTGAAAAATATATATGAGTATTTGAAAAAAATTATAAAACTTATTATTCACAATTTTTTTTTTTCTAAATTTTTGAAAAATCTTCTTTGTTTTTTTTTTCGCAACTCTTTTATTATGAAAACTAAAAACTACAGGTGTTAAAAGAACTATTCAAATATTTGTGTGTAAAAAATTACTTGAAATCAGTTTTGGATTTAATTTTTAATAATTATAGTTCTATATAATATATCAAAAATCATTTTTCACTTCGAAAATTGCTCTTAGGAGACTTTATAAAGATAAATGTAAGTAAGATTTTATATTTAGTAAATAGCTTTCGACCGATTTTAATCAAATTTGTTTCGAACTACTCGCTTTAAATTTTCTTGACTCAGTTTCAGCATAGACGAAATTGGACTATAACCATGTCCACTTTTTGTATAACGTAGTTTACTTACTTACTTGTCTTTGCAATGGACTGCTTAGGCATCAACAAAGTTGAACAATACGGTTGGAAAGTTGGTTGAATTTGGTCCATAACTTCCGCTAACCTTCCATTATCTTCTATTTTCTATGAAATGTATTTATCTTTTGTACTACACTAATTTGCCGTTAGGCGCTTAAATGGAGTGTGATTTGAGCATTGCGATAGAGTAATGTGTGATGTAATTATATGTACATATGTACATGCCCTGTAGTTAGCATATATCGGCTTAATTACAAAGTCAAACCGGAACTCTGTTTATTTGTACTTGTATAAGCCATACCTGCGCCAATGCCACGATTTACCCGGGCGGGCACCACTAATTCACACACGAATGACCACAAATCTCATACAAGTATACTCTCACATATAATTAGGACACATTTGTCAGCTGAAATGGTCAGCTGAATTTTCTTTTACCTTTTGCCGGCGTTTTGCTGCCCCTATGAATTCGTTTGGGTGTGTGTATGCATGCGTGTGAGCCATTTTAATGGCATTTTTATGTGTTTTCTTTCAATTAATAAGCATTATATAATTGGATTTAATACATACATGTGCTCTGTACTTAATTTTTAGTTTGTGGAGGAAGAGAGCGAATAAATCTTTTATTGCCTAATATTTGATATATTATATAAGATTTTTTTACGAAATATATGGAGATATATATGTGCGAAATTTAGTGTTTAGAGGACAATAAAATGGAATTAAATTTAACTAAATCACATCAAATTAAATTTAATTACAATAAATAAAATTTAAAAAATCAACCAAAATGTTGTGAATGATTGAAAAGTAGAACAAAATAACGTAAATTAATTAAAAATAAATAAAAAAAAAATAAATTGAAATAAAATTTAAACAATTAAACAGAATAAAATGAAATAAAGGTAAATAAGAGAAGATAAATTGAATTAAGTATAAAATGAAACGCAAAAAAAAATTAATAACAAATTAATAATAATGTTGTGAATAAAAGTGATGTCAAATAAATTAAAAAAATAGTAAATTTGCAAAACCACCGAACTTAATTAAACAAAATGTAACGAAACAATATAAAGCATTATTAAAATTAAAATAAGACCTACAATTAAAATTTGATAAGTTTAATAAATTTTAAAAATTTCAAATTTAATTTAAGTTAAATTTCAAGTAAAACTAAAACTAAAATTGAAATTTAATGAAAACATTAAAAGAAATTTAAAACTGAAACTTAAATTAAATTGAAATTTAGATTTTTAAATTTTAAAAAATCGAAACTGAATTTAAAACTTAATTAAAATATTAAAAAAAATTATGGAGGAGAGAAAAAATTAATTACGTTTATTTTTAATTAATTCAAGTTAATTTTATTTTAATCAATTAAATGTAAAATACTATAAAATGAAAATAAAAGAATTACGAGATTATATACAGTGCAATTAAAATTAGAAAAACTTAAATTAAAATAACAAAAACTGCAGTTAAAATTAAAACTGAAACTACAACTACTAAACTAAATCTACATTAAAATTAAAATTTAATTTAATTTTTTTTTATAGTTTAATTTTCATAGTAATTTATTATAAGAATTATAATAATATTTTAAATTTAATTTGATTTAATTTAAATTAAAAATTTAATTTAACATTTTTTAAAATTTTAACATTTCAACATTTAATTAAATTAAATGTAATGAAATTAAAGTTAAAATTAATTTGAAATTAAAATTAAACTTGAAACTTAATTAAAATATTCAAAAAAAATTCAGAAAAAGAGAAAAAATGAACTACGTGAAGAAATGTAAAATAATATAAAATGAATTGAAATCTGAAAATAAAATTAACAATTTATGTAAGATAAATTTAGGTTAAAAATGCTGTACGCCAACGCAACTTGGAAATAAAAATTATGTAAAATAAAATAAAAATTTCATGGAACATAAAATAATATTAATTAAAGAAATTTTAAATGACAGAATTCAATTTGAAATATATATTTCTTTGCGTAATCTGAGAGCAAAATTGAATTGAAAGCATAATTTATACAAAGACATAAAATAAAAAAACTAGAAAACTTAATTAATGCAAGAACTAATAAATAAATTATTCACCTTAAATTAAATGTTTTAAACAGAAGTTTTCATTTTGTAATTTTTAATTACTGAAAATTGGCAAGTTTATCAAATATAATGCGTATAGACTAACTATAACAGTGCAAAAAGCACTAAATTCCATTGCTGTCTCTAGAAAATGCCATGGTGTCTACCCAGCGGCAAATAATTGCAATAGAATAACGCTGCAAGGTTGTTAATTCTTGTCATTCGTGCGATTAATCGTTTGAAGATTAAATAACTAAACGCAAAATACTCACGCTACAAAGCGGAGCGCCAAAAAGAAACCCCCAAAAACCTAAACCAAGCACGTCGCCTGACTAAATGCCAAGCCAGTGAACCGGCACGAGATGATATGATAAGCGTGCGTATAAACAAATCGAAATGCTCAGCATAAGTAGGCCAAAGATGTCAGTGTGACAAAGGGAAAAATTATTTGCGAAGAAAGAAAATACAATCCAAACTTTGCCACTAACGCAAACAAGTGTGAGCAATACATCAAACATTGACTTGCGCTTAAAACGGTGTATAACCATTACCACTGCAACTTTATGTGTTGCATTGAACTGAATTCGGCAACAAATTGAGTGGAAAATGCAAAACAGGGGTGTAATAAAAAAGAGCAATCGCTTTAAGTGCGCGCTTTACGTTTAATGCCACATGCACGAGTAGTCACACTTGGCCAACAGGGCGTATACGTAACATTTGTGAGCAAGTTGTTTTGGGTGTGCTGACATTGGCAAAGGGAACGTGCCTGCATCGATTGCAAATATTAAATTATACGCCAAACAGATGTGTGTGTATGCATGGTAATGCATGTGTGTGTGTGTGTGTGTGTGTGCACTCATCACTGCCAAATATTGACCACTTCAGCGCGCACTTACGCATTTATTAAAGTGTAAATATTTAATGCGGGCTGCGAAGCGTGGCAGATAAGTGCGAGTTAAAGAGAGATGAAGAGAGATAAAGATAGAGAGAGTGAGAGAGGAGAGAGAGATGGCGAAGTGGCAGAGCACATAACGGCGAATATGATTAAATTTTGTATTAATAAGTAACTGTTTATGTGCAGCATAATGACACTTGCGTGTGTGTGTGCGCGTGTTTGTGCGTTAGTAATAAGTGCCGTCATTTGCATAGAAATCGCCAGAAGCGCTGCCGTTTGTGTGCTTGAGAGTTGAGTTAAGCTAATTTGGTCACCGTTCTATGTGTGTGTGTGTGCGTAGTTGTGTGTATCTCCTTTATAATTGACTGCAAATATTTTTGTATTGTTTCGTTTATTATATTATAAGGCAACAATCTCCGTGTGTTTATATATATTTGCTATTTTTTTTACCACAAAACTGCATTTTTGTTTGTATTTATTTAAATATTTCGTTGAACTAAATTCGTAAGTGAAATCAGCGTTTGCTCGATATTCAAATTAGCAAAGTGTGTAGGCGCAATAATAGCTGGCTACGCGCAGTCAAATTGGCACACTATGCTTTTGAGCACATGGTTTGGCATTTCTGACTTAATTTTCTACAAAATTTTGGAAATCTATTAACCTTGCCACAGTGGATGAATGTAGCTAAAATTCGAAATTTATTTAAATGTGTCTAAAATTGTTGTACTACGTGTTAATATTCAAGTAAATCCAAGTTTTTAACTACAAAACGAATTCTGTTATTTTTAAAAATTTCAAACTAAATTGCATAGATGAAATTTTAATACATTTTTGAGTTAATTGAACCAAGTCGAAAAAGAAGAAGAAGAATTTTGTCTAAAAAGGTATATACTTCCCTTCAAATACTTATAATTGATTCAAGTGAGGTACACTCCGGGATCGATTCGTATGTAGTAATATGTAAATATTGGATTGTTCGGAAAGTCATTTCGTTTTTTCCCGCCAGAGGACTTAATTACGTTTTTTCGAAACTAACTTCACACTTAAGCCCCATAACCATTATATGTCATGAGAGCTGATATTGCAAGGCTTGTGTCTGAAAAAGTTCTATTAATTCTACCCAGTAGTTTTTGGTTGGTGCCTTTTTAAATATGGAGAGCAATAAGCAGCATTTTCGTCATATTTTACTTTTTAACTTCAGAAAAGGTAAAAATGCTGTCCAAGCGAGAAAAAAATTGACGGATGTGTATGGAGAAGGCGTGTTAACAGTACGCCAGTGCCAGAACTGGTTTGCAAAATTTCGATCCGGCAATTTTGATGTCGAAGATGCACCACGGTCTGGAAGGCCGGTCGAAGCTGACAAAGATGCGATAAAGGCATTAGTTGATGCAAATCGGCGAATCACCACACGATAGATAGGTGAGAGGTTAAATTTGTCGAATTCAACTGTTTATGGCCATTTGAAAGGCATGGACTTAACCTCGAAGCTCGATGTGTGGGTGCCCCATGTCCTTACCGAGCGAAATTTGTGTCGTCGTGTTGACGCGTGTGATTCGCTCCTCAAACGTCTAGAAAATGATCCATTTTTGAAGCGGATTATTACTGGGGACGAAAAATGGGTTGTATACAACAATGTTAAACGCAAGAGGTCATGGAGCAGAAAAGATGAACCGGCTCAAAGCGTGTCAAAAGCCAACATTCACCTAAAAAAGGTGATGCTCTCCGTT